>OY978224.1:34949785-35549785 GCA_963854785.1 Vaccinium vitis-idaea | reverse complement strand
CTCAACTCCTTCGAGATAGGTATAAAGTATCTAGTGCTTATAGGTATGTTTATAACATATACACGTGCTGAAAATAATTCAAAGGAGACAATTCCTTCTCTAAAGTGCAAAATATTGATGGTTCAGTCAAATGAAGTTTATATTAGCTTAGTAAGTACATCTCTTAGGCTTTAAGCCACTTTTGTCATTTGAACGAATCAAAAATTGTGGCAAGCAATGTCATCTTGGACTGAGTGATTGGCTTGTTCTTTGCTTCATATTGGGTAGATGAGTCTACAATGATTACTCTTTAACATGCCCTGCATCATAGGGATTTCTTGACATGGGACGTGTTGTCTTTGTGGCTTGTTTCAGGTGACATTCATGGCCAATACAGTGATCTGTTACGGCTATTTGAGTATGGGGGCTTTCCTCCTCAAGCCAATTATCTATTCTTAGGTGACTATGTAGATCGTGGGAAGCAGAGTTTGGAGACAATATGCCTCTTGCTGGCCTATAAGATTAAGTATCCTGAGAACTTTTTTCTTCTCAGAGGAAACCATGAATGTGCTTCGATCAACCGTATATATGGATTTTTTGATGAATGCAAGCGCCGGTTTAATGTGAAAATATGGAAATCCTTCACTGATTGTTTTAATTGCCTTCCCGTTGCGGCTCTCATTGATGACAGAATATTGTGCATGCATGGTGGTCTTTCCCCTGATCTTGGGAACTTGGATCAAATTAGAAGCTTACCCCGTCCAACTGCTGTCCCGGACACTGGTTTACTATGTGATTTGCTCTGGTCGGATCCCAGTAGAGATGTCAAGGGATGGGGAATGAATGATAGAGGAGTTTCATACACATTTGGCCCTGACAGGGTGTCAGAATTTTTGGCAAAGCATGATTTGGATCTTGTTTGTCGCGCTCATCAGGTTACTGGCTTTACTGCTGTTTGTTGTTCATCTGACCTATGTCTCCAGGGACGCTAATACCCTAGCAAATTATGTATGGGAATGCACGTCCCAAAACATGGAGTCATTTCAAGACGGTGATGAATATAATAGTAAACTAAAAATCTAGGCAAAGTGGAGTTTGAACAAATGAAACTGGTTAAAGATTGATCATTTTATGGCCTTAAGTTTTAAATGAATAATTTGAAAATCTGGGTTTTGTTCTATAAGATGTTTCATCGCTTGGAATAAGTTCATCCAGTTTTCTATTACATAGAACCATACCCCTATGGTACCGTTGTTTATGGTATATTGAGTACCATGTAGCCGGTTTCTTGTATGATCTGCATCCCGTGTAACTTGGTATATGACTTACCCTGGTTGCTGTCATATGCTTTCTATTTCCAGGTTGTGGAGGACGGTTATGAATTTTTTGCTGATAGGCAGCTTGTAACTGTATTCTCAGCCCCTAACTATTGTGGGGAATTCGACAATGCTGGCGCTATGATGAGTGTTGATGAGAACTTGATGTGCTCCTTCCAAATTCTTAAGCCGGCAGAGAAGAAGTCTAAGTTTATGATGTCCACAAAAATGTGATTTGTGCAATTGCTCCTCCCTATTGTCCGGATAAGGTTACTTGATATATCTCTCAAGTCTTCTCATCGTAAAGTTTGTTTTTGCATGTCAATGTCATTACTTTAGTTCCCTGGCATTAGTAGTCATGATGTTGCTGGGTTGTTGCGGTGATGATTAACTTTAGGAAGGTGATGATTAACTTTCTGTCCTTGGTGTACCCAAATGATGGGATTTGGTTGAGAGTTTCTTACACTTCCTCCTTTAGACAGTGATACATGTGCCATATTGGAGTTTAGTTTTCAAAGGAATCTACATGTGACAACACACTTGCCTCTGACTCTTGACTCTGCATTTTTGGTGCTCAAGTTTTTCTTGCCCTTCCTTGCCACTATATGCCATGATTTTGCCAAATTGACTAATCTATATCATATTCTTGGAAAATTGAGTGATATGAAATGAATTGTGCTTTTCATTTTCTTATATCTTTGGTGGTTCTGAGATGGGTGGGGTGATTGAATGAGGATCCCGGAAGGTAAGGAAAAGGAAATGAAAGTGATGTTTGCTAATCCGGTAGAGAAGGGTTCCAAGACCAATCCCGTATAATGGAAAACTTTATTGGATGCCATCACAATGGGAGGCAGAACTCAGTGATGGTTCCCTCCTATATTCATTTTGAATTCCCTTTTTGATGCAACACAAGAATGAGGAATGAAATCTTTTGTTAGTTTTGACTCTGTTCCCGATGACCAAACAAAGGTCTTCATAGCAACGGTGCTATTTGGCAATAAAGATTGCTCGAGGATATGAACTCGAGCAAAATTGAGGGCAGCTGCTTTGTTAATATTGGATACAAATGTGTTAAATTTAACTGAACACAGTTCTTTACAGAGCTGAATGGCAAAAATGATTCACGTAATCCACCTAATTTAAGGGAGCACGAGGCTTAGTTTTGTTTGTAGGGCTATAAACAAACTGGGCTAGTTACGAACATTGATGATTGATGAATGCTAGGCTTTGGTAGCTGCTTTGTTCTTCTGCAAATCTTCTACAGCTGGATTATCTTGCCTGTTTTAGGGATTAACGGACTTTCATTATTCGTTTGCTTTATGTTTTTTCCCCTCCTCCTTCCATATTATGTCAGATCTTCTTGGTAAGCCAAGCTCAACTGTAAATCACTGCTGTCTTTATGCTTACCATTCTATACCCTTGTTTTGCAGGGAGAGTGATCTGAAACGAGTGTTCAAAGATTTTGCTTCCCACAGCAGGATGAGGGCCTTGCTTCATGCTAGAGGGCAGTCGAGTAGTCAAACCTGATTAGCTGGAAAGGAGACTTAAACTATGGAACTCCAGGCTGTGGGACGAGGAGACCGTCTGTTTTAAATCTGCCACTTGTGTTTATGAATTCTCTCTTTACCAAAAGAAAAAGACCTCTCTCTGATGGTTCTCTCTCTATAAATATTTTAACTCGATCATCATTTCTAGTAGTAGCACAATGAAATCATATAGGCTGACTCTTGTAAGTCATGGATATGTCTGCTAATTGACCGTATTCTGGAGACAACCAGTAAACCTTTTCGAGACTGTGATGCCAGCTTGTTATTGTGTTGCCTCCCACCTTAGCCTTTTTCTGTTGTTCATTCCGCGAGGAGGGGGAAGCTTTTCTATGCTATGTGACAAATGAGGTTTAAACAATATTTTTGGTATCTTTCCATTGAAGACAAGTCATTCTATTCAAATACATAGCAAAAATATCATTTGGCGAAAACTACATTTGCTTTTTAACTACAATGGGAAAATGGTAATTTTAGTGGAAATTCACCTTGAGTCATGTTACAAAGACTCACGATGATGTGATAAATTCCCTTGTCTGGAAGAAATTAATTTATGCCGTGTGCTTTTCAACATTGCCCAAAAAATAAACCCTCACCATCAACTACCTTTGCTTTACAAAGACATTTTTTTTTGTAAAAATGTGACATAGAACAAGTGGCGGCCCAATTCTATGATCAGTTAGACCGGTCGAAACCCCATGGGCCCAAACAGCTTTTAATTGAAAATTGAAAATTGACAAATTCAACTATTTATCGATGAGCTCGGAACCGACTCAAACTTAATGGGCTGAAATAGAATCGCGTTGCGGTCATGACTCACAACCCAAAAGTTGTGAGCAATGGTGGATTTCAACCTAATTCCTTTGTTTAGACCTTCAATTGGACGTTTTTGCTACTTTATGAATTATTTAGAATCTCAATTACTCTCATTGTATAATTCCGTTTTAGTTTATTCCAATTGGTTCTTATTTTTCTTTTTAGTTTTCAATTTTAGTAGTTTCCCTAATTTCCGGGATACTTTATTTTTTAATAGTGTTTGCTACAGTTTCCCTATAAATAGACTTGTAATCTCTTTAATTCGATAATTTTTATTCAATCCATATAACTCTTAAGAATTTTCTCTCTTTTTCTTGTGGATTCAAGAACACTCGTAGATTCGAGTATAGATCTTCGTTTGAAATAGTACACTAACTATTTTATCATGAATTCTACTGCGTCAAATTGGGTTAGATTGTGTTAGTATTTTGATTTTATGAGGGTAAGAGCGGCAAGAGAAAGGGGCTGCCATTGTTGGCTTTAGTGAGAGGGGTGGAGCTGGTTGAGACTTGAGTTGCCTGGGTATCATGACAATCTAGAAATAGGATGAGAGATTGGAAAGAAATATTGAAGGGTAATTTTGCCATTTCATTGCACAAGTTAACTCCGTTTGACAAAAAAAAATGAAGGAAGGGGGAATTTGACATTGTCAGAAAAAGTAAGGGTGGTCTGTGAAATTTACCCTCTCTTTTTTGAATTTCCCTTTCCGTTTCTCTCTCTACAAAAAAAGGCAGGCCGGCAGAGTGCAGGGTTTGAAGGATCAAAAGCAAACTTCACTCACCTGAGTTGACACACTCTCTCACCGGTTGATGATCTTCAACGAGCATCCACATTCCTCAATTCAGATTGATTACTGAACTTCACAGATTCATAGTTCACCAGTGCGATCATGAACTTCACGGATCCATCAACGGCGCTTTTGGCGGCTGCCGGCGGCCACACCGTGAAGCTCTTCGACGCCTCCGTCGAGTCCGGCGATCCTTGCTTGCTGAGCTACACTCCGTCGCCTGGTTTTCAAGTCAATTCAGTCAAATGGAACCACACCAGTGAGTCTCTCACACTATCGTCTGCTACCTATTTGTATTGTTTAATTTATTGTTATTGATTGACTCGAATTGTGCTTACTTTTATTTGTCCGGGTGGTGATTTGCAGATTTGGTTGTAGCGAGTGCCGGAGACGATAAGAAGATCTCGTTGTGGCGGAAGAATGGGGAGAGCATGGGGACTATTCCGATGGCGGGCACCGACGTTGTCGATAACATTGAGGTGTGTTTCACATGTTTGTTTTCCTATCAATCAGGTGTCCGGACCATCTTATGTGCACCTCGAGACCATGGCTCCAAATATTGGTACTGGTAGACATAAAGGTATCGGTAACCGGTAACCGGAGACGTGAAATTCTTAAATTTCACACAACATAGGAAAAGTTTACCGTAACAGCCCGTATTTTGCTCATAACAGCCCATACAGTCCGGTTGTGCCGTTACGTAACAGCCGATATCCTTACCCCTTACGTAGGCCGTAGCATCGTTACATATGCAATTTTTCTTCACACCAAAATATTGATTTTCCTTCGCACGGCAATATCAGCCATAATGGGAGTCGGTACCTACCAATACGGTTACATATTGGCTAATACCGATACCATTACATACCACTGACATTTCAAACCATCGACTAATCCTGGGACCAATCTCACCATCCACTAGCCCATGCCCAATTAAAGCCGTGGAAAATATGAATAGGCCCATAGGTATTGATAGCACCTAGAAGATTTCGAACATTAGACCTAGGAGCGAGCAAACTCCTAAGTAGCAAGCCTTGGCCATTAGGTCATCCCCTCGGGATTAAGTTTTCACATCTTAACCATTTGATTTTGGTGAAACTAATTCATATTTAGTTTCTATGTATTTGGGGTTCGATGCTATACTGACCATGACCTTCAGCATGGATAACAACAACAACAACAATAACAACAACAGAACCCATCTAGTCCCCAATCATTGGGGATATGGGCGGGAGATGATTGAAGACAGACCTAACCTTTGGCAATGTGCACAAAGTGGCTGCTCTCATAATACCACTGAAACAGTGGCCCCCTAAACCTCCAAGAACCGAGGATCTACATGGACATTTTGCTACAAAATCATGCCCCCAAATCAAAGCCAAAAGGCATCAGGGAGGGCAGGCCTAGAGACCCAAATTAATTTTGTACTCATTACTATGCTTCCTTCATTCATGGTCTAGAGTATCTCACTAATGAGCACATACCTTTAGCATGTATGAAGTGCCTCTAAATTTGCACCCAATCGTTTCCTCATTGAATTTTATGTCAATGCAACAATCCCTGCTTAAGTTATATTTAACAGTATAATAAGGATGAAGGCGTATGAATATGACATGGGGATTAGTGCCCCGTTGGATTTTGGTTCCTACGACACCATAGATCTCAAAATGAAATAATTAAGCAGCTATTGCCAAAGCATGCCATTCCAAAGCGGGCTATGCTTTCTCAAGTCACATAAAGTGATTAAAGCATGGGTGTTTTTGGCAAAATCCACGTTTGGTTTCCCAGTAAATGGAGAGGGCCGAACATAACAAGCCCAGGTCCCGAAGAAGTTGATATGAGTTCATATATCCTGTTGGTTTGCATGAAGGTTTCATTCTGACCCTACAAAAGCCCATCGAGCTGGCTAGGGTACTACAAACTAAGACATGCGGTGGATGGGTAGAGAATTGGGGACTTGTTCATGGGAGAGAAGAGGTCACGTGTTGTAACAAATCGCTCTGGCAGGTTCCAAAGCCAAAATGGAAAAAACCAAACATCCTGGACTCCTAAAACTTTTAAGTTTTAATAGACTAAAAATGAAACCTAGCAGCAGCATTCTTACTTAAAATATGCTTGATGAGTTCTGCTCTTTCTTTTTGCTATATATTGGTCATTGTAAGTTTGCCACAGTTAGGGTTATTTATTTCTGACTCTTGGTTTTGTTGTCTATTTTACTCATTTCTGTTTTCGGTGGTTGATTGTTTGTGGAAAATTTGGTTTCCTCCAGGAAACTATAATGGCCATTAGCTTTAGCAACAAGTCATCTAGATACTTGTGTTCAGGGGGAAGTGGTCAAGTTGTGAGAATATGGGATTTGCAGAGAAAGCGCTGTATCAAATGGCTTAAAGGTCATACTGATACAATAACTGGTGCGATGTACAATTGCAAAGATGAGCACTTGGCTTCCGTCAGTCTTAGTGGGGATGTTATTCTTCACAGTCTTGCTTCTGGTGCAAAGGCTGCTGAATTCAAGGATCCAAAGAATCAGGTTGTTATTCAAGTTTCAAGTTCTGTCTGAAGCCAAAAAGCATCTTCGTTTTTTTTTTCCTCTGTGTTTTTTAGTTGCATGCTTCTTTCCTTGCAGTGTGAAATGTTAAGAATCTTTTTGTGGACAGGTGTTGAGAGTGCTTGATTATTCTCGGATTAGTCGTCACCTATTGGCAACAGCTGGTGATGATGGGTCGATACATCTGTGGGATACAATTGGTCGAGGGCCAAAGGTAGGTAATGCAATGTTAAGTTTTCAAACTGTTAAGGTAAGGAAACTCTTTTCTTTGGGGGTAAGTTTTAAGATAACAAAACTTGATGAGCTCATGAGCTGTTTTTTTTTTTTAATAGGAACTTGTCTATTTAACCATTGACAATGTTTAGGGCCTTTAGGCTGTTTGAAACTGTGGGTCCATGAAAATCCCATTTCTTGCAAGTTCATTAACTGATTTTCATTGAATTTATTAAAACTTTAGATGAACTGGTAGTCTAGCTGGCCTGTGGTCCAGGGACAGCATGGTGCAATACACAGATTGTCACTGTTTAACGAATCATGACTCTCCTTAAAACTTGTCCGCTTCTCCTATCTTAAAAGAATGACTGTAGAATTATGAAACCATTTCTGGGGTTGAAGATGGTGTTCACTGACAGCTGTTTTATTTTGGACACGTTGGTGGAATTTGTGAAGTTGAATTGCCACTTTCAACATGGCCAACATGGACACGTTGGTCGCTACAAATTCTGAGCGGGGCTGTGTTTCTTACTCTGTGTTTATATGATTTTGTTTGTCAAAAGTTTTCTTTTATCAGCAAATATGTTTTCGGATTTTAATTGCCTATTTTTTGCACTTTGCAGATTTCTTGGTTGAAGCAGCATTCCGCACCAACTGCCGGTATCAGTTTCTCACCTTCAAACGATAAGGTCTCATATTTCCTATATTGATTGTTTTCATGTTTATGGGAAATAAAACCAGCTCTGTAAAAGGCCTATTGGCATTGAGATTCCTTAGGACAATTGTTTGTGGCATTCGTTCGTTATCTTTACTCTCTGGCATAATTGCAGGTAATTGCTACTGTCGGTCTGGATAAAAAGTTATACACTTTTGACTCTGGGAGTAGGAGGCACTCATTTTGCATTCCTTACGAGGCACCTTTCTCCTCACTGGCATATAGAGATGATGGTTTGATATTAGCTGCTGGAACAAGCAGTGGACAAGTGGTATTCTATGATGTCCGTGGAAAACCACAGCCCCTCACTGTTCTCCGTGCATTTGGCAATTCTGAGGTAAATTTGCTTCCTTCGACATTGAGAGATAAAAAGAGAGTGGTTCTCTCTATGATTGTATACTATTTTTCATACGCTTGCGTGCAATAGTGTATTAGTGCTGTTAACTAATTGATACTTTATTGATTCAAGATGGATTTTATCATTTAATAAAATGGTAACCGTGCAGCAATTTATGAAATCGGTGATTAAACATTGCATGACATCAATTTTTAAAGGCTTGTAATTTCTCTTAGTCGATAAGAAATTTCGTTCTTGTGTTAGTAGTCAGTATTTATAAGAAAGAATTGTATGATTTACTAGCCTATTGAGGTTCTTTTGTTAAGAGATTATGTACTAAAAAGTTTGCATGTAACAAATTTTCAGAAGACTGCACTTCAGGAATACTTCTGGGCTCTGGCTATGTCACTAGCCACTGGTCGCATTTTAGTTTTAGGTTTGTAATTGATAGAGTGGTTCAAAAAGCCTTATTATAATTTATCCTAGTTAGGTGTAGAGATATCAGTAGAAAGAAGAGAGAGTGATTCTGTTTTAGGGGCTTTTAGCCAAATTGATACTCTAAGGGGTAAGTTGCAGTAACCTTAAGGGATGTTGAAAATGCAATGGTTTAATTGCTTTAGGGTAGGCATATTTACAACTTGTATGGGGACTCTAATGGGTAAGTTGCAGTAACCTTAAGGGATGTTGAAAATGCAATGGTTTAATTGATTTAGGGTAGGCACATTTACAACTTTTATGGGGATACCATTGTAATAGTACAAAATGGGGAGGGACTGTTGTAATTGCATAAAATGGGGAGGGACACAGCCCCTACTGAACTCTATTTGAACCCGCCACTGATGATGTTTATCAATTCAGCAGGCCTCACAAGTCTGGCTACAAAAATCAACACCTCGTTATGGTTTTCACTAATTGTATTCAGCTTATACTTAATTATGCATCGTACCCAAAGTGAACCTTAATTGTCGTGTTTAATCAAGGATAACTCATTGCTTGTTTTTCCTCAGGCTGTCACAAGTCTGTGTTGGCAAAGAAGCAAACCAGTCGTGGTAAATGAAAACAACTGCACAGCTGAGACCGCTCTTCTTGGAGGTGCTCTTGAAGATTCAATACTTATGCCTGATCCACTCCCTTCCATGACACCCTCAAGTGCATCCACGTTGAACTCGCTCAATTCGTCAACACTGGAAACACCACTTAAAAGCACTTTGTGGAGTGGCGGAGCTTTGGCGAGATTAAATGCCACTCGTAGTTATAATTTCAAGGATGATATGGAAGTGTTTTCCCCACTCATGGAAGTACAGCCAATTACACCATCTGTTAGCAAGCTTTGGGAGGGACGCGAGGGATTAAAGAAAGATCATCTGCTAGTTGATAATAAACCTTCTGCATTGTTTTCTCCATCTAGCAAGAGATATTCCCCTTCAGAGGGAGGAGGCAGCGATTTTCATCCAATTTTTGACTGGAAAGCTAGTTCCACTGCCAAACAGGTTCAATCTTTTCCCCATCTCTAATTTCATTAAATAGATTTGGTTAAGTTGCCTTCTACCCTGCTGTTAGGCAGCCAGGTTTCGCCTTAACCCCTTTATTTCTAATAGAACACGGAGTAATTTCTAATGCACGTACTTTATGCAGGATGACACCCGTTCCATTCCACAGTTGGTATCTACTCCTGCTGCATCTTCCAAGAGCGATGCCTCGTCCATAACTCCTCCGGAAGCTTGGGGTGGCGAGAGATTATCCGATAAATTCACTAACCATCGCCAACCAGGCACTTTGCCATCTCGATTTGCTCTGTCGACCTCTACTAGTCTGATGTCAGGATCAATGTTTTCTGGATTTCAAGATCTCGCTTTGTCAACAAGCCAAACGAGTACGAGCTACCTAACAAGTTCAAGCCCGACTATGGCAAGTTTACACCACAGAAACACTTCCTCCAATCAAGAGACGTCATTAGGATTCTCAGAGCTCGTTCCCTTCAATTCCGCATCTCTTTCTTCAAATCCTGATTCTATGGGGCCAGCATTAGGCCCCCCTCGAAGATTTTCCACTTATGCTGAGAGGACAAGTACTCTTTCATCCTTGAGTGATAGAACAGCATCTCTTCTTGAGGGTTTGCCAAAAACAACGAAAACGGCAGCTGAAACAAAGGATGCACGTTGGAATGTAAGTATCCCTCAATGTACTTAATCTGGTTGCTTGGTATTCATGTGTCAGTGGAGTTGGTTTATTACTGGAAAGGTGAGGTTGACAGATGTTGTGTTCATTCAACATTGAGATTGTGAGCTTAGTCATAGTGCATTCAAAATGACTACGTATTAGAATTGATTCGAAAATTATCGTGTAAAAAATCATAGCTATACAAGAATCCAACAAAAGTCGGTATCACTCATTCATTTTGCCTTTTGCTTTTGGACCTTTGGTATATGTAAGTTGGCGCCGTTCTTTATACAAAACGACATTGGTCATTAACCTGTAACGTCGTGACAGGTAGCACAAGTGCAGAAAATCCCATCTAAAAATGAGACACAGGAGGGAAGCTCGTTTACGCTTCAGCTGTTTCAACGTGCACTCGAAGAAACCCTAGCTTCCTTTCGCAAATCCCTTCATGAAGATATGAGGAACCTTCATATTGAAGTTTTAAGACAGTTCCATATGCAGGAAGTATATATCTACATTCAATCTCATTCCTTAGCATTTTTGTTGCTCTTTTCCTAGTTTTCGCTTACTATACTATACCACTTGACAGATGGAAATGTCGAGCGTGTTGGGCTCATTTCAGCAAAACCAAACTGAGCTTAGGGCAGATGTTCAGTCACTTCGTGAGGAAATCCAGCAGCTTCGGCAATTACTATAGTCATGGGCAGAGGAGCGGCGTCGTTTCACTTATGTATTTAGGAAGTTTGTGGTTATGGATTTGTGGTGGAATTTACCACGGCAAGTGATAAGAAAATTCAAAGAACCGTGTTCAACTCTGTACCGTTACTGCAAGCAGAATCGCAGATGACTAATTGCACCACTAAGAGAGAGAAGTGATCTACGACGAAAATTGGAAAACAAAAAATACTTGTTTTCTTTTTGGTGACTACATAAAAATGTGGTGTATGAAGTTTGAACGAGGGTTTTGTGTGAAAATTAGTTGTAAAACATTTTGTCAGCTTAAGAAATGATGTAATTATCAGTAAGGTGGTTTTTTTTTTTTTTTTTAATTTTGGGCTTTTTATGTACTTTTGCAATTTTTGTAGCATTCCTAGCTTTCTTGTAAAATTCCTGGTTGCAAGTATCGAAATAGTTTGCAAAATGTACTACTTGTACACACTTTGCATAAACACTCACATGAATTCAGAAGCCCGCATGCAATGAACGCGTAGAGTTTTTTCCAATGATTGAAATGGTAATTCTACCCTGACGATTTGACATGTCCTTGAAAATGTCACTTAACTGATCAAATTCGAATTCTAGCAACTCAACAATCAATAAACGAATAAACTTCAAGGGATTTGGCTACGTTGACACGAGAAAGGAATAAATGCCTCTCTTTCATGAGGTCACTGCAGAGTTTGTCTGGTCGTTAACTCCAGGGCCCTGTAATGAGTCAAAGTGCACGCGAATTGACCCAGGCATTTAGTAACCAAAAAGGAAAAAGAAAAACAATCAATATACAAATATAGAGAGGCATTTTCCTTCGTTTTGGATCATATGTTAAAGTTATTTTTACTAGAATTTGGTGTCTAAATCAGAGGCGGCTCCACCTTATTGTGAGGGTGGTCACCCGAACACCCTGAAATTTTTTTTTCGGTAGAAATACATGTAATTTTTTTAATTTTTATTTAATTTTTGTTTTTTTGAACACCCTATCCAAAAAAAATTGAACAAATAAGCCCACAAAATATTTGAATACCAACCCAATTAGAGCCCATCCCTAAATAAAGAAGGAAAAGAAAAAATAAAAAATAAAAAGAAAAGAGGGAAACATATGGGTTTTGATTATTTCGGACCCCCTGTCAAGAAAACTCTGTCCGACCTTGGTTTCAAAGAAACTCGAAAAATAATGTAGGGAAGTAGTATTTTTTTTATCCGAAAATTACACATTTTTTTCCGTAGGGAAGTACATTATTTTTCTGTGAAAAGGGGGTTTTTTTAATATGGGAAGTGGGGCTTTAACCCCGTTAAAGTACTTCCCTACGGGAAAAAAAAATGGTGTAATTTTCGGATCAAAAAATAAAGTACGTCCGTACATTATTTTTCAAGTTGCTTCTCACCAAATTAAAGATCTCAATTAGTTCTTTAATTTAGTACGAGGAAAGTAAAAAAAAAAACATGTACGAGAGTACTTTTTATCAGAAAATTACACGTTTTTTGTAGGAAAGTAATTATTTTTACTGAGAAAAAGGATTTTTTTATTTTTTTTAAAGGAGAAGTGGGGTAAACCCCGTTAAAGTACTTCCCTACGAAAAAAAAAACATGTATTTTTTTAATTAAAAAATAAATTACTTCCGTTTTTAAGTTTCTCGCACAAAATTAAAGATCTCGATTAGTTCCTTAATTTGGTACAAAAAAATAAAAAAAAAATCATGTACGAGAGTACTTTATTTTTTGATCCAAAAATTACAGGGGTTTTTTTTATCGGGAAGTACTTTATTTGGTGGCATTTGTTGGTATTAGTAGAATTTTTTTTGTGTATGTATAAGTTATGGTTTCTGGAGGACCGTAGTAGAATTTCTGAACACTCTCGCGAGAATTCCTGGAGCCGCCACTGGTCTAAATCAAATATGAAAATCACTATCGCTCTCATTCCCCATGAGTTTTATCAGCTTCCATAAATATAGCAGCAATGGAAGAACTTTAATTACCAAATACTACAACAGATAACTTGCTCAAAACAAAATCCAACAATCATTGCCTTTTCTGTCATAAAGTTGCAGACATTCCAAGCAGGGATAGAAACCCGAATCTCACATCTCACTTCTTGACTAATCTCAATACATCACCCACGAGATGTAACGAACCAGTTACAAGCACCTGATCAAAGAAACCAGTGAAAAAGGGAAAAGTTACAGTTCCATAGAAGTGGATGGCTTCCAAACCTCATCATCAACACTACCACCACCAACAAAAACAAGATACATATTACAGCAACATTTATTGGCAGGTCGAATGCACATCTGTTTTCCAAAATAGATGTAGTTGAAAGGCTGCAAGGGTTAGACAGCCAAATTTATGGACTATATAGTCTTTCTTCATGCATCACAAGCTTTTATTGTGGAGTACATTTTTCGTCAAGGAAGCTGTACTCTCTGACTTCGCTAGGTGATCTCTCAGGAATGTATTAGTAGGGAAGGCCAATACCCCAATGCAATACGTATCAGAAAGCAAGTTCTGGAACATGATATACATTTGTTCGTGAATTAAGCGATCTCAAGTTTTTCTGAAAAATCAAATAGTAAGCTAAAAATCTAGAAAGAGTGGGATTTTGACGAGAAAATGTTTCAAAAAATTGGTCATTATTCTCTTGAAAATGTGTTTGGCAAGAATAATTGGAAAGTAGTACTTTTCATTGGCAGTTTATCGCTTTAAAGGAGCATAGTAGTATAGTGTATGTGTCATTTACCACGTACCTTCCTCCGGAAGAACTCACCAAAGTGGAAATGCTGCTTAGCATGCTTCGTGGAAGTGCAAGGAAGTCTTATTTGCTTAGCACGCTTCCTAATTGGAGATGGTGCATATGGAAATGGAGCATGGGGCAACTAATGGACAAACACTATTCAATTTCTTTCCTGAAGCGCTGGTTGCACATGAATAACAAAATATTTGAAACCTAGAAGTTCTACAACTATAGGAATATTCCTCAATGGTCCAGATACCAAACAACATAGAATTCCTTTCTTCCTCAAAGATAAGTCAACTTCAAAATGTGGTATGCTTTTGCAATCCTTGCCTAGTTGGAGAAGTTTTAGGAAACATGTTTTCTTGAAAGTAAACCGTTACCTGAAAACGAACGGACTTATTCCGCTGGACAGTGTCCCGCAACCATTTGATAGCAAGCGGAAGTGATGGGAAAACAATGCTGTTATCAGAACTCCTAACTCCACTCTCCTTGTTATTGTCATTTTCTTCATAGACAAGGTCTGCATCTTTGACGTCGCCTCCTGTCAGGTCAAAATTCTTCTTTTAAGGCACAGCACAGATAATTGCAAAAGAATACAAATCAGAGTAAAACTATCAAGATCGATTCAAATCACATGAAACTTGAATGCCAACTGTTGAAAACTATGATGAATCATACTTTTTTCTGAACAGGAGAGGAATCGTATTGTTAAGTTACTCAGATTCTGGCCACTTCTCTGTCCCAAAAAATAAAGTATTGCAAGTACAAGTAGTAGTGTAGTACCTTTTTCAACACCAATGAGGTCCTCCCATACTTTTTGAAGAGTCAATTGCCATGAAAGATCAACCTGGGAATCAGTTGGCGGTAAAGCACCGGACAACACTTTGTAATATACAGATATGTTCGGTACAAATAGAGCCTTCTGGAAGTGGACTCCTGAAATATCAAGTTGACAACCATGAATAACACATAGAACTGTTATCTAACCACAGAGAACGGAAAAATGTCCACAGCTGGGAAGGTTAAGATTGTCAGCTGCTCGCTCAGAGTTTTTCTAACAGCAGTTATCCACAGCAGGACCTCATTTCAGGCATTTTAACTATTTCTTGCATGAACGACCCTAGATGTACCAACTATGTGAAGCCATTGCATGGTAAAAACAAAGTCAGCTATGTCACATTTAAGCTGCTTTAAAGATATGCCCCATCCACTCTTGTAAATATGTGAAGTTTCCATATGGGTTTTATATCCAGGTGACATGGACCTCCTATCTAGTAATTCAATTGTTCTATTTAGTTGTACGTAAAACTCCCTTAACTCCTCCCTAGTGCTTCAAAAGGAGTGAGATGCATAGGTTTATGGATCTCTATAAAAACAAAAAATGTGAAGATTTAGCCGTATCGGAATAAGATGAATACAGTACAATATCAAGAAGCTGAAGTAGACGCGAGTTATCACCCAGTTGTCTACACATGTTCATGCAGCATGGGTTAGAACCTGAAGCAGTTGAGATTGCAATGGAAAGCCAAGCATGTAACTTATGTACGTAATCATTATGTGCAAAATCCCAAGCACTAAGTCTTACTAAATCAACCCCTGCATTGGTAATGTCCTTAAGATATTTTCCATTGTTAATTTTACAGATGCATCCCTCACGAACAATTACCATGATTGGCACATGTATTAATCAGGCGCGGAAGAAGCAACTGTGGGTCCCTCACCGACATACAATTGAACAGCAATATCTGCATTTGGTGAACAAGTTAGCTCATCAGCATCCAGTTGCACAAGTTATAAGCTCATAGCGGATCAAAAAAATAAAGTTATTAGCGCATAGTTATTTCTGCGGATTAATTTAACCTCCAGATAACCTTTGTCGCAGAGTGAGATGATTTTGGAACTTCGGTGCACCGATACACATACATAAGTAACAGAATGTGCCTCCTTTCCTCCTGGCAATACTAGTTACAAGCCAAGAAACATTGTGGAGAATGGAGATGGCTCATCTATACTTTTTTCATTGAGCTCTAAAAGTTAGCAACAATTGAACAGCTCATCTACCCATTGAAATAACTATTCAGTTTCTCACAATTATACAAGTTTGCATCGCTCATAATTCATGATCTACCTTTGTTTATCGTATCAAACCCCATAAATAGCTTTTCCAAGTAATGAGTTTTCAAAGTGGCATGGAAGTTCACTAGAAGTGTTTGCTCCAAGAGTTTATTCCAGATATTTGACATTCGAACTCAGGTTGCGCTTTTAACAGTCTGGCCTTGAAGAAATAGCTCCCCTCTGACAATAAAGCCACTAAGTGGGGGCTTTGTATCATGCAATCATCATCATGACTGTTATTGTCTCCCCAAACATGCACAAAATATTTGATGACTCGTCACTTCTTTCCTTCTTCATTTTGTTATTTACCACACTGTTTATTATCTTAAATCATGATAGCAGCAGTATGGTATGCAGGTTGGTCTAACTTTCTTGAGTCAGTGAGAATTCAGCAGAAGCTCCATCCGTGTTCACATCACTCCAAGAAGTTCTGTAAATGTGATTTTTTTTTCCTGAGTAAATAACACCTTGTCGACGACAAGGAATTTGTTTTATTTTTTATTTCAAGGTGAAAGAGAGTTACATTCAAAGAGTAACAATTAAAGGGCAATGCATCAATCATGTGAGTTCTGCAACAACTAATTCAAGCCCAATGCAGAAAAACCCAAGAAATAGTCCAATAAGGGGAAGAAATAAACTTATGACGAAAGACTTCCATACTAGAGAGACAAATAGCCACAAGGGTGGCCAACTAGGCTAGCCCTAGTTAGTTCATACAACATGGAATTTAACTTCTGTACTTCTACCAAGTAAGTCCCTCGGAAGATATTTTTTAATACTTAAGTCTCTCCAAAGATAATTTTTTCGTATAAGCTTAAGTCTCTCGAAAGATATTGATTCAACGAGATCAAAACAGTGGTGATTATACCTGAGTGGAGTTTGTCTTGGGATTTCCATGAGAGTAACTGTTTGCCAATTCACATGAGCCACTGGAATCATCTTGTTGCTGATTGCTTACATTTTGTTGTTTGCTTTCTCCTGTGATGGCATGACTAAACCATTTTCCACATACTTCCATGCTTTCGGGACTATGGGCTCCATCCAAATAATACAACAGATCTCCTGCACTTTCGGCATCAATCGACCTATCGGGCACAATCTGAGCCCGTCCTTGTAAAGTAGCTGTTGTAAGCCCTTTAACGAATTGTTCAGGCAGAGAATTCTACATCCAAGCAGAAAGAAAAGAACCATGTCAAATAATCACAAAGTCCCAAGGCTATGTTCGGATAAAGGATATGAGAAAAGAAAAAGGATATGGAAAATTGAAGAATGTAACTGTCGAATGGAAAAATACAGAACAGAAAGAGAAGTACATTTTCAGACAATCAAAAGAATCTTAACACTGCGTGGAAAAGAAACTTACCGTTTGATCCAGGAAGTTGAATTCACGGTGGCCAGCCCTTTCGAGCCAAGTAGAACATAAAGCAATGGCAAGACCAGCATTTAGATACTGGTGTTCACCATCAAGCGCCAGACGTTGACCATTCAACAAAGTCACATCCAACAGGGGTGCTACTTGTAGTTTCACCTGTAATCAGAAAATGTTTCTCAACTCTCCAATAAATACAAAATCTCATTCCTTTTGCCAATTTAGAACGAAAATAAACCTAACAACCAGAACTGCAACCACATGCGGTAGATTCCATCATAGCTTGCCTTGGTGGAACAAATTGAAGAGGTACTTGTAGCATAAGGCCAGGTAGCATAGTACAAAGAACATGCTTATTTCGTCAAAACCACTATGGATGGGAATATTTCAGCTCAAGTTTGAAAAATAGAACCCATGACTGTAATTTATGCAGCTTGAATCATGGCTTGTGCCAGCAAGCCAATCCAGAGTGGTCCAAGAAATTCATAAATTCAGAATTTAACAAACTGCGAGACAAAAAAGAGTTGACAGTTTGGTGGCTTTATTTTCCATTTCCCCACATGAGTAGCTTTTTTCATGCAGTTATGGCTCTAAGCCCAAGCAAGTTAACTCCCACTTCAACTTCGGAGTTAAGCTTTGACGTTTGAGTCATTTGAACTGCCAACTTCTGCTGTAAATTAAACTAATCAATAAGGAAATCAGCTACTTACATCCAATTGAGAAGCCTTCTCCTTAAGGATGCACATTGCTTCATCAGGTTGGGGCACAGTAAAGGCAGGAACTCCTTGCTGCATGAAAGATTGATCAAGACAAATATGAGCTGAGAACAAAATAGGAAAGATAAGGAGAAGCAAACTACGAAAACAACGTAGAACCAAATGTGTATTGAGAGTAAGGACCATGCCCTATTGCAATATAATTTGTTGTGAGAAACATTGTAATGAAGAACACCTTAAAGATACCAGCCTTCTCCCCTGCAATTTCTCCAAGAGTATTTCCTGCGTACAGCATATTGCGACGATTGCACAAAACTCATGTATCAACTCCTCTTATAAAAGCATTTTACACTCAAACTCCAACTAGTGCTCAAATAACATACTGACAGACAACCAAAGTTCAATTCTCCACAGCAAATTATTGCATTTGAGTTCTAGGGACCTGTCACGATTCACGGTAGACATAACAAATGAAAAATAGACCTTTCTGAGAAATTGATGCCATTATTGAGGTCCAGTGCCGCTCCCAAGGCCTATAATTTCAAATTCTCAACCACCCAAAATGCAGCCAGATTCTAGATTCCATAACTGACAGTCTGACACCGTGACCAAAATGGTCATGAAGGATTGCAGAACAAATAGACATCAAGATGATTATAATTCAAAGAAAGTAGCACAATGATGCATGCAAGCATGTAAATTCACGTAGCAGTTAGGTCAAGAGCGTTAAGTACCAACCAGCAATTACAGTCTAACAAAGAAAAGTGGAAATAGTAAGAAATCAAGCTATTAAAACATTAGTCATAAAAATGTCTATATGTATACATGATCACAGATAAAAATTGTGTTCTAACAGCTGAACTACAGGAAGCCACATCATGCTGTATCATGACTATACTAGTATGTTGCCTATTCACTAGTAAGTAGTGCATACACATGCAAGATATATTGTATATCATTATCAAATGCATAACCATGCAGTGTTGCATTTCATGCGGATAGATGTAGAAAGTGATTCAAGCACATACAACAGTACAGTACAATTGTTCAAACCATGACGAGCAGTCAACTATGGAGATGAAACACTTACCAAGAATTTCCGTGTGATCATACCCAAGGGATGATATACCACATACAATTGGTGTCTGTACCTGAAAAGTTAGTATAATAATGTAAGAGATGTCCAACCCGAGCACTCTATCCATCCAACAAGTGAGCAAATCTCGAGTAACTAAAGTAACAAAAACAGTGTCTTTCACAGTGGAAGAACAATTATGTATGCGTACCACATTTGTCGCGTCAAACTTTCCACCTAACCCAACCTCCAAGATAACAACATCTACCTGCAGAAAACCAGAGCATCAATTGGTATGTACGTAATACTTGTGATCTCAGCCCATCAGGTAGAATGAATATAAGGAATGGCAGAAGTTACATTTTCTAGTGCTATGTGATTCTAAAGGGCGAGAGCTGAAGAAAAGGAAAGAGAGAAAATTAACAAGAAACTGCATGAGCTACCTGTTCTGCAGCAAATATTTTGAAGGCAAGTAAAGCAAGGAAGCGAAAGAGAGGAGGCATCGGTATATCATCACTGGTTTTTTCCTGCATGTTAACAGAAGGAATCCCCACAACTAACTCATCAAAAGTACTTTCATCATTCATCTACAACTATACAGGAGCCTATATGCCTGTGTGCTTGTATGCAACAGTTATGCAAAATAGAATTCTTGTTGCATCTTGCACAGGGAAAAAAACTCCTATTGTTTCCATTTCGTAACTTGAAAAGTATCAAAGAAATTGGAGCTTGGGAAAATAGGCAATGAACAAAATTGTAAGCTAATAGGGTGTCAGCCAATGACCATCAATTTCCTTAAGTAAGAAGAAGAAATAAAACATAAATCAGGCTGGCTTAAAGTTTATGAGGCCAGAGAGCTGCGTCTCGTCCAACAGCCCTAATGGTCATTTTGTACAATGTACAAGAAAGAGCAATTCAAATGTCCCAGATCTTGATAAAACTCACAAAATACGAAGGTTTTACAATATACTATGCAAACGCAAACTAGTCCAACAACTTAGACTGGCTTTGTAATTTCTATGTCAAATGCCCAAATACAAAGCCTAGACAACCAACTTGATGGCAGATAAGAGCAGGCTAGATGTTTCTTCGTCTCTTCTTTATTTTTACATTAATTCACACACAGACATCACACACACACACACACACACACACACACATATGCATGCACACTAGAGGTTGTAATAGCAAATTAGCGAGGGGACAACATCCAAAATAGTTTTAAGGAAAAAAAGAATGTGTCAGAGGATCGCGTGTTTGAGATGGAATCAGACACAGAAATGCTCTCTGATTCACAGCTAATGCACCAAAATAGTTTTTATGTTCAATACGATGAAAGGGAAGTAGTACAAAGTATGTTCCCCATTCGTCACGATGCTATTCGACATAATATATTATGTTATTCCTGATGAAAGCTCCAGTACAACAGGTTGTCTGCCCAGGAATACCCATCTATCCATCTTCCATATTAACCTTGAAGACATAAAAAAACACAAACCTTTAAATATTGGATCTTCCTCTAGATAGTGTCCCATTTGGTAAATGTTATAGTGAAAAAGTACCTAAGTATCAAGAGCTTATTCAGAGACCCTTTTTATTGGTTCTAAATCCAGAAGGTACTAGTTTTCTAGCTACCCAATAGTAAAGCATGTAAAAGGGCTCCAAAACCTGTATCTGGAAATGCCAAATATATAGAGCAGAAACTGCTATAAGAGCAACTCCAACCCATGAGTCTCCAAAACTCCATTTTGGAGACTAAAATAACTAGTTTTAATTCGAAATTAAATTTGGAACTTGTTACCATTCATTCACACTCCAAACACAAATCTCAATTTCCATCTCTATACAAAACCTCCATTCTAGGGAGTGATTACAACTAAAAGTCTTCCCTATTCGTATGGAGACTTTGCTCCCCATTCGCTGAACAATCCCCCTGTTGGAACACTTAGATCCGCAGCTCTTGTTGATTTTTCCACCAAAATGAAAGAGATATAGTCTCGTTTTTTGGTTCCCATTGGTTTTACCTTGTTTACAGGTCAACCCCATGGCAGCCAGAAAAGGCGATCTTGTGCTAAACTCCCACGATTGCAATAGTGGGGAACTGAAAAAGTACAAGCAACTACATCAACAACCTGACGCGACGACAGCTTTGTTGGAACTAAATTCATAGGCCCTTGAAACTAGTTAGACTTCTATAACTATATAAAGACATATAGAAAGCAAGTGTGCTTCACAATTCCCTCACTTTCCCTCTATAATGTACCAACATTCTTTAAAATTCAAATTACTCTATTTTGAATTTTCCACTTATGGTGTCAAATAAAAGATAGTCATTATATTTTCAATAGTACTAATTTTATTAATATAAGATCTCTAATTTGAAAGTTATTTAATATTATATAGAATAAGAAGTGAAAAGTAAAAATGGAGAACAGTCTCCATTTTTTTGTTGGGTCTTCATATTTGGAGACCCAGAATGTGATCTCCAAAATGGAGCTTGGTTCGAGTGCACTTGATCTCCATGTGTCCAAATATGGAGCTATTGAGCTTGGTTAAAGATGCTCTAAGCATTGACTCAAAAGCTGTACAAAAACAAGCTCACACCCATCGAAGAGATACCCTAATATTTTAGGTAGATATTTCCAGAGCTTAATCTGCACTGCAATGTTTACATTCAAAAAGAACATAAAGTAACTCCCGAAGATCTGCAAATAGAACACAAGAGAAGAAGGCGTACAAGGGTTGATAGCTCAGGAGAACAAGTCCATAAACAAGTAAAGAACAACAAGTGGTATAAAAGTGCATGCCTTCAGTGTATTCCAACACCACCAGAAATATGCGAGAAACTTCTCTTGGCATATGTCCATGCTGAAACAATTCAACCAGAATGAATGCATTAAAAGTCAATTTAAATATAACAAAGAAGGATTTGTACACATTCAAAACCGAAAGAACAATAAAACAATTAACTATGCAGGAATTGGCCTACCCAACATTCAATGCAACAAGACAGGTGTTTTCTACTGTCAAAACATAAACAGGCCTTTGCAATAGGCCAGAAAATGTAAGCCGAACAAGTTAAGAAGAACCCAAAACTCCGATGGATTAAGAAATGTTGGTTTGATCCCTTGGTGAAAATAGATTATCAAATCAATCCAACTGCTTAACCTCATATTAAAGCTGTTCAGCTCTCTAAGTCCACAGTTAAACAACTAGAAAAATGAACAAATCAGAAATCTTATCTTACAACCATCGTGCGGGAAATAAATTTTGTACCAGGACTTAATAAAAGAATTGATAACAAAGGTCAATAAACCTACCCATCCAGTCGAAATCGTTCTCGGATATCAATGAGGTGAGGCGATGTGAAAAGTCCAGTGTGGAAGCCACAATTACGTAATATAGACTCTGCAAACGTGCATGTTGATCCCTTCGTAAATCTCACGATGAAAGATGAATCAGTATTGCATCCAATGAAGAGTATTCAAAGTACACTTTTACATATGTCACGAACGTGGTTCTACTTGATGCAAATTCAGTTAGTCAATGCAAAGAAAGATCTACAAAAGTGACACTGAATCACATTGGTCTTAGGCAAGTACAAGTGTAAAAAGTCAATTAGAAACCTTATAAGAGACATTGACTTCGTGTGAAAGACACTACCAGTCATAACCAAACTAAGCCTTGGTTTCCTGTTCAATTGTTTTTTGATCCATGAATTCTTCTCCGCAATCCCATTCTGTTGAGGGCTATGTTCAATTAAATTTAGTGGATTCATAAATTTTTGCCAAATTATTCCATATCAATTTAAGTCATCCCTCCACCTAGCATTTCCATTAGTGATAGTCTTATCGCTTTTCTTTATTGTTGCATCTACCGGTCTTCGTTGAGCGTGACACTTACAACAAATAAATACGATATAAATTCAAGCTGCGTTTACTCTTAGGGCTGCAATCATAATCGCATGATTCATGATTCGATCTGTGATTAGATTCACCCCTCACGAAAAAATATAAGAATCCATAGGTGAACTGAGCCATATATAAAATCGGTGGTGAACCTCATGATTCACGGTTCACGCAAAAACAATACGAATCTATAAGTGAATCATGATTTGTCACAATTGTTGCATTTGACAATATGAAACCACTTTTGTGGTTTTTCTTGAATATAAGATCATAATACTTTTTAGGAACGACAAACCTTATTCTCATGCAGCATTTGTAGATCGGTGTTTATAATGATCCGAGGCAGGGGCTCAGAGCCTCGGACCAACCCACATAATGTTGCCAAGTAAGCTAGATTCATACCTATTAGGCTACAAACTTTTATTGTATCAAGGCAAAGCATTCATTTTTATAATGAACCTATGACATTTATATGCGCATATCCATTTTATTACACTACGTATTTTCCTATTATTTACAAGTTTCTTTCCTATTAGACCATGTGAACATCAATCAATAAACAAACTCGAATAGTGATTCAAGCTTAAATTGTTCAATTTTACAATGTATTTGTAATATGAATTTGCATAGATATGTTTTAATGTATTTTTTAATTTGAACCAAATCGATTCAGAAAAGGGTCAATCCGATTCTCGATTTGATTCGCGATTTGACAACCTTGGCTGCACAAGGCAAGCTGAGCTTTGAAGTGTTCCAGCTCAGCTCGTTCAAAACTAGCCTAGCTTGAGTTCGAGTTGAGCCCAAATAATCGAACTTGAGCTCAGCTCGTTTATTATCGAGATGGTCAAGCTCGGTTCGTTTACTAAACGAGCATCCACAAACAAGCAGAGCTTTTATAAACAAGCCGAGCTACAAGTTATTGGAGCTCGAGTCATTTACTCTCGAGCCAAGCCAAGCCATAGCGAGCCGAGTCTCGAGCTCGCAATAATCTCGGTTCGTTGTAGCCCTAGTTACACAGGATTATAATCAATGCATATACCGTTTGGGAAATAAGCTACCACGATCACAGTAAAATCAAACTCTTCTTTAACACCTTACACAACTACGGGAAATCGCTACCTTTCCTTTGGTTCCAGCAACATGAATAACCTTCATCTTCGAAATCGACTCCTCCAAATCCAGTATCTGCAGCTCATGTACAGGAAACTATCAGTTTATCCAAACAACAAACTTATAGCAATTAAATGACCCATTCTCCAAATTACCAGTAATAATCACCTTGATATAATCAAACAGGATATCAAATCGATCGCCTTTGTTGCTCTTATCAGCACGGCTGCGTTTCGTAATTAGAGATGACAAAGCATCCATTGCCTCTTCATACGAAGAAGCCAAATGATTTTCACCTTCAGCAATATCAACCATCAATAATTATGCAAAAGTATTGTGTGCGTAACTTGTTGAATGAGCGAAAATTCGTAAATTTTGTGACTGTAATCTAGAAGAAAGACCGAGATTCAATGAAACAGTACAGTACTCCATGTGAGAATCAGAGAGAGAGAGAATGGGATCGCGACAAGTACCTTCTGCCATGCTGATTTTGCTCAGAAAAGTTCGAAACCTAAAAGATTACAAGTACGACAGCAGATATCTATGTGAAAGTAAATCGATAGATGGTACGGGTATATGTATGAATCTGTAGAGAGAGAAGAGAATGGGGGAGTAGGGGATGAACGAAGGCTAATGGGACATCAAACTCTGTTTGAACCTGGAAGAAAGCCAAATAGAACTAAAAGCCTAAAACGACAGGGTAGGTATATGTGTACGTATAGAATTGGTATGCCCCCACACAATGTGGGGTTCACGTGGACTGTGTGAGGCTCACTTTACGCGAGTGTGTTGTTCTATTTGTGTGGAATTTGTTGTGTGTAGTTTTTGTTTTTTTAAGGAAACAGAAACATATTAGGAAAATAAAGAGTACAAAACAAAGGACATTATCGGTCCGAAATACAAAAAATAACAAAACAAAATAAAACAAAACCAAAAAAGAAAAGCCGTTCAACAACGATGTCGGACCCAACCTCCTCTTGTAGAGGTGGGTGGCAGAAGGATCGTCTTTGTCCCAGAATCTAACGCCCACACAACTGTGCCTTCACCGCCCGCCGCAGGATCACCGCCGGATCTGCACATTTGCGCCTTCACCACCGCTGCTAGAGAGCTTAGGGACCACCATCCGAACCAAACAAGGCCACCGTGCAAGAGCCAGTACCAAGATCTGGAACTCTAGATCTGAGTCTCCGTTGTACAAAAATAGAGGAGTGAATGAGAGAACATCTCGCAAGAAAAACGAGAGTCTCAACAATCACACACCATAAAGAACGAGAGGAGCCAAGAGAACAGTAGAGGAGAAAGGGAAACCAAATCTGGAAGGATGAAGAGGTGAGAGGGGGGGGGGGGGGGGGGGGTGTAGAGGTTGGGAGGGAAAACCCCAAACTCAGGTGCTCTCTCTCTCTCTCTCTCTGGAAGCTCTCGTCCTCTTTTTCACCCTCGTTCTTTTTTTTTGTTAGGTATGAGCGCATTCTTAGTTTTGTAGCTTTTGCTACAGTCCACCAAACAAAGCGAGGCACAAATTCATAGCTCTCCTTTTTTACTAACATTTTAATACTTGAAAAAAAGGGTAAAATGAATAATAATGTTGTAGTATTAATAGAGATGTGGGTAGGTAAAATGAATATTATCCATTGTTCACTAGCAATTCAAAGAAGTGCTGGTGCACTTGCTCACAAGGGTCTTGTTGAACTAGTAATTTGAAGAAGTGTTCACATGGATCTTGCTAACCTCGACGGCAGGGGACTAGGTTTTGCACCCCGGCCCGGACTAGGGATAGGCTGAGTTAAGATTTTAAGCTCGTTTACTAAAGGGCTGGGTATGAAAAAATCTTTTAAGTCCCTACCCGGCCCGATTAAAATTGTACTATTCTTATATGTTGTTACCCAATTATTGGAGAGTTCCAACTTTAACTGCTTTTTGAGGAGACAATTTTGATTATTAGAACTTCATGGTTTTATGGGTATATTTTTAATAGTTTTATGAGAACTTAGAATGTTAACTATAATTATTACGGTTGTGAATTCTAATTTATGATCACTATGATTAATTAATTTGTATTTGTGATATGTTTTAGAAAAATAAATGAGCTTGTTTGAAGGGCTTGAGAAATTAAAATTTTAATCGGGTTGGACTTTGGCATATTAAATGAAACTCGATTATTGATGGGCCGGGTTTGGACTTACACAAATCTCGTTAATATATAATATAAGCCCGGCTCAACCCGATATATGTGCACCCCTACTCCATGGTGGAGCATAATTGGTACTACAAGTTGCAATACACATTTCATGGATAATAATACACTTTCACGGATATGAATACTCAGAATACACTTTTTACACATTATTCTCCACCTATTGAGCAGAGGTTAGCATTTTCCAATTAACAAAAAAAAGTTTAGATATTGAAGATGCCAGATAAAAAACAAAAGGATAGGAGTGTTAGATATAAACTGTGCCAGTTAAAAAAAAAATGTAAATATTTCGTTGAAATTAAGTAGAAAGTTGGACATATCATTGTAAAATTCATTATAGGGGGGAAAATTGCACTCCAATTTTTTATAAATACACTTAAAATTTTATCTTTTAGTGTTTTTTTGTGTGACCTTATTTCTTGCGCATATAGTAAATATAAAAACGTTATTCTACATAATCTATCCCTATTTTAAAAGAGAGAGTTACAAGTTTCTCATGCAACTTCAGAAAAAATTTATGCGCTGGGAAACAAAAAATTTCCCCTTGCATGTGAAGCTTTCCACTCTAGCCATACGCTAGGAAACAAAAAAATCATAAGCTCGAAGGGGTTGACACAATGTGCCCTATTTTTTATTCTGTGCAAGTCATTAGCAACGCCAACTCGTCTTTGGTTGGGTACCTAATGATGCAGACTTATAGGAAACAAGGCACACCTTATTCTATTACATATTGTGATTTGTGAATCCAGATTGGGCACCTTACGCTACTTAGTTTTTTTTTGTCATACGATATACATCAGCGGGGATTAGTGGATAAGTAAGTTAGTGGATTAAACAATCAAAGAGGGTTCGATGTCTCTTCATAGACTTGAACCCATACCTCTCCCTAGATAAACAAGGGATACAACTAGATGAGCTGTAAGCCGCATCTTATGTTACTTAGTTCTGACCAAGGAAAAAGATCATGTTTAGAACCTAAAGTGGAGTATAGCATTAGAGTGGGCCAACTGAATAGTCCAATCCATTTTCATCAACCCAGAGAGGAACTGATTCAAATCCCAAATTCCTATTCTTAGGTACTTGTTAGATTTTATTTTTTATTTTTAGGAAACAAACTTATCATGGATAGCAAATAAGTTGTACGATCCATACAAACAACTCAATCAAATCAGCACAACTCACAACGAAGCTCAGTAAACAGAACCCAGCCCTAGCCTAAACAAAACCAAAGAGACAATCCAAAGACAAATTAGGAGCAAGAGGAATAAATAAATGAATGAAATGCACACGTCGCCAGACGAGCCATCGGCGAGAGTAGAAGCAAGAGCTGACCGTGGACTAAGGGATGCAATAGAAAAAAGGGTCATCTTTTATAACCCTTTTTCCGTTTGCGTTTTCTCCGATTGGGGTGTTGAATAGCCTTGTCACAACCACCACTAAAGTTAAGTTGACGAGGGTCCGGCATTGGAGATGCAGTCACACAGCTAGACAAAATGTAGGTAAAAGTGTGTTTCATAAACAAAGTAGGATCCTTTTTTTTTTTTTTAGGAACAGCTAAAGTAGGAACTTCACACAGATTCTCAGTGTTTATTAACAGCTAAACAACAACAAAACACATGTGAAACAGCAATATACAGTACACGAACGAGAGAGCAGTGGAACCACTCTCAGACACATTCGGTGCGAAAATGTAAAAAGGAAAATACTACAAATAACTCACTGGACCGTCATTGTGAAAAGTGTGTAAAAGTATGTAAAAATGTATTTGAGTATGTGTTTTTCCTGACTTTTTTGTGAATTTATCGACAGCCGGCTTTCGGGACTTATTATCGACAGCTTAGATGGGCTGTGGATAGAGGAAGGGCCCAAATTTAAATCCACTCCCTCCTGGCGTATCTGATGGTATGCCGTCTCAACCACAGCTGATACATCACCATATGAAACGCATCAAACGGCTGAGGCACCTCGTTCCACACGAAATGCTGACCCGCGGTCACACCCAATCCCTTCATCCTCTCGTACTCTTCCCCACCGATTCCACTCAGCACCCGCTTCAGTTCCCCTGCCCCACCTCCCGACCCCACAAACACCGCAATATCCGACCACCTCACCACGTCGATCAACGGCATGTCCTGAATCGGACGGTCAGTAATCACCACCGGCACGCACCCCAGCCTCAACGCGTCACCGATCCACGACATATCCCCGCCGTACACGAACAAACAGAACTTACTCCTTTCCAAATCGGACGGCTCAGCCTCGATCAAAAACTCAGGATCACCCTCTAGTTCCTTGACTAATTCACTTCCCTCGTCTCGCTTCATAAACCCCCAAAACGCCGGCGTTTTATCACCCACCGGCGCGAGGACAACATCGGCGACGGGAGGTAATACGATGTCCTTGTGGGGGAAAAAGTTGCCGGAGGCGGTGGGGAAACAGGAAATCTGAACGGAATTCTTTTTCAGCTCGAGGATGTTACGATCGGGCGGGTACCCGATGCCGGCGCACGAGAGGAAGAAGTGGTCGGCGCCGAGGGAGCGGTACCAGTAGGTGAAGTTGACCTTGAGGGTTTCTACGAGGCGGGAGAGGGAGCGCGTGGAGGTATCGGGCGGGAAGGGGAGGTAGAAGAGGTGGGCTTCGTTTGGGTCGTCGGTGATGAACTGGGAATTGAGGAGAGAGGCGTGGAATAGGGATTCCGATGGGGTGGCGAAGGTGATGGAGGCGGGGTTTTCCGGCGAGTAGATGTGGATTTTGAAATTGGCGAGCATTTTGTTGTAGTCGGGGAAGAGGACGGTGGTGGGGGAGAGGTATGGGGAGGTTTGGAGGGGTTTTTGGTGAGACGGAGTTGGGTTTAGGAGAGAGAGGAAGAGGAGGAGGAGGAGAGAGAAAGAAGGGGTAGCCATTGTCGAACGAATTGTGGATTGCTGAGGACCTGAGGGAGTATTATGGAAGAAAGTACCAGCATGAGTTGAAATCGTCAATTGGTCTTCTTGAAGGGTGAAGTCCTGGTTATGGCCGGCATGAGATTTTTTGGACCTTGTTTAAATTTATGTAAATTAATTTAAAAATATGAAGCTAACTCTAGGAAAAAAAATTAAATATACAAAAAAGTTAAATATACTGGGTCTCCTTCGGCTAAATCCAAAAAACTGGATTTTTGGATTTTGTCTTTATTCACAAAACTTTAAGTTTGGCTAATAATTTTATACTTTTTAGATTCCTCTCGTCGAGACAAGCCAATAAACTACAAAAAATCTACCGAAAACTAACAAATGCAATTTTTTTTTTTGAATAAGGACAAAACGAAAAAAATCAAAAAATTAATTTTTTGGATTTAGCCAAAGGAGGCCTAGGCTAAGTTTTTCAAATGATTTTAGTTCATCAGGTGATTAAATCATGGTTGATGCCTAAATGGTGATATTATTGGAAAATATCTATATCTATCTTTATTACAATACACTGAATACAGAGCGGTTTTTGACCAGTCATATTTTTTGTCACAATCATCATATTATATTTTATCTTTCTCTGCCAACTCACTCCCTATCTATTTGACCTTTCCTTCCACCGGTTCACCACACCTAAATTTCAAATCACATTTTTTTATCTCTTTCCTTTTCGAAATTTAACCACATTTTCTCTCACCACCTCATCTCCTTCCCCCTCTCTAAAATTCAAAGGACCATAAAAGATAGGGGCGGAGGGAGAGTAGGGTTGGGGTGGGCCCTGGACACCCCGCACTTTTTAATTTTTTTGGGTCAGTTGGGATCTCCCAAGTTCCTAGTGGATGATTTCTCAAGCTCCCAGTGCATCATTTTCGAAAATCGTAGATGATTTTCAAGATTTGAGAACACGTCAAGTTACGCTTTGATTATATTGTTAAGCTATGTTTGTTCTATTTTAACGAATGATCAATCTTAAAAAATATATTTTGACTTTTTCTTTGACTATGGAATGCAATGATGTTGATAGTTGTTTTTTTACTTATTTCTCGAGTAGGAATATACAAATATTTGATATTGAATTTTTTTTGTTTTAACTCGGCCCGCCAGAACTCTCAATCGTTGCTCCGCCACTACCTAAAGAATGGGTACGGGCCGGTATGTGTATGCGTCGATTACTCAAGTCATGCCTTCAGACATCGGCACGCACTAGTATGAGTAAGGCACGTGCACAGGCACGCACTAGTAGGAGTAAAATGTAAACGCTTTTAAGAGAGAACAAATCAAAAAATGCTTACATCGATCTAATGCTTACTTTTCTTTACTTGGTAAACTCTAATGTTTACGTTGTTAAGGGTGAGATGAAAGATACGTTAACTATTAATTAAGAAATTATGGAAAAAAATAAAACTGGGTGACTCGGACAAACAAAAGAAAAAAATATTACAAATTCAAGCTATTTGAGTTGTCTCTTGAATGAGACTAAAGGTTAGGCACAAAATTCTTGTGCACGTGTGTGACTATATGAGATGTGCAAGTGGGGGAGTGGATAATTGAGATGGAGTAATTTTACCATTTTACTCTAACCGTTGATTCACATTATAGGAAAAGCTAGTTGTAGTATTTTATATTTTATCGGGATAATATTGGAAATCACTTTTTGTTGACATGGTTTTTAAAATATATTCACACCAACTGGTCTTCTACGTTGATAACTAGAATAGATACTTTTTTGGCATGATTTTAAAAATTATACTTTTTTTTACAAGGCGATTTCAATTTTTTTGTATGTAAATGAAGTTCTATTTTGCTTTGAAAGAGTAAACAATTTTAGGGGGTGTTTCACTAACAAAAAATTATTTTTTTCAAAAACCGAGACAGGTTATTCTCTCGCAATACATCACATAAAAAACCTTAAAAAAGCCAGTTTATTAAAAAAACCACCGTACTGAAACACACCCTAAACCAAAAAAAATGAAAAAAGATAACGTATCATTCAAGTCAAACAAAATTTGGTTAGTCAAAGAAGGGAAATACTATAGTAGCAAACTTTTATTCAAAGTGAAAATAAGACCAAAAATCCCCGTTTGGGATAATTAACCGGATAAGCCTTAAGCAGGTTGACCTGCAGATGCACCACTTCAGGCGCAAGGGACTATGTAATAACTAATAAAGGGGCACCTATTTTTGGCAAGATTTTGGAGGGCAAGGTGGCCGCCATGCCGCTTTTTCATATGTTTCATTCCATCTTTCATCATATCTTGTGGTGCCTTTTCTGTTTTTAAAGTATATTAATAAGTATAGTTTAGATTATTACAATTTACGAGGGTCAACTTTTTATTTATAAATATGGAAGCTTAAAACTCAGGGTCTAAAGGAACGTCACACAATTATTAGGCCAAACCCCAATGTTCAATCTTTTAGCAGATTTTTACCTCTAAGTCTAGAAAAGAGGCATTTAATTACCATTAAGGTAAGTCACTCTTTTTAATTACCTCGAAGTCTATAAAAGAGGTATCTAATTACCATTAAGGTAAGCCACTCGTTTTAGGGTATTATACGGTTTCATAGGGTTTTAGAAGTTTAGACACTTTCATATGATTTTGAGGGTTTAGGCACTTTCATTAGGATATTTCAGGGTTTAGATTTAGACATTTTCAGAGGGTACCCTGGGGTTTAGGTTTATGATGCAATTTCCTATTATAGAGTTTAGTGGTTTAGGCACTTTCATTGGATACTCGATGGTTTAAGTTTAGGCACTTTCATTGGATACTCGATGGTTTAAGTTTAGGCACTTTCATAAGGACTCGGGGGAGGTGTTGTGCACAGCTGTGCTGTGCACCCCTCGGCCATTGGATCGAGTTTTGGACGGCTCGGATGCGTTCGAATTTTTTTTTTAATTTTGATTTTTTTTACCGGTAAAAAATCAAAACACATCCGAGCCGTCCAAAACTCGATCCAACGGCCGAGAGGTGCACAGCACGGCTGTGCATAGCACCTCCCCCGCTTCCCTTTCAGAAGGTATCCTGGGATATTTAAAAAATTAAAATGTAAAATAAAAATAATAGAGAGAGAGAGAGAGAGAGTCGCAAAAAAGGAGCTGGGCGGGTGAGACAAAAAGGGAGTGTGTGGTGCTTCTCTTGGAGCTGGTCGTGTATTGGGTCACAAAAGGCGGCTGACCCTTAAAATTCTCATTTAGTGATTTAGTTTGTCAAAAGATGACAAATTTGGTCCTTTTTATTAGATTCGCAAGTTTACATGCATGTCTGTCCTTTTCATTATGAATCGAAGAAAGAACGAACATCTCAATCCTTCTCAAAATTATCTCAACAAATGAATCACTAATTGAGGTTGTTATTGTTATCAAGTAATATAAAGTACTCCTTTCCTTTTATCTTCATAAATGACTAATATAACTCTCTCTTTTTTTCTTTTTTCTTTTTACCAGTTCTTGTTATACATTGCAAGTGTTGACAGAGAAATCAGAATCTAATTTCCATGAAGTTTGAGCAACTCTTATTGCATAATGCATACTACTATATATATATCAACACGACTAATTAACCAAATGTTGTCAAACTAGTTCTTAATCAAAATATTTTATTGCAATAAGACATAGAAAACAAGCAAATCAACCACGAACTGAGGTTTGGCTAAAAAAGCCAACTTAACTTTTTGTTTTGTCTTTATTTGATTTTTTTTTGCGTTTGTCAGTTTTGCATCGATTTTTTGAGTATTATTGGTTCGTCTCGGCGAGACGAATCCAGAAAGGTAAAATATTATGGCTAGAACTTTCAATTTTTTGAATAAGATCGAAAAAAGTGTAAAAAGCTGATTTTTTTGACTTATTTGTCTTTATTCAAAAAAATTTAAGCTTCGGTCATAATTTTATACTTTTTTTATTCCTCTCGCCAAGATGAACCAATAATACACAAAAAGTTGATGCAAAACTAAAAAAATGCGGAAAAAAAATCAAATAAAAATGAAAAAAAAAAAAGTTAAGCCAACTTCTTTAGCCAAACCTCTACAAAAGTCAATTACTCCATTGGTTTCAGAGTGTGTCCAGTGTCCGAATCACACCCTTATTATTAGCTCAAAATGTAATTTTTGTACTTTATCTAACCACTTTTTGGTGTATCAAACGAGCAACATCGCTATCAATTTGTCTATCTCATCAAAATATTATTTATAAATGTATAGAGAGACACAGATGTGATAAAATGGGTCGATGGATTAAAATTAATTTTTTTACTTTTTGGAATTGGAACAATGCTTAGCTAGAAGTGCCAAAGAATAGTAGACAAATGTATAATAGCTACACGAGTACTGAGACTACTGCATCTGGGTTTCCATGTTTTTCCTCGTTACTTTAGCGAAATTTCTCCTTTACTTATGTTGTTGTTGCTGCTCTAATGAACCGATAGAGAATATACTAACTGTGGCTAGCGATTTAACGTTGTACGTATATATGGAGATGTAGAGTACTACTAAAAGAGAAAGGGGACGTAAGTGTAAAGGGTTAGATGTGTGTACTTTTATTTTTTCTAATTAAAAATCTAATTATGCATTTATTCGCTCTCTAATCTAACACAATAAAATTCACGTGTTATTACAAAATAAATCTTACTCGTATCATGTCGCTATAGAACCCAAATGCCAATAAACTAACACCGTTTACCAACCGATGACTCAGGCCTGAGCGGTTAGTCTTAACGGCTATAATAATTAATAAGTCTTTTTTAATATTTCAGTGACAAGGTCAAATGAAATGTCAATTTTTTGATGACATAACTTGTGAAAGTGCTAGTCAAATTTGTTAGGAACCAAATATTATTCCAAATTAAATACAAGGAAATTTTAAAAATAATGAAACAACTAAAGAGATGAGGAGATCAAATCATAAGAAAGTCTAAGAGCATCCTCATCAGCCTCAACAAATTTTGGACCAAATTTAACTACAAAAACACATTTTACAATTTAGCAAGCCACTTTATCAAAAACTCAAGAAATCAGACTCTCTATCCAAACTTTACTTTATTAAACTATTCCCCTCAAATCTATAAAATAAAAAAATAAAAAAATCTCCCCAACAAAGTAACGCCTCCCATGCGTCAAGTCGGTCAGTGAGTGGACCCCCCGTTTTAACGGCTACAATAATTAATAAGTCTTTTTTAATATTTCAGTGACAAGGTCAAATGAAATGTCAATTTTTTGATGACATAACTTGTGAAAGTGCTAGTCAAATTTGTTAGGAACCAAATATTATTCCAAATTAAATACAAGGAAATTTTAAAAATAATGAAACAACTAAAGAGATGAGGACATCAAATCATAAGAAAGTCTAAGAGCATCCTCATCAGCCTCAACAAATTTTGGACCAAATTTAACTACAAAAACACCTTTTACAATTTAGCAAGCCACTTTATCAAAAACTCAAAAAATCAGACTCTCTATCCAAACTTTATTTTATTAAACTATTCCCCTCAAATCTATAAAAAAAAAATATTCTCCCCAACAAAGTAACGCCTCCCATGCGTCAAGTCGGTCAGTGAGTGGACCCCCCCCCCCCCATGCGTCAAGTCAATGTTCTCCCCCGACAAAGTAACGCCACGTGTTCTCCCTCTTCCCCTCCCTCTCTCTCTTCTGCCCTTCTGACGCGCATCCGGAAGGAAAAAAAAATTAAAAAAAGCCTAACCCATGAACAGTACCTCACTGGGGAAGTAAAGGTACTGTAGCAATTTATATTTTGACCCAAGGAAGTGGCGAGGCTGATTTTTGGAAGGTTTTCACAGTTTTACTCAACAATTTGTCCGAAACAGTGTTTTATAGTGGCTGATGAGATGCTCTAAGAGAGTTTTTTTATTTTATTTTATTTAAAAAGGAACAGATTACTGCATCGTTTAAACAATTAAACCTGATGGGCATTTCATGGAACTTCCGAAAGTGAAGTTTCAACGGTCCTCCAAAGTACAAACATAAAGGAGCAATTTTTAAGTACCGAGAGGGTACCATGTGGTAGGTACTCTTCGGTGTATCTAAACCGTTCATTTTGGCTTTGGGTGATCCGGATTTAGAGAGAAAAATGATAGAGAAAGAGGAGAGAGTGTTTTAATCTCGACCATCAAATACACTTTTGGGCGGTCCGGATACCACGCAGGCTCGGCCACGTGGTAAATTTTTCAACACAAAGAAAGGAGTCTTTTTTATTTGCCACGTGGTTATATACCGTGACAAGCCATTGTAAGTTTGTAACTGTTGCTGTCGATGATCACGTTAGCCCAGAGGGGAGAAACTTCAGATGTTAAAAATATAGAATTTATTTAAAATATGTAACGTACTGGACAACGAGGTCTGGGTGGTGTAGTTGGTTATCACGTTAGTCTCACACACTAAAGGTCCCCGGTTCGAACCCGGGCTCAGACATCTTTTTCATTCTCCTCTTTTTTTAAGATTTTCTTCTCCGATTTAAGAACAGTCAGACCTCTAGATACACGGTACTACAACTATAGTTTTTTTTTTTTTTTTTACCAAGAAAACGTAAGCCATATATTAATTAGCCTAGCTATTACAAAGGCGACTCCAGGCTAGATCAGGAGCTTTCCTCACATCTTGGCGAGTGGCCTTGGATACACGTACAATATCAAACGCAAAAACCAAGCCTAAAATGTCTATTACAATGCTTCTAATAGATATCCCAGCTACAAAAGAATTACATGAAGCATTTGTTACTTGTAGACTATCCGATAAAATCCGCAGCTTTCTAATACTCATAGCTTTGGCCCACCTGACTGCTTGTAAAACTGTCAAAGCTTCCACACCTGTAGAGGATAGAGCGCGTACAAAGGAGAATCCCTGTCTCATCTACTGGCCTTCACTTATTCTACGACAACGCGTCCATGACCGAACACTCAATCCAATAGTCCAATGTGTTTTGGACGGCTCAAATTCTCTCTCTCTCTCTCTCAATTTTAAATCCTGACAGTCCAAAAGTGTTTTAAAAATGATCGAGATGGGTCTCGAACACGGACACGTGGTGACCACCTGGCACCCAAAAATTACTCGGGCCCAACCATATTAAGTCAAGTCGACTTTATTCGGGTTGTGTTCATATTGATGGCAGTTGACATAAAAAATATATATAATAAATAAATAAATCTACTCCATGAAAGTGCCCTGTGAGCACTTGATATTTAGAGTTCTAGTCAAGGTTGTGAATCCCGTACCGTACCGGCCGGTACCGGCCGGTACGTACCGGATTGAAGGAAAACCGGTACCAAGCCACTCAAATTCCGTCCCGGTCGTAATACCGGTCCTTACCGGACAATACCGGCAATTCCGGAAAATACCGGACGAGATGGGTATACCGGGAATTCCGTCCGAAATTTTGCAGAGCAAAAAAAAAACGCCTTGAGCGTCCAACAGCAGCAGCTCATTGATAAAAGAGTTGGCCACAAAATCTGAAAATCGTTGATTTCTTACCCAAGAAGACGATTTCGCCAGAGAGAGAGAGCTTAGAAAATCTGAAAATCGTTGATTTCTTACCCAAAATCTGAAAATCGTTGATTTCGTTGATTTCTTACCCAAAATCTGAAAATCGTTGATTTCGTACACAAAATCTGAAAATCTTCTCTATTCTTGTTGTTCTGGGTTCTGGATCTGCAACTCCATCAGATTTCACCGGAGAGAGAGCGCTTAGATTTTGCTGAGAGAGGAAGCTGATTTCGCCGGAAATGAGTTGGGCCAGAAAACATTTTTTTGGTCCCTAGGAGAGAGAGAGAGAGAGAGAGAGAGAGAGGAGACACTGTAGTTTGGGAATCTTGGGTTGAGTGGGTTTTCCTAGACAGGGGAAGTACAATATTAACCATGGGTCAAGCATTAACCATGGTCCCTTATTATGCATAAATAAATTTCTGCATTCATTTATTTGACTTATTATGTATTTATTTTAATAATAATAAAATTAATCTATTTTATCAATCATAGAGTCAATATATATTATGTATTTCGAACATTTGTTTGTTAGTTTGAAGTCTATTTTTATAATATTTGTTGTCTAATTATAGTTTATTTTATGAAGAATTAGATGATATGAGGAAAATTTTTGATTTATATATATATATATATACCATCCGCTTCTTATGCGGGCTCCCTGAATTTTGCTTAACTCCGGTCCTTTGCCGACAGCCGTTGCATTTAATCCAACGGCTCAGACGCTAAGTGACCCTTACACAGGTCAAAGGGTCAGGGGTCACACCAAAACCCCAAAATTTCTTCTTCTCCCTCATTTCACGACTGACATCTGAGAGAAGAGAGAGAGAGAGAGAGAGAGAGAGAGAGAGAGAGAGAGAGAGAGAGAGAGAGAGAGAGAGAGAGAGAGAGAGAGAGAGAGAGAGAGAGAGAGAGGCGATTTGGTTGAAGAGAGACAACGGCGAGACCCCAACGCGACCCACTACCGCGAACAAGAGAGACAACGGCGAGACCCCAACGCGACCCACTACCGCGAACAAGAAGAAATCGAAATCGATCTTGCACCGCGACCCACCACCACAAATCGAACGATAGACAAATATTTTCGTGAAGAAGAACAAGAAGACTTCGAAGAAGAAGCTGTCTGACTCCTGCAGCACAACCCACGACCGCTGCGAAAATGGTATCTCTGCTTTTCTTTCTCTCGATCTTTCTCTTTGGCGTGTGATTCGATGTCTCACAGAAACTAGGGTTACGCTCCTTCAAACACAGAAACTAGGGTTATTGTTCGATCTACTTGTATTATCTCTCTGTGTTTGGGGTGGGGATGAACGATTGGTACCAAACTCATGGGTAAAGTGCAAAAAATTGAATAATCATACTGTTCATTGTGAATATTCCCTTCAAACTGATGGGTCAAGTGCAAGAAATCTTAACATTATAAATTTTCGTTCAGCCATTTATTTCTTTTTTGGCAAAATACAGTTTATGTAGTTTGAATAACTATGACCCGTGAGATAAATCTCGAGCTGTTGCTGTGATTCTGTTGTTACATTTGAGCTGAATCTCAATCTGAATTTCTACATGGATAGAAATTACTCTTTCTTGCTTAGTGTGCAGAAGTTCATAATCGTACTCACTGGTCATGTGGGAAAATTCATTCATAATATGAAACTTCATTCATAGAAACTGATTTTATGAAACTTCATTCATAGAAACTGATTTTAGGCTCTGAGTAGTTATGTTGAGTTTGTCCCAGATTGAAGTTGGTTCAGTGTCTGAAAACTGAGTTCAAATTATTTTTGCAAAATGACAACATTGTTGATTGAAAACTGAGTTAAAATTATTTTCTGAAAACTGCCAAAAGGGCTTGATTGAAGGGTATTTACTTATGTTTGGATGTGTAAGCTGACATTGACCCAAAAAATAGGAAAAAGTGTATGCATCGGTTGTGGATACATTTGTGTTTCAATTTTTGAATCTAGATTTGTACCCGTACATCTTTAATTGTAGCACTGCTCCTTGTATTAAGAGTTTGCTTCTATTACTTGTGTTTGTGTGTGTGTGTTACCCTTGCAATCTCTCCCCAATAGATGGAATTGGAAGGAAGTTATTGTGGAGATGACATAGATTTTGGGATCATGTGCTTTTGCGGAGAAAGAGCACCTCTGTGTAAGTCAAAATCGAACGCGAACCCAGGCCGGAGATTCTTTGGGTGTTCCAACTACATGGTAATCTTTTACATGAACCCAATGTATCTCTTATTTATTTTTGGTCCTTGTTTTTGGTTTTGTAATGAACCACGCATTTCTTTTATGTTTTTTGTTTTTTCTGATTTCTTTTTTCTTTTTTCTTTTTTCTTTTTTTTTTTTTCTTTTGAAGAATGAAGAACGTTGCAGGTTTTTTTGCTGGTATGACCCCTCGCCGATGCCGGAAAAAAAAGGGGTCTTGAGGCCAATGAAGATTTGGAATGTGAGAGAGGTGGGGAAGGCCAGTGAACAGGCGGAGAGTAGTTCGACCCCTTTGAAGAAAAATGATGAAATTCAGAACGAAACAAATGCAATGAAGATGAAGATTGATGCAATGCAAACAGAAATTGAAAAATTGAAAGTGGCCAATAGGGGAACATCAAAGTGAAAACTATGGATTTGTGGTTTTGTGAGTTTGTGTATGTATTACTTGTACAATTGGAAGAACAGTGGCAATCACTTAGCACTACCTTCGTAGTATAATGCCTTAGTTTTATTGATTTTGTTGGATGCCTTAGTTTTATTGATTTTGTTGAATGTTATGTTGAGCTGTTCTCAATGTGTGTAACCAAAATTAAAATGCATTTCCTGTAAAACCTATGTGTTCAGCTAGGTAATTCAATTGGTTATATAAGTCTACTCTTTCTAACCAACAAATCCTAAACATTGTCAGTTTGGGCACTCCAAGTGGAAACCACTTGGGTAAATAGTCGAGCCTCAAGTGGCAGGTCTTTTAAATTTTCCCAAGTTGGCCTTCAAGGGACTCTTGACACATTCACACCATGGTAGACTAAACACTGGGTTTGAAATTCTCACAAAACCCAGTCAACCAAGATCATACCGAGCCGACCACGACCCTAAGAAATGTTGTACCTTCCACCAATATCATGGCCATGAAAACGATGCACTCTGCAAAACTTCTGTGAACTATGAAGCAAATTCTTAGAGTGGCTACTCTTAGGTAACTGGACTGTAGATGAGGCAACCACGATGCACCATATTAAATTGACACTCGACTAGCCGCATACTGACGCAACAAAATGGCATATTAGTAAGATGTAAAGCCCAGGTAGTAGAAGTTTTGTTTTTTGTATTGTGGGTTCAGAACTTTGTTGACCTATCTTCCTCGACCCTTGTTTGAAGCACACGTACTCTTTTCTAACTACTTCAGTTTTGCCCTTGATCTTGCTAGAATTTTTCCTCGTCCCAAATCCAGCAGCTCTGGCATAATTGTTGTAGAACGCATGAGCGTCATCTAAACTTTCAAAGTGTTGCTTTATTTTAGGTCTCAACTCCCTCTGTACGTGAGGAATGTGTACCATTGGGGCAGAAGCAGCAGATGATACTTGCACCTCTTCCAAGGATTGCATCCTGAAACGCAAATGACAAAACATTAGCAAATGACAAAATACCCAATCAGCAAATTAAGAAAGTAAAGTACAATCACTACGACCTAATCCACAATACATCCCCTAATTTATTCTCAATAGCTTTTGGATATGCAATTAACATCACTGGTTTTGAATGACAAAACACACAAAATGTAAAATATTCCCATGGTGTTTTCCATGGGAAATGGAACCCTTGCTTAGGGAATATTTCCCTGAACCATAGAAATTCTTGGGAACTGAGTGACCAATCTATCCCTCCCAAATGAGTGAATGAGGGTTTTTTTGGGGCTACCAGTACTGTTTGTATTGAATGCTTCCAAGAAAAAACTATCCAATCCCAATACTGATTAAAACAAGGGACAAAAGAGTCCAAACATTGATTTTTCCCCAATGATTGATGAACAAAACCTGGAATAGCAACAAAAACCGAAACCCTATTTCTTCGGCGAATCTATCGTGAGAGAGAAAGAGAAGGAGAGAATGGAGAGATACCTTGCTTTCAAATCTATCGTGAGAGAGAAAGAGAAGGAGAGAATGGAAAGAGTTGGTGCAGCGATTGTGGGTCGTGGTGTAAGCGGATGAACAGCTTCTTCTTCGTTGTTCGTCGTCTTCTTCTTCACGAAAACCTAACTCTCTGGTTCGATTTTAGGGCTCCATCGTCGTTCTTCTCCTCTCTCTCTCTCTCTCTCTCTATATTCGTTTCTCTCTCTTCTCTCAGATCTGATTGCGTAAAATGACCTCTGGGGGGGTTGGGGGGGTTTCTTTTGTTAACCCGTGACCCCTTGACCCGCTCAGGGTTCAACTTAAACTCACTCCATCGTGGGCCGTTGGATTTAATCCAACGGCTGGGATAAGAGGACCGGAAATTTGTCCAAAACCGGGCTCCCTGAGGAGAAGCTGATGGATATATATATATATATATATATATATATATATATATATATAGGATTAACTTCCAATAAGGGTCCCTTATTGAAGTTAAAATGCGGACCTCACCTTTCCGAGCCAAATTTTGACGATCCGAACCGTTCAATGTTTTTAAAATGCATTTTTAAGGGCCCCCGCGAAGATTCGTCCAAAAAAAATACCCGTAAGGGCTTCATCCGATCGGTTTTTGTTAAAAACGTTATATATAGCGTTTTTAACAAAAACCGATCGGATGAAGCCCTTACGGGTATTTTTTTTGGACGAATCTTTGCGGCGGCCCTTAAAAATGCATTTTAAAAACATTGAACGGTTCGGATCGTCAAAATTTGGTCCGGAAACACAAAAAAGGCTAGGTCCGCATTTTATTTTTCAATAAGGGACCCTTATTGGAAGGGGCTCCTATATATATATATATATATATATATATATATATATATATATATATATAAGTACCGCTAAATCCGAAACGGTACCGGTATTAGTCCGGTACCGGTACCGTACCGTACCAGTAGGAAAACCGGTACCCTTACCGGTACGAGATTCAGAACCTTGGTTCTAGTATAAAATTGAGGGTGACCGAGTAACAAACTTGGCTTTTTAATTAATTTATTTTTTATGGATACATGATCCTTCATGGAGTGTGCCAGGGATAGGAGTGTAAGCGAGTCAAAATCGAGCTTGAGCTCGGCTCGTTTGATATAAACGAGCCGAGGCTTTTACCGAGCTCGTGCTTTGTTTGGTTTGGGTTTTGAGGGAGGTTTTTGGGAATAATGAGTAGAGAGATAGAAATAAAATTTTTATTGGGGACCGTGATTTTATTGGGGATAATGAGTAGATAGAGAAAGAAAAACTTTGCTTTGACTTAACTCTACCCAATCCACATTCTTGACTTTCAAAAAATCAAACTCCCAAAAAGATATGCAGTTTAGAGTTATCAAAAATATGAATTAGAAAGTGCACGTATAACCATAAGAAAAAATTAGACACACTCACATTCATTACATCAAGTGGAACATTTTGATTCCCTCCACTTGTATTGCATGCCAATGATACAGATTGGAAGTAGAAACGGTAGAACGGCTCGCATAGTCGTCAAATAGTAAATATAGCTTTGCACGGATGGTTTTGATTTGATCAGAACAATTCACCAAATCAAGTTTTAAAAAGCAAAATTCTACAAATTGTAGCTTGTACTGAGGATCTAATATGATGACAAATGATAACACCGTGCTATAGCAAATCCAATACTTCCACATCCCATGAAAATATAAATTCGCAGTTGGATACCGAGATCCGGAGAATAGAGTAGTTATTTTGTAAAATGGCTTTAAAGACCTAGTTATTCTTTGGACCCTTAGCCACTCCTCTTCTAATGGGCTTGTCTTGTAATTCGTATCGACCAATTGTAATTGAGAGTAGGCGAGACGATGAACTAGGGCACATTCATACAGGTTTCTCATGTGGAACCATAGAAGGAATTCAATCACTATTAATTGATTTTATCTTTGCATCAATTACGATAGATGCATTCGCCATCATTTCGGCATTACGGTAAACACGTGTCAAGTATATAGCTGATTTGGGCTTGACAAATAGCTATAGAAACAATTACCATTAAGGCCAGAAAACAAATATTTATTACCATTAAGGCCAGTCACTCTTTTTAAATTATCATTAAGGTCATTCACTCTTTTTTTGGGTTTAAGCACTTAATGTATCATACGATTTCATAGGGTTTTAGAAGTTTAGGCACTTTCATATGATTTTGAGGGTTTATGCACTGTCATTAGGGTACCCTAGGGTTTAGGTTTATGCATTTTCGTAGGGTATCCTAGGGTTTAGGTTTAGGTTTAGGGTGCACTTTTCTATTATAGAGTTTTAGTGGTTTAGACACTTTCATAGGGTACTCTAGTGTTTTAGACACTTTTATTAGAATACTCTAGAATTTAGACAGTTTCATAAGATAATCTAGGGTTTTAGGCACTTTCATTAGGATACCCTAGGGTTTAGGTTTAAGGTACCTAGGGTTAAGTTTTTCAACAAACTTGAATTTTTCGTAGCCTCCAGAATCTCCTCCTTTGCCACTAGGGATGGGCATGGGGACGGATCGGGGCCGGAGACTACTATCTCCACCCCCAATCCCCAAACCCCTTACTCATATCCATCCCCTATCCAATCTCCAACGGGGATTTATTTTTATCCTCCATCCCCGCTCCAAATGGGGAACGGGGATCCCCACGGGGATTTCGGGGATCCAATCATTTTTCCTAGAGTAACAAGTAAATAGTTATAGAAGCCCAATTACAAATTATTTTCCCTAAAATCCAATCACTGGGCAACCCCTGGGCGTGTAAAACTTTATGTGTTTGTAGAACAACATAAAGAGTGCAGAAAAGTAGAAATTATGAAGAGTTTTTATGTATATTCATGACATTAATTAAATTTGATTAAATGCAACATGGGTTGTCTAGTGGATAGCATACATAATTGTTTCAAAGGAAAAGAGACTGCAAGTCTACAACTCACTGTTGATATGCCCAAGATAAGTATTCAAAGAACATCACTGACTACCTTCAAGTAGTCTCTGAACCAACAAAAACAGTCCTAGATCACCTAAAACAAGTGTCATAGTTAAAATTGAACTAAATTTCAACAAGATACCAACAACTAAGGCAACATTAGGTAACAACGTAACGGAAATTCCTAAATGACGCCTGCACTTCACCTCAAGAATAACTCAACGCACTCGCATTTCTATTTATCTATGATACAAAAAAACAATACGTAGATTTAAACCCTAGAACAATAATTACAGTGAGACCCATGTGTTTGGAGAAATTTTGGTGTAACCCCATATATTCGGAGAAAATTCAGTGAGACCCCAAAGTTTCATAATTCATGAATAGACCCCTATGTTTCGGGGATTCGGGGACGGGGCAGATCGGGGACGGAGCGGGGAACGGATTCGGAGCGGATTCGGGGCGGGGACATGCCTATCTCCACCCCCTATCCAATCCCTAAACATTTTCAAAAAAAAATTCCCATATCCTATCCAATCTCCAAACAGATCTCCATATTGCCGATCCGTTCGGATCGGATTCGGACGGGGCGGATGAAATGGCCAACCCTATTTGCCACTTGGAATTTGAATCATTATTTTGTCGTGTTATCAAAACTAATAGTGTCGTGTATCTAGAGTGGGCGGTGTTTTTTGATAGGGCAATTTGTTCAAAAGTCCTAGGCAAAGAATTTGTAACCCCTTTAATCCACCAAACAAGTTTATAACCTATCAAGTCCTAACTTGGCATCTTTTTTTTTTTTACCTTACCAAAAAAAAGTTTGAATCCTATGATAGTGCCAGAAAAGTTTGTACTTTATGAAAGTGCCTAAAACCCTAGGGTGCCCTATGGAAGTGCCTAAAACCCTAGGGTACCCTATGAAAGTGCCTAAACCACTAAAACCCTATAACAGGAAAGTGCACCCTAAAACATAAACCCTAGGGTACCCTATGAAAGTGCCTAAAACCCTAGGGTACCCTATGAAAGTGCCTAAACCACTAAAACCCTATAATGTTTCATTTAAGAAATATTTTTATATAAAAAGTGTTCTATACTGCGCGTGTGTGTAGCATCAGAACCACACGTGGCAGCTTAAATAGTCATAGCATGTCCACAAGTGGGGCCAATCAAAACAATTTGCAAAGAGTAAAAAACTGCTTGGGCGAGAGGCTCCCGCGCGAAGATCGACGGGACATTTTTGTCCTTTGTAGGACTTTAGACATCAACAATTTTAAAATAGTGGACACGACACATCATTAAAAGTTAGCCTGGATTAAATGACTAATAGGTCTCTACCTTTGGATCTTACACTAATTCTCCGTTTTTGATAAGGTGGAGTTGGGCGTACATGGGACAGAAAATAAGGGATTTAGACCATGCATCTCACTTTGTAGATAAAATTTCCTGTACGCAAGCAAAATCTTTTGTTTGTGCAATTTCCAAATAAAATCTAAACATGGGCTTTTGAATCGGCCTTGTGCCATTTTCCAAATAAAATCTGAACATGGGCTTTTTCATTGGGCCAAGCTGATAATCAATCCAGACCACCGGTTCAGCTCTAAACTCTGTGTTGAAAAAGATTCCAAGCCCACCGTTTGGCCCATATCCAGCCCTCGTCGCGCGTAGAAAGTTCTTTAACGGCCAACTAACGAAGTAACGATAACGTTTGCTTTAACTGATCGAGAAGCAAGCGAGGTTAGTTAGGGCTTTCGTCTCGAAACTTGTTCCTCAACTCTCACCAGTCTCGAATCTCGATCAATTGAATCCTAAACTAACATGCCCCTCTGATCGATCACTCTCTCTCTCCTCTCTCTCTCTCTCTCTCTCTCTCTCTCCATGGACGAACCTTACTCCAACCTTCCCACCAGCCACTTGCTCGGCTCTGTCCCGGTACGCACTGATTACAATCATTTGTTCGTCTGATTTGGATATTATTGTACGATCTTATGGCATGTTTTCTGTACAGCATGAAACTCGAATTTATCTTTGTTGTAACCGGTGATTTAGTTATCAAGATTGTTTATGTTGGACAAAAGAAATTCAATTGAAATGCCGATTGAAATTTTTATATTTGGGGAACGTGACACGATTCCGTATAGTTGACTCGTTTTAGTGGGAAATGGAAATTTTTATTTTGGTCCTTGGAATTGTATATTTATCAGAAAATGGAAGATTGGAAATGAAGATAAATCAGGAAAACTGGAAGTTTCTTGATTCTCTATTACCAGGCTAATTGAATTGAATGAATCTAATAATTCATACTAGCTTCGATGTTAACTCTTTAATTTTTGATGTTTTTCACAATATTCTGAAAGTTTGTGTCGACTCATTTTGTTGGCAATTTAATTTTATTAATCGAAATTGTATTTATCAGAAAATGGAAGATTGGAAATGAAGAAAAATATGGAAAACCGGAAGTTTATTGCTTCTATATTACCAGGTCAAGCAGTGGAATAAAAGAATAAATCTGACAGTTCTGAGCTCAAAGTGAACCCTTTAATTCGGATGGTTTTCACTTTTCGTAATATCCTGAAATTCTGTTTAGACGACTGGTTTGGTATTGTTCATGGAGGCATTAATTCGGATGGCAGATTATTAATAAAGCATTTAGTTGTCTTCTGGGATTGAAACTGGGTTCTGTGTTGATTTATGGTTACTATTTTTTTTCTCGACATTTTCGACAAGAGTGCAACTCTTGTATGCTTAGTTCATAGATCTAGACTTTAATAATGCCTAGTGCATTATGTTGATTTAAGGGTTTGTTTTGCTTTTCATCATACAGGCTGTTGTCAGTGAAGACCAGAAGACCACTAGCTATGAGGGTATGGGTCTTGAATTGGAAATCCTTCGTGTCGTTTAAGACTTTCTTGGTGGTGTTTGAATCTGAATTGCAAACGTTTTGTAACATCTATTCCAATTATTTGCAGCCCCTGTTGCAAATTTGCAAACATTTTCTCCAAACGGTGCAGGCGGGGGACGGGGATACCAAACACTTAGAAGTCCAATTGGTATGTAACTCGAATTCCATTTTCCATGTTTGAAGCTTGATGTTGAGCTTAGTAATGGTATTGACTTGTCGATTTTCATTGTTGAAAGTATTAATTTTTCCATTAGCTGATGTGTTTTCCTATGGCTTACTCTTGTTTTGTGATCAGTAAATTTTACGATGGTTGTCCTATTGCTTGTTTGGTTTTTAATACAGCTCTTGTTTCCTTTTTCTCGTTTTGAGCTAGTAGCAAGAAGGCAATCTTTTTTGCTCAATAATGCTTATCAAGTTCTATTCTCTTAGTCTTAGAAAATCTTGGCGTAATAGTAGTAATATATTCAGTCTTGTCTAACTATGCAGAAGAAGGTGAACAACAACAACCAACAAACAATTGGAATGGAGTGTTTAGCATCTCATCATACACGCAATATTTCAACGTTGACACTGACATCGTGGTGAACAGATTGATGAGTTCCTTGTATCCAATCAATGGAGATTTTTTCAACAAGATTGACAGTAACCCTGATCTGTGAGTTCTGAAAACTTTTAGTCACGTGTACATTAACCTTTTGGGTTTGCGTACATTGTCTTTCTTTGGTTTGTTAGGGAGCGAATAACTGGAAACATGATTATTTCACTCTTTAATTGTGTAATGCGTAGTTTAAAGGGGTACTATGGGGAAGATTCATTTTTAGGCGCAAGGAGAGGCATGGGAGAAGTTTATAGATGATAGATTCGGACAAGTCGGGCTTGGCGAAGGATTTTTGTTTGTTTATTATATTAACTTTTGAAAGGAATGTTACTACTTGTAAATTATTCCTGGCGACCTTTGGAGTCTGAAAGAAAGTGCACTCATTAATGTAGTGTGGAATAGTGGAATACACTTATTAACGTGTTATGGAATAGTAAAACACAAAGATCTTGTTATTTTTGTGTAATTTCTTTCTTGGCAGCAAATATACGTTGTACTCTCTGTTGAAAAGGAATGTCACTGGAGAATTCCTTTGATTGTTTCATGGTGATAAGCAGTGCATTCATTTCATGCCTTTTATTTGCATATTGATAAAATATCAGACATTCCATTTTCCATTGTATATGCCTGATCTACGTTACACTGGACTAGGTAAGGTTACGAGGATCAGATTCAGGTGCGTATGTAAGCGTTCCTAAACCCTCTTTTGTGTTGCATTATACAATACTTGTAGGTTATATGGGGTAAATTATTTAGGAATGTACTTGAAATTTGATTAAATAAAAGTTTGGATAACTCTCTTTCATCCATTTGAAACCCTAGGTGTGTTTTTCGGTGAAAATAAATGACATGGTGTCTACCTTTCTCATGTACGTATGTTCGTTGGCATGCATGTGTCTATCAGAGCCTCAGAGGGTAATTTGGTCCGCTAACCTGTCTTAGTCACTGCAAATGGTGGTTGTTTCCTTTCTTTGCCCCCCTTTTTTTTTTGTTACTTCTCTTTTCCATTTTAGCTTATTGCTTCTTTTTGGATAATCTACCAGAAGATTTGAATTAAGAATAGAGTTTGAAGGATGAAAGTCTTCTTTCGGTCAGACGATTTAGCATACAACCTAAAACATAATACATATACCACTGCACTTACAAGAAATTGAGAACTTCTTTAATGACCTGCAAAACTAACCTCTATTACCTACCATAGTCTTGGTATTTGCATGTGTGGCTTCTTTAGTCGTGAGTATGTGCTTTTACGAATTCATAGTATATCCAGAATGTTATGTTGACCACTATTTTTTTCCACTAATAAGTATGAAGGAATTAATGTTCGAATGCCTTGGTATGGTTGCCTGAGATACCATATATGCTTGGTGATTCTAAATTGCCAAGTTTTCTGATATTTCAGCTACGGGCTTGTCTGGATCTCCACCACGTTGATTTTTGTGATTGCTTCCCTTGGAAATTGTTCCACCTACTTGATGGATAAACGTACTGACAGTAGTACTTCTTGGAGCTTTGATGTCAACTTCGTAAATGTGGCGGCATGCGCAATATATGGCTATGCAATCATTGTTCCGTTGGCATTTTACTTCTTGCTTCAGTATCTGGGTTCAAAACCCAGCCTTATAAGCTTTTGGTGCATGTGGGGATATTCACTCTTCATTTTTGTTCTCAGCTCTGTAAGTATCCATACTGGCTCAGGTTACTTATAACCAATATCTCCTGATTCACAATAGGATTTGAATAGACAATTCCATCCGTTTGGTTAATCGATATGCACGTGCCATACATGATACCATGATGCATGTATATGGTATACCTTGATCTTTGTTCAGCCCGTGTGGAAAAAACTTCTGCCTATGTTCCTAAAAAAAAAAAGAGGGGGGGGGGGGGGGGGTTAACGGTCAGGGTTTGTCCAGGCCAGCTTACACGCACCTCAACTATTCCCCTCCCGGGTCGAGTCAAAGGCCGGCCATTCACACCGGGACTAGGGGATTCACAAGAGATTTTTCTTTGTGGCCTGGCCTAAGAGGTTGCCAAGTTTTGAACTCAAGATGTCTAGGTTTATAGCTCATCCCTGTTGCCGCTTGAGCTACCCCATGTGGTTTACCTTTCTCAAATTTACTCTCCTTAATTTGAGGACTTTTTACTGATTTACATCACATTAAACTTTGTCATATATTAGGTGGCTTGTGTGTGTTAACCAATCACAACTACTTATATTGGATATTTATAAACTTGAAATTGATAGGCCGTGTTGCAGTATTTCACAAGATTACACCATTCTAGTTTTAGCTTTATCAGCATAAGATTACACTGGTTGGCAATATTGTTTAGTTTCTTGAAGATTACTCGTAACAAGAGTCCACCGTTCTGCTTCAAGTGAGCACAGGGGTCCTGGGGCAAATGTTTCTTTTGCTCGGGAGAAAATGAGCTAATAATGATTTGTCTTTTGTCCTTGATTCATTTCTGTATTTGTTCATCGAAAATTTGAAAAAGAGGGGAAAAGGGAGACATTTTTTGACTCAATACATTGGTTGTATACATGGTTAACCTAAGGTTCTCTTAATTAATGGTGGCTTTACAAAACTTTCTAGTTACTGTGTTGTGAAACCTTTGGTACATGCTATTAATCCGATTCTCGATTTGATTCGTGATTCAACAACCTTGCATGCTAAGTTGATGTGTTTCTCTTTGGAAATGGTTACAACTGAGATCTTACCTTTATTGGCCTGATGGACATACACTGGTCTATTGAATTCTCGGAGGAACTTCTCAAATCTTCTTTACTATATCTAATATTAATCACCTCTTTCTTGGTACACTTTGATCTGATGCCCTTCTCTTTACATTTTTATTTGCAATATTTTGCAGTTACTGTTGGTCATCCCTGTCGAATTTATCCGGTGGACTGTCATTATCATTATCGGTGCTGCATCAGCTTCCTTTGTTACCTTGAACCTAAAGTCATATGTAGAGGGGATAGATCTTACAGTGGTGCTGGTTGCTGCATTTATTTTGCAATTAGGTCTGGCAATCTTCATCAAGATGTGGTTTTTTGCGTGAAGCTGACCCCATTGTCGGTCTGTGCTCGTCGAGTCTCTGTTTTGTTGTAGCGTAAAATTTCATACATATTAACCAAGTTGATGAGCGGTTGGGGAACCGTTGGCTCGGGTATGCTTACTGACTAATGTTTGTAAAAGTTAAAGGAGACATTCAGCAGCAGAAGGTTGTTTCCAGTGTATGGTAGTTTTTGAGGAGCATGCCGTTTTCCAGTCAAGTTGCTTGCAAGTGGTATTGGATCTGAATGGCTCAAATACATTGTCTTCATCTTTTAGGTGACCAATATCAAGGGGGAGAAGAAACTTTTGTAATTTTTTTTTTTAAATTTCTCTTTTTCAGGTAATTTTCTCTGTCGAATTTGGTATGGTATAAATGTACAAACAAGGTTGCAAGGGCGGACTTGTGTAGGGGCCGGAGGATCCCTGGTCCCTCCCAATATGGAATACTTAACTACTATTATACATAATTTAGGCATAAAAAATTACTTGACCACAAAAAAAAAAAAAAAAAATTAGGCTTAAAATTGATGTAACTACTAGTATAACAATATCTCAAAATCTGATACTAATATTAATTTGATACAGTCAAAATTTAAAGTTACTTTAGATTAACATGTAAAATTTTCTCAATTTCTTTTAAAGACGAAAATAAGCACGCATGGGCTTTGCGATTGTCCACAAAAGACAAAAATAATACTCTTGTAGACTATATTGTTGTACCATAAAACTAGCTACATGATATATTGAGTATGTTTTTCAATGAAAATACTTTTCTTAATGCGGCCCTCTTGGACCAAAATTATACTCTCTTTTTTTTCTGTTATCCTTTTGCTAATCTAATATTCGAACACATCTAAAGCTTTCAGAAAACCACGACTCCACAAACATATGTTATGTATCTCCAAATGAGTTTCGAATTGAAGTCAATAAGAATTTCTACCCATTGCCTATGTTTTTAAATCCCGAACCGCCTTTTATTTATTTATTACATATACTAGTATGATGCCTCCGTGCACGTACAAAATCTCGTGCTCGTGCTTTTGTACTTTATTATTATTATTTTTTGTTTGTGCTGGTGATGTTTTTCAGGAAAATGTTGCTCTATGATTTTTTTACTTACAAATTTCCTTTGGTCCATAGTGGCTATTTTCATTCAGTCTAGGATGAGTGTATGTACTAATACTAATGTAGTTCATGCAATTTGTTGAAGAAAAGTTGAAAGAAACCAACAACAACAAATAAAGAGTTAAGCAGCAATATTCTATGCATTGAATATTTGAACGTAATTTCCCAAAAAAAGATGTTTCAGGGAAAATAAAAATACCACTTTCAATCGTGCAACGATAATTGAATGTGAAACTGAGTAAAGAACAATTGCATGTGCTGAAAGGCATAAAAAGGACCCAACAGCTCCATTGTGGTTTATATGATTCTCCAAAACCAGTCACACCTAGAAATAAAACCAAAATTAAATTTGCAACTAAAAGAAACAAGATTGTATAATGAACAAATGATGCAGTCCTTATTGTAGAATCCCAATATAGTAACCCTCAGAAAACTACTGAACCCTGGAATGATCAACAAGCCCGGAATAAGATGTGGCTCTTAACTGGGGTTCAAGGAAGGTGGAAAAAAGCATAAATGAAAAGATTTTATGAACGAAAAATAAGTGAAAAAATAGTAGTTGCAGTTCCAAAAATAATTGAGGTACAACATAAATCATCATCAAACTCACCATTGATCTCGGAACCGAGGGCCCTGTAGTGAGTGCCCTCACTACAGGGCCCCCGGTTCCATTGATCTCACATTTTGCCTTTCCATTGCTTTGTTATTTTAAACCAAACAAAATAACTTATGTCAACAAATACAACTTTCTCAACTCACAAACCGACATTATCACTCTCCAGATATGAAACTCTGGTTTCATTTACTCGGAACTATAGGTGGAATTTCGGTAGCAATTGCTTTGATCATTTGCAAATTCTAGCACCACATTTCCTATAAGATTTGAACAAATTATTCAGCACCGATAACACGTTGCACAAGTTATAATCACTCACAGATAGAGAGAGGAAACAATGGCCATTCAATTGTGAAGAATATGACTTGCTAGGAACAACTGTACTAAAAGGCATTGAATAACTTTGTGAGCGATTGAAGCTGATAGTTAGAAAATAGCTGAATAAAACAATGACACTGTTAGTAATGGAAATTACAAGTTGTGCACCACAAATAAACTACTCCCTCCGTCCCTTTTTAAGTGGTCCACTTGAGAAACGTGTATTTTTGCGGATGCTTAAAAATGTACTTGCGTATAACGTTTTTTAATTTTTTTTTGGCACCAAATTAAAGTACTCAATGAGCACTTTAATTTGGTATAAAACAAATTAAAAGGTTATATAGAGAAATGTGTCTTTTAGGGGTTTGAAATTGCACGTATTCCCAAATGGATAATTTAAAAAGGGACGGAGGGAGTATATTGAAAACTAAAGCTAAGAACGATAAAGCGGAAAAGAAAATCCTGGAGCTTAGTCCAAAATATATTTCTTGGGACATTGCTACACGTACAGATACAAGTGCACATAAAATGCACAAATCGTGCTCGGGGACCCACTTTTGGATTGAAACGTTGGGACTTTGGTTCGACCATTTCTAACCGTTCGATTAAGCTGAAATTTTGTGGGCCCACTCGAAAAATTGTTCTAAGAAGAATGAACGGTTCGGATCACTCGTGTGGGACCCCAACGTGGGACCCCGAGCATGATCTGTGCATTTTCTATGGGCCGGTACCCATAGGTTTTCCGTATTTCTTGTGGGACAAAAACTAAGCCACTTAAAATGCAAAAGTTACACAGCCCAGTCCATTGTCCAAAATATATTTCTTTGCATGCCTAATGCTTTTATTTGTTAGTTACCGATGTCTTCTTGTTTCCTTTTGGCGTGGACGCAACAAAAGTTTAAGCATTCTTGGACCTTTGGAAGCAACAAAAGCTCTGATAGTCTGATCGACCACACTGGTAACATAAATCGACTGTGTATCTCTCTCTCAAAAGCTATGCGAAGTCTCTCTCTCTCTCTCTCTCACTCTCTCGAAGCGTTTATCTCTCTATTGACCACACCGGAAGGGATGGAACCGCCATTGAAGTCCTCCAGCGTCAAGGTACTTTGTTCTTCGAACTTTTCTCTCTCTTTTCCCCCTCTCCAAATTTCTCTCTTTATGCGTATACGTATTGATTCTATGCATGTGGTGTGTATGTCTGAAGAATATCCAGTGTAGCACGTGGATGCTCCGAGGTCCATAGAAACAAATACTCCTAAATTGAGCGTTCAATTTGCTCACTCTTAACCAAGCAATTATCCAATAGCGGCCTGTACAAAACGACAGGCCACAATCACAAATAGCCATTGAATACCAAGGGAATTACGAGAATACAGTTTAACCAAACACAAAAGGATAAAAAGAAATGGGAGAAACCAATTAATTATGAGTTTTTCTATTTGAAATTGCAGGTTATTTTAAATGGGAGGAACCAATTAATGGCTTAGAGATATTGTTAACTTGTTCCACACAACTCTTTTGCTTCATTAGATGTTTTGTCTTGTTTGAGTAAATAACAACATGAGTCATACCCATATTCCAAAAAACTCTTTTGCTTAATTCAATGTTTACATGAATGACTAAAAGACCAAAACAAGAGGACAAAATAGGACCACAAAACACACAAAAGGCCAAAAGAATGAAAAACACAACTCATTAGCAACTCAACTCTTCTCCGTAGGCCAAACCGTTCAAGCAAACAATAGGCAATATACATACTAATGCCCAAAACTTAAAAAGAACAAGAAGATTTCAAAGACTAACCTATCACTAATGCCCAATAAAATCACATAGATAAGGACAAAAACACGTGAGAGAGATTTTTAGGCTAAGATTATGTAGTTATGATTGAAAATTTTTAGGTTGTGATTTTTTGGGCCAGCTGTGCAAAAAGTTGAGAGAAACGGGAAGTAAGTAATTGGATACTGTGGCGGTGAGTCCCCCTTGGTCTGTAATTGGATACTATGGCGGTGAGTCCCCCTTGGTCTTGGGCCAACTGTGCCAAAAACAAAAAAAAGAAACGTGAATCAATTGGATTAAGAGAACCTCATGGTGGTGAGTCCCCCTTGGACACAAAAGGCCAAAAGAGGGGCAAAATTGGAACTGAAAATAGAAGCGAAAGCCAAACGGAGGATTTCCTTTTAATATAAAATGATTTTTATAAGTTTTCCATTTGCTTAACATTTGATAAAATTAAGTGATGATTTTAGCAAATGAGTCTTTCATTTGAGTGTTGATTTTAGCAAAACTTCTCCTCATTTGCTAAAATCAAATGGAAAACAAAGATCAGTAAAATGTGTGTTTACCGGTCTTCGCATTCTAGTACTAATGGGATTTTTTTTCAATAACCAAAATTGAGCCCAAAAGGACAATGCTAACCGCGCAATGAAACAGTCCTCTGCAGCTAAGAGAACCATCAACAAGGATAAAAAATTGTAAACATGTTAGACGCCTCCTTAAAAACCAAACTAAAAACAATCCTACTAGCAAACTATCGTATAAAATATTCCACAAGCAATCACAATCCTAATGACAACATCCACACTGAAACTCATACTTTGCGAAGGACAGGATCGACATTAGAACGCGATTGACAAGCCCACTATAGAGTATTGTTTCGGAACCCGAAAGTATTTTCCTCAAAATTTGTCAAGGAGTAATTATTCATTGCCCGCAACTACATGGGTGGAGCTACCCTCAAGTAAGTGAGGTCACTCGACCCCACTGACTTTTACATTTATTCAGTTAAAATTTTACTATATTTTGTGAATTTGACTCTACAATGTTAACAAATTTGGCCCAAGTATAAAGAAATTCCACCGAAATTAAGAATTCGCCCTCGTTTTAAGACCAGAATTTCACTAACCATAAGTTAATTAAGTGTGGAAAAATAGTGTGGTAAAAATGTAAGGAGGAGTAGAATTTTCACATACACTTTTCAATTAAGAATACTCATTTGCAAACTTCCATGCATATTTCATAAGGGTCTTGCTATTGGCCACAATAATAAAAAAAAAACACGCATCCAGTAGACATTTTACATTTTTCAATACATTACACCTATTTTACACACATTTCAACACACTTTTTAAATCCTAACGTATACACCTACTTTTTTTCAATACATATACACCTACTTTTATAATTGTGTTGAAATAAACACATGGCTTATTTTACATTTTTCAATGTACATTTTTTTTTTTGGTGCTTCGGAAAATTACATTTTCCAATACATATACCCCTACTTCTGTACATGTGTTGATTTCAACCGACACATGGCCTATTTTAGCATTTTCCATTTGAGTTTCCTATTTAATAAAATCTGTTAGATTCAATATTTGCTAAAATCAACAGTTGATTTTAGCAAATGAGGAAGCCATTTGCTAAAATCTTTGATTTTATCTCTCACAAGACTCTTTGATTTAGCAAAAGATTCTTCCTCATTTGCTAAAATAAACAGTTGATTTTAACAAATGTTAATTTTAACAGATTTTATCAAACGAAAAACTCCCATGAATATTAAGATTTTCTTTTTACAATTACTTTTTTCCTATACGGCCGCCCTAGGGCACCGTGTAACGCCGCACATTACATAGGACTCATATATTGCGCTGTGGGCACTGCACAATTTCCCCCATCCAGAGAGCCGCCATGGATTTTGATGTTCTTGTCCCTCCATCCCCAATCTTGGTTCTGTAGACACCCCAATTTTAAACGTTGTGTATTCCCAATGATGAAAGAAATATTCGGCGGTACCCTGAACAACTATTGTGGACTTCAGAATTTTTGGACAAGAAAGCCATAGCCGTACGATTCACTGTCCTAGCCGTACGGTTTATCCCTCAATAACCCAACCGTACGGTTTACTAATGTAAGCCGCACGGTCAACCCAATTAGCCGTGCCGTTATCTACCAGAAAATCTTCGAAAATCTTACAGCAGAAGCATCTCATCATTCGTCGAAATCTTTCGAAATATTTTATTCCTTTCTTCACCTATAAATACCTCTCCATCCCCTCCATTTTTCACACCCAGTAACTCCAGTACCACCCGATACGCCGGAAAAATCCCCGGTCGCTCCCCCGTCCAAAAATCCCGTCCGAAACTCGCGTTAAAACCATAATCCAATCTTCGCTTCTCTATTTTCGCCTCCAGCAACTCATAACCCATACCAAAATTCCCCATTCGAAGTTTGTGTCCAAAGGATTCGAAGTCCTCAAGCTGTTCAAGAATTTCTGCAAAGGTACAAACCATACTTCTATAACCGGGTTCAAAACCTTGGTTCTTTGAGGGGATCCTCCCGGGCCGAGAGTGACTCTAATAGTCATTTCTAGGCTCGGGTGGTTGAATCTTTCACAAAAATCAAGTTTTACAAGCAAAAACATGTTTTTGTTCGAAAAACAAATTTTGAAAAATCTTTCAAAAAGTTAACCGTGCGGCTAACTTAAGTGCACCGTACGACCAACTTAGGTTAGCCGTACGGCTAACCTCCGCAGCACAAAAAATTTCCCCTGTTTTCCTCTGTTTGTGCTCTGTTTTCTGGTTTTCTGGAACTTGTTTATTGCACTTTCTCCCCCCTTAACTCCTCTATTATTACTATTAAGTCTTTCCATTTAATTTTATTTCCGTTATGGTTCTGTAAATTCCTTGCCCTTTTTTTTTATTTTTTATTATTGTTCGCGTTTATATATTTTTGTTAAAGTTTTGCATTAAAATATTTTCTAATAATCCCACAAATATTTAGTAGAGACCGGAAATTATCCCGGCGAGCGGGGTGCTTTTAACAAAACCTTCCCCGATCGTAACTTGGCTTCCGAATCCAAAGAATCTTTTCGTAGATCAAACCTTTTCTAAAGCGGCACAAGAGTCATCAATTATTTTCAACGGTTTCTCGGGTACCAAAATAGCTTTCTAAGTAAATCCCGGGTGGCGACTCATTTTCCATCAACTTTCTATTTTCAAGCAGAAGAGCCGCGTGGATCGACCGTCCACAGGTTCCAAATCCCACTTTTTATTATCTTATTTTTTTTCCCAATTCAAAATTAAGGGGGCATGGGCTAAAATCCTAAGGGTTTGACAAAGTGGTCTTGTCTCGGGACTTAGGAGTTTACTCTCATCTAATGTCTCAGGTTCGATTCCCTTACCAACAAAACTCTTGGGGCTATTGGAGGTTATGCCTTATTGTTACTTTCAAGGTGCGAGCAAACTAACTAGAACATTCGGTTATCAAAAGAAAAAGGGGGATTAGCTAATAAACCTTCAATTTTACCTTTTTTAATGTTTAACGCGTAAAAGGAAGAAAAAAGTGTGATAAATGTAATAATTATGTTTCCTAATTCGTTGAAACCCAAAATGGACCAATAAATTTGGAAGTAAGATATTGTACTACTCCTAAAAGGAGCCGCCTTTGATTATCAAGAGAAACAGCACCGTCCGATCACACACACAAAAACCACTAGATCTTCCACCTCACCATTCACAACACGCCACGTCAACCGAGATAAAGAAGATGGCCCCACTTTTGCTTACGTGGCGCTTTTTGACTGCTTCACGGCCCACCCAAAAAAGTCCAATCTCCGCCGTACTGTCGCTCGGGTAAGCAGTAGTATAGTACCCTTTAAATACGGAGAGCTATTCTTGCGAAAGTCTCCTAAAACCCTACGCAGCCACCACCCGCCGTGTACCGCCTCATTTCATCGCCGGAGTTGGAATCTCTCTCTCTCTTTCTGCGCCCGGCAATGGATGCAGTGGATCCGACACGAGCGTTCGTCAAGGGCGTTAAGCGTCTCATCATAAAGGTAATTCTACATTTATAGTTTATCGTTTCGATTACGTAGGAATACACCACTTTTTTTTAAAAAAATCATGTGGCCGTGGTTGCTTTAATTTTTCAATTTCTCTGAATTTTTAGGTCGTCATTGCTCTTTTATCGGTTCAGGATATTTTTACTATTTATGTTTTAGTGGAATTGTTTTTTCGCATGAGCTTGTGAAGTGCAAAGATACAGTCTTTACCTTTTGAGGTGTCACAGTGAACCTTGCATCTTCCCTCCAAAAGATTCCTGGGGAACCCACAGACGTGTGAGAGGATTATGATTTTGGTCCACCATTGGGTAATTTCACTTCAAGAATCTTTTTCAACTTTCGGGAGTAGACTAGTGTCACTTTTAGAAGCTGCCACACGGGATAGTGTAGGTTAATTCTTCGGTAGTGCCCTCCCGCTCCTGGTCTCAATCCTTGCTTTGCGCTTGGGCTCTCAATCCGATACTCTTGAGAGGCGCTTTTCCGCTCGCGCTCCCTCTCACGCACGTGCGTGCGGATTACTTGACTTAGGGTCTAAAGTATGAAGAGCACAATAGATGGAAGGGGATTTCAGACAGTTAAGGGATTGGGGGACCAGATAGAATTTTGGAAGGAAAAGCCAATGGGCAAAAGCAGGTCTAGCTGTGGTCATCTGCGTGACACTTTGCAAGCTTGATTGGAATGGATCTTATGGAATCACAATCTTTAGTGCAGTATATTGCACTTCAAACTTGGAAATGTGTTATATACCTTTTGCACTGATATTGCAGTTGCACATAACACATAACACCGCTTGCATTGTTCTATATCTTATAAAAAATACTCCAAGAAGTTGTTAATAACCCAAGTTATTCACTCTGCTTTGAGCTTTCATGTTATAGAATTGTTAAGGAGAGGAGACATTTCGAGGAATTCGTCTACATGTGCAATGATGGGAAACTTCCTTGACACAAGAAAATGCATACTAGAACATTAACATGTTGAAATAATTTAAAGGGTTTGTGCTTTGACAATTTTCTGGTATTTATTGTTGACTATCAAAGGTCGGCACCGCTGTTGTCACACGAGCTGATGGAAGACTGGCACTTGGAAGATTAGGAGCACTTTGCGAGCAGGTAAAACATGCTATTTGCCACTATTATGTTGCGGTGTATTTCTTCTACCACCTCACTTATTAATTTATTTTGGCGTCTCTCGTGCCTTACAAATTTGTCATGAACCATAGATTCAAGAACTGAATTCTCAAGGATTTGAGGTTATTTTGGTTACATCAGGAGCCGTCAGTGTTGGTCGCCAACGGCTTAGATTCCGGAGATTGGTCAACAGCAGGTTCTTTTTTCGTGCCTTACAGCCTTGTGCATCTCCCTGATCAGTGTGAAGTTAATTTGAGTTTGCCCTGTATCATGCATTACTCTGTGGTAAATGATCCACCCTGTGATAAATGGACCAAGGGTGGACGTGATTGATTGTCAAATGACTCAAATTTCCTACCACCCCTGCTTTACCGGACGGACCTTTGCTTTTTCAAGAAAAAAGAATACTCTTTAAGTTTGTTTCATTTGGTAATCGGAGACATTGTAAGGGTCCATGGTAAAATTTGAAGCTTCTACTTCAAAATTCAATGATGCGCAAGATATTATAGGAAAACTTGTTTGGAAAATGTTGGTAGTCGCGAATTATAGTGTCAAATTGTAGTTAATTTGCTTATTGGCTGATATAGCTGTTCATGGCTTGCAGCTTTGCTGACCTCCAAAAGCCACAAGTCGAACTTGATGGGAAGGCTTGTGCAGCTGTTGGGCAAAATGGTCTAATGGCTCTCTATGATACATTGTTTAGCCAGGTCATGATCGTAACTTACTTCTGGAATTGCAGTTGATAATTAATTGGATGTCACAGTATGTAGTTACGCATTGCAGCCTGAATTAGTCTTACTTTCTCAAATACCTGAATGATCACCCTTCTGAAGGTTTGGCAGTTTGATGCTAATTTCCTTTTCTGAAACATAAATAATTGGTTTTTTCTTATACAGTTGGATGTGACATCAGCTCAGCTACTCGTTACTGATAATGATTTTAGGGATTCTGAATTCAGAAAGCAACTTACTGAAACAGTAGAATCACTGTTAGATCTGAAAGTTGTCCCAATATTCAATGAAAATGATGCTGTCAGCACAAGGAAAGCTCCGTATGTGGTATGCCTTCTTTTATTGGCTTTGTTTGCATATTTGCAGATTAAAATTTCATGTCAAGGGTCATGTCTGTCCTCAGGTCCTTGTTTTATTCATTACTTTGAGAGGTTTCTTCTGAATGGAGGTAATAAATGCCCATGCACCACCTATCCTCATGGCTGCGCACTATGAAGCACGGGTACTTCTAAAACCCCGAAGTACCCGTTCCGTACCAGTACCGGGTACCGGTACTCCATGGGTACTTCAAAATATGTACTTGGTACTCCGAAAACGTACCGGGTACTTTTGAGTTTATGGGTACTCCATTGGGTACCTTTCTGGGTACTTTTGGGCCTATTCATAAAGTTTTCAAAACTTTAGGAATTCTGTAAGGGAAAATAATTCAAAGTGTTGGTCTTAATATGCAAGAATTCAATGCGATAAAGTCATAAACTCGAGACCACGACTCAGATCTAGAGCTTGATTTTGGAAAAACAAGAGCAGGGTTGACTAATCTTTTTTGTCAATCTTCCCAGCGGCTGCGACTCTTCTCTCTCTCTCATTATTTTTGCTACCCCTTCTCTCTCGTTATTATGTGTCAAAATCTATTCATTTTTCGATTTGTTAGATGGGCCTTGAAATATCTTTTGCTCTCCATCTTGAAACCAATGATAGTTGCATGCACAAAAATTAGGCTATTGCACTTTATTTCATAGGAAAATGAGTCCATCAAGCAGCATGGGTTCAAGTTCAATGCTATTAGCTTTTGTTATCTTGCTTCTATCTACAAAATATGTTATACTTGTCATATCTACTGAAGCATGCCAAAATTGTAAAAATATATACATAAAAAAATCGCCGTACCCCCACCGTACCCGTACCCGTACCCTACTTTTTTGGGTTGTTGCCGTATCTCGCACCAGTACCTGTACTGTACCCGTACCCCGTACCAGTACCCGTGCTTCCTAGGGCCTGCGCATTTGCTTGTGACAGAATTATTTTATTATTTTGTGTCTGCACGCCATTTTATCTATGTTGGAGTAAGGGGGTGGGTTCTCCTGTGTGCCTTTTAAAGTCCATTTGTGTAAGTGCCTGCTAAAACTTTCAGTGAATGTTCTTACTGATACAATCCGTTGATTCTAATTGTACTGAGAATATCGCATTTCTTAGTTTACTTCTTTTGTATGTTATTCTTTATATATGTGGGATATGATTGTTAATTTTAAGCATTTATTGTAGGATTCTTCTGGGATATTCTGGGACAATGACAGTTTATCAGCTTTACTTGCTTTGGAGCTCAAGGCCAACCTTCTTGTCCTTTTGAGTGACGTGGAGGGTCTTTATAGCGGCCCACCCAGTGATCCAAATTCGAAGCTAATCAATACTTACATTAAGGAAGTGTATGAGGGAGCGATTACTTTTGGAGACAAATCCCGGGTGGGGAGAGGGGGTATGACTGCCAAAGTACAAGCTGCTGTTACTGCATCCACTAAAATCCCTGTCATTATTACCAGGTATTCTTATTCTGTAAGAACTATGTATTTTGGCTAATGGAATGCATTTTTTAGACTGAACATATTTGTATTACATTCTTGTAGTATTCTTGACTATACATGTTAAAGGCTGTGAATTTCAATCATGTCTCTCTCTCTGAAGATGGGTCATGTTTTCCCTCCTAAGGTGGAGTGCCAATGTTAATGTAACTGGATGAGTTAGGTTTGTGCATGATAATGCGAAATAATCCAAGATTTGGGGATGGAATGCCATCATTTTCCAATCGATAGGTATGCATGCTTGTATAAATGCATCAGCTTTGTGATGAAATATTTTTTCTCCAGCATATGTATTTGATACAGAAAGTCAAGACCGCATATGTTGTGGGTCCTTTTCGGTCCTTCAGTTAGTTAGAAGTGAAGATGTTGCCCAACAGGTAAACCAATGAAAGGCTATGAAAGACAGTTTAAGGCAATATAACATAGTTACTTTGGGGCTCTAGTTAATCCAATGAAGGATGAATGGACTCAAGAACATATCTTCAGCTAAGTGCCACCGCACTGATCGCCAATAATTCACAGGAAGAAAAAAGTTGTCAGTGAGAAGCCCCTTTAAGAAAAATGATGTCAGTGAGAAGCCCCTTTTCATTGCCTCTCAAAATATTTAACTGTCCTACCTTCGCGCCCTAGCTGAATAAAGCTTTTCAAACTTTATCAATCATTTTCCTTTTAATTGTCAATCCAAAATGTTTAAAAGTCTGAATGTATGTCTTTGCTTCGACTCCAAAATTGCGCCACATATATTCACTCTGTGGTTCTTATAGCAGTTAAATTCGAATGATTATCTAAGCTGTTGTGTTGCACGTTGTAAGGGGTAACAGTGTTCCCCTGTAGCGTGTAGGGCCCCACACCTGCCCCGAATACTGACAAACACGGGCATCGTTGTTGCACATCAAAATATTTAAATATGTGTATTGCAATAAATTCATAACGGTACCGAGATACGATCCGATACTGTTATGTACCGTTCCAATAAATAGGTGGAGAGCTTTGTAACCGCAAGGAGAACAGAAGAGCAAAGTAATGGAAAAAGATCAATTCAGTTGTTTGATGAAGAGGACTAGCTCCTAAAAGTCTATTAGGTTTCTGTCCCCAAGGAGAACAGAAGAGCTCATCATTTCATCTCGCATGTTTTCTTGAAACTTCTCAATACTATAAGGAACAGTAATGGAATGGCTGAAAGCTGTACATGCTTTGCTGGAAGCTTATGTGTCTGCTATCTACAATTTGTATGTGCGCATTTCTGCTGCTTCTCAAGCCTGAACCATTGAATATTCCTTATTGGTTTTTTTTGAAGTGGCTTTGCTACTGACAACATCCTAAGGGTACTTAAAGGTGAGCGGATTGGTACCCTCTTTCACAAAGATGCACATGAATGGGCTCCACTTGTAGAAGTTGGTGCACGTGAGATGGCAGTTGCCGCTAGGGAGAGTTCCAGACGACTACAGGTAGCATCACGTTCCTTGATTTCATTACAATTTGTTTAACGTAGTACGTATTATACTTTTTTTTTCCAAAGTAAGAAAAACATGATATCCCTTTATACAATCAGATTAGGGTTGCTCTTTGGCAGCAAAACCTCCAGTTCATGGCTTTAAGTAATTCTTGTTTGCAGCCTGACATTTGTACATACTATGGCACACTTTGCCCTGCAGGCTTTGTCTCCACAAGATAGGAGTAAAATTTTGTTGGACATAGCGGATGCCATGGAAGCAAACGAAAGTCTGATCACAGTAGAAAATGAAGCTGATGTTGCTGCTGCACAGCAGGCTGGCTACGAAAAAGCTTTGATAGCTCGGCTGGCTCTAAAGCCTGGGAAGGCAAGATTTTCCTCCAATCAGTTCTCGTTTTTCTTTGAATTTTTTTGGAGGAAGGGTCATGTTTTTCCCAAGCCTATGGATAGGCTCAACTTTACCTAACCTCTAATGGATCTGGGTTTTGAAACCTGTACCCCATTGGCGGCCTTTTGTACTTTTTCAGCTATGCAATTCTTCGTGAAAATAGTAAGTTTGGTTGGGTTGGATTGGTATCGCCTTTGCATTTTTGCTGTTACCTTCTGTTCTTTCCCAGCTATATTTACTTGCAGAACTAGATTCCCTTAAACAAAACATTCTCAATGGGAATCCTTAGATTTATTTCTCAAACCATTCATGTATTCTTGGTTCTGAATTCATTTTACGATTTGGTACAGATTTCAAGTCTTGCAAATGCGATTCGTGTGCTTGCAACCATGGAAGAGCCTATTGGTCAGGTTTTAAAGAGAACTGAGGTATGTGGAATTTCCACAATATCTGTAGACAGATTTTTGATGGCAGTAAACCATGGTATATAGATTTCAAGTTCATAAACAAATATATGCAGTTTGATTGCCAAGATATCTTTGCTGCACCATCAAAATCTAACTTTTGTGCCTTGAGCTATAAGTGAAGCAAATTAGGTCTACTTCTGCGATAATTTTTAATGCTGCTTCACATTCACTATTCACAACATTGTTCATTTTCTTTTGTTTTTCATATTTTTTGAAAAGGTCATTGACTGTTAGGGTTATCATCCTAATTCATCTCATGATCTCCATATATCTGATGAGTGGTTCCTCCTCTTTGATCCAGATTGCAGATGGACTGGTCTTAGAAAAGACCTCATCTCCCTTGGGTGTTCTCCTGGTTATCTTTGAGTCTCGACCTGACGCATTAGTTCAGGTAAAAGGGGTGCAAGTTTCAGCCTACTTTTTGCCTTTTCACAAAGGCTGAGTGATTTCTGTGCGTGTTGTTGTCGAATGCTTTGGAAGTTTAAACTGAAGTTGATTTGTTTTGGTTTATATAGTTATTGTATTTTTTGTCTTCTCCCTTTCTCCTTGAGTTGGTTTGTGAGCATATACTGATTGTTCGTCTCATAGAGCAACATGTGCGAAAATCTTTATTTGTCTTTGCAAGTTTACTGTTTTCATGTATCATAATTCATACAAGCCTTGTTATTTCTCTTTCTATTTTGGATAGATAGCTTCATTAGCAATAAGATCAGGGAATGGGTTGATCTTGAAAGGTGGAAAAGAGGCTAAAAGATCCAACGCAATCTTGCACAAGGTTTGGCTTCTTTGATTGTAGGATCTTTTCGATGTGTAACTTCTAATCGATATGTTTTTCAGCATTTATGACATTTTCCCAAAATTTTAGGTCATTACTTCTGCCATCCCAGAAAATGTTGGTGAAAAGCTTATTGGACTTGTGACTTCTAGAGAGGAGATTCCTGATTTGCTTAAGGTTGGTTGCCCCTGGAATGATTACAATAACTGGAACATTTTCTTGTTGAGAGTGATGACTGATGCATTGACCATAAGTTGTAATTAAGGATTTACTTTGCTTCTTCAGCTTGATGATGTAATTGATCTTGTGATTCCTAGAGGCAGCAATAAACTTGTCTCTCAAATCAAGGAATCAACAAAAATTCCTGTTCTGGGTCATGCTGGTAAAGATATATGCTCCAAAAAGTTAAATTATTTTCTTAAATGATAAATTGAACAAGGATGTTGTGTTGAATATGCTATGTTTTGTTGTTCAGATGGAGTTTGTCATGTTTACGTTGACAAGTCTGCTAATATGGATATGGCAAAGAACATTGTTCTAGATTCGAAAACAGATTATCCAGCAGTCTGCAATGCAATGGTAAATGACATTCTTCCTTCATGATTATTTGTTTCACAATGTAATGTGAAATGAGGTCTCAACTGGGTTTCAACCAAGGTTGTGAATACCGTTCCATACCGGCTGGTTGATCGTGACACACACACACACACACACAAACATACACATATAGGGAGGGAGGGATCCGGTATTGGCTGGTACTGGTACCGCCCGTACCAGTAGGAAAACCGGTACCAAGCTAGTATGAGATTCAGAACCTTGACAAAATCACTACGTTTTCTTTTATTTGGTTTCTGATTCTCCCCCTTTCAAATTCTTAGGGAAACTTTTTAATCTTTTGATCAATCTCAGGAAACACTCCTTGTCCACAAGGATTTGGTGCAGAATGGTGGCATTCACGACCTTATTGTAGAACTTCAAATAAAAGGTAAGGCTTTAGTTGCAAACAAATTTCCTTCTGACAGTTAACCAGTGCCCCACATGAACCAAGAAGCACGGACATTTCTACAGTGTGTCATGTCGGACAAGAACACTCAGCAACTCCTAAATGTGTGGTCAACTCTTATTTAACGTGTCTTAGTTGATATCTTAAATCATAATACTACACTTTTTATCAAACACTTCATGGAGACGTCCGCAACAGTCTTGGCTGTCCTGAACGTGACTTTTGGGTGAATCTCTTTATACGTAATCACTGATAATGCTCGTTTGTAAAATGCAACTCATGAACTCTATATAACTGAAACATTAAGATGAATACATCATTTGATACAATGTTTAGTAACGTACCTCTGTTTCAGGTGTTGCTATACATGGTGGCCCCAAGGCAAGCTCTTTGCTGAATATTCCAGAGGCGCGCTCATTGCATCACGAATACAGTGCACTTGCTTGCACTGTTGAAATTGTGGACGATGTATACGCCGCCATTGATCACATACACCGTCATGGAAGGCATGTTCTCATTTCTATTGTTACCCTTCTCTATGTGTGTGTGTACTCGCTCACATGGGCAACTTGTATTGAGTAAAATGTTTATCCAGTTGGTTTGCTAATGTTTACCCATATTGGCAGTGCACACACTGATAGCATTATCACAGAAGACAATGAAGTTGCAGAAATCTTTCTAAAACAAGTTGACAGGTTTGATTGCTTCGTACATCTTGATTTTCTCATTTAAACTTTATCTACTGTATAGTCATATAAGCACTTGGTGATACGTGTTTCCTTTTCTCTACTGATGAACAATCTAGACAAAACAAAAAAAAAATCGAAAAAAATGAACAAGAAGTTTTGATTCCATGGTCTGACACTGAGTACACCTGTGTCTTAATTTTGAACTGGATGAGAAAATGAAGGGATCTATGTATTATGTATAATATTGAAAGCCTATTTCGGACACATGATATTCCAAAAATATGAGAAAGAAAGTACGAACAAATGCATTTTGATCTAATAAAACCCTCATTAAATATAGCAGTATTAGTTTTGGTAATTTAGAGATGGAATGCTCATATGAAGAATAACTAAGTATATATCCTATATATACGTAATTTTTGCCGTGCCTTGCCACCCATGCTGAATTGATTTACTTGCATTGGCAGTGCTGCTGTATTTCACAACGCAAGCACAAGATTTAGTGATGGGGCTCGTTTTGGACTTGGTGCAGAGGTTGTATTACTGGCTATGTTTATCAAACGTGGCATACAAAGTTCTTTCCACCATGTTTAACTATTCTTCTTGGCTAAACAGGTTGGGGTAAGTACAAGCAGGATACATGCTCGTGGACCAGTAGGAGTTGAAGGACTGCTCACAACAAGATGGTATGCCACTGTCTTGATTGATAAATTTGATTGCAGTTTTTATTGTTTGACTGGGTAACTGATCGTGTTGTGCTGAGTAAAAAATATAATTATTTTGAACTAGGAATTAACTACTACTCTAGAGAATAGTGGCTAATCCGCGGAGACAATTGGAGTTACTAAAGATTCAACTAATTTCTAATTAATTCTTAGGAAACAATTGAATGAGATTTGATTTTGGAAAACTATTAATTAAAGAGAACTGAAAGTAAAATAATTGAAGGATATGAGAGAAAAAGTCTAGGATTTTGAATCCACTTGCACGGTCAAGCCGTCCAACCGCACGATCCGTCTTACAAGCATAATCTATCTCAACTCCAAGCACAATATTGAAAACAATTATATGAACGGGTATTTGAAACTAGTATACAAATACGCAACAGATTAAAAGAATAGAAACTTTTTCATAAACTGAACAAGTTCTGATCATATAATCCAGCCCAAATAAAAACCCCAGTTCAAACAAAATACATCGTTTCTTGGAGCGGGGCTTCCTCTTCTCCCTAGATGCGAGTTTAGCCGGACATCGCCGACTACCAAACCCCAAGCCGCAACCTCTATGTTATATATGTGCCCAAACAAATCCTTTTCCTTCTGAGTCAGTCCTCCCCGAATTGACTTCGGAAAGCCCTTTTCCTTTCCTCTGATTCGAACTTTTAGTCCAAACAATTAATAACCAATTGGTGGGCCCACCAAGATATCTATAACAACCCTACCAAATTCTATTCTAAAAACACGTCCGCAGTATGTCTGAAATTCATGCGGCCCAATCTTGTTATTATTTGGCCATGGGCTTTGCTTCGATGCCGAGTAAAACTCTATTTTGCGTTTTTCTGTATCAGAGCCTCAAAATACTTGTAATGTGAAAACCAAAGCATTAAACTCCAAGTAAAACTATAAATAGATTCAGCAAATAAATTAGGAGGCGCTAGTGTGAACATTTAGGCGCCTATCAGTAACGATACAGCAATCTGCGGTAATGACCCCAATTTTCCGCAACAAGTCAATGGTAGATTATATATTAGTATTCAGTCTTATGACTTCTAAACCAAGTCAACTAGTTAAAAGCATAAGAGTCTACTTGGTATTGTTCTTTTTTTTCTTGTTCTTTGCTTTCTTCGTATGTTCTTTTTCATGCTTTCATAAGTAGTAGAGTTCAAAATACTCGTCGCATTCCTATCGGCTTCATTTTTGTGGTAACATTTTCCGGAAACATTGTTCTGTGTTTCTTGGATAATTGTGTTTCTTTTAGAAAATATTCCAGATAACAGATTACGAATCAAATTCACTGAACGACTCTTTGCATTTTTTGAACGGGGGAAGGGAAAAAAAAAAAAAAAGAACGTGAAAGGAAAATGATGCATGCATTTCAACAAATTCAGTCTAAATTTCAATATTAAAAAAAAAATGAATTGATTGCAAGTATTAATCCCTTTTGATCAATGAATTTATAGGGTTTTTGCCACGTTGACTGTAGCTATTGTTCCTGTATTCTGAATGCAGGATTGCTAGAGGTAGCGGGCAAGTGGTGGATGGCGATAAAGGGGTTGTTTACACTCATAAAGACCTTACTCGACGCGCTTGACGAGTTTATGGGTTGGCATTCTCAAAACCACCATTGTAGCTGTTGTATCAAGAAGGATTCTCAGATGAACGAAGTATCGAGCAAGCCGAGAATGCTCTTTGAAGCTGAAAGAGTTCCAGGGCTGAGTGGCTGCGCCTTCCACCATATTGTACCATTATGTGCAACAGTTATATTGGTTTTCTCTACTTTTAACAAGGCAAATTGTTGCCAAAATGTCAATTAGTCTCTGAGATTTAACAACTTGTGCAATGCAAGCGAAGACGAGCGAGTTTTGGAGAGAGAGAGTGGAGGGTAATGCCTTAAGTTCAACAACCTTAGCTTCATATTTATGTTCTAATTTCTCCTGCATTAATTAGTCTCAAGTTCAAAATCTTCTATTGTACCGTGAAGATCGCATGAAGCTTTATCGCGAGCAAAGTCGAGACTGAGTTAATATGAGCGACATGAGCAATTGTGTAATCACGAAAAAGACAACGGTGTTTCCTCTTATAGCATTCCCTGATCGTAAGAGATGATACTTGCTTTTTTTCACCCCTAGCTTTACAAGAAAGGAAAAGACGAAACAAGGGAACAGAAACCCAAAAGACACTAGAGATTTTGCCAAACCAAATAAAAGTAGCTCCTGTGTATTATAAGTTTATAACCACATGAAAACAATGGATGTCAACTGCAGATGCAGATAGATCCTGCCCCGGACATCTTCACCATTTCAGCTCAAATAACCTCGACATTTCTTGACCATGATATGGTAGTATCTAATCCGAACAATAAAAGAATCAAACCAAATTTTCCGGCAAAAGAAAACAGTCATTAATCAAGTAACGACAGCAAAACCAATGATATTGATAAACCAAAGCGTAGTAAAAAAAGTAGATATGGAAATTGGAAACACGAACTTTTCCCAATGAGAATCTGACAAGTTATTTGGCTGTCTAACATTAAAAACTTTACGAGCATGTCGTCAAGGCTCAGAGGGCTCACCAAAAACCCTACGGGTTCAGGGTTGTAATACTCATATCACTGTGTAACACATAAGAATAGTACCTAGCAGCAGATGAAGATTCAAAACATGAAATACAGAGAAATACTATTAGTCGACGCAACAGGGTGTCCCAAAATTGTACTACGAAGCTGGAGTTTAAGCCTTGATAAATGACTTCAGGTTCTTGAGCCACATCAAGTATTCTCTACTGTCTTTGTTGATCATATACTCGTGCAAGAAGTTGGTTGTGCTGGGCTTGATCCCCCGTATCTCCAGATACTTGTGGAAAGCCTTTTGCAGATTCTCATCCAGATCCCTAAGAAACAGAAGGAAAAAGGAACACATTTGAACTAGTTAAAAACAAGATACCAGAACATCATACATGAAAACTATGAAGAATTTTCGGACTCAAATACTCACGAGAAGTCAGGACCCTCATATGCAATTTCATCCTCAGAACTGTCCGGATCCTTGACTGATAAACTGTCTATTGAAATTTCGTCCGGGAAAGCAGTGACACAAAACTCCAAACAGGGTCCCCTCTTCTTGGAAACTCGAACAACGAGTGGAATATTAGATTGATTACTCTTCTCATCATCATCAGCGTCGTTGTCCTCATCGTCCTCTCCAGTAACAAGGTCCGGCATGCTAACCTCAACTGTGATGGTTTCGCCCTGATAATCTCTGGACAATGATATTGTCTGTTGCCCAGGGTTATCCTGAATTTTGAATGGGAAGCCATCTGGGACATCTTCCACCTATCAAAAGAGAAGTGATAAATTGCAAAAAACAAAACCTGTTGTCAAGGCATTTTATAGATCTTTCTAGATAGCTTTCTGTTTGGATCAAATTCTAGATAAGTTGGACAAGAAGTAAATCAAGAGACCAAATCTCAGGAAATATTGGGTCTGAAAAGTAATATCCATCTGAAAAAAAAAATATGCCTCTTTGGCTTTGTCAGAAAATACCCTGTAGAAGGAAAGGGATACTCATCTTAGTGTCTCGGGTTTCTAAAAGTCAACTCTTTTCCAGGCAAGGTGTCCGATTTGTCCTTGGTGTAGCTTGCTAGGTGTGTCTCTTGCTAAGTCACATAAAGTGTGATGGTGCGAGTGCGCGAAAGCGCCGAAATTTAAAAGAATTGTATTTCGGAGCGTCTCAAAGTGTTTCGCTATGGATGTAAATTTTCAAGTTTTTTGATAACTACAGCCATAACATTTCAAGAAATAAAATTAATAATTTCTATAGCCATAAAAAAATGTAGAAAAATGGTATATAATTTTCGTAATCTCTTTACTAGGTAATACTACTCTATTTGTTTTATATGAACATCTATTTAGATATGTGTATCTTTGTAAGTTCTTATTTCGACAACAATATAACTAATTACCATTTTAACGTTTAGTATTACAAGAATATTAGTTGTATGCGTCTCCACTCTCCATATGTAATTGATGTCTACATAACAGTCAACAGCTAGCCTACTTAAGTTATAGACTCATAGGTAACACCCAACAATTTTTCCTTCTGGAGACTTGGGTCACACATGCTTTGCAGCTGGGTGGGTTGCATGTCAGAAAGCTTCGCAGACTGCCGTAGTACTGAAGTGCTAAATCATACACGTATCACCACTTCATGGACTAAAACCAATCAGTTCGCCTCTCTATATAATGAATCCGTGAAACTGTAAAATATGCGTGCATGAATGAATTTGCGCCGGTTTTGAACTAGTTCATGCATTAGTGCACCAATGCGAGGTGCAGCACCCAAGATGGACAAATTCTGTGACTAAGGTCTCTTGTGCCTTGCCCCCTCGTATTGTGTATTGAGCTCCATCGTAGAATCAATTATAAGGTACCAAGTCTAACTTCTAACCCCAGAAAAGGGCTCTTAAATATGCAATTGAAGATAAAGCAAGAGTTTTTTGGTTGGGAAATGTCTCTGGAAGGCAAGTATAGGCCAAAGAGTACCCACCAACAATCTCCTGACAAGATATGGCTTGCCATAGGCAGATTTTTATTTTTATTTAATCAGCATGCAATTGGCAGGTCACGAGGACCTCTTTCCTTTTGCCCCTTAGTTGAACTATTCAGAATACCATTTCGAATAATTACCTACTTCTTTTCCATAGATATATTCGAAGTTTACAAACTCAAATCTGCAAAATTAATCTACTATATCTACAACTTTGTCAGGATTTTAAATGACTATCAAAATATGGCTCAACTCACAAGTGCCAAAGAAGTGGGCACAAGTGAGAATTTCAAATTGCTACTATTCGTAGGTCTGATTCAGTATCTTACTTATTTCAATTGAGCCCTTTCCTTCATATGAAACCAAATCATCCCAATAAGAGATTACACAAGACCTACACTGTCGAAAAACTAATGCAATTTTCTTTCCTACTTTTTAAACCCAACTTCGTGGTCCCAAAAATTTCCAGGAAAATGATACAATCAGAGCAAAAGAAACTGAAATCACAATAAACTTTCGTCCTAGAAATATGAAAAATGCATTTCCAAAACTGTAACTTAAGCTGCTAGTGCTACTATTCCTCGTGAACTACTAACAGCCCATTTGGGTTACGAGAAAGGGTGGGAAACAAAACAAAAGTAAAATCATATTACTGTTTGGATGGCGAGACACAGTGGTGGATGTGAAGAAACACAAGGGGGTGCCGGGATTGCCAGGTCCCAGCACAACTTCAAATATCGTCGCATACTATACCAATTTTCAGAAAAATTCCATGTGATTGGCCTTGCAAGTCCCTTCGGTGAACAAAATTTCTTAAATTTCTGTCTAGGAAAAACCCCTAAATTTTTAAGTTTTCAATCATTTTTTTTCCTTGCGTGATTAAAATCAAATGACGGCTACCCACATACACAGTCTCATCTCTTCTTCGGACCTCACAAATAGCAATATATGGTTATGAAATATATATCTTTTTATCCAATATACAAATACATGTAATTCAGGCCACTAATAGGCACAAATCCTTTGCCGCCATGGATGAAAAATACTAAGAAACACACAGAAAATAGGCCATTTTTCTGTGAGAAATCATAATCATTTCTTTTCTCCCTTCCTCACAATCGCTTTAAGGCCTGGTAAACTGAAAACAAAGAACCAAGTTTTTAAATAACAGTATTTTGGGGCACATTAACAGGTTGTTGCAATCGTGAATTTTTTAACCGACAGTTCTGACAAAAAAAACCTGCCTAAATCACCCATAATGGTCGAGTATCTGTCATTTTCTGGACCAATGCAAAATGGGAACTGGCCAATACACATGTGAGTTTTCATCTCACCGGTATATTGGGCGCTTAGTCATATAATCCTCCAACAGGACCTTCTGCTTACGCTCTCAATCTTTGCTATGCATTTGCGCTCTCAATCCTACTTCTTGCAAAACTTGGTACTAATTTTGCTCGCGCTTTCAATCCTATACATGGAAAAATCTAGTAGTTCGAGATGTTATAAGACGACACTTTCATCCACGAGCATTATGCGACTCAGATCAGGTGAAATAATATTAATATAATATCGGCAAGCTAAAAACCAGTTTAAACCCTTGCAAATACTAATAGAAGGGAGAAACATTTATACCTCACCATGGTCGTCAGACTCTTCTGCGCATTTGATCTCCGACTCGATGACTCGGAGGAGCGACTCGTCTGAACTCGGCTTCGAAGAGTAGTGGCGGGCCGACGGGAACAAACCCCGAGACAGCTGTCGAGAGACGCCGCTGCTTTTGGCGGCGGACAGAAGAGCAGAGCAGTGGTGGTGGGACCTTTGGCTTCCGATGGCCCGAATCGCCAGAGGTACGGCGGCGGCGGTCGTCCTGCGGAGCATGTTTGCGAAGGCCATTTGCACAGAGAGAGAGAGAGAGAGAGAGAGGGGTTTAGGGTTTTAGGGCTTTTGTCTGTATGGAGTGTATATATATAGTCGGGGTTTAGGGGTTAGGGTTGTGATCGGGTGTGCTATCCTTGTAATGTGTAATTGACTACGCTTGGCTCATTACTTCATGGGAAATGCTAAGTACCTCAAAAAATACTAATAAAATTATCCAAAAATAATTTTTGTGATTCAGATAAATATGCAAGAGAATCTAAATCACTGATTTTACTTTCGAGTTGTTTTCGGGTAATTTTTCAGAGTACTTAGTTTTGCTGTTGCTTCATTTTTATCATTATTTTTATATTTTTTTGAACCAAAATATTTTTTTATTATTTTTTTTTTAGACTAATTGCTTCATTTTTATCCATTGCAGAGTATTTCTTTTTATTTCTGATTTTTTGAGCGAAAACCGTAAATTTCACTCTTCATTTTGGAAAAAGTTGTTATCTCTAAGAAAAGTATTTATTGATGTTTATCGGGTAATTTTTATTGTGTCAAATGCTCAATTTCTCATGTTATTTAGTAAAAAAATAAAAGGAAAAGGAAAAAGATGTGATCTTGAGTAAGAGAAAGAAGAATGTTAGAAGGATATTATCGTAGGAAAACATTTCAGGATTAGAATGTGATTAAAAAATATAAAACGTCTCTTTGCCTCCTTTTCGCACATTTCTTTCCTTTTATTCATTTTTTTTTTCTTTTCCTATGGAAGACCTTTACTCCCTTCGCTCATAATTTCATTTTAACGAAAAATTGTGTCACTTGTCAGCTAAAATAATTAAAGCACATAATTTCATAACTTTCAAATTGTTTCACATCAATTTAAAAATGTGAAGTAGTTTTTTTAGATGGGTTCCTAAAATAAAATAAATAAATAAATTAGCATGACCGTCAAAAATTAAAATTATAAGACGGAGGGAGTAAAACGCTCACTTACCCATTTCTTCATTCTTTCAGTATTTCTCAATAAACCAAAATCAGCGAATTAAGCTAAAGTATCTTAAGTTATAAAAAATAAAAAAAAAAGGTCAAGGACTCCATGTTCATTAGCTTAACAATAGAACAGAGGGAAAAACTGAAAAACACTCCCCATCCACAACAGCCAAACATGTTACACAATTGAATACCATCGACAAAAATCGCGAACCACCCAAAAATATTTGCGAACCACATTGATCTTCGCATATCGTCATAAACTGAAAATTCAAACAGGAATAGAGCCTCAAATAACAATTTCGATTCGAAAAAAAATGTAATCAACTCTCACCTATAATTCGACATTGAGATTCGTCTCTGGTTATTCTCATTGATAAGTAACAAAAGAACAGAGAGAAATACAACGAAGGACTTATTTGAGTTATTCCTATGCACAGTAAAAAATTACAGTTCTCACACCACTGATCAAATTCACACACTTCATAACAGACAGACACAGACACACCCTTTGGGTATTGTAGCTCATACCATCCAACCTTGTTTACACTTGCAAAAGAACGCGAAAACGAAACCAAACACATTGGAATTCACAAATAACTTATTATCCGCTAATACAACACCATCCATACCTTCACATAACTATCTCCGGCTTCAAAATGCTGGATTTGATCTCCTTGTGTGGCAAAACCACTCCCCCGTTGCTGTAAATTTCGTCACACACGTGAACATCCTCCCCCAGAATGGTCATGTTCTCCACGCGGGCCCACTGGCCCACGGTGGAGTGCCAACCGATAATGCTACTTGAAATGCACGCGTGTTTCTTGATGCGGACCCCGCGCATGACAGTGCATCGCGAGAGTCTGACTCCTGACTCGACTATGCAGCCCGGCCCGATTGCCACATCAGGCCCAATAAGACACCCTTCTCCAATTGTCGCGGTCTCATCCACAAGGACATTTCCTACAATGTGGGTTCCACTAGCCAATTTAGCCGAAGATCTCTTTCTCAAAGAGTCAAGGTAGAGTCTCAATCCAGTTATGTAATCTTTCGGCTGCCCAATGTCCATCCAAAAGCCAGGTAGAACCATAGCATACAGTTTTTTCTCTGATGCAATTTTTGGGAATACCTCTTTCTCAATTGAGGTAGGCCTTAGTTCAATTCGATCAAGAACAGATGGATCCAGCAAGTAAATCCCAGCATTGATCTTGTTACCCACAAATAACTTAGGCTTTTCCACAAATCTTTCGACTTGCCCAGTGGATTCTTCCATGACGACAACCCCATATTTTGATGGCTCGTCAACCTATATTAACCAACCAAATAGCTTTCAATCATCTTACTTCAATAAGGTACTCCCTCTCTCCCACCTTGTTTGTCCATTTCTACTATTTAGGATGTCTCAAAATACCGTCAAAATTGTCTATTGTATCATTTTATAGATAAATTTAAAACCTTGTAGAACTAAATAAGACTAAATGTTGTCAATCCGATTTAAAGGCACAACCGCCAAAAATAAACAACGAAAGTGGGATGGAAGGTTCAATATGCTCAAAGAAAGAGAAAATCGAGGGATCATCTGTTACCTTGGTTACCATAATGGAAGCCTCACCTCCATGGGATTTGTGGAATTCGATCATCTCTTTTAGAGGGTATTCACTGATAACATCACTGTTAAGGACAAAAAATGGCTCACTGGTTTCATCTATCAGTTTGTCCCTGGCCAGAGCCAGAGGGCCTGCAGTGCCCAGGGGCTCAGTCTCTTGTGAGCACGTAATCTTGATTCCGATTTTTGTCTCAAACTCCTTCAAGAAGTTCAGCATCACCTGCAGAAACAAGGTGCTTACTTATCATAATTCATAATTCACATTAGCGATTTCTGAACAGCACTTGAAAATGCACATGGCAAAAAGAGCCTTAGTTGTTTTACCTCCGGTTGGTAATTGATAGCTAGAACCACTTCAGTTACTCCAATAGCCTTGAGAGCCTCAATCTGATATAATTCAAAGACAGGTACATAAATTCACAGACGAATGACACATCATGAAGTTTTCTCTTGAGTCATACAAGTTCAGCTGTCCCAAAAGTCCTCGAGTATAACTAGAGGTAGCAAATATCATGCAATAGGGACTAATATATTCAAACTATTTTTTGTCCTTTAGAAAATAAACCCCTTTTAACAGGTATCGCAAAATTTTAGCGGCAAAACAAAGTCATTTATTATTTTAACATGCTTAGGCTTCGAAATCTTCCCATTTCACAGAACAACCAGTTTTGCCTCAAAGACTCAAACATGAAAATGCATAAGCAACATATATTTTTGGATGGAAAACAAACTTAAAGAATCCTTTCCGTTTATTGTCAACATACATTGACTACGCAGAGAAGGGAGCCAAAAACGTAGTTCCATTCATCGACATGAATTAACATGAAATACCAGAGGTGCAGTAAGAAACCAAACCTGATGCAGTATCATGGGTTTGTTGGCAAAATCAACAAGTGGCTTTGGGACACTAAGTGTCAATGGCCTCAAGCGAGTACCAAAACCTCCAACCAGAATAAGAGCCTTCATCGTGAGATTCCCTGTTTATCCTGTCAATTGGACAGTCAAAATGTAAGCAGAAGTCTACAACTGAGATACACCAATAAATGCACTTAAAATATTGTTGGATGGTGGATTCGACCCCTTAATATTCGTTCAAGCCAAAATGCAAAAAGGATGCATTCCCACGGAATCCTACATTAATTTAGGATCAGGAGAAATTACGATGAGCTCACCTCCAAGGTAAACCTCTAGGCCCTGTACAGACAGATGTTGAGTCGAGGTTGACACAAGAACACCAGATGCAGGGGACAGGAAGCTAGCCAGTTTATAACCATATAGTAGGAGGCAAGAACATAGAAAAATGACCTGATAATCTAAAAGCCAGGCTTCACGGAAGCGGCCAAATGGTTTAGCTCGTATAAGAAAACAAATTCCAGCTATAACACAGGCTGGAGGTTTGAATGGGTATAAGACAAATCCATTGAAGTCTTGATGGGTTACGGGTTACCCCACAAAAAAAAAAAGGAGTAGCGACCCAAATCTTGTTGGGAGTTAAAGAATTACTTCTTATTGCAGATGGGTTGAAGAGATTGAAATGTCAAATTTTTATGTTAACTTAAAATAAGAATAATTATATTCCCATGCTCTAAAAAAAGGATTATCATCAATATTTTCTTCCATCCTCTATCTATGAGGTATCATATTTCAATCCTTCAAAGCAGGGGAGGATTGAGAGGGTGGGTTGGAGAACTTCCATCCCAAAAAGCGCAAATCTATGCAAAACCTTATCTCTGTTCTACGGTTCTGCTAAGAAATTCTCGTGCCACACATGTTTCTCAAGTACAATACAGAGCAATCTATCATCGTTGTATATGTTGTCCTTATAGGGGACAATTTTTTGGCATAGTGGAAAAAAATCCATAGCAAGCATGAAAATGGAGTTCTAAATTCATTGGATGAAAATATTCAGAAGGCATGTTCCTCGAATTCTGCCTCACCCAAGTCAGTAGAAAATCTTGTGAAAGTCAATACAATTTTAGACAAAAAAAGAAGAAGAAAAGAAACCAAATGGAGACAGAAACAAGTCATCAAGAAACTCGCACAGTCATAGCTTAATCCACTTGCTGTAACTCTATTTTACCATTCCAAACGGTTGTCGCCAATTGAAACAATCCGACATATACGCGAGCGTGGTTTTTTCAGAGAATCATATCATTAATTTGCAACACCAAAAGAAAGGTCAAATGTATTCCCATTCCTTCTGCACATTAATGTCAAATAACCCCCCAGCCTACCAAACACCACAAATTTGCACATCATAGAGCTATAATCAACTATATAAGTGCCGGATCTGATGACATAAACAATAAAACAACCTAAAATTACAATTACTATACTGCAATTCAAGATAAACCTTAAAATCAATCAAATAACTGCACCAAACGCATAAAAACCTATCCACAATTCAACAAATTCTGACGTAATAAATCCAAAAGAACAACAAGATCATAAGTACATTGTCGGTTACACTCAAGATCTACAACAAATACATGCAAAAAAAACACATCAAACGACGTCACGAAGCAGAAAACATCCAAATTACCTTCAAAAGAATCAACCAAAACGCGGATCTATCGACAACAATTCAAAAAACAAAAGATTATATTACATCCAAAAGACAAAGAGAATGAGGATTTACCTTCGATCCGAGTCCAAGCGAGTATTCAACGGTTGAGTCTGACTCGGACCGAGTCAGGATTTCCCTCGCCTTTTTTTTCTTCCTTCCTTCCTTTTTCCTCCCTCCCAACTGTTCTCGTCGTCGTTGGTTCAACGAGGCTTTGCCGTATTTATACCACAGTGATGATATAGATACAGAGTGGGCGGAAATGGCGGATTTGAAAATGGAGAATGAATTGGGATTTTCTTTTTACAGGTTGAAGAAACCGGGTTGACGTCCGAGTGGGATTAGGCTTTTTTTCCTTTGTTTGGCTGAGCTGGAATTTGATTAATGTGGTGGGAAATTTGGTGTAACAGCATAGAATTATTATTTGCTCCTAAAGGTGTCCAATGTGCCATGTCGGACCGAGTCCGTTTAGTTACGTGTCAAATGTGTTTCGTGTCGTGTCTACCTCGCTCCATTTATTAGATCGTGTCGTGTGGTGCCAATCCATTTTAAAGTATGCTCGGCCTTCGGGCACGCCTAACTCTGTGTCGCGCAATGCCATTTCCTGTGCCGTAAAGATGAAAAAAAACATTCTTTTAGACTGAATATTTTTTGAAATAGGTATAATAAATTAAACAAAAAAAATTATTGACAATTGCAATTTTGTAATACACTTGATCTAAGGAAATTGGCAAGAGTTGCATCATTTGCATCACTACATCCCAACTAAATTGACACCTACTCAACTATCTATCATTTGCATAATAGATATCAAATTTTTGCAGGTAATACTGTGTAAGATACTCTGTTTCCAAATATTTAAAAAGTTTACCGCGTGATGAATTTACGCCTACTTTTAGTTTACCTTTCTTTTGGCAATTAGAGACCAAGATGGGTCATTGCAACTTGAAGGACATGACACATACAAATTAAGCATTTCTCATTTTTACTCGTGCCCATGCTATACCCGTGATCGTGCCCGTGCTTTTCCTTGCCTATGCCACGTGCCACAAAACACTGGCCTAGCCTAACCCACTTGTAAGATTGTCTCGCATCGTGTCATGTCGTGTCGTGCCGTGCCACTCTTAAATGCATCGTGCTTGTGTCGACCTGGTTCATTTGACATCTCTATTTGCTCATAGAACGCTGTCAGGTGATGTTGTATGAGCCTTTTTCAATATCACACATTTAGGTGAACTCCACCACTTCAGCACCTAGAGAAATACTTGGTGAAAAAGATTCATGCTCTAGTAGCTCGTGAAGGCAATAGTGTCTGTCCACTTTGCTGGCAGAATGATTGGTCTCAGAGTTTTGGATGACATTGATGAGGCAACTAAAAGTTTTAAATGCTTTGGTATTCTAATTTTAATTTTTAAAATGACAAAATGCTTTTTCGGGATTTTTAGAATTATCGAGTAGAGGAAAAATAAATAATCAATTATAATACTGTGCCTTTTTTAACAGTATGTGTCTGTATCTCTCTTTTTTTGGCATTCGTCATTCTTATGTTATTACATGAGGGAGGAGAGAATGAGACTTGATCCAAGAATACAGTGTGGGCCGTGGGGAATTCAAGAATTCTACCGCATGAGCTAGCCACTACTTGCCAGTACCTCTCTTTATACGCAAAAGAAATGTAAAATCCCATTTTAAAGTGGCTTCACCTTTACATGGAGGAAGCAACTTGTTTCCAAAATCTTACTTAAAAGAGAAGTGAACACATCCTGCCTAAATGGGGGTGAAGATAACTCAAAACCCACGGCATGAGCTTGAAAAGGACTAGAGAACGCTTTATTTTAATTTAATTTTTGTTGGAATATCGGGTGTTTAGACCAACTTACACGTAGTACTACGATTTATTCTGAGACATTGAGATAAAAGACCGGACAAATAATGACCCACGGAAATCTTTTTCTGGAGATGGGAGTTTGGACGGCTCGGATGTGTTCGGCAATTTTTCTTTAATTTTGATTTTTTTTTTTTACCGGTAAAAAATCAAAACACATCCGAGTTGCCAAAACTCGATCCAACGGCCGAGGGGTACACAGCCCCCCCACACACTATGAGGACCACGAGAATTTTTTTTGACCTCCCGGGATTATTTTCTCCGCTTTGGACTATTTGTATGTGTTATTTGTAAGGTTATTGGTATGTTACTTCGCACCCCGGTATCAACTCGTCTCGTGTTGCGAAAGCTGTTGCGATTCGGGACGGTTTGAAACTGGGAATTGCTCTTCACCTTACTCGGATATCCCTTGAATCTGATGCAGAAGCAATTGTGAAAAGCTGCTCGGCCTCACAAGCACCACCTTCTGACATTGCGGTGATCGCACAGGATTGTCTTATTTTAAAGATTCAGTTTACTTCTTGTGTTTTTAATTCTGTTAAACATGGATGTAATCGGGCTGCACATACTTGTGCTCAAAAAGCCTTTTTCCAATAGTGGGTCCGGTCTACGGACGTCCACTTTGCCCTCATGGGATTCCCTTTTGTCTGATGTTTAGGATTTTCGCCTTTAGATGAATAAAAATTTCACCTTTTTCAAAAAAAAAAAAAAAGAGTAATCGAATGTTATTTTTTGCATTTATCAATTAACATTGACGAGCTAACCAAAAAAGGAGGTCTGTTCAGTCGTTACCGGCCTATGTTAAGTATGGGGTTCGATTATTCTCATAAGGAAAATGGTAGTGCCAAAATTGTTCTTGTAGTTAATGCTAAGAGTCTTGTTGTACCCTACGCATGTCACAAATATCTTAAATAATAAGGTTAGCTTCCAAAGCTCCTTTGATCGGCCATGATGTACATCTCAAGCTACACTCTATAATTAAAATCAAAAGAGAATAAAGATATTCATTTAGTTGTAATATAATTGATTTAAAAATGAGCTTTAAACACCTTAGGTATTAAAACAATTAGAAGTTGAATATTGTGTACCAAATCCGACACCAGCAGTAGGTTCATGTGTTAAAGATTTTAGCTAAGATCTATACAGCCACAAAGGAAAAATGGCTACTGTCAAAGCATCAATTTCATCCATTTTAAAAATCAGGTTCTTTAGTTCTTTTATTGAGAACTTAGATGGTCGGGAGAATTTATGCGCATCTCTACTAATCTTGAGAACCAAGATCACAGTCTACTAGTGGGCCCAATTAAACCCACAACATAGCTCCGTATGGACTCACTCCAAAGCAGTTGGGTTTCGAACTTAAAATCTTTAGGAGGGAGCGAACTCCATATACCAGGCCTTGACCACGAGGCGAACCTCTTGGGGGTTCTTTCGTTCTCAATAGATGTTTTAGGTTTTCTCCATGAATGGGCTTTCTTTTATTCGTGTTTCTAAACTGTAGTACTCCATAGTACATCAATCACCGAGGATGAGTTTTCCATAAAAAGTCCGTCTATAGTTTATGAAGTTTTACATAAATTGTTTCCGCTATTTGAACTTTTGATTAATGTATGTGAGAAAAATAACACGTCTTAACATTTAAAATTTGGTTGGCTTTAGCCTGTTTAGTCCGTTAGCCGGTTTAGAAAAACAATAAAGAAAATTTAGCCTCACTCACATCCGAAGGAATAATTTGAAAGGACTTTGGAAGCAACTTCTGCCCACTTAAAAAATCCAAAAATCCTTTTTTGGGCAAGAAAACTCAAGAAAATTTGGATGTATGTAGTACATACAATGGAGGAAGTTTCCCAAAAATGATGAGACAGTATAACATGGGGTGTACAGATATCTCCCAAGTCCCAACACTAGTAGGGTCAATTCACAAAACAGAAATTTTTTTGGGTCCCATCACAAATATGTGGGAATAAAACGGATTGAACTCCAGTCCAGTTTTCTTACCTTCCAGTCTCGTTCATTTTTGGTCCTTTCTTGGTCTTACATCATAACACAAGCTACCCATTCCATTGTCGAATCGATCCGCTTCGTTCTTATTTGTGGACGAGGAATGCAAGATAACAGACTCGTTTCCGTCCGAATGTAGGAAGTCTGTTGCACACTCTTTTTTTTTAACAAGCTTACCATTCAAAATCATATCAAACGTATTCGATCAACTTAATTTTCGACATGGTCCATATTCTCGATGAGCTGTAAAAAGTGAATGGTTCCGATCATTATTGTTGACCCCAAAAGAGTCTACAAATAACTGAAACCGGATGAGACGCGAAGGGTAAGAAACTTGACTAGAGCAGTGGAGCTCAGTGCGATGAAAACCCCATGAAATTGTCAGTCAGTATCCATCCCCACTCGGATACGTTTGGGGTGCATCCAGCACAACATGGGCCAATTCATTGTTCATCGGGCTACCTTGGTGATTTGGTGTCCCGGTCAGCTTACTTACAATCGAACAAAATCTCACAATAACTATGTGATGCATGCCAATTTCACAATATACTAATGAGATCCATGTATCCAGAAATCGTGTCCGTCCAGAGATATCAGTATCCAAGCAATATTGAGGTTTCCTTTACTACCAAATTCTTCAATCACACACTTAAGGATGTTGTATTTCAAAGAGAGGGTGAGTGTTGGTAAAGGGCCAACCAAACAACGACCCAACTTAGGTATCTCCACAGTCAAAACCCATAACACAATAGTCAACACAACAAACCGGATCCCAAAATGCACTGTTCAACATAAGTTTTAAAAAAACCACTCGTCTGGTGATGACCAATACCAAACAGATTTGTAGATCTTGCCGCAGATACTATCAAATATAGCGTTGACGTCGATACGCCCGACCTGTAAAGAGAGGAACACCAGAAAAAAAACAAAAAAACAAACATAAGTCAGAGGCGGATCTACCCTTTGATAACGATGATCACTTGAACACCCTCAACAAAAACTTTTATTTAATACATATAAAAGTTTTAGTTTTAGTTTAGTTCCAACACTGCTACATACACAGAAAACACACCCAGAATTTGAAAATCAATGGCCCAGATTCACTTGGAGTGAATCTGGGCCGTTGATTTACACTTTCGGGGTCATTTGGGGGTAACATTTCCGGGTCTAGCATTATTGCTCAACAAATTAGCCCACAAATCAATTTTATGTAAACAACTAACTAAAGTCTAAAGTCTTCCTTAAGATGGTCAATGTACACTCTAAAACCTTTTACAGTATATTTTATATTACAGGTGGTAAATTTATATTGGGTTTTGTTTGAACATTTATACTATGAATACTCACCAATCTTGGTAATTCACAATAGAATCTTTAATACACCCCCTCAAAAATATAAGTGCACACTTTTTACAACAAAAATTAGAATAATCAAGAGAAAAAAAGTATCTATTGTATTGATGTCGTCCTATGACTTATCTCTAAACAACAATCACCTCTCTATACAAAAAAATAAATATCCGTGCGAACCTATTAAGCACACAAGGGGATTACAAGTTTACAACCACCCCACTTGAAAAACTATGCATGAGGTAAAAACCTAGTTGAGATATAGTCATAACACCATGCATCAAAGCAATCCAACATTTAAAAGAAGAAAATCTAAATAACCAAGTAGCTCCTTCTGTCTGCAAGAGCTAATCACAACCCTGTCGGGTGTGGATACCACTTGAGCTGCGAAATTGCAATTCTTGGGAGAAGCAACCGAAGTATCCTGAACCTGGAAATAGATGAAACGGAAAATGCTCTTGCCCTGCTTGTCACACTTGTAGAAATATACATTGAGGATTTTGGTGAACTGGTGTGCAGTGTGCTGCATTTTGACAAAGATGGTAAACCCCACATACAAAGAAAGATGATCAGTTAATCAAAGAGGAGAAAGAATCTAGAAACAAAAGTGGACACCACATATATACGTACAAATGTGTGGTTGTAATTCTTAATAGCCATCTTTGACATTTCCTCATACAGCTTCGGAGCAGGATTTAGACAACTTTCAGACCAACATGGTTCATATATTTGGTAGGGAAAAATGTTGGGAAAAGGTACCAGGGGAGGAATGTCCCCAAAATCAAACCCCTGAACATAATAGACAAAGTTAAGACTTGAGATATATGTTGCCAAGATTGATTCAATGATGCAAATAAGCTCTCGCTCGCTTGCCCTCTCTCTCTCCCTCTCTCTCTCTCAGACATAAGACATTGGAAGATAGACAAAAACATACACGTCGCTCCTTGATGCGCCTAGTTTCTTCCCTCAGCAGCTGCTGCCTCTCCTTCTGATTCTCCACGAATGCAGAAATGGCAAGGTCCGAAAGAGTTTCCGTCTGCCCCGCCACGTTCAAACCCTACATGAAAAGTGGACAATACACAACAAATTGTAACTCTTAACTAATGAAACCATAAATAAACGCTACAAATACCCGAAACATTGTAGTTTTATCACTCTCCTCCACGAATACCATCAACTAAAAAAATGGAATTGTGTTTACGAGAGAAATCTTAAAATCGAATTTGAAGATCCGCTACAAAACGAACATGTTTATTTTGTCATATGATTCATATCCAACTATGTCAAGAAAAGGAACTTTTTTTGCTTTCTAAGAGCATGAGCAGCAGGTACTCTAAAACCCATTTTTGGGCAAAATGGAGAGGAGGAAGAAGAAAAGGGTGCTGCAGCAGGTACTCTATAACACTGTTCCCCATCCATATTTGAACAGTGCTTCGGTATTTTTACCGTTGCACTGTTCACCAGCAATCCTATTTTTTATTATTTCTCTCTCCTCTCCTCTCCTCTCTCTCTCTCTCTCTCTCTCTCTCTCTCTCTTCTTCTTCTTTCCCAAGATCGACGGCCACCCGATGAGAAGCTCTATAAACGGCGACGGGGATGAACACAGAGGTCGACGAACGACACCCCCATACCAGATCGACGGCGACGAACACAGAGCTCGACGAACGACAGCGATGAACGACGGGGACGATTAACGAACGACGGCGACGATCGACAGCGATCTGGGCGACGACGGCGGCGGCGGCGAAGGTAGATGACGATGACGGCGACAGAAGGCGACCGACGGAGACGGCCACCGAGGGCCACCGAGAGCGACGGCGACCGAGGTAAAGGTAGATGACGATGAACAGTGTTGTTTCTATGTGTGTGTATATATATATAAACGAAAAAACAATATTTTAATATAAGTAGAGAAGATGATAGAGAGGTTGCTGGAGGAGTGATTGAGATGGGGTAAGCTAAATCAACTGTTCATCAGCAATTTTACCCAAAATTATACCCATCCTGCTGTTCTTGCTCTAACTAATACAATTAGCTCATCAACTGAAAAAGTTATGGAAAAGATCGAAAAGCCTACTAGTAGTAGCTGCGGATCGATGGTCTTCTTCTGTTTATTATTGTACTACTCCTTTAGCACATAACCGTAGGTGATCATCTGTATATATATACACACATAGATGAATGAAAGTATAAATAACTTCGACGTGGATCCTCTCCAGGTCATCGACTACTAAAACAGGTTGTAAAAAAACAAACAATAGAGGCCGCTTTTAGTCCGGACTCCGGACTTGCAGACCCTTATGATCCGAGCATTTTTTTGACGATACGAACCGTCCAATGTGTTCAAAAGGTGTTTTCAAGGGTCCATGCAGGAAATCTTCAAAAAAAAAAAATACCGGGAAAGGCTTGATCCAAGCAGTTTTTCGCAAAAACTGTATATTACCCTTGAAAACACCTTTTGAACACATTGGACGATTCGGATTTTCCAAAAATAATTTTTAAAAGTGAAAAAATTACCTTTTTTCTTAAATCCGGGGGTCCTTATTAGAAAATTTACCTATATATATATATATACACGAATTATCCTATCAAGGATCCCGGATTTCTCGGATTGAAGGGTTTTTCGGTGTTTTGATGCTTTTAAAAATTATTTTTGGGAAATCCGAGCCGTCCAATGTGTTCAAAAGGTGTTTTCCAAGGTCCACGCGGGAAATCTTCAAAAAAAAAATACCGGGAAGGGCTTGATCCAAGCAGTTTTTCGCAAAAACTGTACATTTTACAGTTTTGCGAAAACTGCTTGGATCAAGCCCTTCCCGGTATTTTTTTTTTAAGATTTCCCGCGTGGACCCTTGAAAACACCTTTTGAACACATTGGACGGCTCGGATCGTCAAAAAAATATCGGGAAGGTGGAGTCCCGGATCCGGGACTCCCGGACTAGATCGGGCCTCTATATATATATATATATATATATATATATATATATATATATACGGAAATTTTCTAGTCCAAACCTCCTGAGAATAAGAAAAAAGTGATTTTTTTTGTGTTGCAAATTATTTTTGGAAAATCCGAGCCGTCCAATTTGTTCAGAAGGTGTTTTCAAGGGTTCATGTGGGAAATCTTCAAAAAAAAAAAAAAAATACCGGGAAGGGCTTGATTCAAGCAGTTTTCGCAAAAACTGTAAATATAAAGTTTTTGCGAAAACTGCTTGGATCAAGCCCTTCCCGGTATTTTTTTTTGAAGATTTTCTGCGTGGACCCTTGAAAACACCTTTTGAACACATTGGACGGATCGGATCGTCAAAAAAAATGCTCGGATCACGGAGTCCCGGATCCCGGATGTGAAGTGGAACCCTATATAGATATGTATATATCGGATATGGCAAGCAGTTCCTCCTTTTTAAGCAAGATAACGCAAAGGCTTAGGATTGAAATTGAAAAATACCTGGGGGAACAAAAAAAGGAGGAACTGCTTGAAGTTAAAGACAACCAAAATTTACACTTGAGATGTATATTGCAAAATAGATTAAATGAAGCAGAGTAAGTATGATTAGTATGAAACAAACAGGGTTTACATCCACACACTCAAACGGACACACATAAGTTTTATGAAATATGTTGAAGCCCACTGCATATTTAATTTGGTTATTCTTATGTAAAAATTGAATGAACTTGACAAATCTAACGATAAAACTGAAATGCATGGAGGTGAGCAAATCTAATGATTCAAGCAATCAAACTCACTTAAACATAATTGGCAAGTCTTTAAGTAATTGAAATATGCCAAGAATAACAAAGCAAATAGTAGACCAAATTGATAGTGCTTAGCAATCGACAACACATTGTAACTAAAATATGTGACATAATCAAGACCTTCGACCAGTTATACGAACACAATCATCGTTTGGATAAATATAATTTCTTTAGTGGTGTGTGACTAGCTAAAAAGTTTCATGAGATCATGTTCACCCTTGCACTTTCTGTGGCATGTTCCTTGATCACTTCTGCTCTAATCTACCAATTTGCATAGATTTTCTATTTAGTTTGTTTTTTCTTTTGTAACATAAATTTAGCTGCCTCCATAATTTAGTAGGGTAGTTATGTACCTTCTCCAGCTTGCAAAAGGGGACCACAGTGATGTCACGAATAGAGGCGGCTTTAGCTTCAAAATTCTTGGGAGAAGACCCATCCTCAGCCTGGAAAGTGATGTGGTAAGCATCATAAATACCTTTGGTTAAGGAATCTACCCTGAGGATTTTGGTGAACTGGTACAATGTGTCCTACAATATCAAACAAAAGCAAAGATGGAGTTGATTACAGAAGAGTTAAGTTAGTTAAAAGAGGAGTACGAAAAGAAACAACCACATACATTTTGGCGGTTGTAAGTCTCAAGACCAATCTTTGCCATATTCTCATATTGCTTAGGAGCAGGATCCGGAGAGTTTTCAGTCCAATCTGATTGAAAACTAAGATATGGAAAATGACATGGAATTAAACCATTGGGAGGAACGTCCCCAACATCAAACCCCTAGACATAGACGACAAAGTTAGATCGAGAACCAAACTTAAGACTTGAGATATATATATATATATATGGGGCCGGTTCCCCTCACACTTAAAAAAACACATAAAAAAACACTCGATTTTGTTTGGGACCCCACTGTGATGTTCCGAACCGTTGATCTTGTTTAAATTAGTAAAATAGGAGGTCCTGCAAAAATTCTGCTCAACTTGATATCGGTAAGTGCTTGATCCAAACAGTTTTGCAAAAACTGTGACAGGAAGTAGTGTTTTTAAAATTGTTTAAATAAAGCACTTACCGATATCCGATTGAGCTAAAATTTTGCAAGACTTTTTATTTTACTCATTTAAACAAGATCAACGGTTCAGAACATCACATTGGGGTCTGGAAGAGTAAGGTGTTTTTTTATGTGTTTTTTTAAGTGTGAGGGGAACCGGCTCCTATATATATATATTGCGAGATAGATTAATTGAAGGCTTTGAAGCTGACAAGTATATATGATGAGTAATATATGTATCACACCCTCCGCGCGCGCAAACACGAACACACACAAATACATTATTAGAGTAATATATGTGAGATAGACAAACATACAGGGAACTCCTGAAAGTTCTGTTGTTGCTTGGATGCGCCATAGGGAAAGTCCTGGAAGCGCTGATGTTGCTTGGATGCGCCATAGGGCTGTTGCTTGGATGCGCCATAGGGGAACTTCCGAAAGCGCTGCTGCTGCTTTGATGCGCCATAGGGGAACTGCTGCTTGGATGCGCCACAGGGGAACTCCTGCTTGGATGCACCACAGGGGAACTCCTGGAAGCGCTGCTGCTGCTTGGATGTGCCATAAAGGAACTCCTGGAAGCGCTGCTGCTGCTTGGATGCGCCACAAGGGAACTCTTGCTTGGATGCGCCATAGGGGAACTCCTGTTTGACTGCGCCACAGGGGAACTCTTGCTTGGATGCGCCATAGGGGAACTCCTGTTTGACTGCGCCACAGGGGAACTCTTGCTTGGATGCGCCATAGGGGAACTCCTGTTTGACTGCGCCATAGGGGAACTCTTGCTTGACTGCGCCATAGGGGACCTCCTGCTTGACTGCGCCATAGGGGAACTCCTGGAAGCGTTGCTGCTGCTTGGATGCGCCATTGGGGGACTCCAGGAAGTGCTGCTGCTGCTTGGATCCGCCACGGGTCTTTTTACTGTCCGAAAGTGCTAGTCTCATTAACTTGTGTTTACCACTTCCATCATTTACGACAGGTCTCTTCTTCTTCTTATTGTGCTCCTTTGCCCCCAAACCCTAGATGATCGTAAATTACTATTAATATACAACCCTAGATCATCGTAAAAAAAAAATTTAAAAAAAAAATGTAATTGTACAGATGAATGAAAACGTAAATAAATTTGACATGGATACTCTCCAAGTTATCAACTGATAAAACAGGTTGTAAAAAAAAAGAAAAAAAGAAGCAAAATCCGAGATAAACAATCAAACTTGAGCCAGATAATCCAAATGGGAACAAAAAAGAGAGGAGGAACCGCCTTCGGTTGCCGTCCTGATCTACGAATGTTTGTTGACGTAGTGGATGAACACTGGCAAATAAATGGAATTTTGCCTGCATGTTTGAGCTTAATACCAGTCATATCTATGTCTAGTATTCACGGCAGCAAGGCGTATATGTTTTTTGGTTGTTGTTCTGAAATTTTAATGTACTTGCAAGTGCAATAATCGTATCGAAGTATAGTTATGTAAGTGCGAGGTCGAACCCACAGAGACTTGTGAAAAACTAAATTGATTGAACCCTAGTTCCCAAAAGTTGAGATATGGATTTTAAAACTAAAAATTAGACAAAGACAAAACGAAACAATTAGACAAGCACGCAAAAACAGTAGAGATTAATGGTTGGGAAAATTAACCAAGGCTTCGGAATCCAGACCCAAATATATATATATATCGGTTAATCTTATGCAATGATTTTTCCTATAATGCTACACAATACTTTAGAAGCTAATCTTAATCACCGTGGATAATATTATGATAAGAACTTGTTCTTCGAAACGGAAATATGTTCTCCCTCTGCTTTAATGTTTAAGCCAAAATCATCCAATGTATCCGTAAAAACAAATCACAATGGATACCCCATACTTAAATATTAGCTTTAATAAACCAAGTAATTCGATTAATATGATGATATCAAATCATGAAGAAAAAAAAAACATTCATACCGATTGAATCCGTATTCAAAATTCATGCATATTAATTAAGCATTCGAGAACAATAAACGGTAAACACAAGTAGTAAAAATAAATCACATGCATAAAATTAATTAATACTAAAATTTAAGAGGTTTCATCCTCAACCCTAGTTTAAAAGTTTAGCCTAAACATAAGTAAAAAATAAAACCTCAAAAAAACCTCCTTCGCCCATCTTGTTCATCTTGTCTGTGTTCAGCAGCAGCAACCGCAGTTTGTCTTCTGATTGCGTGATCATTTTTGCCTTCTCGCCAACTACGTTGATATTTTTGTTTGGGTTCTTCTCGTAATATTTTATTATCATTAACGAAATATTGCTTTTCCGCCGTTCATAAAAAATAACCTTACTGCCTTTATATAGATGCCAAGAAATCTTGCTTGTGAATCAAGAAAATTCCTTTCCTAATCAAACTGTCTTTCTAAATCTTTAGACTCTGTATTGACTTTTTAAATCCTAGTCAAATACAAGCACTAGTATTATTGGCCAATCAAGTTCCCAAAGAATTCTATCACGTCCAAATTGAGATGCAAAGAGAAAACAAGAATTGTTAAACCAACCGTAAATGTGTAAAAGGGGGAAATTTTGAGAGGAAAAATTAATGCAAAGAGAAAACAAGAATTGTAATAACACTATAAAATCTATTGAAAAAGGAAGACAAACAAAATCTCCAACGTCCCCAATATTTGTTTCAAGTAGCAATTCCAATACTGTCAATTTTGACGTCGTATTTCTTTTTTCTTGTTTTTGTTCGGATCTTTTGGGTCCATTGTACTCTGTAGTGTTTGATTGTAAATATATGTTTCTGTTGCTGAAAAAAAAAAAGTGTGAGAGTACGTAGATAACACGGTATTTGTAAGTAACACTCTGTGTGTGTGTGTGTATATTAATTAGAAAATCACAAACTACATTCAAACAAACTAATGATTACAACAGACTCAAAAGGTCCGAATAACAAAATAAACACAACAATAAACAACCAAAACACAACAAAATACAAAGAATAAACATTTTCGGTACTGTCGGACCCATCGATTTGCTTTGCACGTAGAGATGGGTGGAGAGTCCATATATTTGTTTATGTATAGTTATTCCGTTTGCGAGGTTTGCTATCTGAATAGATCATTTCGTGGGGTCCACTTTGGGATCCCACACGAACAATCCAAGCCATTTATTAACTTTAAAATACGTTTTCGAGGGGCTCCGCCAAAAAAAAAAAGAAAGAAAAAAGAACCCAATCAAATCAATCTAAGCAATTCATCCAACCATTTTACTTTTGATTTAAGTGTTTAGAGTTATAAAAAAATTGAAAGATTGGATCAAACACTTAAGTTATCATTGACGTGATTTCAATGAGGCCTCTGAAAAGCGTATTTTATAATCAATAAACGTCTTGAATTATTAGTGTAGAACCCCGAAGTGGGCCCCGTGAAGTAATGTCTGCGATTGGAGCTTAATGTAGAGCATTCTTTTCTTTTGTCGATCCATGTTTACAAGAACCATAAGACATTCACCACCTACAGCAAAAAATTACACTCCAACAAAAAATAATGCAGTAATTTTTGTTTTCACCATAGGTCCCCAAACTTTCCTTCTTGGCGTCCCAAGGCTCTCAACGTCCAATGACTAGAAACTTCCGGGCCGTCCAAAACACGATTGAACGATCGAAGAGTGCACAACACGGTACAAAGCAAAAAAGTTTTTAGAAAATGGTGTTTTTTTTTTTCCCCCGTTATTATCTTTTCCAGTATCTATATTAGTATTGCAGGATGACTTTAGTGAATGGAGCTTCCTGGGCTTGCCACGTGTCCCCCAATCCTTTGCACTTTTTAAGCAATTAGTAAAGTCGTAAATGGTATTATTTAATTCCTTACCGAGTTAAGCTTTGCTGCCGTAATGATTCTTCTCCAATACAATAACCGAAATGATTTTTTACTTATACATACATATTTTTTGACGACAAAAGGAATGATTTTATTCGTTGAGAAAGGAAACAAGTACTTTTCCTTTCCTAATAAAACATTTCATTGACAAAGGAAAAAACTTCTTAATTTCCTAAGAAAATATAATTTTGTAAGGAAAAATAGTCATATGGTAACATAATCTCTTCAGTCATCCTAAAAGGTCCAATTAACATCCATAATCATGATCAATAGCATCCGAAAGTCTTAACGATATCTATATTACAATACAGAGCGGTTTTACATTTTGTCCCTCTCACAACTGTCCTACATGGCAGATTGGAAGGCTGTGATTGAATTCTAAAACTCAACTCCAATTAAGGGACTAAATTACTTTAGTTTAAAATTCAAACCCATATGGTGAGGATTTCTCTTAGGAATCTAATTGGACGGCCTGAATATAAACTCATTTAATTCAAGAGCTTAGATCGATGATACTTAAGTTTTTTTTACCGAATCAAGGATACCCCAATTCACATTGTAAACTTTCCATCCCTAGACTTTCCTATTAATCCTACAACTGAGAATTATTTAAGACTTATCTTAAAAGGAATTATTTAAGACTTATCGAAAAAGGAATTATTTCCCTACCGATTCTATTCGAGTGCTAACATTAATATTCTCTCTTAATTTTTCCCCTAAACCTCTACGTGATGAACAATGATCGTGCATTTGCATTCATTATACCAGCTCCAAAACCTCTACGTGATGAACAATGTACTCCTGTGGTAACATACGTGTTAACAATTGATTGGTCTGAAGAATGTTTGTACCTATTCAAAGGTAATAGACACAACTGCCTTCATTGTCAGATGATAACAAATATAAACTGATGTTGTCTAATATGTCTTGATTTAATAATTTTTTAATCTTATACATGTAGGACTATCGAGGAATGACAAAGGAGCATTGGAATCATCGTGATGACAACTTTAGAAAGGCATTGGGAATTATGACAGTTTTAGATATTGGGTTAAGTTTCAGAGACATTTGTTTAGTTTACTTCTACTGGATTGTGAGTAGATGTCATGAATTCTTTACGAATTGCGACAATTGAAAATATGTCGAAGTTTGTTTGGTTTGAATTTTGATTAAGCATGTGCACTTGGATTCGCTCTGTGCATAGCACGGGTTTGATGCTAGTTTAACCACGTATTGCCAAAGAAAAAGCAAAGTACATGGAACTTCACTGGAGTACTTTTTCTTTTTTTTCTTTTTTTTCTTTCCTTTTTTTTCTTTTCTTTCTTTCCTTTTTTTAAGGGCAGATCATTTTCATTAACTAGGAAAACAGATTACATCAGAGGAACAAAACTGAAAAAGCTGGGGAGGGAGAGAAGAATTCCAATTCACTGGGATGGCTCTTTTCAATCGTGCGAAGGCCACCCAATGAGCTACCCCATTACATTTCATAGAAACCAAAAAAAGACCAACAAAAACAAGAGTCCGAGCAATAGACTTCGATACAGAAAGAGATTCACAAATCTTTGATTGTTTGTTGACAAGACCTAATTTTACGTTCAGCAATGTCATAACTATTTGATGCATGCCAATTTCACAATATACTAATGAGATCCATGTCCATCGTATAACTCCAAACACATGTATCCAGCGATCATGTCCGGGATATCGGTATACTACCAAATTCTTCAATCATACACAAAAGGATAGGCTACAACTTAAACCTGAGCCCCATACAGTTTCAGAAATAAAGAAAGTCGACTTGTGACGGATATTCAAATTATTCAATTGAATGACTTGGGAATACAGAACCCTATGACTTTGATGTCACTTTGCTTGGTTTTACATTCCGTCACCTTGCGTTAACCTGCTCAAGTCAACAATTGCTTACGAATATGATTTGTAACAGTAAGCTCTTTACTCGACAACATTAATGAAGCATCACTAACACAATACAGAGAAGGAAAAATCTCAAATCCGCCCACTGGGTTGTCACTTGAGACCATTCTTTGACTGGCAAGAGTATTTTTACCGGTAAGGTCTTGCCGGTCAAAGAATGGTCACTAGAAGGATCCTACAGAGAAATAGCCTACTACAAAAGCATTTATTACCAATATATTAGGTATCAACTTGTGATCCTGGAAAGAAATATTCGCGATCTGGGAAAGAAACTTGTATTAGCATCTTGATTCGAATTCAAAAATTGATTTTGCATCTGTATCCTGTTTGATTTGTACTCATCCAACGGCTATGATGACGATCATTTACCCAACATTTACAGTGTTTGATCGCTGTTTCCTTAAAAGAGTAATCCCGAACTATTTTTGAAAACAAGAGTTTGTGAATATATTTCTTTATCTCCTAAAAGTGAGATTTTCACCAAACTAGTTTTTCGAACAAAGTATTCTAGCACAGCGATTCGGAAACTGAAACCAGAAAATGGTTTCTGGGCAGAAAAGTTGAACCCCGTACCATTTCTTAGTGCAGAAGTGGTTCTCACTTCTCAGCCAGAACCCATCACAATATTTGCCCATACAACAACTACTTCCATGGAATCCTTGCTCTCTCTCTAACCCAGACGCACGCACACAAAAATAATGCCAATTATCATGCTGCATGAGCAGGTAAATCATCCAATCGTTATGACAACTAACATAGCTGGCTACAATCCTCGACACCCGTGCATCCATAAAAGGCAGCAATCCCACTTCGAGAGGAAAGATAGCAAGCTTGAGAGCAAGAGAGAGAAAAATGGAGAGGAGTGGTGTTTCTTTCTTTCAGATGCCCCTTCATTACCCAAGGTACACTAAGAAGGACTACTTGAACATGCCTGAAGGGAAGCTCGACAGGCTCCTAGCTGAATACGGGTTGTGCGTGCAGGGTGACTTGGCATACAAGAGGGAGTTCGCAATGGGTGCCTTCCTATGGCCTCGTTTCGAGTCTTCTTGCCTTAAAAAGAATGTCTAATTAGTATGTTTGGTTCGCATGTATATCAACAAACAGTGTCTACTGTCTACTATGGGGTTCATTTACAATCTTAGTAGTAGTTCATATCTTCTCCTACTCTACTGTGAACGCATGATATCGCATTAATGGTTCAAGTTTTTCCATCACCTCTCTCTCTCTCTCTCTCTCTCTCTCTCTCTCTCTCTCTCTCTCTCTCTTGAATGGTAAACCCCCATGGGCATAAGTTGCACCAACAAAATCTCAACAATGTAGACACCAACACTATATTTAGAACTTGTTCGGAAAAAGAGAGAGCAAGAGAAAATATTAAGAAAGAAACACTAGGGAAAGTTGATTCCTTTACTTTGTTTAGTTTTGAAACAAAATGGAAGTAAAATGGACAGCCGGAGCTTCCTCTGAAGCTATGTCAACATTTCCCACTTGTTTTCTTTCCTATTTTTCCCCTCCCTCTTTCCTCTTTCCACCAGCAACTAAACAAGAATTGAGGAAAAAGTTCTTAGCATCCTCTCATATCCATTTCTTCCCCTACACAGCACAAGAGAATTGAGGAATATGCTTCCTCACCAGGTTAATGCTCAGTTTACGGGTTCGCAGTCATCCTTCCCCCTCCCCCCCAATTCTATTAACACCTGAAAGGCCATTTAAAATTACTTGGAACTTGAAAGGGCCATTACAGAGTATTGCTGTCATAATCCTAAAGGCCACAGTAGAATTAAATCCCAGAAATCCAGAAGTAAAGAGAGGGTGCAGAAGGCAAAGACAATTTCACCCTTCAAGAAAGCATATGAATCACCATTTCTGTCTGATAATATGAACATACTATGCATACCACTGTCCTGTAATTAGATAGATGGTTCTACTCAGCTTGTCTTGCACTTAAGAGGCATCTGCTAACCTAGGACCGCTTCCTCATGCGCTTGACAGCTAGATTTTCTGAATCTGCTGCTGCCCCCTCAGCTGCCAGATCTAGCCCACAGATGCTACTAGTGGTACTTCTCTTCCTATTCAACAGACAACCTGAGCTCTCATCCACTGCAGCTGCAACTGCCTCCAATAGCTGAGACAACAGCAAAGGGAAGCTCTTTTCTAAGTACCTAAAGCCTTCTGACCGCATAACCACTGAAAAACACAAAAGGGGGGAATTAATCAACGGCTCCTTTGCAACCCATTAATCATAAGAGAAGAACAATGACAAAAAAGAATACTGCCAGGATCAATAAACTGAGAAGTTTCGTTGTTCAAACAAGTTCATTATTATATCTAATTCAGAAACAAGAAAACATTGCTGAGAACATAATGAAAGCTGTAATAACGAATCAGAACGAAAAATACGGATGGTTGCCTATGTATCTGATTTCGCTTTGAGATAAAAACACTAAAAAACGCAAGGAACTAGTAAAAAGCTTCATTATACATTTATCTGGTTGCCAAGCACGGACCAACAATTTCCTAGATTAATTCCAAGCATGAAATTACAAACACCGAGAAACATACACACATTGTCCACAAAAAGGCATTTACGGATTGATGGTTACTTAATGACAAACGAGATTGAAATAGTGGTAAATATACAAGCCCTTGTTTTCAACACATTACCATGATTTACCCCATTCACTCAATGTTGTTTCAACAAGGCCAGAAAAGCAAAAGTCATTGGTTCAGGTCAATTCAGCGGAAACTCCCACAAAAAAATCACTGGCTTTGAGATCCCACTCCTTCAGATGCTTGACGTCTCGAGAAGTAGCTATTCAGTATTTGGAGAACTAGGGTGCAAATATTGTGCTCCCAGACCAACTTAAGAGCAAGTCCAATGCTAGTTCTAAAATGACCGTAGTCATTTTTATAATTTGGCACCAAAAAGTTCTTTTGGGCCAAATTATGGAACTTCCTCTCCAGTGGTTGTTCTAAAGTTCCATACTTAACTTTCCCTCAACCTCATTTTCCCCTACTTTTCAATCCCCCTTGTCATCTAATTTTTCAGTACTTGGTAGAACAACTAGCCACTGAGGCTCTGCCATAATTGGTAGATTTTTTTTATTTTTTATTTTTTTAAGTTGAAAGATGTTTTCGGAACAAGGGATACATTTGGTGTACAATTGGTGTGAATTTTTTTTTTTTGATCGGCCAATTGGTGTGAATTACACACACTGAACGCATATAAATAGCCATTGAACGCATATAAATAGCCATCGAAAGTATTTCTCTCTCTCTCTCTCTCTCTCTCTATTATAGGAGCGACCACACCAAACCCTCTCTCTTTCTCACCGGTCAACTTCTTCACCTCCAATCGAACCCCCATGCTTCAACCCTCGCCATGAAACCCTCAAGATCGAACCAGAGATTGATCAGACCCCTTCACCTCCGATTGAACCAGATTCCGGTGTTGTAGCAGGTTCTAGATTCCGATCAATCAGATATTTTGGTGAGAGAAGATTCCGGCAACAGCAGACGTATACTACGGTTCAATATTCCAGCCATTTCCAGCGAAAACAGCAGATTCTGGCCATTTTCAGGTTTACTCCTGCTCTCTCTTGGTCAATGGCTGTTGGGATTTGGTGAGGTGGCAAGGATGAGGTTCCAAATATAGAACCAAGTATCCATTTGTTGCATTTTCCAACCAATTTTGATTCCCCATTGGAGACCTTAGTTCTAAAATCGGTTCTATAATATGGGTACAGAACCAGGTCCAGGTATGGAACTGCATTGGACTTGCTCTTAGGAGTAATTATTTGCATTGTTGTTTGCTTTCTTTTATAGCTATCCAAAAGTGGAAGCAACCAACCTAGTGGCAGACAGAGGGGAGTGCAGGTGGGTGCCACTGCAACCCCAAACGTTTGAGTTTTTCCACCTATATTTTGGTATTCACAAAAATATTTAGCATTAGCGCCCCTTCAAATCTTGATAATTTTATTTTAAACCCTAAGAGATCAATTATCTTTAACCATATTGAAAGAGCCTCAACATTCAAAATAACCAGCTGCACAACAACACATGCATTACCTAACCCCTCAGATTCCCTCAAATAGCAAACTACACACAACAACAATATGCCAGGGATCCCTAGTCTCCGGTTGAAGATGAAGAACATGGAAGAAATATTAATATTCGCAGAGAGTTACAATTTAGATTGTGTGATAGTTATTATAAAAAAAGGAGGCATGGAAGAATTCCATGGTAAAGCCAGATAACTTCTTTTTCTTCCTCTTTGATTGCTAGATGTCGTAAAGCCAGATACAACAGGTAACACACAGACACAATCATCTACATGTGGACACCAGTTTACAACTTCTCTATCTTTCGAGTTAAGTCAGTAAACAAAATTTTCCAAAAGGAGTAACCAATGAATCAAGGAGACAAGGACTTACTAGATACCTCTTCTAGAATCAGGGCAGCTGGCCCAATGGTTGTGTAGCTGCACTAAGTACAGTGAGGTTGTGAGTTTAACTCGTATAGAGAGAGGATGTTGATACTCTTGTTGATGGGTTGGGTTCGGGTAAAGGTATTCTAAAATATGACAAAAAAATATCCTCTATAATGTCATTTTTCAATATCTACATCCAGATTGACATTCCTATGTAATCGGGGTGTTTGTGTGTGTATGTGTGCGTGGAAGATTTACCCAAGATATTAATATTGAAATAACACGAAACATTGCACCAGTCAGATAATACAGATAACACACCTCCCAAGTTTGTTGCCGCAAATTTCAAGCAGATAGCCTTAAGCTGTGGACAATGGTGTTGTTCAGCGAGAGGAAGAGTTGTTGCTACTGTTTCAACAGTTACTGCTTCACACAGTTTTTCCTCACACAACCGTTTCAGACGGTCTAAACCAAAGCGGTCAGCAGCAGCCAACAAATGTTGCACCATAATAGTGGATGTGAACACTGAAGTTGAGCCCATAATTTCTTTTACATCAGGAAGCTTATCTGAGTAGATAAAAAAGAGCATTGCCTGCAAAATGGATGAAACACCAATCCAAGCCTTCTAATAACAGTCATGCAAAACTTAAATAGAACAATTGACGACCAATCTTCCCTTCTAGCCTTATAGGACATGAAACAAAACAACGTTGAAGTACATAGAAGATGTTATCTAATTGCTGACAATGAAACCCCCTCGAGAATAACACATTGCTCAAATTAAAGCATTAAATAGCTCCATGTGGCCTTGTTATGCATATGCAGCTAGCTTCTGGAAGTGCACAGCCAAAGAGTAGGTAAAATATATTATATCAAAGGAGTAGGACTGCCCTATGGGTTCCAGAACGGCTCTTTACGTAGAAACACAATAACATAAATACATCTATGCAACTACAACTAGGGCGGCAACTTGCAAGGATAGCCAAACAAATGTTGTCATCACTAATTTGAAATTCCAATGTAATGGGTTGAATGCATCGATATATTAAAATCTACTGCCTGTTGGTAGTATGACCAGCTAACGACCATGCAAGTACGAAAATCGGAGCGATGGGAACTTCTGCAAATCTTAGTATTCTAAGAAAGGAAACAAGTAGAAATTGTGGACTCCTGGATACTTAATAATTATGACAGCCATAACGGTAAGATAAAGCTCTTTCATAATTTGAAATGTCTCCATTTTCCTTCTCTCTCTCTCTCGAAGAGTGACAAGTACAAGGAAATGTGATTGAAGTAGCAATACCTTGAAGATCGAGGGTTCAAGATCCTGCAATACTACTTTGTCCAGGTTAGGATCTCCAATAAGTCCATAAAATTGGGCTCTAAACACAGGAGAGCGAGAAGCAAGTATCAACTTATGAGCTTTGAACCTTTCCTCGCCAACCTCGAAAACTATGTCACAACCAACTTCGGACTCCAGCAAGTACTTGAAATCCTGGCCCATACTTGAGGGTGGTATAGTAATACTTTCTTGTTTAGGTCCCTCAACACGGGTTCTGACAACTCCCACAGTGCAACGCAGAGCAAGGCAATCATCCTTGATAAAGTTGGAAGATTCCAGCATAGATCGTTTTAAGAAACGCTTGTAACCCCTGAAATGCATGGAATCAAGTTATATGAGCATAAGGTTTAAATGTATAATACTATAATACAAGAAGAGTTGTTTGCAACATCCTATCGAAGTATGTAACTGATGATTAAACATATCGGACAATTTGAATTCAACTGGATAAAACAAAAATCAGATAAATCCTTTGGTTAAAGAACAATGTTTGAGTACTAAGGTGCAGTTTTTTTATCTACAGAACTGAGGCTATATGCTTGTTTCAATAACTGCAAATGCAAACTATTGATTGGTTGGTAAATCACAATTCCGGACTACATATGCCAGATTGGGCTACTTTAAAATGGTCCTCTTAGTCACAGTTTGGGAGTGGGCCAGAAGACCGGATTTAACTAGGACCAAGAGGGCAACAACCTACTACCCCAAACTAGAGGTTAGGCAATCCCACATTCCCATGTTGTAGCTAGGTTTATGGGGGATGAAGGCCATTTAGAACTAGAGTGGGTTAGTTCCTCCCCTTATCCCATAAACAGATATAATTCTACCCAAAACCACTTCCGTCAGTCTCAAATGGCACCAAACTTATCTTCTTAAAACATGTCCCATAGTACTACTGTAATTCTTATGAACCAATGCGATCACACTATTCATCAAGCATGGGCTTAACCCCAAAAAAGAGTGTACCGCACAACCATTATTTCTTAGAACGGTACACTTTCTTTCGGCCAAACAACCATTTCCAAAACCCTAATCAGCTGCCTTTGAAAATTGAACCCTACCCTCTCCTCATTCTGCATCCGTGCATTAGGATATAACTCATACCAGTAATCAAGCCTGCCCTAAAACCCAAATAAAAGTCCACTACATAGCCACTTTTTCCAAAGGCTATTCGACTTGCTATTGCCCTTATTTAGCATATTTTTTGGCGAAGTCTAGATCCACCCCTTGCCTTTAGTTGATGCATAACAATGGCAAAAGCCACCTTTGTGGCACCAAAGCTGGCATTGCAATTTCTCCCACTTCATCCAAGCCATTTGATTTGCATTGAAAATTGAAACAAGTTTAATTCAATAGTCTGGAATTTAGATTGTGCCAAAATGGCACCGAACTAGCGCTGAAATTGGCAATGTCCTGTTGGTGTCGGTGGACTTGCTCTAAACCCTAATCAGTACCTCTAAAAAAAACAACAACAAAACCCAAATCATCGCATGCAAAAATTTCTTATACAAAAACACTAAGAGAGAACACGCACTAACCACATGCTTCCTCTATACTTGAGAGCATAAGGCCCACTCTCCAACGCCCGATCAAAGTGACTATGAACCTTATGCTTCCCTTTCCCACTCTGATCCAAAAGCGTGAGCTCAAACAGCGCCCTCACATCCGTCCCTTCACTCGCCAACGCAATGAACGCCGACACGTACGCCATGTTGTCCTCGACGTTCTTGCCATCGGGGTAGAAGTAAATCGCCCAATCGTAACCGCCAACTTTGAAGGTGTCGCTGGAAATGTACTTTCCTGCCCCCATTCCTTTGGCCAGAGAGTAGCCCTTGATCGTGAAATCGTGAGAGCCGTTCACCGTTTCGATTATCGATTTCGAGCAGGAGTCGTCGTGATCGTGTTCGGTATCGTGGACAATCATGGTTTCAGTGATTTGCACGATCAAACCCTAACCGGAATTGGGAATTGGGAACTGGGTATAGGATAGAGGGCGGAGATCGGGGGTGTTTGGCAGGGGAGAGAGGGTGGAGAAAGTTCACAGAATGGCACGAATAACTCTCATTGTTTTTTACTTTTTCGATTCCTCGCGTAAAAAATGGTGGCTAACTCATGCGATTGAGCTCTTAGATATCCAAAAAATGGTGGCTAACTCATGCGATTGAGCTCTTAGATATCCACATTGCATCCCGGGATTGAGTTTTCCTCCCCTCTATCCCATATAATACATTAGAAATGATGAACGGAAAAAAAAAAAAAAAATCCTCCCATCAAGAAACATTAATAATCCGGAACTTACAAATACGAGAAAAATTTGAATAAAGACATAAAAAAAAAAAAAAAACAAGCAACTTATTCGGCCGGTTAAACCCACCCTATAAGCAGAGGATAATACTTACATGTAATATCGAACTAATTCGTATCTCAATACACATTTTATGAATTTTTACCTTTTCCAACTAAAGAGAGGACAACAAAAATAAATACAAAGAAACATTAATAATCCATAGAAGTTTGACATGAAACTTACAAATACGAGAAGTTTTTGAATAAAGATTAAAAAGAAAAAAAACAACTTATTCGGCCTGTTAAACCCAACCAATAAGCGGAGGATAATACTTATATGTAATTTCGAACTAATTCGTATCTCAATACACATTTTATGAATATTTACATTTTCCAACTTAAGAGAGGACAACAAAAATAAATACAAACCCAATGTACTTTTTACATTTTTTATAATTTTTTTACTTATAATAAAAAATAAATATATTTTTATAAATTTTTATATATATTTTACACATTTTAATACGATTTTTTAAACCTTCACGACGGCCTAGTGAACTGTTTTTAGTATTTTCTAGTGATAAATAGCCCGAGTGGATATGTTTATTGTGCAAATAAAAAGAAGAAGAACATATGTCCATGATGTGTTTAGTCAAACTTATGGGAAAAGATTTAGCACTCAAATTTCTTATAAGTAACTATAAGACTAGGTTTAAATATTTGTGTGGTGTGTAATTTTAACAGTTATTTTTTAAGTGCATTATACAAAAGTGGGGTGCAAAAATTATTACTCAAAATGATTGATAATAGTATTATTATCCTTATTTTTAAAAGTTTTTATCACAATATTTTCAACTTTGTATCAATTTATTTAGACTTGAAATTTGCCTTCATAAACGGGAGTTGAAAGTAGAAAATTGGGACTAAAATCTAAACCAATTTATTCAAGATGAAACATTAGAAAAAGACCATTTCTCATTGTCTATTGTCATCGTATCTAAATTTTTTCAATTCAATATTTTTATGCTCTTACGGTTCTTCTATCGAGATGAATTATTAATCAGAAAATATTATGAAAATTTACAAAAAATAGATAATACCTAATATCTTTTCTTTTTTTCTATTTCCAATATCTTTAGAACACACATTTGCCAAATTGACCATAATATATATATATATATAAAGTTTCCTACGAGGGCTCCCTCACAAAAAAAGTACGGGAAAACAGTTGTGGGCCGTTGGATCTTACGCCCTTCATGTTCCGATATTTTTTTGACGATTATTTACAGTTTTTGTGAAAAACTGCCCGAATCAAACCCTTCTAGATTTTTTTTTTTTTTTTTATGGTTTCTCTCGGGGGGACCCTTGAAAATACATTTTAAACACATTGGACGGTTCGGATTTTGCAAAAACAATTGTTAAAAGCTTGAAAACATAAAAAATGCTTCAATCCGGGGGTCCGGATTAGAAGCGTGAGGTGTGTCTATATATATATATATATAGAGTCCGGTTCCAGTCAGGACACCCGGACCTATCTTAGGTCCGGAATTTTCACTTCCCGGTCATTTGGCCGGGATCCGAACCGTTGGATGTTTTTAAAACATTTTTTTAAGGTTCCACGCGGGAAATGGGCAAAAAAAAAATGCCGGGAAGGGCTTCATCCGAGCATTTTTCGATAAAACTGTCAAAATCGCAGTTATATCGAAAAATGCTCGGATGAAGCCCTTCCCGGTATTATTTTTTGCCCGTTTCCCGCGTGGAACCTTAAAAAAATGTTTTAAAAACATCCAACGGTTCGGATCCCGGCCAAATGACCGGGAAGTGAAAATTCCGGACCTAAGATAGGTCCGGGTGTCCTGACCGGATCCTTGTTGTATATATATATAGCTTGATTGAACCACAGATCTTTTCTATGTACATACCATTTTGAACGCATCTTTTAAACATGTTACTTTAACAAAATGAGGTTTTCAATGTGGAGACCAGATCCGGGGTGGGTGTTATGCGGTAGGTGTTGTGCGGCAAAATTACGTCGTTTAACTTGATTTTTTGTGCACACCTCCAAAGCTTCCAAGGGTCTTGTTTGAAGGAAGAAAAAATCACTACAAAGTGCCTATACCCTAAATCCGAAGTGCCTAAACTCACTATACTCTACCCCAAAGAGCCTAAATCCCCTAAAATTGAACCCCAAAATTAATTCTCCAAATATGACCCTTGGATGTCTAAGGATAATGAGCAAAACGACATATCTTTGCTGCACAGTGCCTCCCCGGATTTGTGGAGACCGACAATTTACTTTAACAAAATGAGCCGTACATTTTGTAGCTTCAAACGTGTACATGAGGCATCCAAAAAATTAAACTAATCAAATATCAATAACTGCATAGTTCAAAACTTCAAATCAACTAATTAAGGAAAAGAATTTTGCTGCTCCGTTTTTTTTTATCTTCCCACAATGGACTTTAAAAAATAACATGTCGTAAGGTATTATTACAATTTTTCTCAAGGAAAATGAATTTTTTTTTTGAGATTTCTATCGATGTTCGATCGACCTAATTCTTTGCATGGATAATGTTTTATGTCCAAAGATCCATAAAATGAAAGGTTTTGATTGTGAAAAATGTCGTGGAACTCACTCTATTAGGTGGTGTGTTTGAAAAGTGTGCAAGTAGAATTTCCCTTGAACCATACGGTTGCCAAAGCTTCTACGTACCGTCCGAGAACACACCCAACGTACTCCCAGTCCCCCACCATAGGTGGAGGTGTGACCCGGCCCCTCAAATTATAAAATTGTACACTTATTTTAGTATGCCAATTAACCTCCGAAAATCTGAATAATTTTGATTCGATTTTAGTTAAAAACATTGTCATGCATAAATTTTCTCAATGTAAGTTATTTCGTGATCCCTCAACTCATCAATATTTTACGAGACGACAACGTACATTCTTCTCCAAACGCCACACAAGACTATATCAACCGACAACCATCATCTCTTCGGAGATGCGTAAACCCTTTTTTGAAACACTCTGAACTCATCAGTATCTGTGTTGTTTAGTATGCAGTTTCTAAGGTTTTGCATGTAAATATTGTCGTCCGAAGATAGCTTTGTGTATGCATGCAAGATCGATGGTGTTAATTTAAATCAACTGCGATCGACTTCTTGGGGAGAAACTCGCGGCGTGTGAAGTTTCTCCAACCCAACCTCCACCGGAATCTAAGTATATATCTTGTTTGGTTTTGTTTACATCCTTATTCCTTATTGGTTAAACATGTTAAATATATCTTGGGATTTGGGAATACGTACGAAAATACAAACCATTTTACGAGCCATTATTTTCCTTTATGAAACAAACTACATAGGTTGCATTAGATTTCTGCTATGTCACAGAACAGGCCAATATCATCATCTTAAATAAACTAGACCAGGCATCTAACCAGACTGACCCAATACACAAAATTTAAACTATCTGCAAAGAGCAGTTATATTTCAAACCCAATTTCAAGCTGAAATTGGAAATGTTCAGGCTTAGGTTAGATAGGGCATTGGGCCTACTTCGAGGTGAATCAGAGCCCTCAATCGTTGGATTGCAGCTTATAAAACATGTCAGGAGGTTTTTAGTTTTATTTGCTTCGTTTTTTTTGTTTTTGGATTACATATGCGCTGTATTGTTCCATGGTTTGAGCCTAGTTCCCTTTTGGGTTTCTCTTCTGCTAACTTTTGATTAGATTCGTCATCCCGTCCCGTAGGTGTCGAGTCTGCTTCGGCAGGTGTGTCTAGGAGCTGGTGGCCTGTGTTAGCCTAATGCCGTGCTTGTTTCATCTGTTAGTGGATTTGGTTTTCATTCCTGTCTTTGATGTAATCGTTGCTGGATGGCTTTGTTATGGAATGTCTTGACGTGTTTCAAAAAAAAAACATGTCAGGAGCCCTCACTGATTTTTTTTTTGTAAAGAGATAGAAATTAAATTAAACCACCGGCCCAAAACCGGTAAACAAAACCACCGGCCTACAAAACCGCCGGCCAAATAAAACCACTTACAAAACTAACAACAACAAAAAAGAAACAAAAAAATCAAAAAAATATAAAGAGCAAAAAAGAAACCGACGGTGCCATCGCCGCCGTTGTCACCCCGTCGCCGCCGCTCGCATCGGTGTCAAAAGCCTAGATCGGCCTCCCCTTGTTCCAAAAACCAAGATTCTGGGCGCCCCCACTGATCGGAGAGCAGATCCGGCCATGCATAGAGAGTTACCGGCAAATCCAGGAGAGGGGCTGGAGGGGGAAGGGGATGGAGGGGCTGGGAGCGGAAGGAAGAAGCTCTGGCATCTCTCGCATGGCTCTCACATCTCTTTCTCTCTCTATACTATGCTCTCTCTCGGCTCTAGCCCTCACTAATTGGATTGCAGCTTATAAAACATGTCATTTACTTTTCGGGGGCTTAACGCAAATATCAAGATCAGGTTCGGTTCTCCTTGCCAACTCCTCTGTGCCAGAACATGGAATATTCGAATGGAAAGTCTAAAGTTTGAATCTCAATGGGTGGACCTATGGTGAAATTTCAAAACTCACTCCCCATTGAGTTTACCCCAGGGCTTAAGCTCGGTAATTACCCGGTACATGTAAGATAGGGGGACTGCATGTACCCATGGGATTAGTCGAGGTAAGAAAAAAAAAGGAGAGTTAATTAGGTATCATGTACAAAAAATATCATTATGATTTCATCCTATGAGATTTGAATAATTATGATTCTATCCTAAAATTCAAATAAACCCCAAAATACTCTTTCTCTCCCTCTTAATTTTCCTAATATTTCTCTCCTAATTTTCCTAATAATTCTCTCTCCTAATTTCCTAACACTTCTCTCTCTCCTAATCTTTCCTAATTTATCTCAATCTATCTATCTTATCTTTCAAATCATTTACTTTCCTAACCTTTTAATTCCCTAAAATCTCTCATAAAATTCTATCCCTAAAATCTCAAAACAAATTTAAAAAAATTAAAATACAAACTCGGCCCACAAACATAGTGAAATTATTTACCAAGAATCATGTGTTAATTTATCATGTTTACAATACGAAATCACCGAAGTGAACCAATAAACCATATTTTATTGTATCAAATCACTCAATATGGTATATCAATAAACCATGTTCACATGCCTTTATTTCATACAGTGAATATAGTATATTGATTTATCAAAAATGATACCACTAAATCAATAAACCATCTTTTATTGTATCAAATCACTCAATATGGTATATCAATAAACCAAGTTCACATATCATTGATTTCATACAATGAACGTGATTTATTAATTTATCATTTTTACTTTATCAACTAAAATGATAAATCAGTAAACCATAAACCATATTCACTGTACGTAATAAATATCTTTTAAAACACATGTGAATATGGTTTATTAATTAACCATTTTTACTGATATAAATACCATGAAATCGGCAAACAAAATTTGCACCATTAAACCATAGATACAACATTAAACCCCATGGCTTACGAAGGAGGTTTTTGAAACCATCTACCATTGTACAGTGTGTGAAAAACAGCAGCCAAATACGGAAAGCAAAACTAGGGTTCTTAAACCCAAAACCAGGTAAAAAAAAAAAAAAGAAATGGGTATAACTTAGCTTTCAAAGTCCCACTCTATTAATGCAAATGAACAAACAAAAGGACTGATTAAAGACACTCACTCACAAACCATTATTGACCCAATATTGCATAAGAACCTAGGTCGGTTCTAGATTTCCAACCATTGGTCTTCCCTTCTTCTCACCATTAATGATCCTCCCTGATCGCCGTGCTCTATTTGTTGTCTTATCCTTCAGTCGCGCATATCCTTGCTTTAGATCTACTATTTTCCTTGCATAGTAGTTGTGCATATATGATGATCAATTGATTGCATCTGGAACAGCGTAGTAGAACTTGGTGGCGGCTGCAATCTTTAGGTGAAGAAGATTTCTCCATCTAGAGAGAGAGAGAGATTTTAGGGTGTGTTTGCGGGATATCAGGAAAGGAATTCGGAAAAAATGCACTGGCGGCTCCACTAGTAATTCAGGATGGTCAACTGACAATCCAAAAAAAAAATTTTTACCTAGAATACATGTCAAAAAAATTAGGTTAGTCCTCTTTTGAACACCCAAGCGAAATATGGATGAACACCCTAGTCCCATTCTAAATATGAATGAACACTCAGTCTAAAATTAATGACCACTAATACAAAAAAATTAGCCCACAAAATGCAAATCAATCTAATTTAAACAACCCAATAACCTCTAATAAAATGTAAAATACAACCCAATAGCCTCTAACAACCCAATGGTCTCATGACTAGATTTTTTTTTATTTGTTACAACATTGGGCATAAGGTACTGAACTAATTTAGTATTCGTAATGCTAATACTTTTTAAATTTTCGGCAATGAAGTACATAAAGAACAATCTGCGCAATCGAATGGGAGATCAGTGGATGAATGATTATTTAGTTCCTTACATTGAGAGCGATATATTTAATACCGTTGATAATGAGGCTATTATGCAACGGTTTCAAAACATGAAAAGTTGTCGAGGGCTATTGTAATAGGTATTTGTACTTTGCTATTTTTGGACAACATTGTTGATATGAATATATGAATTTTAGTTTATATATCATTGTAGTTTCTTGAGATAATATACTAGTATAAGTATTTATGAACACCCTCAGGAAAATTCCTGGAGCCGCCACTGAAAAAATGGCATGAAATATATAAGGAAATCAAACTTGCCTGATGGCCATAAGAGAAGCTACGAGACAAAAACTAATTGTATTCCAAAAATCCTAACTGTTTTTTGTTTCCTTATATATATCGTTTTTTGCTGTTAAACATGCATAATATACACGGAAAGCAGGATGATGGCCAAAATTGAATTGACCAAATTTGAATCATCCTATAACTGACGTTAATAGGATGGAAAGGAGGATGATGGCCGGATCTTTAGGTCTATCAGTAACTACTACAGATTAACATTAAAATAAAATATATACTCCTACATAATTAATAAGGGCAATAAGGTCAGAAAATACACTTACAGGATGGAATCATAACGATTCAAAAAGCATAGGATCGCATCATAATGGTAATATTCTTACAGGATCCCTAATTAAAATTCTCAAAAAAAGATGAAGATGGGTAGAAGTGCACAAGAAAACCGATATAACCGCCAAACCGATCCGATCTGGACCGAACCAGTTAATTTGGTTAGGTTCTATGGTTCATTGGTCTGGTTATGGTTCTAAAAATCTAAGAACCGGTAATTATGGATCGGTTACTGGTTCTCAATTTAAGAACCACGGTTAGAACCGAGCCGGACCGTATGATATTAATGTGTGTGTGTGTGTGTGTGTGTGTGTGTGTGTGTGCATTATACATGTACAAAATTATGAATCTTATAAAATCCTATAATTACTTATTTATTTTATGAGTTGTTTTGATGCTCTAAATTTTAAATAATCTTTTGATCTCATGTGTTGTGATAAAGTTTTTCTTAATTTTTTAGGACCGGTCGGAATAGTCCAGTTACTGGATTTGTAGAGAACCAGTCCAATCCGGACCGTGTGCACCCCTAAAGATGGGAATAGATGCGGCTCAGAAATAATGGAGTACAATTGTAAAGTTAAATAAATTCAACCACATCTACACTCCAAAATTTCACCCGTCCAACCCTCAACTCCGTAGCCCACTTGAAAAAATAATTGTAGCCAGAAAGTATATAATACAATGGGAATAGATGAGGCTCAGGAATAACCGAAACCAACCAACGATAAACACGGAGTCAAATAACACCACATAAGAGGCCCTATATTCGGTCATCCTTAGTATATGACCAGTGACTTGCCTCACCTACCTCACCTAGCCAACTCGGGACTTTCGGTCTGTTGGCATAGCAGGCGTGCTTGCACTCTGTCACATACTAAATAGTTCCATGGTACACAACAACCACCCATAAACTATCACGTAACACAGCTCTGTAAAAATTCATAGAATTCAATGAAGATGGTTCAAAAGGAATCAAAAGCAAGACCACCAAGGAAATACTCCGAAGATTTAGAATGCATATTATATACACTTCCGGTATCTTTCACAAACTGAATAGTAAGCTCGAAACCAAGGCCTTCACGAGTTCATGCGGGCATTGGGCCCAATTCGAGGTGAATCTGATCCCTCACTGATTGGATTGCAGCTTATGAAACATTAATTTGTCATCTGCACAACACCAGGAATTCAGGTATCTGATGCTTTGGCATCGGATCATCACATGCTTATTCGTTTGTTCCTTCGTTACACCATGAATTCTATGTTCCTATCCTATGGGATACCATTATAATCTGTATATTTTTAGAATCTTAGATGATCTACGAATGTTCGTTGACGCAATGGATGAACATTGACAAAATAAATGGAATTTTGCCTACATGTTTGAGCTTATACCAGTCATATCTATGGCTAGTATTCTCGGCAGCAAGGCATATATGTTTTTTGGTTCTTCAGTTGTTGTTTCACATTCTCTGCCATATACTATGTAGTTGGCAAGTGGTTAAGCATTTTTGATATGGTTTCTTAGATATATCTAAAACACTTTCTTTCCTCTTTCTTTTTTTTTTTTGACGATCGTGGGTGTCCGGGCTAGCTTATACGCACCTCGAGTAATCCTGTACCCAACACAGGCAGCTGCACACCCATTCTCCTCTTTGGACATATGTAGCATATGATTGTTGAGAGTGTTGGGTGTCAAACTCGTTGGAATGCTTCACTTTCGTTGAGATGCCATTATTCATCCGCTCCTTATGAGTTTTATGCTTTGAAACTTAATTCCCTTTCTATTAATGAATAAAATTCACTTTGCCTTTCAAAAAAAGATCGCAATTTTGGTACACTAAATATCGCCGTTTACTAACGGGACAAATCAACAAAACACACTTGTCGCACACAAAACCCCCCAATTCTAAGAGCATCACTAGTGGTATACTCAAACACAAAAATACTCACAGATGAGTATTTTGATACACAAAAGAGGATTACAATGGTATTTGGATAAATACTCAAAGTTAACAACATTTGTTACAAATACTTAACTTTTGGCATTTGGATACTCAAAACTATCAATCTTTCTCAATAATCAAACTTCAATAACCAGATTTTGGGGACCACACCTTATCAAAAGTAACAACATTCTCTCTCCATTTTTCAAATACTTAATTCAAAACTCATTTTTTTTGCACTCTCTAAAAAATTGAAATTATCAATTTTTAATCTTTACCAAAATATGTTCAAGATTGATCTCATTTTAAACGTATTGTGAATATCTTTTAAATGGTACTAATATTATAAAAATATATATGTACAAATTTAAAGTCGATTTTATGAATAAAAATAGAGTGAATAGTACTTTTTTGATTATGGACACAAATGAATCATTGTAGAAGCGTAGATACTCAAACTTATAAACCCATTAAATGAATACTCAAAATGTGATGTGGCAATATTTAAGTATCCATATTTGAGTATACCACTAGTGATGCTCTAAGGGCGACTTGCTAACTTTTACTTGTTTACTTAGCAAATATATCATTTATGTTTCGAAATATTTATCCTATAATCAAGAAATTCTAGCTCCGCCGCAGTGTGAAGAGTCTGAAGACGTATACTGAAATTTTGATTCGATGATACAAATACCATCAATCAATCGTTCACCATTTCTTATATATTCTCGTCAAATCAACCGTCTACCAGCTATATTTTTCTACATTATCAATCTTCCACGTCTCTGATCAGAATCTTACACGTCTATTACGCTGTTAGCAAAATCATTTAACAAAAGGATTTATGTAAATCTGTCCAAACATCATTATCAAATCTGCCTACTCAAATCCGATATCTTACTTAAAACAATGTCAGATACACAATTATTCCACGTGTCCCATCTTTCTTCATTCAATTTTGCCTGCCTATAACCTACCCTACATAACCACTTTTTATTATAGTACTTTGGTTTATGATCAACCCTCAAACACGCATACAATAATTATTGATATTTTCATTAGGAAATTGCTCAAACAGCTACTTTGTTCTCTTTAAAGGTTTAAAAAAAACGTAACGAAACATGTAAAAATGTGTGAAAATATAATAAAAAGCATAAAAATTGGGTTGAAGCATGTATTTTTCCCTTTTTTTTTCATTTCTTTTTGGTTTACGAGCAAGACATTTAAACTAGTCTAATCCAACACCACCACACACTCCTAAGAGCAACACCAGCAGCTAGTGTAAAATACACTACCTGGGCAAAATAGACAAGAGGGTGGGCAAAAGGGTGCTGCAGCAGCTTGTCTATCACCATGGCTATTCTACATTTTCTCTACATTTGCTACAGTACCTGTCTATCTTTAGACAAGCACTGTTCACCAGCAACGGATTTTTTTAATTATTCTCTCTCTCTCTCTCTCTCTCTCTCTCTCTCTCTCTCTCTCTCTCTTCCCCTCTTCTGGATGACGATGATGATGATGATGAGCAACGACGATGAGCAACGATTCTGGACGACGGAGTTTTGGGTCGCTCCGTTGATGGTCGCCGGCGATGGAGCGATGGAGTTTTGGGTCGCCGACGATGGAGTTTTGCCCTCTTCAAGCTTCAATCAACAAATCGACGGCGATGGAGCTTTGGAGGAACGACGGCGTGGAGGAACGACGGCGAAGGTAGATGAACGACGAACGACGATGATCTGGGTATATATATATCTGTGTATATATATATGTCTGTGTATGTGTGTGTGTGTATATATATATGTATATATAAAGGAAAAAATATTATTTTAATGAGAGGTAAGGTAAAATGGATAAGTTGCTGGAGTGTTGATGGTGACAGGGTGCCTATATGTACTGTACACCAAGTATTATAACCAAATTTTTTGCTTAGCTGCTGTTTTTGCTCTAATGGAGCTTAAACCCTGACTACCACTAAAAAGATATTGGGATATGCCGTTGAGCTAAGAACTCGTCGGGCCGTATTTCCTTTTCTTCTTCTTTTTTCCCCTTAAAAAGCAAGTAGTAACGATTAAAAGGCATTGCTAAGAATTGTAAGCGTCCACTCTGCTCGATCGTTGCGCTTCCCTCATCTCTATTCTGCATTTGGCCCCGCCTAAAACTTTTCGGTACCTCTCTATATGAACTTCAAGTTCTAACAAGAATATCACATATAGTAATTAAAATCATCCAAAATGATTTTCTATTTTCCCAATCCTTCTCTTCTAGAAGGATACAAGGTTTTCAACAGAGAGATTCATATTTCATACACTTGCCATATTGAAACTTACAAATCAATAAGCAATCCAATACAAATAACAAAACAAGTAATTAGAGCCAGGAAAAAGACACCTCGACTCATTACAGGCAGCTACTATAGTCTTCTCAAATCAACCACGACAACGCTCACGTTGTCAGTGCTGTGCCTGGCCAAGGCCAATTTGGTCAACAAAATCGAAGCGTCGGAACAAGCCTTGTCGGAGCTCTCGCCGGCGATGGCGGCCAGATTCACCTCACTCCCTGGGGAATGCGGCGGCGACGGTGGCTTCAGCGATTGCAAGCACATCCGAGCGACGCCGCAAGCGGTCTCGTTTGAAACCACGTCCCACAGCCCGTCGCTGGCCAGAATCAGGCACTCGTCCTCAGCCGTCCGATCCGTTACGGTTACTTCCGGTTCCGGTATAACGAACGGCTTCAAGTAATTGTCACCTACACATTTGTAAGTGTTGAAAGATCAGAATATGTACATGCAAATTTTGAAGAGTAATTTGAATTGAACATTTGAGAGGATGGATTTAAAGGCATACCTATGGCCCTTGACATTGCTAAGACTCCAAGTACCCTTGCTCCGTCCCAGTATATCACTCGACCACCCGCGTTTTGGATTCGATTAAGTTCGTCCGGTCGATCAGGCTGCGATTAATAGTAGCGTAAGTATCAAAAGATAGTAGTAATGAGACGTATAGGACGTGACAATATCATGAGGCTCAAAAAACCGTTATGTGAAATTTGTCCGATACTGCAAGAACATTGAAATTGCAGATCGAAGGTGAAAAAGAAATCGAATCGGTGATTTTACGCAAGAAGCCTCACCTTATGATCCAAAGAGAGTGGAATGGCGACGCCGTTACGGCAAAGAACGGCGCGAGAGTCACCGCAGTTGGAGACCACGATCTTATCCGGCGTCACCACGGCGACAACGGCGGTGGATCCAACGGCGTCGCACTGCGGAGTCTGGAGTTCGCACCTGCAGGTGGAGCGCGAAACGCCAGCGGCGCCGGTACTGCTCCACTCCGTCACCTCCTTGTCCATGCGCGAAAAACTCCGCTCCATCATTCCTTTCCAAGCACCTTCTTCTTCTCCGATTTCCACCTCGTTTTTTACTATCTCGTGCATTCGATCTTTGCACTTCATTGCCACCTACAAAAATCCGAGCCAAAACACGATCAACCACAGGTTTGAAATTTTTGTAAGACAAATTGAGCTTGATTAAAATATCAGCCGTTACATAACGGTTTTTCGCCTCTCCGATACCGTTATCGTTACATATAACGGTTTTTCGCCTCTCCGATACCGTTACCGATACCATTACCATTACCATTACGTATTGTTAGTATCGTATCAGTCCGTACCCGATTTACGACCGGCTCACTACTGTTATGGTCAACAGTTATGGAATATTTAAGCAATTTAAAAATTTACGACCGCAACACCAGAATCCCGTTACATACTACCGAAACCGTTACGTACGTATCACAAAACCGTTCTCTAAAACCTTGTATTAAGGATAAAACAAAATCAAACGGAGTCTTATATTCCAATTGATTGAGGTAGGCTAGGTAAATTCTTTTTTTCTTTTTCTTTTTTGAATTTTTAAAACCTTTTATTAATTATCTTGGAATTATTGCGCCTACGGAATGTAAAATTTTGAAGAAGAACTAAAAAAGAAATTATGAAAGGTATTTACTGAAAAATACCAGACTAATAATTTAAGAGAACAAGGCTTACATGAGAGCAACCGTGACCGTCGTAAACGCCGAAGAAGTGAAGATCAGCCGTATCCTGACCGCTCCGACGGCAAAACGACGGGTGAATAGCCACCGCGTCTTCCATATCTCTCCTCCTTCCACAAATAGAAGTCATCCCAAAGTTAGGGCACTCCTTAACAACCTCAGCCCCAATTTTCGCACCAGACGACGACGACGACGTTCCACACCGATTCTCATCCTTCTCCACTACTTTCTCCTTACTACTAACCACCCGATCTTGGATCCCGCCCGTACACTCCTCCTTCCCCGGGAAAAAAATCTCCAGCTTCTTCCGTTTCCTGTCGCTCTCCACTGCCGCCATATCGGCGCCGAGAAACCTGAACTGGTGAATCTCCATCCTCTTCCGCCTCGCCGCCTTCGAGCTCGGCTCCACCGGCGCCGACGTCTCCGTCTCTCCTCCGAAACACTTACCCGCCATTCCAAAAACCCGACACAAAACCCCTTACGCTTATCCGATTAGCTAATCCGAACAGCGATGATCGATATCTCCTCCAACTACACCAAAAACCGAACTATTTCTCGTGCCCCCTGTTGTTTTTTCCGATCGATTGTTTTCCTTTACCACGCCGGAACCGAACCGCTTTGCTAGCAGGAAGAACTCCGCAGATAATATATGCTTGGCCTGTGAGATTTTTTGTTCGGAAGAGATTACAAAGGAGGAAGAGACGGAAGATTTTAAGGGGGCAGGAGGGGCGGGTCACAGTCACGGGGCAAAAAGGGAATCCGACATTTACAACTGGTGTGACGTAGACGTATGAAAAAGGCAGTGGATCCTCACCGTCCATCGGATCGTTGTGTTTCTCTCTCCTCCCGGAAGATTACCACGTGGAAGTGGCTTTTCTTGTTTGGTGGTACGTGGACCAATGCGAATGCAACACGGAGAGGGTGAAGCTGGGCTTTTGCTTTTCTGACACGCATGTGGTCCTTTGGGTACGATACGACCTCTCGCGGCCTGTTTTTATTACTCCATTTTTTTTTAATAACTTTTTTTTTTGTGAATACGAGGGCTAGAAGGATAGCAACACGTGGCGAGATCGTTGAATACGGGATTCGTGTTTCATTAGGGCACCCGCGACGCGCTCTACCGTTTCTCCATTTTGTTTCTACAAAGGTAAAGGGAAAAATTCTAAAATTAGTTCATTAGGCTGATATTAAGACTTAAAAGTGTATTGAAATATGTAAAAAGTATATAAAAATATGTTAAAGTATATAAAAAATGGAAAAATACGTAGAAATTTATATTTATATTTTTTTAATTTTCTTATTGTCAGCCCTACAAAAACCCTAAAGAAAGGTTACAAACTCACATCCAGCGCCCTCCATTGGGAAAAATAATCCATAACTTTCGTTAATGAAGTGGAAAGACATAACTTTTCGTTTTATTCATATGAATTGAGAAAGCATATACTTTGTGGAAAATCACCCCCAACGGATAGAAATAAATCCCACAACAACAAAAATGGTATTTTCCAGTTCAAAAAAAAAAACAAAAATGGTATTTTAACACGCGCGCACAATAAAGTTAGGTTCTCAAATAAGTACTTTCATGTACTTTTCAAACACTTTTAACCGTCCGATTGAGCTGATTTTTTGTGGACCCCCTCGGAAAAATGTTTTAAGAATAACGAACGGTTTGGACACTCGTGTGGGACCCAAAAGTGGGTCCCCGAACGCGATCTGTACCATTTTTGTCCCATTTTTTCTGTACCCCAAGGTTTATCGTATATTTATTGGCCCTCCATTTATAAAATAATTTTTTTGTTTACGTGATTAAATTATGGTTCCAAGGTCGTCTTGATAAATTTTAACTCAGGGGTGGTTTGGCCTAAAAGTGGATTATGGTTTTTTCGTTTCGTCTTTATTCAAAAAAAAATTACATTTGTTAGTTTCGCGTCAAGATTTTGTGGTTTTTGGATTCCTCTCGACGAGACGAATCTAACAAGTATAAAATTATGGTCAAACCAAATATTTTTTTGAATAAAGCCGAAATACGTGGATTATTTGCCAATAATCCAAGTATTTCGGCTTTATTAAAAAAAATTGAGTTTTGACCATAATTTTATACTTGCTAGATTCGTCTCGTCGAGAGGATTCTTAAAACCACAAAATCTTAACGCGAAATTAACAAATGCAAAAAAAAATTGAATAAAGACGAAATAAAAAAATCAAAAAACCATAATCCACTTTTAGTACTAAGTCAATATGGTTATGTTTGGTTTGAGTTTTGAATTTTGGTTTTTGTAATGATTAGAGGGAGAAATAGGGATAATAATTAAAAAACATGTATTAATGATTGGAGAGAGATAGAGAGAAAAATAAAAATAATATTTAAAAATAAAGGTAATAATTGAATAATAATTGAGAAAACCGGTTCTTGAAAACCAAAACGAACAAGGCCTATATCATTTTTCATAAGACACAAATTACATTTAATTTAAACACGATCGAAGAAGCAAAACAATGATCTCATCAACTTGTTACAATGGGCAACTTTGGATACAAGACGTAGCTGAATATTATTTACTACGAATGCAGTACGAGTTGACCAGGTAAAATCGTGTCTGCTTTTTTTAATTATTCAATGTGACCGTGTCTTCTTTTCGTATACATCTCATTTTAAGTTTTAAATATAGTTATATTCGTACTAAGTCAATATAGTATCATTTTTCATAAGATACAAATCTTACAGCTCTAGCTCTATTTCAAAGATCCATGGTTAAGATCTTTTTTAATTTCCTTTTGGAACAGAATCAGTGGTTAAGATCGGATTATTGAAATATTTTTTAACTTTTTTGAATTTTTGCTCAATAAGTTTCAAAAGTCTATCTTCAAGAAAAAAATTTCAAAAGCTCAAAAAGAAACAATAAGATAAACAATTTTGTTTATCTTATTGTGTAATTTTTTTTTTCAAAAAAATTTCTCATAAATACGTTATTTTTTTGTTTGCAAAATGTACACACTTCCAAAATAGAGAAACAATTTGGGACGGAGAGAGTACGAAGAATACACAGCTGGTAAAGTTCGGGGGAGCGTGGTGGGGACGCTCTCAATATCTCATCTGTTAATGTAAAGGTAGTAGCTGTTGTTAGGGAGTAGGGCCGTAAGGTGGGGGAGATGAAAAGCGTCTACGTAATAAGGAGAGGAAGGGGAGGGCGAGGGGGGTGTTTTAAAGACACGTGTGGGACCAGATGTCAACGTCGATTGACGCTTGGCAGAATATTATACTATCTTTGTAAGGTTGGTTGTGGGGAGAGGTCGACACGTGTCGAGTACTTGCGTGGAGGTGATGGTGCAGCAGGTGTGCCCCCTCCCCACGTTTCCACCACTCCCCTCCTGTATTAAAATATCGCCGTCCATTACTACTACTTTCCCCGGTTTTTTACATCTTCGTTGGGAAAAGTGAATGTTTTACATACAGGTACACCTCTCCCCAACGTACACTATATTCCCTGGGATTTTTTTTTTGAGTTAGGGTGTTCTGCTAAAGATGTTTGGGTGTTCCGCTAAAGGCGTTTTTATAATAAATTGACTTTTTATAATTTTTTATGTAATGTATTATGAGATGATGATTTGTCTTAATTTTTGGAAAAAATTGTTTTTTGTCAGTGGAACGCCCACTTTAAAAGTAGAGAGTAAACTCCTAAAAAAACCTCTAAAAATTAGCTTCACCAAATGCCTCACAAATTTGCAGAGCTGAACAACTTTGGTGCAACACAATCAAGGTTGTGAATCTTGTACCGTACCGGCCGGTTCGTACCGGATTTACATAAAACCGGTAAAGTCACTCGACAATTCCGTCCCCTCGTCAATTCCGGTCGGTTCCAGCCATTTCAGACAATACCGGACAGTATGAAGGTACCGGCTGTTCATGCACCAAAGGCACTGTTCATGCACTATTCACTTATTATTATTATTATTATTATTATTATTACTACATTAATTTGTAACCTCATTAATCCACCAAATTAGTTTATAACCTATACAATCCTAACGCTGACATCTTTTCTTTTCTTTTTTTTCCAAAAAAAAGTTTGTATCGTATGAAAGTGCCAAAAAAGTTTGTACCCTATGAAAGTGCCTAAAATTCTAGGGTACCCTATGAAAGTGCCTAAACTCCTAGGGTACCCTATGAAAGTGTCTAAACCACTAAAACCCTATAATAGAAAGTGCACCCTAAAACCTAAATCCTAGAGTACCCTATGAAAGTGCCTAAAACCCTAGGGTACCTTATGAAAGTGCCTAAAATCCTAGGGTACCCTATGAAAGTGCCTAAAACCCTAGGATACCCTTTGAAAGTGCCTAAATCACTAAAACCCTATAATAGGAAAGTGCACCCTAAAACCTAAATCGTGGGGTAACCTTTGAAAGTGCCTAAGTTCTATAAAAAAAAAAAAAAAAAAAGAAAGAAAGCCACTGAATACAATTTGTAAAGAGTAAAGTGACAGCTTGGGCTAGAGAGGAGCGAGAGGCTCCCACGCGAAGATCATCGACGGGACATTTTTGTCCTTTATAGGACTTTAGACGGCAACATTTTTAAAACAGTGGACACGAGACATTATTAGAACTTAGAGCAACTCCAGCCGTTACCCAAATTTTTACTCAAATTTGAGTAAAAATTTGGGTAAAAGCTTGATTTGGTATGGAGAGGTCCAGTCCTGCACCCAATTTTTACCCAAATCTAGGTCATTCCCCACCATCACAGCCCATCACCACCCATCACAGCTGCCGTCTACCGCCATACTCCGTCACCAAGATCGCTGTTGTCGACCTCAGAGCACCTCAAGTCCCTCCCTCCCACCTCCACCACGGTCTCTCTCTCTCTCTCTCAAACCCTAGATCTTGATTTTACACCAGTCACCGACGACGACCACCAGTCACCAGTCACCGACGACGACCACGACGACCAGTCACCCACGACTACCACCAGTCACCGACGACGACCACCACCACCACGACCCACCACGACGACCCACCACGACTACCACCACGACGACTACCACCAGTCACCGACGACGACTACCACCAGTCACCGACGACGACTACCACCAGTCACCGACGACGACGACTAACACCACCGTCGCCACCAGAAAGTAGCCGTTTGAAATTTGGTTCAAGGCTTGGTTCTCCCTTGATTTGGGTAAAAATTTGAGTAAAACTCAATTTGGTATGGGTTTGATGCAAGGACTGGAGCTAGATTTGGGGGGTTTTTACCCAAATTTTGAATTTGGTTCAAAAAAAGGGTAAGGGCTGGAGGTGCTCTTAGCTTGGATTAATTACCCAATAAGTCCCTACCTTTGGACTTTAGACTAATTTCCCCTGAAAAGAAGTTGAAAACGGGTGAAAATAAATAAGGGTGTCACAAATGGTATACTCAAAATAAAATAAGCAAAACTTGCCACACCTTTTGATAATTCATTTAATGGACGACTAAAGTTAACAATGTAAAGGTCCACAATGGCATAATCATTTAAAAAACTGTTTTTGATAATTCATTTAAAAAAGATACTAAATTATTTAATATTTTCAGTCAAAACTGTTTTTCTTTTAAATTTTTTTTTAAAAACATTTTAAAAAAAACGCCCCCCCCCCCCCCCCCCCCCCCCAAAAAAAGAAGGTTTTTGAAAAAATGTTACAGTTAAAAAGAAATTCAATTTTAAAAACAAACAATTTTCAAAAATAAAATAGGTTTTGATTTTTTTTTTGTGTGAAAACATTGCTGAAAAAGAAAGAGAAAGTAGAGAATGTCATCATATCATTTCATAAAAGCCATCTGGCACCGATTACGTCAAAAGACAGGAATGCAGCCAAAACCACTAACAGTTGAAATGAGAACGGTAAAAGGTTAACAGGGCCACCGGCTCGCAAAGACACACCTACCAAGGCAGACCCGACACCTATGAGACAAGATGATGATTCCTATCAAGTGATAACTGTAGAGAATCCAAAATAAATTTCCAGCTCTAACCATTACACAACAATGCGCAAATGTAATCAACAACTAAAAACTAAAAACAGGAAATAAAACCAGCTAAAAGAAACCCAAAAAAAAAAAAGATTAATGAGATGCCGCATTGATTCCACCCACTGAGCCACCGAGTGTAGATGAGTTTACAATCCAGCCGCTTCCCCAACAAAAAAAAAAAAACAAGATCCATGGTCGGCCGCCTGCAAAATTTGAAGCTTTATTACACCGAAGGGGGCCAAAACCACCCAAGTTCACCTTAAAGTCAAATCGGCCCAAAAACCCCCCAAAATGGTGACAGTTTATGGCTGAACCATAAAGTATGGATGGGTGGGGAAGTCGAGGTGGATGGTGGTGGATGGAGGTAGAGGTGGAAAGCGATGGGTAAAGCTCGAATCTGGCATAGGGGTGAAAATGGGTGGTGGGCAGGTGAGTCAAGCAGGGGTGGGGCGCAAAGGCGGCAACCCCACCCCTAAATTAGCAATCCAAATAAAAGAAAGAGGTGGAGTGGTGTATAGAGGTGGAGAGGGGAGAGAAAATCAAAAGGAAGTGAAAGAATAACCTTGTTGGAGTAAAGGAGGGAAGTAGGACAGGAAGAGAGGACCCGGCCTCTAGAGAAAGAGAGTGACTATTAAAATAAACTATAAGTATGTCTAGATTAATAAGAAATGAATGATAGATAGAGATTTTTTTTTAACCTCAGAATGATACTTTGAGAATGATACATATTTTTTTATTTGCAAATTTTTAAATAATAAACAAAAACAAAAAATATATATTTTAGTAGTATAATGTATCTGAGAGCATGAAAATGAAACCCATAACTCCCATCCATACTTTATGGTTCAGCCAGAAACTGAAAATGAAAACGAAAATGAAAACTCCTCTCTATCTCTCCTCCCCTCATCTCTCTCTTCCCCAAACCCAATTCCCTTCTTTCCCTTCTGCCTAATCCTTCCAGCACCCACAAACACCACCACCTATCCATAACCGGTGTCGCCGCCTCCATGGATCCCATGGACTCACAAAACACTCACAAAACTCCCACACCCTAAAACCAAAATCTATCTCCATCAAGCCGGCAGCCTTGTAAAATCCCAACTTTTAAAATGTAGTCACGCTGACCCTTGTGTTTAAATTAGCTTACGCTGAATTTTTGAGATTTTATGAATACCGGAATCTGAGCACGAACATGCAAATTCGCAACGATTTTGAATAACGTTGCCACGTGTCGCGGTGTGGCAAAGGGGAAGTCACCTGTTTCACCATATTCCCACCGATGTATATATATACCTATTATAATTATTTGACTTAATAAGACTAAGCAAGGGAAGAAAAAAAAAAAAAGAAGAAGAAGAAGAAGAGAAGAAATGGGACTTCTGGACTTCGACACCGCAACTCCTGACCCAGCGCTTGCCGTCCGTCCAATCCCACCGAGGGAAAATCTACTGCCAGTGGGTAATCTCATCCTCCCCTTCTAATTCATGTATAGTTGGTACATATATATGTGTATTTTGTAAGTTTGGGAACTGGCCGACCACTCCTGAGCTCTCTCTCTCCGATTACTCAAAATCAATGATTCCTCTTTTTCGTGAATGATTTCGGAATCGGAACCACTACCACGGTTCATCCTACTAGTGAACTGACTCGCAAAATAGATTATGAGGAACTCAATTTGGCCAGTCCAGTGAATTCCCGAACTAAACCAAGGTTGTTTAGTCCTAGTCTTTTTAAATATCCCTTTTGCTGGTGTGCTGGTGTTGGATTAACCTCAATTGAAGTCTCAAAAAGTCATATTCTGACCCCACAAGCCAGTATTGTTATTAGTCCTAAAGGGGTATACTAAGTTTAGACTAATTACTTAGCAATATTTCCGGGTTAGTGATAATCAGTGTGGTTCTATTTAGGTACAAGTTCAGTGGAGTATCTCACACACGTGATGAACTAGGCACTTCTATAAGGTGAGTACGCAATACCTTGGTTACATGTATTTGCTCAACTATTTTTACATCAAATGCTTCTTGTTTTTAAAGCTGGAAAATGTGAATCATGCATTTTGTTTTGATAATGGCAATTTTGAATTGAATTGCAATTTGCTCTGAAATATGAATATTGAGTTTTGATACAATGCATGCTATTTTCATTAAAACGTGGATTATCGGAGTGTGGCTTATTCACGTGCATTTTTATTACGGATGATTTAGACCATGGAATATGTTTTGAGAACGTGACTGTTATGATTTGTTTCAACATGATCTGCTATGTTATGCGGTTCGGACGGTGTCCCGAGCTCTAGGGGACGGTAAAGAAGCTAGAGGCACGAGGAAATAAGGGAGGGGTGCAGGCCAGGCACCAATATGATATCGGTATCATGGGTCACTCTCTCTGACCTAGGGGTCGCTCCCCATTACGTCTGGCAATACCGTCGAACACTAATATTATTTTCATGGCCTTCTATGGAATGATAAAGAGTCCTTCTGCTAGGACTAATGCGAATGATTGGAAGGCAGATGCTATGGATATTGATGTGTAATGATTTATCTTCTCTCATCTCTCCTTGAATTTGAAGCATTTTATGCTATGAAAAATGTTTCCATGGTCAAACTTGTAACCTTGGTATTTCGTACCACACGAGCATTCGCTTATGAAAATCTTTTCCATTTTCCAGGGAATAGCGTGTATGGCCCTCGACTCGTCAATGATTGTTGGTGCTAAGTGGACACTCCTAAGTTATCTAACGGTTTGTAATCATTATATCCTTACACTTAGAAGCTCTGGGATTATGTTAACTATCTTACGCTTCCGTTTACTTTTGGCTATGTAGTTTGAGATGTGAATGGCGATGGAAATCCCTAAACTATTTTTTTTAGTAGGCCTTCGGCGGCTTAAAATCCGCTTGGCCGGTCATGACTTCCAGGGTCGGTTTTGGGTCGTGACAAGCCTTCTCCGCCGAGTCGTAAAAACCCAACCACATCCGTTCGCTGCAGTTGGGTAGTCTGATCTCGGAAACGTATTTCCCCCATTTCTGTCTCTGTTTTTTTTTTTTTCCTGGTTCCCTGTCTCTGATTGGGTCCCCTTACTTTTCTATGTTGATGCTAATTTAAGAAATTTCATGAAATTTTCTCCATTGTAGTCTGTAATTTTGAAATTTTGAAGTTAATATAGGAGTAGAACTAATGTTTGTTGGGTCCCTGTCAATTTTTGTTTCTTTTTCTCTAACTTTTTAGAATTTCAGTTCATAAATTAGTATGTTTTGTTTTACCTCAAGAACCTAAGGCAACAGCTTAAAGAAAAGAAGGCGGCGGCGGTTTTTTGTGTGTGGTGGTGGTTGTGGAGGGCTGGGGAAGCAATTCGGTTTGGGGGAGGAGAGAGACAAGGGGAGAGGAGAGAGAGGTTTTCAGTTGTCTAATTTTTTGTAGGCAGATAGTGGCGGGGCCCACTGACATGTGTTATGCCTCTTAACACGACACGTGTCTTGTGTGGTTTGTGGTGTGTCATTTTTGTGTGCCTCTAGCATTTTTGTTTTGGAAAAACACCACCATGGTATTTTGGCAAATCATGACCCCCACCCACCCGTCTCTCTCTCTACCCACCCCATATGAACACAATTTCACCTTGTTCGGATGGGTTTGCAAGAACCCAGTCCCCAATTTAAAACAATGGGACTCTCTGAAAATCAGCCCATTTTCTTTCTCTTTCCCATTTTGGGAAACACTCTCCTAGTGTACAAATTGTGCACAAATGAGTCGGTGGGGTCCACTTCAGAGTCCAATACAAATGATCCAAGCCGTTCATCAACTTTAAAATAATTTTTGAAGTCGCTTTGAAAAAAATTAGCTCAATCAAATTTTTATAGCTACTTGATCCAATTAGTTAATTTTTATTTAAAATTTCTTCATATTTTAGGATTCTAAATTTTGAATGAAAATTGAAAGATTGGATCAAATATTTAAAGTTTTTAGATTGAGCTAATTTTCTAGTAGCCTAATTGAAAATTTATTTTAAGCTTTGATCATTTGTATGAGACTTCGAAGTGGACCTCACCGACTCATTTATGCACAATTTGTACACTAGGAGAGTTTTCCCCAAAATGGGAAAGAGAGAGAAAATGAGCTGATTTGAAAAGGGTCCCACTGTTTGAAATTGGGGACTGAGATCTTGGAAACCCATCCAAACAAGGCCAAATTCTCACTCTCCTCAAGGAACTCAACTCCCCAAACTATATGAAAACGCCTAAATCCTAGGGTACCTTATGAAAGTTCCTAAATTCTAACGTACCCTATGAAAATGTCTAAACCACTAAAACTCTATAATAGGAAAATACACTCTAAACTTAAACCTTAGGGTACCCTGTGAAAACGTCTAAATCTTAGGGTACCCTATGAAAGTGTCTAAACCACTACAACACAATAATAAGAAAGTGCAACACAAACCTAGACTCCAGAAAATAGTGATCTACCTTAAAGGTCTTGTTAACGTGTGTCCAATAGGCACAAATTAAGTACACAAACAAACAAATAAATAAAACACACACTTCATTACACCTTTTACACTTTTCAATACACTTTCACATATCTTTATACACTTTTCAATATATTTTTTCAATCTTAACGTGTGCCTATTAGACACACATTAGCATTTTCCTTACCTTAATACTAGTAATTAAAAAAGGCAAATGCTAACTTGAGCCCATTGGGCTCACATTTGTGCATCACACGCATCACTTTGGAAGTCTACTGCCATGGTTCAGAGTACAGGAACAGGCTTTCTGAAATGAACGAATAATACGCAAAAAGTTAATGAAAAACTAACAAATGTTAAAGAAAAAAAAATCAAATAAAGACAAAAAAAAAAAAAGTGATTTTTTAGGCCAAAACACATTATTTTAAAAATTGAAAGTTGATCCAACATTCCAATTCTTGATTCAGTATTCAGGACTTAAATGTTGAATCCAAAAATTGAAAGATTAGATCAAGCTAAGATATTCGATTTAGTTAATTTTATGAAGCCACTTAGGAAAAACATTTTAAATTATTGAAAAAATAAAAGTGTGTCAAGTCCGAGTGTGGGCCCAAAAGTAGATAATTATGACAAAAACTCATTTTTGTTCTAACAAAGACAAAAAGTCACTCTTTTATATATATATATATACGAAATCTTTCCCATCAGGACTCCTTGATGGGCTTCCCATCAGGAACTCCTATTTCCCGATCAAAATTTCACGATCCGAACCGTCTAATGTGTTTAAAAGGTGTTTTTAAGGATCCCCGTGAAAAATCAGTGAAAAAAAATACTGAGAAGGGCTTGATCCGTTCAGTTTTCGATAAAAACTGTATATATGCATTTTTATCAAAAACTGATCGGATCAAGCCCTTCCCGGTATTTTTTTTCACTGATTTTTCACGGGGACCCTTAAAAACACCTTTTAAACACATTGGACGGTTCGGATTGCGAAAATTTGATTGGGAAATAGGAGAATTTGAGGGCTCCCTGATGGGAAGCCCATCAGGCAGGGAGCCCTGATGGGAAGCTCACTGTATATATATATATATATATATATATATATATATATATATAGGAGCCCCTTCCAATAAGGGTCCCTTATTGAAAAATAAAATGCGGACCTAGCCTTTTTTGTGTTTCCGGACCAAATTTTGACGATCCGAACCGTTCAATGTTTTTAAAATGCATTTTTAAGGGCCCCCGCGAAGATTCGTCCAAAAAAATACTCGTAAGGGCTTCATCCGATCGGTTTTTGTTAAAAACGCTATATATAACGTTTTTAACAAAAACCGATCGGATGAAGCCCTTACGGGTATTTTTTTTGGACGAATCTTCGCGGGAGCCCTTAAAAATGCATTTTAAAAACATTGAACGGTTCGGATCGTCAAAATTTGGCTCGGAAAGGTGAGGTCCGCATTTTAACTTCAATAAGGGACCCTTATTGGAAGTTAATCCTATATATATATATATATATATATAGGGAAATTTTCTTATCCACACTCCCGGATTTAAGGAAAAAATGGGGTTTTTTTGTGTTGCAAATTTTTTTTGGAAAATCCGATCCGTCCAATGTGTTCAGAAGGTGTTTTCAAGGGTCCACGCGGAAAATCTTCAAAAAAAAATACCGGGAAGGGCTTGATCCAAGCAGTTTTTGCGTGGACCCTTGAAGATTTTGAAGATTTTCCGCGTGGACCCTTGAAAACACCTTCTGAACACATTGGACGGATCGGATCGTCAAAAAAAATTTTGGATCATGAGGTGCGGAAATTAAAAGTCCGGATGTGAAGGGGATCCTATATATATATATAGGATCCCCTTCACATCCGGACTTTTAATTTCCGCACCTCATGATCCAAAATTTTTTTTGACGATCCGATCCGTCCAATGTGTTCAGAAGGTGTTTTCAAGGGTCCACGCGGAAAATCTTCAAAAAAAAATACCGGGAAGGGCTTGATCCAAGCAGTTTTCGCAAAAAATATATATTTACATTTTTTGCGAAAACTGCTTGGATCAAGCCCTTCCCGGTATTTTTTTTTGAAGATTTTCCGCGTGGACCCTTGAAAACACCTTCTGAACACATTGGACGGATCGGATTTTCCAAAAAAAATTTACAACACAAAAAAACCCCATTTTTTCCTTAAATCCGGGAGTGTGGATAAGAAAATTTCCCTATATATATATATATCTTTATTCATTAAAAAAAAAAACAGATCATAATTCTTTAGTGTCATCCTAGATGTTTTTTTTTTTTTTAAATCCGTTCCTCAATGTTATATATTTTTTATTCCCCTATTCAAAATGAATGATAAATTCCAAAAAGTTTGACAAAAAGTTAAATAAAAATTATGAATATGAAAAATATAGGAAAAAATACCGGCACGTAGTGTACTGAGCTTCAAATAATGACTCGCGGACAAGACCATCCCCATAATATAAACAGCCACACAGGTTCAAAGATTTTAAAGGCGCGATTCAATTAATGAATTATGACAAAAAAGCTAATTCGGTCAAATGGGCACAGTTTTATTTTAGGAGATTTATTTATTTATTTTTAGGGGAACACATTTGGGGAGGGAGAGGGAGAAAGACCAACTGTAGAGGACAAGAAAAATCCAAAATAGTTTGTGGGATTCTCAGGAGATAAAGTTAAAACATGGAGGATAAACATGTCTTTTAACAGGAAAGAGAAATTTGGCAGGAAAATCGGTACATTAAAGCGGCGTTGATGGACAGGATAAACTTATTTTATTAGTCCTAACGTAAGCCCAATCGGCACATATTAGCCGAACCGATTAAAAAAGGTAATTTACCTTAGTGGCAATTAGATATCTTTTTTTTAGATCTTGAGATAAAAAATCCAAAGAAAGAAAAAGAGTCTCCATATTGGGCTCATGAGGCTATTCTTGGGCTCAAGCACGTCATATTGGTCCACTAATCTGGGCTTTCATACTGGGCCGTAGAACTGCCATCAGAAGAACTTTTGGAAACATATCGAGAATAAGCAAAGCCCACGAATAGGTTACATATGTTTCCCATAACGGGGCTGGGAAAAAAACCCCACATTCGGTTCCTATATATCCACATGGGCTTCTTCCTTTCAGGTGTAAAACATTGAGAGATTTTTAAAAAAAAAAAAAAAAAAAAGGAAACCCCATCTTTCTAAGAGTTGTCAAAAACTTTGCTCATGTCTAATTTAAGGGTGGACAGATACTTGCTACATGTATTATGGTGAGAGATGAAATGTGAAAATTCCAACGAGCTATCCAAGATTAGACGGCAAGGGACGAAAGGCATTTCGGGAATAGGAAATATAAGATGGCAAGATATGCTTAATCCCATTAGCCAAGGTTTTCGAGATAATCTTGTAGATGACATTGTAGAGTCCAATAGGCCTAAAAACCACTAGGGGATGGAATTTTCGGTAAGGGCTTGGTATCCACAGTTGCCTAACCTGAGTTAAGAAAGAATAGAACGATTGTTGTAGCTGAAGAACCTACAATATTCAAGTAGGTTTGAAAGAAACATCTTGGGAAACAATCAGGACCTGGGGCTTTGGTTCAAATCGGAGGAGCGAATGTTGAATTATTAATTTGTCTAGGCTGATGGGGTTTTCATGCATTTAGTGACCAAAACATAGTAGGAAATGGCATTTTTCCCTGGCCAAATGCTGTAGATAATCATAGGCCTTAATCATCGGATAACCTGCGCACGGGTGATTAAAAACTTCGAATACGACGTTGTATACAATTTTATTATTGCACTAGAAAATTTCCAACAAGGAACACCAAAACACTTCGTAAGCTTTCGCGTTGTCCAAGTTATCAAAAGGCCCGGCTCAATAAAGCTTTATAATATAAAATTAAAATTTCATTAAATATTGACTTATTTATTGGTGTTAGAACTTGTGGCTCATATGAAGAGGTAGAAGGTCTAGGGAAGGCTAGATGCCAAGCGGAATGACGCATCTAGCCCATGTATTTTTAGGGTTGGGAATAGAGTAGGCGTATAAATACTCTCTATTGTAAACCCTGGACGATTTGATCAATAACAAAGAACTCGCTCTTGCTCCTGTGAAACTACCTAGTTTTGGGGAACCATGTAAATTCTCTGTGTGGATTTCTTTACTGTTTCGTATTCCTATATTGTGTGTGTAGTGTTTACGCTTACAATTGGGTGTTTGTTCCTTGTGACCACATGGCTGTAAAACTTTGGAATGGCAGGGTGAAGCTCTTGGACAAAATCTATTTGGTGATTCTTCATCATAAGGCCTTGTTCTCCTACCGATAAAATCAAAATTTGATAAAAAAAAACAACATTTGATTTTATCGTTTGGGAAAGAGGTAGGAGAACAAGGCCTAAAACAAAAATTTAGAACAATAAAATTGATACTCCTAACGCTTTGTATGACCACAATTGAATAAAAAAAACTTCTAACGACGTTGTGGCAGCAAGGGGCGGGCAGAGGGATGCATGCCAGGGGTTTCGTCACTGCACACCTCGCCATTAACCCATTATTAGTAGTTTATTTTTATTTTCTTTTTGTAAAAATTATGAAGGAATGTCTGCTCAAAATTGTTTTATTTCAGTATATGAGGATGATATTTTGTTGTTAAACTATGAATATATATGATCCGGTGTTCTCGTATTATGAAACTTGTGTCCGCCACGATCGCCACGATTAATGGTGTGAGTTGATAAAAGGGGTGTTTGAAAGCCTCTCTTTCTTTGCATTTTTCAATTGAGAGATTTACGAGCCGGTACCAAAATTATACTCCATTCCCTCCGGGTCCAGTCCAGTTCTAAACTTCCCACCAAGGAAAATACACGAGTTTCTTCCAAAATTACCCCAGTCCAGTTCTCTCGACCTAGCCTCCCAAATCCGATCGTGCCTCCAAAATCCATGCCGCCTCCACCACGCATCAAATCACCTCTACCGGCGCCGCTATCTTCCTCCACCACCGGCTAGATCCACGTCATTTTTTCCTCTCTAACCAGCACAATACTCTCACTCCCGTAAATTCCCGTCGAGAAAACAAGCGGTGAAGATTGTACTGGGCCCTTCAATCTGTGAAAACGCCAATCTCACGTGACGCAAACGTAGATGTTTCTCTGCGAATTTTGGAATCACCGCGAATTATGCCGATGCAATCTCGCCCCAAGTGTACTCATTCTCGGTAAGCAGTCTATCACTTTCCAAGCATGAATCTCACAAGACGACCCTGTTTTCCCAGAGAAAAACCCAAATTAACAGCTTCTCCCCCCTTGGCCTAAATTTCCTACCAGAGATTTCTCTTCACCTTCTTTATTTCTTCTCGGCCAAAAGTATCGCCATCAATGCATTCATAGAGAGAAAAATGATTGGGTTGTCAGTAATTTTTGTTTTATGCGAATTTTGGGTGCGAATTTCTGAAACTCCTTCAATTTTGGAATTACTAACGGTTTTTTATGCAAAAATGTGTTTCTTCTCTCTCTCTCAAAAACCCAGCTAGACCTCACTTCCTACAAAACCAGTTTCAGAGATCTCGTCTACAAATGTTTCTGTGGTTTCAATGCCATGAGTACAAGGTGAAGACATGTCCCAGGTAGACTACGCCAGATCTTCTTACTTCCAGATCTTCACTTCTAAATCTTTACTTCCAGATCTTGTTACTTGGTTTCATGTAATACAATTTCGCAATTTTTTTATACAAAAAAATCGTAGTATTTTTTTACAAATTCGCCAAGAAATTTACACAAATCCATGGGGATTTATCCTATTTTATACAAATTCGCAGTATTTTTTTTACAAATTCGCAGCGAATTTTTGTCGGCCAGAATCAAAGTTTAGATCGTAATTGAATACTAATTTCTGCTCTTGTTTTTTTTTCAGCTTCCATGTATTCATTTATCTTTCTACCACTTTGCTTGTAAGCGAGAATAACAAATTCGCAGTGTTTTATTTTGGAGGAATGATCATGTTTTGGTTCTCCTTTATACAAATTCGCATAGAAATTTATACAAATCTATAGGGATTTAGTCTATTTAATAGAAAATCACAGTGTTTTTATAAAATTCGCAGTGTTTTTATAAAATTCGCACCCACCACAACACAAATTCGCAGTGCTATTTTTTGTTGTTCTACAAGCTTACAAAATTTGCAGTGTTTTTTTTTTTTACAAATTCGCAGTCGCCGGAAAAATTCCCCAGCCGGAAAAGTTTGCCTGTTGGAAAAGTTTGCATGCCGGAAAGTTTGCCGGACGGAAAAGTTCGTCGGCCGGAAGTGGATGGTGGGTGGAGTTGGGGAGTGGGAGGTGGAGTAAAGTGTAAATATGTGTTTCAAGGGTAGAACGGTAATCTTAATAATGAGATTGTACTTAGAGGTAATTAAAAATTGAGTGTATCCTTAGTGGGAATTAAGGATTGGTTTTCTAGACCTACTGGTAATTTTCTGTTTTCAATTTTAAAGGTAGTGCATAATGGGTCTGGGGTTGGTGTTGTGCATTGTGCAGCCCTTATGGGGCCCACCCCGGTCTCCGTTATTTGATCCGAATCGTTCATTTTATTCAGCTCGTAGAGTGGATAGCCCATGTAAAAATTTAGGTTGATTGGACACTAATAACTGTTTGATCAGTGACTATTTAACTTACAGTTTTGTAGGAAAACGTTACCTACAACAGTTTCTTTTAGTGTTTCGTTTCTGCGAAACTTCAGTCTGAAAAAATAGGTACCGGTGTCCGATCAACTTGAATTTTTACATAGACTACATGCTCGGCGAGACGAACAAAATGAATAATTCGGATCAAACAACGGGATCTGAAGTGAACCCTATAGGGGCTTCACAACACGCTAGACCCGTGTATAATGAATTATATATGTAGGTCTTCACGTTAACTAAAATGAAAAATAATAAGGGGGTGTTTGGGAGCCTACTTTTCAGCTTTTCATTTTCAACTTTTTGGCTTTTTGGCTTTTTGGATTATGACCAGAATGAGTTTTGAATCTGGGTGGAGTGTTTGGGAGAAATGTGCAAAATGCATTTTGAAAAGTAGTAGTGTTTGGGAGAAGAATGATGAAAATGAGTTATGGATTGATTTTTTACCATTTTGCCCTTGTGAAAAAAATGTATACGAATATTGTTTTTAGCAATTTTTTTAAATTCTAATTGGGAAATTTTTCCGTTTTATTTTGGCTAAAGAATTCATTTATGCCTTTGATTTCAAAATTAGTATTTGTTTTTTCCAGATAACGTTATGGACATTTGAAAGTTTTTTAAAATCATATTGGGTAATATTTTTGTAAATGTGTGTACCGCCTAGATTTTTAAGATAGCAGAAAATGAGAACCATTTTTTACAGTGAAATTCGGCCCAACATTTTCCTGAGTCAAACTCCTTATACCAAAATAGAAAAAAATATTTATGAGATCCATCCACTCCCACCGCCCACCTCTAGAATAGTTGCAGAAACTTGAAAATCAAGGGGTAGAATGGGAAACGAAAAAGGAGAAACTGAAAATGGGAAAAGGAGAAATGGAAAAGGAGCCTTGGACCTATTTTTGGTTTCTGGCCCAGATTGTTAGAAATGAAAAAACAGTTTCTGGTGGAATGAGTTATGAGAGGTGTAGCCAAACAACCAAAAAGAGCAAAAGAGAAGTTGAGAAGTTGAAAAACAAGGGGCCAAACACCCTCTAAGTATGACAAGTTACATAGCTTATCTCATCCTACTTTTGTCTTGGGATGAGAGAGCCAAACAAGCAAAATGAGAAAATGAATCGGGATAAGTAATAAGCTCCCATACACCCTGAAATCATTTCATGCGTAAGATAGTACGATATTGAATTTAGCAAATTTTGAAAAGGAGGTTTTCCAAGTAATGGAATTAATGATATTTACGCTATACGCACATACAGATCTTTTATGCACTAATCTTTTTGTAGGGCTATCTCGAATCCCAGTAAGATGATCCAAAATGTTTTTTTTTTTAGAATTCATGGGGCGAATCACTCGGTTTTACCATGCGAATTATGACAAAGCGCTTACTAATATTCAAATTGAGTTGTTTTTTCAAACGGACTCGTGTAATATATTTTATAAAAACATGAACTGTTCGAATCATATGAGCAGGAACAAAGGTAGAACTCATTAGAAGATATTTGAATGATCTGCGATCCTCTGTGCAAACGATCTCTACCAAAAAATTAAATTTGTTTGGTTAGTAGTTTTGAAATAAATTTTAGAGATAATAGTTTTGTATAGGGTTGCATAATTTTTTGTCTTTAGTCAAATTTTTGGTAACATTTTAGAATAATAAACATTTTCATTTTTTTAATGAAGGTACGCAATATACATTTAAAAAGTAAAAAAATTGATAAAAAATTAGTATAGCATATGATGAAAAAATAAAAAAACTTTTAGAGAGAAATTCTATAAAAATAAAAAAAACCTAACAATGACCATTTTTCTAGGGTCTTGTTAAAATACACGCACTCCAGTGCACTTTTTACATTTTTCAATATATTTACACTTATTTTTATACAATTTCACACATTTTTAGGGGGATGTTCCACTGAGGATGTTTTTTAAATAAACTGACTTTTTACGGCTTTTTTTATGGGATGTATTGTGAGATAATACCCTGTCTTGATTTTTGAAATAAATTGGTTTTTGTTGGTGGAATGGGGCCTAAACCTTAACATTAGGGGTACGGGAGCCTACTTTTTAACTTTTCAATTTTTACTTTTTGAATTATAGTTAGATGTGTTTTGAATTTGAGAGGAGTGTTTGAGAGAAAGAAGCAGAATGCATTTTATAACAAGAGTTGTGTTTGAGAGATATGTGTAGAATATATTTTGGAGGTCTTTTTGTTAATCAAAATTTGAAAAAGCGAAAAATTAAAAATAAAAAAACTCCTCCCAAACTAGTTTTAAGGCTTAACTTCTCAGGAAATTTAAAAACTCTCTTTTCATGAAATTTAAAAATGAGTTTTGGGAGAATGAATTTGTCGGTGTGTTATCCCTCAAACACCTAGGGTTAAAAAAAAAAAAAGACTGGAAAAAGTAGAAAAACTGGCGGCGATGCACCCTTATTATTTTCCACCCTATTTTAGCAATTACTATTATTTTCCATTTTGATTTTTCCTTTTTGGAAAGATGCATGTACCTTGGGGGAAGGTGTAAAGCAGAACTGCAGAAAATCATCTTCTCGTGCAGCACGCAGATTTAAAGAGAGAGAGGTAGTGGGTATAAAAAAAGGCAAAAACAGTGACACTCCTGAACGAACGGACGGCGGGGAGTCGAGCGAGCGGAGGGGCTCGTTTTTCAGTTTCTCACAAGTTATGGTTCTTGGGGAAGTGAAGCTGGTGGGCCGCCACTAGCATTCTCGTGATGCGCCACGTAGGACGTTGTGTTCACGTTGTATTTAGATGGTTGTGTGTGTAGCATTTTCGCTCTTGAAATAACCCTCATTACAGCTCGTTATCGAGTTCGACAATGGGTACTGATGATGGTGGACAAATCGGTTTGTGGGACACACTTTGGGGTCCTAAACAAATACACTCCAATTTGTTACCTAAATTTTGAAATAACTTTTTAATTGCCAGGTTCTACAAAAACAATCACGTTGGTCGAACACATATAAGTATTTGATCTACCATTCAATACTGGTAAATTCAGAAATCAAATTCTTTGGCAAAAAAATGTAGAAGTGGTTTTTTGGTTTTGTCTTTAATCAAATTTTTGTTTGCATTTGTTTGTTTTGCGTTAAGTTTTCGTGGTTTATTGAATTATCTCGATGAGACGAATCAAAAAAATATAAAATTATGGTCAAAACTATTTTTTTTTGTAATAAAGCCGAAAATAAACTAAAATAAAACACTATAGTGGTTTGATTTTGGGTTTATTAAAAAAATATGTTTTGATCATAATTTTATACATTTTGGATTCGTATCGTTGAGACGAATTCATAAACCACGAAAACTTGACGCAAAACAAACAAATGCAAAAAAAAAAAAAAATTGAATAAAGACAAAACGAAAAAACCAAAAAAACAGTTCTGCGCTTTTTTGCCAAAGCTTGTTGGTATTCGATGAACAAGATTTTTTGAAACGCAAATCGGAAAATTATTTTACAATCATTGGACTGTTCGGATATGACTTGAGTAGACCCCGACGAGAGCTCCACAAGCCAGTCTACGCACCATTGGTCTACTCCTATTGTGTTAAAACATTCAACTCAAAATCAATTAGCAATATATGGAGTAGCCTGTAGATTTCATTAACCAAACTTTGGTGGCTCAGACGATCGATGAGAGATCAAATCTACATAAGTATCCATGGAATTAATGATGATTATCTATGTGCAATGCACACAATTTTTGAGATTAATCATTTGTATCTACGAGAGAAATCAGAAAAGTATAAAAATGTGAATTGAAACTGAAAAAAAATCATAGTACTAAAAGGAACTTTAGACAAAAAAAAAGACCGCCATTCGTTATTTTTTTCCGTCTTTAATGAACTTTTTTACTTCTAGTCATACAATTTTTTACTCTCAGACTCGTCTTGTCGAGACAAACTATTAATCTAAAAAATAGGAGTATAACGCAAATCTAATAAAAATTCAAAAAAGCCGACCAAAACACGAAAAACCAAATTTTTTTTATTTATTTAGAAAAACGTCAGGAGAATGGAACCCAAATGGTACCATGGTTTTTTCAACAATGGGGATATACTGAGCTCCTTCTGTAAAGGTAACCCCAGAAAGAGGTGGCCAGAACGGAACCCCAGCCCGTACTTGAAAACTGAGAAAACCTGTTTTAAGGTACGAAAAATCTGTCATTCTTCTATATCTATCTATCTATCTATGATATCTATAGCTGTTGTTTTGAGGTACTTCAAATTACAGAAAACTGAAGACTGAACTGTGAGCTGATTCCTTTTAACCAGCTGATTAGCTAGATCTGGTTCTAGATATAGCTAGATCTCTTTCTATATTTTCAGATAAGCTACTGGGTGTTGAATTGTTTGTGCTAGATCTCTTCAAAAACCTTGATTAATTTTGACTAGGGATCTGGGTTTTCCCATCTTCAATCAACACCTACTGTAAAACTTCAAAAAAGATTAGGGTTTTCACGGATTACTATGTTCTAGCGACTAAGAAGGAGAGGTTTCATTTCATTTCATCTTTTTTGTTGTTTGTGTACTGATTCTGAAGCTAGGGTTTTTCTTGTTCTTGCATTTCCAGAAATGTCCAACCGGTGGTGGGGGGAGAATGTCGCCGACGGCAGTGGTGGAACCAATTTAAACACAGACCCTGAGAATGGAGAGAATCAAGAAAACACTAGTGGTGAACAGGGTGAAGCAGAAGACCAGGTCAACGCTGGAGGAACCCTCGAACTCTCCGAACCGTCAAGCTCCGGCCGCCGTCCCAGAGGCCGGCCTCCTGGATCCAAGAACAAGCCCAAACCCCCAGTCATCATTACCAAGGAAACCCCAAACGCACTAAGAAGCCACGTGCTTGAAATCACTAGCGGCAGCGACGTGGCCGATAGCATAGCCAGCTTCGCGCAACGCCGCCGCCACGGGGTTGTGGTTGTCAGCGGGAGCGGCATCGTGACCGACGTCGCTTTCCGCCAGCCATCCGCCGTGGGGAGCGTTATTACGCTCCCTGGGCGGTTTGAGATTTTATCCTTGTCGGGTTCTTTTTTCCCCTCCCCGGCCCCGCCTGGGGCCAGTGGACTGACGGTGTATCTAGCGGGCGGGCAAGGGCAGGTGGTGGGAGGGATTGTGGTGGGGCCGTTGGTGGCGTCGGGGCCGGTGATGATAGTGGCGGCGACTTTTTCTAACGCGGTTTACGAGCGGTTGCCATTGGAAGATGAGGCGTCACCGGAAGGCGGAGAAGGGGTTATGCAGTTGCCGCAAACTTCAGGGGTAAATATGGGAATTAGTTCTTTGGGTGATTATAGTAATCTTGTAGGAGTTACTCCTAATTTGCTTCCAAATGGTCAGATGTCTCCTGACATGTTTTGGTCTACTCCTCCTCGTCCTCCTCCTCCGGGTTTCTAAAACCATTCGAGATCGAGAGGTGGAGAAAGAGAAGGACTGATGGTTGGTTTTGTTCAAATTTGGAGTAAATGTAACCCTAGGTTTCTAAAACCCCATTAGAGAGTTGGAGAGAGTGACGGTTAGTGTTGTTCATAGACTGATCAGTTCATGTAACCCTAGGTGTACTATATTTTGGAGGAAATGGAAAAGAATTCCGTCGCTAGATTTCGTCGCACTTGACTATTTTTGTTGTGGTGAGAAATTTGTAGCAGTTTGAATTCAATGTTGTGCGATATTGTGGAAGGATAGGTCTTGCTGTGGTGTTTTTGTGCATTTAGATTGGACAAATGGTCTTGCAATGTTGAATTTTCTCATTGTGAAAAGGAAATACTTGTTCAACAACGCTAGAACAGTATTCAGAAATTGCCAAGAATTTGAAATCAGTGAGTGGCTCATATGATCCACTAATTTCAGAGCCACTGATTTCAAAGTCTTGGCAATTTTCTGGGTAAACTTTATGGATATTTAGCATTTCCGAAACTTGTTCGGGTCCTTTGATCTCTTCTGTAAGTGCAATGTTTTGGAAGTTTTAGTTTGCAGTGATGCAGGCAGATGCAGTTGGTGAGAAAGTAGTTAAGAAATGGAACTGAAGTCAATTCACTTATGGGAGATTGAGAAAAGCTCTTGAATGGTAAGCTTCTTTACTAGAACTTTCCTGTTTTTTTTGTTTTTCGTTATTTATCAAGGAGATGCTACTTTTCACTTTCCAGTTTCCCATATGAATATGAAAATGGTACTGTAGCATCTGACAATTGCATGCTTAATTAAAAGACTTGGATTTGATGTGGCTCAAGGTTATACAAATTGGCCGTGACGTAACGTATCAGCCCGTTATTTACCGTTACATGTTGATATACTGGTGATATATGAAACTTTTAAGTTATGAAAGTTCTGGATTAGTTCTTTCTCGTCCTGGTCATAACAATTACCAAAATTCGTTACGAACTTGATTATCGACATTCGAAGCTCGAAATCGTACCGAGAAATACTAATAAGATGAACTTAAATTAAGGTTCTCCAAAATCATGAAATCAAATTTCAAACTAAAGTTAAAATTCTGGAGAGAGAGAGAGAGAGAGAGAGAGAGGAAATCTGGGTTTGGATCACGAGGTGATGTTTTTGCAGGGCACATTAATCTGCCTTGTCATCAATTAATGTGGTTCGTCGGATAGTTCCTTAAATGGGTTGTTTACTTGTTGCAGACTATTATTTTAGGATTCATTGTATTGATCATCATACAGTAGACGAACTGTTCTTCAACATTAATGGCATTAATGGTAGAGAATGGAAGGAGACAACGTCTACCTGCCTACACTAATTAATGGGAAAATTTAAGGAGTACATTTTTTCTTCACAAGGTTTTGATTTTCTCTTCTTAATTCTCATTATTGATGTAACTTAGGAACTACAATTATTTTAGGAATTTAAAGGCAGTAAATTGTGGTAATCCCGATTGAATTTTCATTAATGTAAAGTTGCCATTTACACCCCACTAATACTCTTACACCCCACTATAAGGGTGAGAGGGGAAAATCGCTTTCGTAAGCCGGTTCCGCCCCCTGTCGGGTAACTGGTCTACCCGCTCTGCTCCTAGTTTTTCTATCATAATAAAAAAATGTTTTTGATTTCAAAATTAGTAAGTACAAATAATAAAAGTTCACAAAATAACAATTAGTACAACTTAACCAACATCTACTATATATAAGAAAACTGAAAAATAATTGATATATAATGTGGTATTCTAGTTGTAAGGGTAAAAATATAAGAACAAATAAAAATTTGTGCATAAAAAAAATATTCGGGGTCGGGGAGGGGTGATGTCAATCCTAACTTGGTATGATTTTTTCAATTCTCCCCCTACCCCGACTTGTGCCCGGAAAATTTAATAATTACCTGCTCCGGTAGGGGCGGGGAGGGGCAAGGCGGGTTAAATTGCCATCCCCATTTGATACCACCCATACCGTTACATCTCGACCTTTTACTATTATGTGTCCCTCGTACCGTTATTTAAAACCTTGAGTAGGATTAAGCATAAGTTGGAGAGGGAAAACCTTTTTCTCAGCATATCTTATACTAACATAACTCTTCCCTAGGGCTGTAAACCGAATCGAGCCGAACCCTATGAGGTTCGGGATTAGTTCGTTAAGGCATGAGCTCGGCTCGGATTCGACTCGGGTTCGATTCGAGCCTAGACAAGTGGGCTCGAGTTCGGCTCGTGAAAAAATTTCAAAGCTCGGGCTCGGCTTGGTAGGGCTCGTTAAACTCAAACGAGCCGAACCGAGCCGAATTTAGGCTCGAATCAAGCCGAGAGGAGAAAGAGATATGCTTCAAAACAATATTACATGTAGATCTACCACAATAATCAAGAAATTAAACAGAAATAAACAAAACTACCACAATAATCAAGAAATCAAAAGAAAAAGAACACAAGAAAAAAAATATTGAGAACTAAATAGAGTACTCTAGTTAGGGATAAACCATATCCGTTCGCAGTAGAATACTCTAGTTAGGGATAAAAGAATAACAAATTACATAAAAGTTTCTCAACTATAAAATATTTATATGTAGACCCCTAAAGTATTATTAATTACATTTTGACCTCAGGTTCGCGAGCCTAACCGAGCCGAATCCACTTAGGTTCAGGTTCAGCTCATTTATGGAACGAGCCTAATATTGAGGTTCAAGTTCAGTTCGTTTAGTGGACGAATCAAACTCGAACGAGCTCTTACCGAACCGAGCCTCGAATAGTTCGCGAACGGCCCAGTTCATTTACAGCCCTACAGTCTTCCCCCCCTAAACGTGGTAATAATATTGAGATGGACAGTTACTCTTCTGGGTGGGTACTTTCTTTGCTCAGACAATGTACATGCAGATGTATTTTGAGTTGTTTTATCTCGAAGTTTCTATCGTAAAACATATCGGTATCGGATGTAATTGATGGAGAGAATCTGGAGACTTGAACTTTTTCCATGTCATTCATTCTCAGTTTACAAGTGTGTACATTTTTTTTTTCCTCGGCGATTTGTAAGTGTGGACTGATCGATCATCAACCCAATATCTTGTTCTAATTTCAGTTGCCTGCTTTAGACGCAGCGATTTATTTTGCTTGTTTGTAGCTGTATTCTATTTTTTATAATGAAGATGCTGATAGTCATAGGTTTCTCGGGTTCGTTTTAATTCCCAGATCCCACTAGGTTTAGAATGGTAAGTAGTTTGAATGTTTATTCAGAGCTATTAGCAGAAACATGCACATTATCGATGAAACTGCTTGCAGGTACTCCGTACCAATAAATACTGGGCGTCGATAGTAACTTAATCCGGCGCCTTTTTTTGAATTCCCTAGTGACAAGGGACAGGCTGAACATCCGCCAGGTCCTGGATTAGTTTTTAGTCTCTCGCTCGCTAGCTACCTCTAGCTTCTTATCTAGTATCTGTTTTATTTGTCTGAACTCCAGATGTTGTTTGACTTTGTTTTCTAAGTTTTAATCCATTTCCGAGTTACCAAAAAAAATAAAAAAATTCCCTAGTGACAATGTGTTAGTACTTCAAATTTGGTATTTTTTTTGGTGGAATTCTTTCTGCATATATAGCGTTGGAGATTTTAATTTTTGGAATCCTGTTGAGGTGGTTATTAAAGTTGAATCCTTTGTTCGGATGCTCTTGGGGCAGCTATGAAGATTTGAGTCCGTCTGGGTACAGATTCTACAGACCCAATGTGTGCTGTTCATGAACGCATGGCACTTAGAAACCTCAGAAAGTCGAGGGGCACGCCCACTCAATCTCATTCCAGCCACACTCACTTTTGTTGGTCCTCGACCTGCTTTGAGGTCCCATACGAGTGATCGGAGCCACTCAATTTGTTTAGAATGTTTTTTTAAGGTTTCCTGAAAAAAAATAAAAATGGCTCAATTAGATACTGGTAAAGGCTCAATTGATTCATTAAAGTTTAAGTTTGTGAATCGAACAGACCAAAACTTCAACAAACTTACCAAGCCTTTCCCGATATCTGATTCAACTGATTATTTTCAGGAACCTTTAAAAAAATATTCTAAACAAATTGAGTAGCTGCAATAATTCGTGTGGGATCTCGAAGTAGGTTCCACACGAGTGGGTGTGGCTGGTATGTGACCGGGTGGGTGTGCCTATAGTCTCTCTCAAGAAACCTAAGGTTAATGTATGTGTTCCAGAAAGCATAACTCTGGATGTGTGAACCCTTGTGTTCAGTACTTAAGTGTAACTGGCAGAATTAAAATGCAAATTTCCAAGGTCCGTCTCACGTAGTGCAACCTTTTTCATTTAAAAACTAAAATGTACTTATGTTTTGGCAATTTTATACCATCAAACCGATTTTGTCTGGGATTTGGGTTATCGAAAATACTCTTCGTTTAGTTATCAGGAATGTTGCTGCCATAAATGTATTAACATAAAGAGTAAAGGAGAAGAAAATTTAATTTCCATGTGTGTTATTCATAGAAAATTTCACAAGAAAATTAAAAATCTTCCTTTTTCTGAAAATGAGCAAAACTGCGTCGTTTTGCTGCACAACACCTCCCCGAATTCATTTTGAACATGTAGTAAATTACTCCATCCATTTCAAATTTCTTGTCTTTTTTTGGGCATACGTGTCATTTTTAAATTACTTATATTTTTCAATCTATAATGTTTTTATAATTTTGAAAATTTTATTTGAGGATTTTTAATTAAGATCTATCAATTTAAAACATTATACCTTTGAAAATATTAATAATTTTTTGATGTGTCTTGAATAGTAAAAATGGACAGGAAATTTATGTCTTTTAGACGAATGGAGTACTTCACTAGTTCGTAATTCTAACATTTTTTGCAATTAGGATATCCCATATTACTACTCCCATCATCCACTCGCTCCATCCCATTTTATTTGATTGTTATAACAAATCGTGATGTTTTGACCACAAAAACAAAGTTGCTTTCATGAATAATCTTAGAGTTTTTTTTTTTATTTTTTCAATTCAAAACTAGAGATCATTTGAACGATGTGAAAAAATCAAACATTTTTTTTGTTTGGATAGTAATCTATTTTTTAGGTCAAAATGACACTGTCTCTCTCGTGATACAAATAGCCCCCTTAAACTATCTTCTTTTTCACTTTACCCCCTTTAATTAAAAAAGTTGTACACTTTGTCTCTATCATTTATTATCGCTTAGCCCCTTCTATTACTTTTTCATCTAGATTTAAGCGTTAAACTCCGTTATGACATGCACAGATGAATAACTTATGAGAGTAGTGCACTTTTCACCTAGATGTCTTGTTGGCGACTCAAATTTAAATATTGCAAATTCTTTTTTAGTTTTTCTTGTTTAGGTCCATTTCTTGTGTATGTCATGTTTGATATACAATCAACTTAATAAGGCCTCCACAGCTATCTGATTTAGTACTTTCGTCTTGAAAAATTGAACATTCTTACTTAATTTTTACTCTTTTTTTTCCAAGACAAATTTGATTCATGCATGCACTAACGCATATTCGACCAACTTGATTTTTTGAGCAAATTACGTATAGATGATGCTCGATTGATATCAGAATCATCAAATATAGAGTTGTGGTATACTCCATAGAGCAAATAATTGATGGAGAGAGGCATGTTCCATGAATTTGAGAATATACTTTAAAATAAAAAAATTAGAAGGGTATATAAATAGAAAAAATTAGTCATAAATTCAACCTATTTTATCCTTTTTAAGAAAATGACACGCTACTTTTGCTTTATTTTATAAAGACATCACTTCTTCTAGAGATAGCCAAAAGGACATTTTCTTGCTATAAGTATGAAATCTCTCTCTCTCTCTCTCTCTCTCTCCTCTCCCCAACCATGGTGGCGAGCAGACCAACTCACCCAGTACCTAGGCCCAAACGCCACCGATGCTGCCGCCTACATCTGCTCCCACTTCACCACCATCACCATTGATTGAATCTGGTGCAATCTAGGTGAGATCGCAGTAAAGTAATCGTCAGCTGCCGCAAAACGATCCTGGTTCGAATTGCTAAGCAAGGGCACGCGCACGACACGAGAGAGAGAGAGAGAGAGAGAGAGAGTCTTCGTAACAGAGCAACCTCTGCAAATCGAAGACATGATCGGTGATACAGTGGGGGAGATGTCAATTGAGGCTGATCGATGCTTTGTAGTTACGATAATTTCTTGGGCTAAAATTACAATAAGTACCTCTGAGCCCTGAGGCTGATCGATGCGTCGCCTCCAACTTGCTGGTCATGTAATTCCCAGTTTATATATTCTCTATAATAGTACTCTTTTTGGCATCCATTTTGTTATTTTCTGATTCCATTTAATTTTGTACTCCATATATTGTTAAATTCAATAATTGATGCTTAGGTGAACATTTTTGTTGTGTAATTGTGATTTTTAGTTGGTTGCTTACTACCCTCCTAGCATTTACTAAATTGCAATGTGATGGATTAGTGAGATTTCACTAATTTAGAAATTTGATATATTTGTATATCTTTTGTGATGATTAGTGAGGTTTCACTAACTTTGGGTGTCGCTAGCAAGAGGTGGAGGTCGTCGGAGTTGGCTAGAGCAGGTAGCTGCTTGATTTTATAATTTTATTTAACTTTTAAAAATTAGTGACATTTCATTAATTTTTTTTGCCAGAGGTGGGGTTGTGGTTGGCTAGAGTTGGGGTGGTGATTTTTTTTTTTTTTGAATTTTATGTTCAAAAAGTAGAATTTTTAAAAATTAGTGACATTTCACTAATTTTTTTGTTCGTCGAAAGTGGTCAGTTAGAGGTTGGGAGGTGGTCGGCCGGAGGTAGGGTGGTATTTTTTTGAAATTTATGTTCGAAATTAGAATTTTTAAAAATTAGTGACATTTTACTAAATTTTTAATTTGTTCGCCGGAAGTGGTCGGCCAGAGATGGGGTGGTGGTTGGCCAGAGGTGGGGTGGTATTTTTTTGAATTATATATATGAAATTAGAATTTTTAAAAATTAGTGACACTTCACTAATTCTTTTGGTCGCCGGAAGTGGTCGGCCAAAGGTGGGGTGGTGATCAGTAGGAGGTGGGGTGGTTTTTTTTTTTAAATTTATGTTCGAAATTAGAATTTTTAAAAATTAGTGACATCTTCACGTTTTTTTTTTTTTTTGTCACCGGAAGTGTGCTTGCGACCTAACTTTGTATCGTAGTAGCGTCGCTCCAAGCGTAGGGCTAAGTCGTGCGTAGCATAATAACTCGGTAAGAACGGGATCGAATCCACATGGAACGGTTTTCTGGAGTGAAATGGCTTATTGATCTAAATGGTGATTTTTAGTTGTAGGTAGCAAGCCCTTTTGTTTCTTGATTTTTGGTGATTTTAAGAACTACAGATTGCCAAATTAAAATTAAAACTATGAATTTTCATAAATTTAACAAATAGGCTCGGGCCAAGTTCACACCACCTATAACCTAAATAGATCCATGATTTTCAAAAGTTTAGACAATCGAGCCACACAGTAATTGTGCGCCCTCTCGGAAGATTATGCTTTGTTTAGCCAAATTCTTTAAGGAGTTTATCAGACCCTCAAAAGGACATCGACCTAAGTATTATGCGTGCCAATTTTATTGTCGACGCAAAATCGAAGACTTAATACTTTTGAGTTCCGAAGAGGACTTTGACTTCACACGGACAAACAATTAATTTAGATTCCTTAACGGTGCTGATATTAATTCCGACTCGATAGAAAATTGTTAAACCCTCGAGGTGACATCGATTTAAGCATTACGCGTGCCAGTGTTAGTGTCGACGCGAAATCAAAAACTTAACAACCTTGAGTTTTAAATCGTTAGTTTCGAGTCCAAATTAAACACAAACAAACTTTGATAGCACGAGTGCGAGAATCATGAATCCACTTGGGACATCAAGTGATGATCACCCTAGGTCGGGCCTATAAAGACTACCCCTCCATTGACGAAGAACTCGCCAAGGCAAGGCTGAAAATGACGTTAAACATAACGGCTTATTAACGTGATTAAAGAAGATCGGTCTTAAGTGTGTACCGAGGAGATGTGTACGGGAGGGTAGACCAAAGATGTCCTCCTTTCAATCTCAAAGGAATCCACAACTAAGACTAATCTTAGATTCGGGTTTGGTGTGAGAAACAGACAGTAAGTTTGCGCATACTCACAACCAAACCTCAATCTCTGAATTAAACGGATTAAAACTAAGAATTGAAATGACAAGGAAATGTAAAGATGAAATTAAAACAAGAATTTAAAAAACTAGAAATTTATTACAACACAATACAAACTTGAATTAAATTTCAGTAAGAATTGAAAGTACTGAGGGAGAAGCTCTTGGCTTCTTGACTGAGAAAATAAAAGACAGAAGAAGACAGCAAAAGAAGAGAAAAGAAAACAAGGAAAAAGAGAGAGAGTTCGGACAAAGAGAGAAAGGGAGAAAGACTAGTAGTCTAGTACTATCTAATCTATCTAATAATATTCCCTCCTAATGTCGGATCACTGAAGACTTCACATGCCTTATATAGGCAAAAGAACAAAAAAGAAAGAACCCTTCTATTCATACAGACCAAGGTGCACGACCGGCGTCGGAGACCCACTTTTGGGTCCCACACGGAAAATCCGAACCGTTAGATCATCTTAAAATCGTTTTCCGAAGGGCCCCACGCGAGAATCGAGACAATCGGACGGCCCTAAGTGCTTGATCCAAAATCACCCCATTTCATCCTAAAAAAACGATTTTAAGATGATCTAACGGTTCGGATTTTCCGTGTGAGACCCAAAAGTGGGTCCCCGACGCCGGTCGGTGCACCTTGGTCGGTCCCTGTAGGAATTTCAAAAAAGAAATAGAAGAAGTAAAGAAAAAGTAGAGGGAAAAGAAGCCACTTATCGTTGCCACCTGCACTGATTTGGTCCGCGACGTTCTCAACTAATGTTCAAAACGGTGTCCGATTGGAGTGCTGGAACAATCAAATTTCTTCGTTTAATTCCGGGAATGAAACGGTATAGCTCTTGTAATTTATGTGCTTAGCATGTGTCTTGTAGGGCAAAATCAGAAGTCAAAAGGACTCAGCAATATTCATTTCCATTTATGGAATCCCAGCCGACAGCCACTATGCAACCACTGACTTTCTTTCTACTTTTGTTTACTTTCCTTTTTTGTTTATTTTATTTTACTCCATGTGGGAGTAGCTTGGAAAATGATCCAGTATTTTGCATGCATGTTTCCCGCGGCATCAGATGTACCATATTTTACACTATTTTCTCAAAACAAACCTTATGCACAATATCTCATAACAATTAATAATAAACATAATTATAAGATCAAACTTGAGGACTTAAGCCCACTAATATTTACATATTTGTGTGCTTATCAAAGTGGTTGGCCAAAGGTGAGGTGGTGGTCGGCCGGAGGTGGGGTGGAGATTTTTTTGAATTTTATGTTTTGAAAAAAGAATATTAAAAAAATTAGTGACATCTCACTAATTTTTTTGTTCGCCGGAAGGGGCCAGAGGTGGGGTGGTGATTTTTTTAAATTTTACGTTCGAAATTAGAATTTTTTAAAATTAGTGACATCTCACTAATTTTTTTCGTCGCCAGAAGTGGTCGACCAGAGGTTGGGTGGTGGTCAGTCGGAGGTGAAGTGAAGATTTTTTTGAATTTTATCTTTGAAAAAAGATTTTTTAAAAACTAGTGACATCTCACTAATTTTTTTGGTCGCCGGAAGTGGTTGGTCAAAAGTGGGGTGGAGATTTTTTTGAATTTTATGTTTGAAAAAGAATATTTAAAAATTAGTGACATCTCACTAATTTTTTTGGTCGCCGGAAGAGGCTAGAGGTGGGTGGTGGTCAGCCGAAGGTGGGGTGGTAATTTTTTTGAATTTGATGTCCAAAATTAGAATTTTTAAAAATTAGTGACAGCTCACTAATTTTTTTGGTCGCGAGAAGTGGTCTGCCAGAGGTTGGGTGGTGGTGGGCCGGAGGTGGGGTAGGGATTTTTTTTAATTTTATGTTTGAAAAAAGAATTTTTAAAAACTAGTGACATCTTACTATTTTTTTTGGTCACCGGAAGTAGTTGGCCAAAGGTGGGGTGGTGGTTGACCGGAGGTGGGGTGGAGATTTTTTTGAATTTTATGTTTGAACTAATTTTTTTGGTCGACAGAAAGGGCCAGAGGTGGGGTGGTGGTTGGCCGAAGATGGGTGGTGATTGTTTTGAATTTTATGTTCGAAATTAGAAATTTTAAACTATTCAGATCAAATTTTCTTGATTCGAACCATTCAATGTGTTTAAAAGATGTTTTTGAGGGTTGATGCGAGAAATCAGTACAAAAAATATTGGAAATGGCTTGATCCGATTAGTTTTCGATAAAATTACCGGGAAGTGTGGCTTCCGTCGTCGCATCTCCGCCTGCCAGCGTCTCTCTCTGCATATGCTTATATATATAAACGCAAATCATTCGTTCTTATCTGAGATTATGGAATTTGGAAAACTCATTTGGACGAAATTCTACATAACAATCAGGGGAATCAGTCACCGAAAAATCCATTCCTTCTTGTTCACCATAGGTTTTCCCTCAATCCAAATCTATATTTTCCCACAAAAATTTACATCTACGTGGTTTGAAGGGATGTAAGCGGTCCAATTGACGAAGAAATCGAGCTAGATTCCTAATAAACCCTGGTTTATCGAGGCTTTATCTGTGCATACGTGCTTGATTCTTCAAAAGTATGGTCGACTTATATGTGAATCAATTAGCCTCTTCTAAAACAGTTAGTTTTGGGGGCACTTGGGAGGCATGGTTTGATCTGCTTTGTGAATGCGCTCAACGTATTGGAACAACATCATGCAATTCAGCATTCCAATTTACTTTCCAGATTTACATATGGCCCTTAAAACGATGAAGGTCAGGCATTAACCTTACTTTCTCTCTTTCATTCTGAGGCGTTATTCCAGAAATTGATTAGGTTTTGAGTTAGATATATTGTGAGAGAATGACCTATCTTGTAAACGCAACACGTCAGTTTGGGAATATGTGAGTTTCTGTAACAACTTGAATGGAAACTACTTGAATGGAGTGTGAATTAGGGATACTTCAAAGATAATTTTTGATGTTTATTCACTTTTGCCTTACAGTTGGTAAGAAATGTCCGTTGCAAATTAAAATACACCGAGTTGTTCAATCATTGTATATTTTACTGTCTTTGTTGCTATCTGAATTTTTGATAAATTCTTTGCATAATGTGTTTGTTCTGAGAAGAATTTGTGGCTGAGCTGGTAACAACTAATCTATTCCCCAATTTTTGAACTATTTCGTGAGGCGGCGTACAATGAAGTCACCGGTCAATATATTGATCCTTAACAATTTGGAATGGAGGTATCTTAATATCTGGAGATAACAAGGTATCTTAATATCTGGAGATAACAATAAACGAAATAGTGACTGAGAGGCCCACCCCTGGAACTTACTGATTATTTCCTTAACTGTGGATATAGTTGACATGGAGAATAGTTTTCCGTAAGTGAAAATTTCCTCGAGTGTTTTGAAGCAGAAGAATACGAGCACCTATTCATCTGGATGGCACTAGAGAAACTGGGGATATTACAGAAGTAGTTCCTGCTGGGAAGGAAAAGCAGCTTATGTTACACAAGATCGTACCAGCTGCAAAGGTTAGCAACATTTGCAGCTTTTTTTAGGGCCTGTTTGGTTATCGCAACACAAAATAAGAAAAGAAAAACAATAAGCTGCAAGCATGCAATAACGAAACGACCCGTTAACTTTCTTCAGTAAATGTTGCTTCCATTGTCCATCCCAAGATAGCTCTCGTAAATACCTTGGTTCATTTCTTCAAAGAGTCTTTCTGAGCGGCTCGAATTTGGGTACGGAGTAGAGGTTTGGTCCTCCAATCCAATTACATTTGGAAGCTGTAAATTCATCTGGGCATAGAGATCCTGGTCTCCTGATACATTATCCCCTGCATGTGAAAATACTGTAGCTTCTTGTTGACTTGGACAACTTTGTGCATTAATCTCATTTTGCTGAGAACCAATCTGAACCTCATAGTTAAAGTTATTAGTTCCTTGAGACATTACACAAGTCGAAACATCGACTCCAAGGCTAGCCATTTGGTTCTCAACCGTTCCTATCTCCTCTTGGAGGGTAGCTACCTGTGAAAGAAAGCAGAATTAGGGTGGATCAGATATTACCTTTTTAGGCGTTGTTCTATATGATTTTTGTAGTCGTATAGTGTAACCTGTTGTTGCAGAGCAATGATCTGACCAACACAACCATATACAGGATCCTGCATCCGAGCCAATGCCTCGTAGGATATCGTGATAGCAGCTTTGCCTCGATCAATGATAGGAAGGTGTGACAATAGCTTGGATACGTTGCTAGCACCGAACACCCGGTGCACAGCCGCGAAGTGGGATGAGGCCTCGTCGTAGGAGAAGTAAGGAGCAAACACGCATTCACTTGTGCACCTTCTCCTCAAGAACTTGCATGCTCCACAGGAAGACCCAAGCCCTGTCATTATCAAACTCTTTTTTGCTTTCTTCACATTTGCAACTCAGTCTTTGTTTGTTTTATAGCCATGATATGAGATTTAGTACTCTTAATAATTACTGGAAAGGTAAGGCTAAGCGACATTCTCACTTTAGGTACAAGAAAATTCTGTTTTAGGTCTCCTTTGTGGCCAACACTTTCATGCTTAAATTGGCTAAGCTAGTTTCCCTTGTTCAAGCCTTAGGGCTTTACTGTCATGCTTGAATTGGGTTAGTTAGTTTCCCTAGATTAAACCTTAGTAGGTTTTTTATTTTATTTTTTAATGGAAGTCTAGAAAGGATGTGAAAATTTTGGATATACCTCAGTTAACATTTCAAAATGTTGGGCTCTAAAAAGGAGAAACAGTTGCTGATTGGCACTCTAAGTTGCTGTGGCTTCTTTCTTCTTTGCTAGGAAATCATGATGAGTTCATCTTGCATGCACTCAAATGTGGTGAGAAAACATTAAGAATAACTTTTGGCATCTAAAATTGTAAAGCACATAGCAACTAAAGAAACTTGCATGATTCAGATTTTGAGCTCGCTTGCGGATTTTATTTATAGGCAAAAGAAAATTTATTAGCTCGGAACACAAAAAACAACCGAGTTAAAAGGCTTATGGCATAGCATCAACACTCGAGTGGAACAATCCAGCTAGGTTGACACTTGACACAACCACCTAGAAAATGATATGCTTAGCCAACGACCAAGAGTTAGCAAGAGGCAACAAAATACAAGCCAAGTTCAGAGCAAGGGAAAAACCTACAGTTTGAACAAAAACAACAATAGCTTTATGTTGAAGATTCACTCCATCTTTTGGAATGCTATGTTCTTCTGAAATATTACTGTCTCGGATTAGTCAATTGTAAATATGCCATAAACATAATGCATGGTTTTGATGTATAGTCCCCTTCCAGTTTAATGCGGTGTTACTTATGTAATCATACTCAATCTTCCCCTCCCAGACACCTCTTAATGGGTAGTAACGGGATATACTTGTTACTATAGTTGGTTGGTATGGAGCCGGATATCATGGCGCTGAATCATGAGACGATGGTTTGATGGGAGCATAAGGGATTAACTCCTTGATATTATTTCACCTTGTTTGCTGAATTTACTCTCAGTGCGATAGAAATCAACCAAAATTTAAGAATCGCATCAATTGTACACCCAGACACAAGGTTAATTGTCTCTGTCTTGATGACATATTGCTTCATCGTATTTGTTTACCGTTTGATATATCTCAAACATTCGACAAGCAACACTCAACAAGCTTCAAGTTTTGCAACGTTCGCAGCCTTTTCCAAAATCTTTTCGAAAGCTGATAGTGCATAGCCATTTGACAATGCTTGATATCTCAGTTCCCATAGGCATCTTTATTTTGTTCCAGAAATGCTGCACTCCCTTGGTTTAGCTCTTGCTGTTATCTAATAACTATTCTCTGGCCGGCTCTTATTTATATTATCTTTTTGGGCTGTAATTTAACTTTTTACTATTTATATTATGACTTTGATGCCAAAAAACCTGACATCACAGAGAAAATCAATTTTACCTTTCCCCTCCTGTATTGACAGCGAAACCTCACTGTTTTTATCTTAGCTGTAGCATGATTGCGCATTAGTTTAATTCTTCTGATTGAATCCAGGTTTGGCTGTTGGCCACTTCATTTTGGGAAGGTGGTAAAAATGGATAAGATTCTGGAGAATGGGTCACCATCTCCATCAGCAACAGTTCTATGCTCTGCTTCAGAGAGAGAGATTGGGGGGACAACGCATTTTCACCAACAGAAAAAACTTTCCAACTCTCCGTTTTCTAACAAAGCGGCACCGTAATGGGTATTGTTTTGATTGAAAGAAAATGAAGGTGAGGAGCCACTTAGGGTGGAGCTGACTGCTGAGGCTTTTTCCCAACTTTCGAGTTTAACTATGTAAGTGATTGTCCCTATCGTGCAGTAATGGTGTCTTTTCTCCATAGACTCTGGTAGCTTAATAGGCTTGTTGAAAAATTACTCATCCTTGAAGTTCCTACGATGGTGCAAATCAATCTCCCCCTTTTTAGAGTGTCTTGTCGGACCGTTTTTCCACCGTCGGCGACGGTGGAAAAGCGGTCCGACAAGTGGTATCAGAGCCAGCAGGTCATGGGTTCGAGTCGTGGGAACGTCATCGTGAGGGAGAGATTGTTGGGCCCGGAGTGCCCCCAATGGATTTGATTACACAATGTCACTCTCTGCGATCGCTCTAAAAACAGACTTGATTGAATGCCATAAAAGACTTAATTGAAGCCCTTCCTAACACCAATTGGTTTCAGGAGAGATAATGGAAAAGCGGTCCGACAATCCTTAGGGTGAGTTTCCTGTAAAAAGCCCGTCTACAACTTGTAGACTTTAGGCAAATTGTTTCTCCTATTTGGACTTTTAGTTGATGTGTGTGAGGAAAATAACAAGTCTCGAAATCCGAGTTTTTGTTGGCTTTTAGCCCATTTAGACAATTAGGAAAACTTAGCCTAAGTCTTCGTGGAAACCTAAAGCCATTGTCACAACAGATGTTCTTCTATTGAGTTTTGTAAAGCCTGGTAAGGATTAGACTGAAGACATGCATGTTTTTGTGTTGACCTGGTTAGAGCATTGGACCCAAGACGGATTAAGACGGATTGTAGATCCAACTAAGCCATTGTCACACTAGATGTGCAAGTGTACGTGGTACCCACACCCTTGTGAGTATGGGTGTGGTATATCATTTTTTAAAGAAATCGTTAGCCCCGCATAAGAACGGTCCTCCTAGAGTAGGTGTTAATACGAATAAGAGAAACTCTAATATAGCTGTTTTTGTACATTCAACGTACTCTACGGATAGAGGAATCCATAGAGTTGGGCATGGTAAGATAAGAAATTGAAAGATTTCGTTGAAATTGTTTGTTTGGAAAATGTCGTATTAATAGTACCTAAGCCAACCAATCTCCTGTTCAATCCTGGATAAAAATCCTTAAATTGCAAATGTTATGAACATTTTGTACAAATATATTGGCGAATAACTTGGGTAAGGGAGAGAATAATCCTTGAATTTTAAAATTTTCTGATGGTTAATTCCAAATGCACCCACTAAATATCAGTTTACACCATCTAATGCATGGTTCATTAGGAAAAAACTCATATTCGTCTGTGATAGGAAAAAACAAGGTATAGCATAGCATATGCTTGAGTTTTCCTTTCGATTTAGCACGTTTTGTCCGGTCCTCTAGACGAAGTCTCAGCCCATCCGGACGGCCGTCTCATGCGACCTGAGGATAGTCGATCCTGCAACTCCGGGCTTGCTTCTAGTAACTCACGTTCGGACGGCGCTTGAAGCGCATCACACTCAATATATGGAGTTTTAGGGTTTCTTTGATGTATTCTGAGGCAAATACATCAATTTTTGCATAGAGAGGCAAGATAGATTTCATCTGTATCCCTATGGACATCTATTTTTCGTGTAGTGAAATCTCAATCGTCTTATTGCCCTCCAAGCACCTTGTGCCCCTCAAAGGCCTCGTGCAAATCCCGGTTGTTAAACCAATACACGAACATTCTTTGGCGTTATAGGTGCCCCTCGAAGGCCTCGTGCAAACCCCGGTTGTTAAACCGATACGCGAACCTTCTTTGATGTTATAGGTGCCCCTCAAAGGCCTCATGCAAATCTCGGTTGTTAAACCAATACACGAACATTCTTTGGCGTTATAGGTGCCCCTCGAAGGCCTCGTGCAAACCCCGGTTGTTAAACCGATACGCGAACCTTCTTTGATGTTATAGGTCCCCCTCAAAGGTGTCGTGCAAATCCCGGTTGTTAAACCGATTCACGAACATTCTTTGGCGTTATAGGTGCCCCTCGAAGGCCTCGTGCAAACCCCGGTTGTTAAACCGATACGCGAACCTTCTTTGATGTTATAGGTCCCCCTCAAAGGTGTCGTGCAAATCCCGGTTGTTAAACCGATACACGAACCTTCTTTGTCGTCATTTGTAACGTCCGTCAAATGTCACGTGGCCGAAAAGTACCCCTCAAGAGTTTACGTGGTGTTGAATTGTCCGATATGGACCCTTTCCTAACTTTGGGCTCAACTGAACACTTCTTATTTGGTCCAATAGCTGTACTGATCAGGCCATTTGACAAGATGGGTAGTTGCTATGGGCCCAACCTTGGGAGCCCTTTGGCAAATCGCTAACACCGGCCATCCGACCTATTAGCTTCTATGTGGGCTTTGGGCCTGCCCCTCTTGAGTTGTGTACTTCATCTCCTGTCATAAAAATTAGTGCTAAATTATCAAACCCTATTTGATTTATGCTCGCAGGTAGTGCTAACAAACCTACCTGCTCGCATCTCATTAGGGCTCAAGTCATTTAGTAATTGAGTCGAGTTCGAGTTTTAGAATCGTTTACTTCTATACCTCTATTTTCAATATGCCGGGCCAAACGAGCCGAGCTTTAACACTCTAAAACTTGGCTCGTTTATAGAGTCTCCTTAAGTAAATAAACCGAGCTCAGTTCATTAAAGGTTCAACTCATTTACGATTGAGCTCGAAATTTTGGCTCGTTTAGTAAACAAGCTGAGCTCAAGCACAACAAAGCTCGAAACGGCTCATCTCAGTTCGGTTGCACCCCTACTCACAGATGGTACAATATTATATTTATATAAAAAAGGAACTTAAAGCTGATTTCTAACAAAAGGGGTGAACCAAGGGGTTAGTGGGTCTTCATGGGAGTAATGTCAACCATGAATCTTATGTATTGCATCACATGTCATGCCATTCCTGTAGTGCAATGCCGCACTACAATCCTGTAGTGTGGCACACGAGCCGTTGATCTTGGCAATAAACGGTTTGGATTTCATCTCGACAATAAATGGTTCGGATCATGCAAGCATTAAGATGAAATCCGAGCCGTTGATTGCGCGATCAACGGCTCGGATGTCGCACTACAACCCTGTAGTGCGGCAGTGCACTACAGGATGCCCTCTTCCTCAGTGTGTTAGGGTTGTTTCATGACTTGGTGCATTAACGTTGGCTCCACTAAACGCCTTGAATAATGAAAGTAAATATCAGCCATCAGTCTACCATTTCCACCCCTAAAGAAAGTGTTCATTAGTGGACAACTTGTAATCATCAACTTCATTTACTCTTGCTGGTTTCAACTTTCAACGTTAAAAGTAAACTAAAGTAAATCCGGAAATGGAACATCTCCTGTAATTATCTAGACAGTTGTTGGAGTTGTCTTACACGTGTCCATCACACAAATGTCTCACTGGTTTAATACTCTTGCAATTGTGAGAAAATTTGGACTATCCAACCTAATAAACCCACCTCAGATGTGGACGAAAAATTACTACTCCTCTTGGCAAAAAAACATATTTGATCCGTGGTTAATTTTCTAAAAATGAAATAGCAATAATGGCTCTGGTGTCCGAAGGCAGCGGCTCCAGATCTGGGTTTTTGCTGGAGAAGCAGCTGGTTTTGCTTACTCGGTGTAACTCAATGTCTTGCAAGGCATCTCAGTGGGGCGACTCAGTTCTATTAGCCTCATTCCAGTTGGTTTTTTCTTGTGTTTTGTTATCTTCCTTTCGATTTGTCTTGTATTTAGTTTCCAGGAATGTTGATTTCATTTGGGCTTTCAACGTTTTGGATTGAACCGTAGGTTACTATTAAGCCTTGGGTAGGACCCTATGTATCGACCCTCTTATGGGTCTGCGTCTGCTCCGCAGTACGAGTCTTAGAGCCCCATGCCCGTCGTGGTTCTTTGTGGTGTGCTCGTGTCCGAGTCTTCGTAGTCGCGGTTCTTTTCCATATTTGTATTGAAATCTTGTTAGTGCCGATTGGCTTGGCTTTTGGGCCTTTTTTTTTTTAATGAAATGACTTTCAGTTCAAAAAAAAAAATGCTATACAAGCTCAATAATTAGACTTATTTTCTAAGGCCGCACCTGGCTAGATCAAATGAATTATTACATCACATGGGCCTCATATGATTGACTTTAAGATTGCATCAACACCTTAAATACACTTTTACTCTAATGAATTAAATTTTCACTCAATTTTTTGGACCTATGAATCATTTTCCGTTCATAAAACTTGAATTTGTTAGGTTTTTTTATTTTATTTTTCGTTCTCTCTCCAAACCAAACAATAGGTGAAATTTTTTCTTAATTTCCCTTTGTTTTTTCCTTTCCTTTTGCTTAAGTTCCCAACCAACCTCCCTAGAGTCAAACAAATAACACTATAACGGGCTGCTGTTTTTTGGAAACTACGTTGACCGAGTTTTTAGAGAGATTAAAATCCCGAGTCACAAGACTTCCAACACAGGCTAATGATGCTCCCGGAGCTCCACTACGTGATAGCTCCGGACCACTCATAATCACACATTGTTGTTGAATTCACAATTAAATGTATAAACCCTCGTAAACATGTGGTGCTCGGACCACTCCAGCACCGCATTTTTTTTTCCGGTTCAAAAAAAAAAAAGTGGTGCTGGAGTGATTCGTGATTGCGCTCACTCAACCCATGATCAAGATTTTCCTTGGACTCCAATTTTTCCATGTTTCAAATGTGTTGCTCCTTTTCTCTGGAAAAAAAAAAAGGCGAATCACATCCCCTCCTCTCTCTCCATATTTGTGTAAACAAAAACCCTAAAAAATCCATCAAACAAGTGCACAATCACAGTTTAGACCTTTCCAATGGCCAAACAAACAGATCTAAACTACCATTAAAGTAAGAAAATAAATATTTATTACCATTAAGATCAATCACTCTTTTTTAATTACTATTAAGGTCAGTCACTTTTTTTTTTTTTGGGTTTAGGCACTTAGGATATCATATGATTTCATGGGGTTTTAGAAGTTTAGGCACTTTTATATGATTTGAGGGTTTAGGCATTTTCATTAGGGTACCCTAGGGTTTAGGTTTAGGCACTTCCATAGGGTACCCTACGGTTTAGGTTTAGGGTGCACTTTCCTACTATAAGGTTTTAGTGATTTAGGCATTTTCATAGGGTACCCCTAGGGTTTTAGGCATTTTCATAGGGTACCCTAGGGTTTAGGTTTAGACACTTTCATAGGGTACCCTAGGATTTAGGTACTTTCATTCGGTTTGGAATTTAGGCACTTTCATGTAGTTTGAGAATTTTAAAGTTTAAAATGTAAAATAAAGAGAGAGAGAGAGAGAGAGATAAAGATAGAGAGAGAGATAAAGATAGAGAGAGAGAGAGAGAGATAAACTGATAAAGATAGAGAGAGAGAGAGAAAAAGAGAGAGAGAGAGATAAAGAGAGAGAGAGAGAGAGAGAGAGAGTGGAGACTGACTTAGAGAGAATCTCTAGGAAATTCATTTCCGTTCCTGTGCACATGGGGGTGCCGGGTGGGCCAATGGAGTTATTGGTGCCTTTTGAATTTTTTGCTGGAGTGCATGGGAAATAGCACACCAAAAAAGGATTGGCCCGTACTTTATCCTTTTTTTAGCTGGGTCTTCTTATTCCTCTTCACAAACCTAGTTCTCTCTCAATCCGATGAGTTCACTTTCCATGGCTTCAAAGGTTTTCCCAAGAACAACATAACCCTATCCAAAAACTTCAATGAGTGGCGAAATCCCAATATATATTTATTGATCACTCATTCCACTCCTAAGCAATTTAAATGTGGGATGGAATGGGCCCTCTCTAATACCATGTGGAAACTTCATATCCATCTCAAATCAATGAGTGAAGAGGTATCAGCATATATTAAGTGATCATTTATTTCACTCTTAAACAATGTGGGACTCTAGTTCCTTAACAAAATTAACCAAAAACACAATGGGGATTATTGGCCACGCCTTCTACCCTTTTCCCTTCACATTTAAGAACTCCACAACCCATAAACCCTTCTCTTTCTCCATCGCCTCCGCTTTCGCCATCGTGATGGAGAAGTGAAACCAAGGCGGCCACGGCTTAGCCTTTTTAATCTCACCCACCAAAGATTTCTCAGATGCAGTTGCAAATCAGTACTTGGGTCTTCTCAATCCTGAAACGAACAGGAATTCCTCAAACCATTTGTTCGATGTCGAATGCTATACAAGCTCAATAATTAGACTTATTTTCTAAGCCCACACATGTGGTAAGATCAAATGAATAATTATATCACATGGGTCTCATACGATTGACTTTAAAATTGCACCGACGCCTCCCATACACTTCTATTCTAAATTTTCACTCAATTTTAAATCATTTTCCGTTCATAAAACTTGAATTTGATTTTTTTTTTTCCCTCTCTCTCTCTCCAAACCAAACAATAGGTGAGAAAATTTCTGAATTTCCCTTTTTTATTCCTTTCCCTTTGCATAAGTCCCAAACAAACCTTCCTAGAGTCAAACAAATACTCCAGTAACTCCACTATGACAGGCTGCTGTTTTTTGGAAACTTGGTTGACTGAGTTTTTAGAGAGATCAACATCCCGAGTCACAAGACTCCCAACACAGGCTAATCGATGCTCCCGGAGCTCCGCCACGTGATAGTTTCGGACCACTCCATAACCACACATTATTTTAGGATTCACAATTAAATGTAAAAACTCACATAAACCCGTGGTGGTGCTAGGACCACAACAACACCACAATTTTTTTTTTTTCAATATACAAAAAAAAATGTGGTGCTGGAATGGTCCGAGCATCCCGGGACTACCGATTAATTGCTCACCCCCTGATCAAGATTTTCCTTGGACTCCAATTTTTCCATGTTTCAAATGCGGTCGCTGACCCCTCCTAGTGCTCATGTACTCGAATCTCTCTCTCTCTCTCTCTCTCTCTCTCTCTCTCTCTCCCCCTCAACAATTGTGTAAACAAAACCCCTAATAAATCCATCAAGCAAGTGAACAATTAGAGTCTGGACCTTTCCAATGGCCAAACAAACAGATCTTTTCAGCTGGGTCTTCCTATTCCTCTTCACAAACCCAGTTCTCTCTCAATCCACCGAGTTCACTTTCCATGGCTTCAAAGGTTTTACCAAGAACAACATAACCCTATCCGGAATTGCAGAGATACAGAAAAACGGAATCCTCAAACTGACCAACAACACGATGGGGATGATTGGCCGCGCCTTCTACCCTTTTCCCATCACATTCAAGAACTACACAACCCATAAACCCTTCTCTTTCTCCACCGCCTTCGCTTTCGCCATTGAGACGGAGAAGCGAAACCAAGGCGGCCACGGCTTAGCCTTTTTAATCTCACCCACCAAAGATTTCTCAAATGCAGTTGCCAATCAGTACTTGGGTCTTCTCAATCGCGATACGGATGGGAATTCCTTGAACCATTTGTTTGCTGTCGAATTCGATACTGTTAGAGACTTGAACTTCAAGGATATCAGTGATAATCACGTTGGCATAGATCTCAATGACTTGACATCGAATGCTTCGGTTAATGCTAGCTATTTTGTCAATTCGACGCGAAAAGAGCTCGATCTAAAGAGTGGGAAAACAATTCAAGCATGGATCGACTACGATTCGGGGAAAAATCTATTGAGTGTCATGCTTTCTTTCTCGTCAGCAAAACCCAGTATCCCAATTTTATCAGTCGAAGTAGATCTTTCTTCGATTTTCGAAGAATCCATGTACGTGGGATTCTCTGCTTCCACAGGTGTGCTCATGAGCTCTCACTATATACAAGGTTGGAGTTTCAAAATCAATGGAGAAGCTCAATCTCTTGAACTATCTTCTCTTCCCTCTGTTCCGAAACCAAAACAGAGCAACAAAGCACTAATTATTGGCGTCTCTGTTGCTTTTGTTTTTGCAATTATCTCTGCGAGTATATTGGCCTTTTACTTGATTAGAAGGAGTAGAAATCCTGATGTAATTGAAGCATGGGAGCTCGATATCGGGCCCCACCGATTCCCCTACGAAGAACTCAAGCAAGCAACGGAAGGATTCAGAGATGAAAACTTACTTGGGTTTGGCGGATTCGGTCGAGTATACAGAGGTATTCTACCGAATTCAAATACCCAAGTCGCGGTCAAGCGAATTTCGCACGATTCGAAACAGGGGTTGCGCGAATTCGCATCGGAGATTTCAACTATCGGCCGTCTCCGTCACCGCAATTTAGTTCAGTTACTGGGATGGTGTCGAAAGGGAGGAGATTTGTTGCTTGTTTACGATTTCATGTCCAATGGGAGCTTAGATAAGCACATTTTCGACGAACCCAGATCGGTTTTGAGCTGGGAACAGAGGTTAAAGATTATAAAAGGGGTGGCAAGAGGATTGTTGTACTTGCACGAGGGATGGGAAGAGACTGTGATTCACAGGGACATTAAATCAGGCAAGCTGCTGCTTTATTTGGATTTTAACTGGAAAAAAAAAAAAACAGTTAATTCTGTTGAGCCTGCGTAAATAAGTCGTACGAAAAAAATCAGACGCTATACGATCGGACCATGTTTGTTTGCCGTTTATTCTTACAGCAATATTACCATTCAGTAAATGTCGAGCAATTGGCATTTTACATGATTGATTAACTCGACGAGCCTAACAAAATAACGATGCAAACAACTAATTGCATTTTATTCCTTGGCCTTATTTTTTTTTCCTACGTCTGAGTTTCAAATTCATCTTTTTAAAGGATCGTGAACTTTATTGACAGGTAATGTGCTGCTGGATTCAGAGTTCAATGGACGCCTTGGGGATTTCGGGCTAGCGAAATTGTCCAAGCATGGATCGAACCCAGGCACAACCAGAGTGGTTGGGACACTGGGTTATATGGCACCAGAGTTAACCCGGACAGGAAGGCCGACGACAAGCTCCGACGTTTTTGCTTTCGGTGCTTTTATGCTTGAAGTTGTGTGTGGAAGAAGACCGATTGAGTTTAAAGCTTTGCCGGAGGAGCTGATTTTAGTCGAGTGGGTGTGGGAGAGGTGGAAGCACGGAGCTGTTTTGGATGTGGTGGATAAGAGACTTGGGGGAGAATACAACGAGAATGAAGTTGTGGTGGTGATCAAACTTGGGTTGATGTGCTCAAACAGTGTGGTGGCGAGAAGGCCGAGTATGAGGCAGGTGGTGAGGTATTTGGACGGGGAGGAGGGGTTGTTGGAGGTGGTGGCACCTCCGTCGGAGGAATGTGAAGTGAATAAGGGCGGCGGCGGCGAGTCCGAGAATTTTGAAGATTCATACGAAAAATCGTCTTACTTTGAGAAGGTGAGCTTGAACTCGTGGGGTGGTGATAGGGATGTTAATGTTGATATTGAAGCCGGCAGGTAGCCATCCTTTGGGTTTTCAATTATGGTGTACATTAATATTTTTTATTGTCGATTTAAAAAAATTCTTTAAATTTCCTTTTGGAGTATACTATATTCTATGAGCTTATGTAAGAATCTATGTTAAGAATTTGTCCCACATTAATTAGTCATAACATCCAAAATTAATGTATGAGCTTGGCCAACCTCACAACTAATTGTTAGCAATTTATTTTGAGTTGAATAGTTTATTATGGTATCAGAACTAAGCTTTCGGAGACTTTACAACAAAATTGTCTTGATTGATTGCCTCATGGTTTTTGCCATAAATACACTTTGTCTCGACGTGATCCCAATATTATGTGTCCTTTGTTACCTCTCCAAATGTGGGTTAGGGATCTAACGTGCGGAGGGTGTTAGAGTTTGTCCCACATTAGTTAACTATAACTTCCAAAATTACTATGACCCAACCTCTCCAATCATTGCCAATTATTTTGAGTTAGGTACTTTACCAAAGTCTAAGGGTTGATCTAATGGTTTAGGAGTTTTTTCCCTTTCGATCTCAAGTTCGAAACTTTCTAGATGCTATCGAATCTAATTGGGTTGGTCCATATGGAACTTTAACCAAAGTTAGTAGGATTGGTCAGACACGGGGTAGGTGTTGTCCCTTCGGGGACAACATGGATGCTAGCCGATCACGGCCGTCCATGGTCGGCCATGGACGCCTCAGATCTGTTCGGCAGCGGATGGTTCGTTTTTGTTTGGACAAGATGTGATCTGAGCCGACCACGAACGGCCATGATCAGTCAAAGAGACAGCATCCACCCCGTGTCCCCGTTCCTAGAAATTAGGCGAGCTGCGCATAAACTCACCCAAATACCCTAAGCCGCAAAAAATGGAAAAAGAAGAGTGTCTAGGGGCTATTATGTGAACGACATGACTTCTACCAACTTGACTACCTAGAGTTCATAGAGAATAAAACCTTGTTTGGTCCCAACAAAAAAGCAAGCAACTAAAAAAGCAAGGCAATAATGGAATAAGAGCCTTGGACAGTACCCTACTCATTAGTCATTAAGATAATTCCAAGAGAAGGCCAAAATCACACCAAACAATGTCAAATGAAAAGAAACAGAAGGCATATATTTCTCTGTCGTCCTATGATCACTTTCCCTACATGTCCGTTAACTAGGGTCCACCACCTTCAATGAACCTGGACTATGTCGAGGGTACAGGCATATTCAAAACAGATACCTCATGAGTTTAAGGCATGAACCATGTATTCCACATGTTTCGTGTTGTGTTTCACAGGAAGTTGATTATACAGGGTTCATTCCCACCAGCAGGCCATATCACATCGAACACATGGTGCTCGAGTTCGACTCGTGTTTTGCCCTAACGAAATCAGCTTATTTTGCTACCAAATTATGCTCAAACATTTCCTATGATTCGTTCATTTTTTAAGCAAAACTCAAATAACCACTAGTTAGATCATTAACAGGCGCAGTACGTGCTGAAGTGAAAACGTTCGAAAAGAATCCCCACTGAAAACCAAAACGAAAAGATCATTAACACTAGGACTATTGATTGTGTTTTTGGTACACAACAAAGTCGTATAGAGAACAGTTCAAAAAAAAGTCATATAGAGAAAAAAATTGATTTTATCGGTGCTTCTCCGAGGAAACTACACATTTCCTCAGTCTTTTGCTAAAATATTTCTCGACGCATCTCTTTTGTTAGCATAATGTTTTCGACATCGCGCCAGCCATTCTAGGGATGGGAGGTTTAGGCTATCAATAAGGAAATGGAGCGGGTTGGGATTTAGAAATTGCAACCCCGGATATGCCCTATTCGAACAATGTGCCCTATACGAACAATATTTCTCGGTCGTTCGTTGGGTTCACAGCGGCGTGGCTCTCGCCTTGCTTGGTGGATCGCTGGCGGTGTGGTAGAATCTTGGCCGTCTATCCATTACCCTCTCCTTTGCTCTTCGTCGATCCGGCTTCATTTCCACCTGGCTCCTCGGGCTTCCGCCGGTTTCGCTGATGGGTGAAACTGGTTACACTTAACGACAAGGATGCTGGATTTCCCCATTCTCACCTTTCGGCGGCTTCGGTGCACCACCGGCCTTGTTGGATGATGTCAGTTCCTGGGCCTAACGGCATGCATGTGTAGTGTTCATTGTAGGAGTTTTGGTGTTGATGTGTGCTTAGGAGGCGTTGTGGTCGGCTAGTCGCTGGCGATGGGGTGGTTGGGGCGGCAAGTGCTATGATGGTTAGGGTTTCTTTGTGGTGTTCTTGGGTTTGGGCCTTGTTTTGGGCTTCAATGTTTTTATTTGGTATGCCGTCTGGGCTTAGGCCATTAGGTGTGGTGGACTTTGGCCCTGGGTATTTATGGTCTAGTCCCATTAGGTCTTTTTGGATGATGTCAGTTCCTGCGGTATTCGTTGTAGTTGGTGTTGATGTGTGCTTAGGTGGCGGTGGGGTGGTTGGGGCTTCAAGTACCATGATGGTTAGGGTCAGTGGCGGCTCCAGAAATTTTTAGCAGGGTGTTCAGGAATTATCTTGACGTTATTAGTTTAACTAACCATATACACAAATTTTTGTATGTTAATAATCTGAATAATGTGATTAAATAGTAAGAAAATAGATAATATGTCCCTTTTGCATGATCTCGGCGAAATTTTTTTTATTTTGGACCAAGCAAAAATGGACCGACTCGTAAATACATTAGACTTTTTTTTATAGAAAATTGTGAGGTGATAATGCTCGTGCGAATCTTTTTGGACATATCGTCTTTTTTTTTAGATATATAGAGTCGATTGTTGTTCATAGAGAAGCCGAATCACAATATCAATACCAGTACATACTTTTACTCTCTCTATTTTTTAATTTTTTGTCACTAAGGGTTTATACTTTGTTTTGAAGTAGTGTATTAAGTATTTAATTGTGAATTACTTGGATTGATGAGTGTTCATAGTAAAAGACTAAGAGTTCAAACAAAACCCCTAATAAAATTACATATAATGTAAGAAAATAAAAGATTTCAAGATGTTCAATTGACCAATTATGGGAAGTTACGAAGCATCCTATAAGCTTTAATTTAGTCGTTTATATTAGATCAATTATGGGTTGATTTTTTGAGTTAGGTGTTCAATTTTTTTGAATTGGGTGTTCAACTACTTTAAGGTTGGGTGTTCAAGAAGGGACTAAACTAAAATAAAAGTGAAAATCTTACATGTATTGTAACAAAAAAAAAAAATTGTTTATGATGTTCATGTGACCTCCCTACCACAAGGGTAGAGCCGCCTATGGTTAGGGTTTCTTTGTGTTGTTCTTGGGTTTGGGCCTTGTTTTGGACTTCAATGTTTTTATTTGGTATGCCTTTTGGGCTTAGGCAATTAGGTGTGGTGGGATATAGCGGTGGGCTTTGCCCCTGGGTGTTTATAGGCTAGTCCTATTAGGTGTTAAGACCTTGTTCGTTTTGGTTTTTGAGACCGGTTTTCTCAATTATTACTCAAACATTTCTCTCCAATTATTACCCATATTTTTAATTATTATTATCATTCTATCTCTCTCCAATCATTACCTCATATTTTCAATCATAACCCTAATTTCTCCCTCTAATCATTACCCAAAAACCAAAACCCAAACCAAACAAGAGCTTAATTCCTCCAACCCTTGCTTGGAATCCCCTCCCCTCTCCCCCCATTTGGATGCACCCTTGTCAAGATTTCACCAACAAATTTTTTGCTGATCAAAAAAAAAAAAAAAAAAAAAGAGAGCAAATCTTAGCAAATCTTATGTATACATATCAGCTTAAATTAACCAAGACTTGGACCACATTATGTAAAAGTTCTTTACGAAAGAAATTCATCAACCTCATACATCAGGAAAATTCTGGCCTATGCAGACAAAAAACTCTGCACCCCAAAACATTTTTGTACAGTCTCGACAACACTACACTTCCTTTTTTACAGCCTTAAACTTGTACATTAATTATATTTCCTCTTCAAGGGCATCAGGTAAGTTCACCGAGCCTCAGCTAGCCTGATTCTAGGTATATCCTTAACTAAGCAATGTACAAACTTTTTTAAAGTACAGCCAGCAAATTATTTTATTCTAAATCAGCTCCTGTCGATCTGGAATCGACAGATGGAGCCATAGCTACACAAGAAAAAGGAAGGAGGAAGTCATACTAGCCTCAGTTAGATGTACAACAACTTGTTTCCTATGCCGTCTGAGCCGAATACGCAGATAGAATGCCAATCCTCCTTTCTGCAAGATATTGAGCACTTTGTCACAAAAAAGAATTGTAAGAAAAAACTTGAGATAGCAAAAAGTTTGACAGCTCCACAATACAAAACACAAAAGAGGAATGATAAAGGGGGAGGGAGAGAATTAGTACCCCCGGCTGCAACAAGTTTCTCTACACGTGCAACTATGTGCTTCCCATAGGTGTACTTCTTCAGAGCATTCAGATGAACCTTTATTCGGTTAAGAATAATTTCAAGTTGCTGGTCATCACAAGTCTCCAGCAATTTCTGTACAACGTAGTTGGCAAACTGGTCTTTCATCATCACCTGAATTTAAGGGAAACAAAGTATTAAAGGAGAGTAAGCAGGTACCAAAAATAAATTAAAAGTAGCATAACAAATGCAATCTTTCAGAGAGAGCAAAATGTAGGAGCCTTCCAAGTGTGAGAAGCATCTCCAAATAACAAAGAGAATCACACCAAAAAGGACAGGCAGAAGTTCAGAGATCTAAGCCATAAGGCCCATAACCTCAAGATGAAGCTAAAAACTGAAAAAAAATTAGAGTATACCAGTCATAATTTTCTACTAAAAAAGCATTTGAATATAATCGTGGAATAACAAGCTATATTTATTGGCATTGAAAAAATTAGCTATTCACAAGAAGATGGTTTAGGAATCTACTCCATATTTCTTGTCATGAAGAATCTATGGCTGATTTGCATGTGGAACACTCTTTACTACAACCGAGTTAGAGGCCTAAAATAATTGGGGGAAGTGGTCATTATTCCCTGATGAGTAGATTCATGAGCTCTCTATCTTATAAGAGTAACTTCTACTATAAAATAGGGCCAGTATTGCTGAATTTCACATTTCAAACCAAATGTTTCCATAAATAGTCATTCCCATTATTCTCGAAGAAACATGCATATCATTAACCTTTCTTGAATTTCCCTACAGTTGCCAGATAGTTGTGAATAGTTTAGTAAGTGAAAATTTCCTTCAAATTTTCCAGTTGCAGTCATACTCTCATTAAACACCGCATCTAAATGTACTCTATTTATTACAGATAACAAAGAATCAGCTATGCATTTTGAATGATTTCATGGATACAAGGAACACCCACTGAACTTCAGGATTTACTCAGGCTGGAAAGTTAAAACATCTTAAACATACACATGTCGACTGTCTTCGATTAAATCCTAAAAGCACAGCTTTCCTTCTGTCGTCAACTAGAAAAAAATTTACTAAGGGGAAAAATGGACTGAGAGCTAAAAAGATATTATCTTAACCAGCAAGAAAGTTCACAAAAATGCAAATTCTGCGAAATGTGAAAAGAAACGAGAACTGGCCACAATTCACGTAATGCAGCTTAAAAATACACTGTGTTTGAACATACTCTAGAATATCAAATGCATGACTGACCTGAAGAGGCTCATTTTCATCGGTGGAGCCCAGCATCTCATTCACTAGGATATTGCGTTCTTCAGGAGTTCCAAAAGCTAAACACTTCTCCACAACATTGGAGGCAAACTTCTGCTGGCTCATCTTAACTATCTGCCCTATTAGCTTATTTATTATACAAGACCGTTCATGTGGCTTTCCATGCTCCAGTACATGCTGCGAGGATGAATGCAAGCAGTTAAGTAGACGCAACAACTAATTCAAAATAAGAGCATTGTAAAAATGACAAATTCAGAGATTTTGCTCTGGTATTTCCCTAAAGCAGGTTGGTCAGCTTTCAAGTCGATTTAGAGAAACATTTTCATGAGAAATACAAATGAATCCTTCTCCCGAGACGTGGTTTATGTCCATTCTGAAAAAGCATTAGATCAAATTTGACTTTCACAGACCTTCTCCTCAATTCATTATTCAATTAGCTGATTTGGAGCACGTACAAAAGACCAAAAGATATAACCACGATAGCCATATTCTGAACATTTTAAACTTATACAATGCCCCTCTCTCACTACGTGGGGCACACACATTGAAGGGAGTACAACCATCTAAACTGTGGCTTTAGCAATCATCATAACCCATATCAACAATTATGCACCAACTTACCCCGTGAAAAGGCAGTGATAGAAAACTATCATGTATTCAACTGTTGTAACAAATCACATTTAATTATAATGCATTCCAAACCACTTCAAGGGGTTGGAACAGGATAGCCCCAGCTTCCAAATTGCATTAGTAAAAAGGACGGCGTGTTAAGACATACAGAGCAATCCCTGAAATTGCAGAAGCAAGGATAATTGGCAAAGGGTATCCAAAAAACAGCAAACCTGAACAACATAATTCCCATATTGATCTTGTGCTAACATGCAAACAGACTGCAAAACCTCATCCATCACAATCTGTTGGGTTTTTGGGTCACTGCAATGCTCCAGGACTCTCTGTCAAATGAAAGCTCTACCCCTTTATAAACTTACACAATCATATACTCTGTACAGAAATAATTAATAAGGTAATAGTGGATAGTGTCGTAACCTGTATGACACGACAACCATATGGATGGGTGGACAGTGTCACTACTTGATCGTAAAATACTGAGATAATGAAATGGATAGCTTCTTCAGGTATGCATTCAATGCACTTCTGGATGACGTGATTCCCATTCTGATCACGTACACAACGCATGACATTACCATCGAGCTCTGCAACCATTGCGGTCTTCTGGTCCAGATCAACAACTTCTATGGCCTGGATGGTAGAGAATAATGTCAAACCTACTGCTTTCAGCAACAATTTTATTGCACCTTTTTCAGATATAGCAAGTCAACGAGGGGCATCATGTTGTTGTAAATCTCAGCTCCATCAGCTCTAGATTACTCATTAACATTGTCAACAAAACTATATTTACGACTTGGGGCCTCGGCTATGCTCTAATCCTAGGATGCTTCTCAAAGTAACTCAAACGGAAATTCTGAGGTGTGCATCATCTTCTAGATAAAAATACCCATCAGCCAAAGCAAATGTCATGCATTTCTCAACAAAAAAAAAAAAAGGTCAGCATATGACTTAGATCAAGCAGAAAATCTGCACAAAGATGCAAGAGAGATATACCAAAGAAATATGAGCCGCATATAGAGCATCTAAAGATAGGGAGAGGGTCAATCACAATATCTGGAATAGCACAAAATTAGACAAGCTACAAAGCTAACCAACGAAAGAACTAAATGATTATCAACAAAGGAACAGAACCGAAATACACAAGGAAAGGGAAACCAATCAAAGACAGACCAGACCTAAGGAGCTTCCACTCATGTACCCTTCTCAGATCCAATTTACCAAAACATGACCCACACTTACCAATTTTATTCAGTAGGGAGAAGAGCCCTGTACAGCAGTTCATAAATATAAGAAAATCTTGCATCAACCAGCTTTGAGCTGGTACCCTCCATTTCAGCCACAATACAAACTCAAATAAAAGCAGCTAGGGTGCTTTCTAGATCCGGCAAAAAAGCTTGGAAGATGCTAGATGTGCAATTTCCCCGATAGCTCAAGCACATGGTTACATTAAGGATGTAACAGAAATACAGAATTCTTAGAAACCGAAATAAAAATGAGAAGCCACATAAGCAATATATACAGGTCTGTCTGCTACACTGTAAAGTTATGCAGTCAACAGGATAAATATACCTTCTGGATCACTCGGCAACCGTACATCTGAAGGCTAAGAGTGAGGACATGCCCAGTTAGTTGGTCGGCCAGTTCCCTGATCTGATATCCAGTTCCATGTTCGAAAAACTGAGAATGACAAAAGAAAAAACTGTCAACCACCAAATAAAGTAACTTAACCTTATTCTCATGAGGATACTAAATCAAACATAAAAAAAGTACACAAGACCCAGATCGATAACCCCGTCAAACATAAATTAGTCAAGCAAGCAACTTACCTTCTGGATCACATAGTTACCAAATACATCAGTCATTAGAGAAAGAGCTTGAGGCATAATTTCATGGAAGACCATGTTTTTTTCCTCTGATGTGGCAGTTTCAAGCTTCTGTTGAATAAATCGACTTCCATACTGATCGGCACTGCCCATGAAAGTGTAAATTAAGTAACTGAGTTTACAAGGGATTGGACAAAAGAAGAGGGGCAATAATATTAGCCAGCAATAGCTACCTGAACTCAACGACATGACCAGAAATCTCTGAAAGCTCAAAAAACTTTGTTTTATTGCTCTTAAACTCATCTAGTAATGAGGACGCAAAGTGTCCATCTAGTAATGAGGAGGCAAAATGTTCAGAAGGGTAACGCATGCTCCGCTCACCATACCTGACTGGACTGCCTGATCCAAAGGGGGAATTTGGAAGAAGGGTACCCCCCAACGGGCTACTAGGATAGGACATACCAAGACCAAATGCAGAGTTACCATAGTAATTCTGATTTAAACTACCATACGGAAGAGCATACTGTGATTTCTGAGGTGTAAGCAAAGACCCCAAGTAAGCCTTTTGAAGTTCAATCAGATCCATGTATGCATTTCCCATTCCTTCCCTTTCGATTGTTGGATCACTGAGGGCTGCTGCTTGTGCAGCCGCATACTCAGTTGTTCTCAGATAATGAAGATATAGGGGATCCATGAGGGGCATCTGAAAAGAACCACTTGCACTTTGATTCCCAGCTCTACTAAGATTCTGTAGTTCTGCTGCCGCAGTCATTAAATTAGGCCCTAAATTCAAACCTCCACCCAATGCCCTAGAATCCAAGCCAGAGACACCCATTGCTGATGCATTAAGAACATTCTCATACAAAGGTGGCAAATTAGCTGTTTGATTTCCCATCATAGATGGTGATGCAGGATTGATGGCATACCCATTAAAGCCATAGTTTGAAAACGATGAATTTGGACTTTCTAAATTGTGGTAATTAGATGGTGAACCTCCTCCACCATTGAGAATTGGGGTAGAAGGCCCTTTTAAGTACGAGTTTGCCAAGGACGCAGCAGGTCTGTGAACTTCAACTTGTCCATTAGCAATCAAAGAAGGATTGCTCAGATCAACCCCAACACTGCCACTTTTCCCCACATTGGAATACGAACGGAATTGCCCGGAATCAGATCTACTTAGGTGAGGGTGTTGTTTAACACGGTTTTGATCAGTTTGCCTATGAAAAAGATTCTGATGATCATCAATCTCTTGTTGAATTACAGACATGGGATGGTTCTCTTCTTCAACCACTCCATTTCCCAGTAGACTCATGCCGGACAAAGCAGCTACTAAATCTGAATGCTCACTCATACCAGGTGATAGACCATTGAAAGAGTTTGAACCATTAATGATATTTCTTTTATCCATAGAGCTGACTCTCCCTCCTCCAACTGGCGGAATTCGAGGACTAGGAGCCCTGGCTACCAGTTGAGGGTCCGGAGTAGTGCTTCTTGACAAGGATGCACCCAAAGCAGAAGCATAAGTTTGAGATGCAGATGTACTGCTGTTTTGAACAGAAGACATGCCTTTGTTATTTGTCCCAAACCGTAAAACATCCATTGACGCCATTTCATGATGCAGATTATTAAAATGCAATTCAGTAGATTCCACACCATTGTCAAACGCATTACGGCTAGCAGGACGAGAAGGGTGCCTAGAAAGAGATGTTGCATTACTTATATCATCCTGCATAGATGACAAAAAGCCTAATTCAGAACACAAACCCACAACTTGGAAAGAAATGTATATATGCACGCACAAGTCTAAACAGATTCACTGCATCCTCAAATTGGACAACAGGGAGATATACAGAGAAAAACCCATCATATTAGTACCTCCCTGCACATCAAACAAACTAGAGAGGAAGTAGCAGAGAATGCCATCTAAATTTTAACAAAGAACTCAAAGTAGCATAGAGTACTCAAAATGACAAGGGGTTGATATTTTTTAGTTCAAGTATATAAATATATATAGTCTGTTCAAGGACAGGTCAAGGAACAAAGGGCCACGACCAAGGACTAATTGCAGAGATGAGAGATACAATAAGAAAAAAAAATGGGGAAAAATAAAAGAAAAGCATTTCGGCAATATTTGGTACAGATTCATACTATCCTAAGTCCGCTTTATTGTTTGATTGAATATTAATGGAACTCTTATAGAGTTTGAAATTCGAGTTGTTTCTTCTTTTCCATCACCATTTATCGAGTATCCAGGTGTCCAGTTGAGACGCATTGCACATATACCCATAACCCAAACATACTTATTTGTCAGCACAAGTACGCTAGGGGAAATAGAAGCGCGCATTTAATAAGAAGCAAATCCATGAAAAAACAAAACTTCAACCCTGATCGCTTAATGTATATTAAACATGCAAACACAAACATAAGCTGGAAAATAAGTGAAGTACATTTAATTTTCAATAATTGGATTGATGGATCACTCAATCAGGTCAGTGGTGTCACTGTCACCAGCTAGATATCAGTCATCATTTCAAGGATCATACAAGCATTATAGCAGGTCCAACCCCACAATTAAATGCATCCCGCAAGTTTAATGCTGGCAATCAAGAATCGGAAATAGGATAGGAAAGGAAAAATGAAACTTCCAGTTTCATCCAAATTCTAAATAAAATGTAAACCTTTTGAACCTTTAAGTCAGTGAAAAAGCATGGAAAATCACACATTGGTTTTTGGTGCCTCTCGTTGTCAAGTCACAGATTCCATCTCACTAAATGTCACTTTCGGCGATTCTACTTTCATTTGCTATAAAGCAACGGCACTGAGTTTATTCTGCCTTTCAGATGGAAATACTGGGAACACCCAATTTAACATGATGACTTGAGGCATCATAATTAGCAAACAGACTAGGAGAGGTTGCAACCAAAGAGAGGAAAAAAATGATTGAATAGCTGCAAAGCAACTAATTGACATGGCAACATGAAACAAGAAAATTTCGCCATCCAGGTAGAATTAATTCTCCATCATAATACTAAATTTCTACCATCAGATCGAATTAAATTGGTCTAACCAACGGCTAGCATCAGGATAAACAAAGAGCATATCGAACATACCCACAGACACAATAAAGAAAACACTGGAGGTCAAAGAATAAAAACAAAAATGCACATTCCAAAAATACCAATTCAGTGTAGAAGCAGAATTCTGAACCCAATGACCTTATATGCACAAGGAGACCACTACACATACTAGAACAAACTTAGTTACTAAATTTCAACAAATGACAAGGTGCTTTGACCTATCTGCCATATAATTTTGCAGTCCTTGAGATTGGGACATGAATTCAAGACCGCAGTTAATGAGTAAAGGCCTGAGATAGAGCATCTCCAGCCCTCGCTTTTTCACTTCAACTCAAAATTTGAGTATAACACCGAAAATCAGTTCCACTCAAACTGGGCGATACTCAAATGATTACTCGAATTTTAGAATGCTATTATGTGCATCCTGAATTTACAACTATGCCCTTAATAAAGCTTTTACTCAAATTTATACTTAAGATTTGGGTTTGTCCATAGGAATGCTTCGTACCAAATGAAGCTTTTACTCAAATTTGAGTAAAAGCATAAGCTTTTTTTTTTTTATAAGTGGTAAAAGCATAAGCTTGAAACAAGAGCAAATAATGTTCTACAGTTATCACAACGGAAAATCTCCTGAATGATCTTAGCAATTCTCTTCTTTCTATTTTGTGTTCTTATAGTGGTTCGTTAGGGTTTTATAATACACATATTCGATGCTGGAGTACAGTTACAGATATTGTTTCCTCTTTTATCAATAAAATGCATACATGCGTGCTTAAGCTTAAGCTGACCCAAACACCTGCTACAGAAAAAATCAAAAAACGCAAGGAACAAACAATGCTCTACGGGTTATTCACAGGATAATCACCTGAATGATCTCAGCAATGCTCATCTTTCTACTTCCCAACCCTAACCCAGACAATCCAATCAGTCCATCCCCGCCCCATTCTGCCGCACCCTGCGGCCTCATCGACTCGATTCCCTCACCTCCTCCTGTGCTCACCTTTCTCCTATCTCCAATACTACCGCCGCCACCCGAGCCCTGCAACCGCTGCGCAAACCTCCAGTCCTCCTTCGAAAGCATCGGCGGCGGTAGCCGAGGGTTCAGATTCACGTTCGAGTAATAATACGAAATGTACGCCGGATCAGACCTCATCTCCTCCTCCGTAACGCCACCGTGGCTGCCGAACAAGCCTCCGACAGCGTTCAACGATCCTTCCACGGTCGGAGGAGCTGAACCACTACGGTACATACTCAGCTCTCTCTCTCTAAACCCTAACTCGTCGCCGTAGTCAATCGATCGCACTCCACCGTCAGTCATCATCTTCGAATAACTCTCAGTAATCATCACTCAGACACAAAAACTACACAAACTCTGAAAAAATAACCAAAAAAAAAAAAAAAATCAACTGTTAGCTCAATTCGACAACAATTGGTCCAAAAGGTCATAAAAAATCCTACTCCAAATCAAAGACTCAAATTTAATTTGTTCTAGAGCTTCAAATAACACCCAGAAATCATGACTCACACACGAACACTACACAAACTCTTTAAGAAAATCAACAACAGAAAAAACTCACAGTGAACTCAATTAGACAACAGATTGTTCAAAGAGTCAAAAAAGCATCAAAGACTCGATCTTTTCTTATATCTTAGAAGTTGGATTAGTTAATGGCATCATCAAAACAGTGAATCGAAAGCTACAAATCAAAAAAGCTTTGATTCAGTGAATTTGAGTTTACTCATGGATAGATACAGAGATCAGATTGGGAATGAGCAATCTCAGTTGGTTTTGCAGTGACGATGATCGCCGCAGGTATTTGCTATTTTTAGAGAGAGAGAGAAGAGAGAGAGTGAATGGGGGAAGAGAGGGAAAGAGGGGAACAGTGAAGTGAAGAGGAGTGGGAGTGATAAGCACGAGTGCTGGGGAGCCGTGGACCGTCGGATGGAGTGGCTGACGGCGGGGATTGGTCCTTGGAAGGATTTGTTGTTAGTTCATTAGGGTTTTATATTTCAAAGAGATTTGATGCAATGGACATTGTGGGTTTGGATAGTGTTGTCTAATTCTATATTCGATTGGAATTCATTAATCTCATGAAACGCATATCTCTTCGCTTCTTGGGGTCACGTCACAAGAATTACTCTTTTGAGTTTCCTAATTCCGAAATAGACAAAATCTGTTTTTTACCTAACCGGAGATGGAATTTTTGTTTGAGGTGCTTGTAAGTTAGATTGGACGTTCCTAACCATAAAACCCAAAAAAATGAAATAATACATATTTATAAGGTGATTCAAGTACCGGAAACACGTCTTAATACTTTTGCTCCCTTCGATTTCGTGTAAGAAAGTTATGGTAACACATGCACATTTAACAAAAGGAATTTTGGAAGGAAATTAAAATATAGTTGTTGAAGAATGAAAGTAAATCTATTTGCAAATAAATTTGTTGTACATTTTTTTATTTTTTTGCTTGACAATGTTAAAGAAAAATAGTAGTAACTTTTGCAAACAAGTAATTAAAAGATTTGGACTTGTATAGTTGTACAAATACCATAGACTAAACAATAAAAAAAAAAGTACAATTGAACGAGAAGTAAAAGCCGGCCGGTGTATATATCATTTTTGTAAGAGAAAACGTTTGAGGTCATGAACCCACTTAATTTCTAGACTAGAATTATATCTCGCCCAATCTGTACAAATTCTAGAGGGAGTTAAATAGGAGTCCTAATTCTTAATCCTACTTATGTATTCATTCTAGTCATTTAAATGACTTATGTTAACAACCCGTAACTAAAATCCATTCCTACCCCCATTTATCAAAATACAGGGTTTTCCCTTCCTTATTTACAGTTACTATTTGCTTATTTCCCAAATTAACCTTTCCAATTTCAGTTTCCAGTGTACTGAAATTTTGTGAGAAATCCAAACGATCTGGGAATTTTGGCGGCACCCTAATATGCGATTCCAATTGTTTTCAGTGTATTGGGATTTTCATTTTGCGATCCGTGAAAACCGAACGTTATGTGATCATGATGTCACGTGTTCTATGTTTGCAAATTCATCATTACAAGGAACTTGAGTTTGTTAGTTTCAACGTTGTATAAATTTTAAGTATATAAGTTTCATGTGATAAATTTCAAGGTTTTTGATGCATAATTGATAAATTTTGTGTGATAAATTTATCGTTAGAGGGAGCTTGAATTTTGTAGTTTCAATTTTGTATAAAGCTAGAGTGTATAAATTTCGTGTGATGGATTTTGAAGTTTTGTTGTATAAATAAATTTCGAGTTTTTGGTAAATTGCGTGTGATAAATTTCGATGTCGTTAACACAAATCTATCGTTTCAATATTGTATAAACTTCGTGTGTAGAAATTTGGTCTGGTAAAATCAATTTTACCACTTCAAATCAATTTTGTCTGTACATTAGAAGTTCGGTGTAGGGATGGCAGGAAGGGTGTATACTCATTAAATCAATTTCATGTTGTATACATTTGAAGTTCAATTTTACCAAGTCAATTTCAATTCAAGTATAATAAAATCTTTGGTCTTCTTTCCTAAATACGGAGTAAAAGATCACATTAACATTTAATTACTGCGTTAAATTGATGATAAGTGTTGGTAATCTCAGTCAAATATGAAAGGTCAAATAACTCATTAAATGATAGTGGATTATATTTGGGATTATTCTTCTAGGTCTAGAAAATAGATGTCTAATTACCACTAAGGTAAGTCATTTTTTTTAATTACCACTAAGGTAAGTCACTCTTTTTTGGAGTTTAGGTTTAGGGTGCACTTTCCTATTATAGGATTTTAGTGGTTTAGGCACTTTCATAGAGTACCCTAGAATTTTAGGCACTTTCATAGGGTACCCTAGAGTTTAGGTTTAGAGTGCACTTTCCTATTATAGGATTTTAGTGGTTTAGGCACTTTCATAGAGTACCCTAGAATTTTAGGCACTTTCATAGGGTACCCTAGAGTTTAGGTTTAGAGTGCACTTTCTTATTATAGGGTTTTAGTGGTTTAGCCACTTTCATAAAGTACCTTAGGATTTTAAGCACTTTCATAGGGTACCCTAGTCGTGGGGTACCCTAGTCATAGGGGTACCCTAGAGTTTAGGTTTAGGGTGCACTTTCCTATTATAAGGTTTTAGTGGTTTAAGCACTTTCATAGAGTACCTTAGGATTTTAGGCATTTTCATAGTGTACCCTAGTCGTAGAGTACCATAGAGTTTAGGTTTAGGGTGCACTTTCCTATTATAGGGTTTTAGTGGTTTAGACACTTTCATATGGTATCGCTTTGACCTGATGTGAACTTTTCAGAGTTGGGCTTGACCTGATGGTAATTATGGAATCCAAGGGTGACCTAATGGTAAATGTCCCATTATATTTGGGTTTAACTTTTCATGGGTAAAATGGGTAAATTATACATTTACGGGATGTGAACGTAATAAGTGACGCAAGTGGTGGCTAGCTTGGTAAAGCTCTTGGATGCTCCACACTGCATCTCGAGATCGAATCTCAATCCCTGCATGTAATACATTAGGAATGATGAGTGACAAAAATAATAATAATAATAATAAAGTAATGATGTCCTGGTTGATAACATAAGTATGAGGAGGATCATGATTTAGATATATCTAAATTTTATTATCTCCGGAATTATTTTTCTCATGTTCATCATTCTCGCTCTTATTCAGCACGACAAATATAAAGGTTTCAAATAAAACATTTTATGTAAAAAAAAAAAAAATTATGACATTTATCCCAGCCTGCTCTCTTGGATTTTTGTCATCTATGTATTAGTTTTGATTATGTTAAAATTATGAAAGTAGCTAGATCCCTTGTAACCACTGTCCATAATCTTGGCAAGGCAGCTATGGACAATATGTAATGTTTTTATATTTATGAGATTTGCTTGTTTGTCACCCAAAAAAAAAAAACATTTATGACATACAACAATAAATGTCAATCCTTGGGCCTCCTTTGGGTAAAAAACTTAAACCGGATTATTGGTTTTTTGGGGTACAAAAAACCATAGTGCTTTGGGTAAAAATCTTAATCCAATAATCCACCTCCTTTGGGTAATAATCCAATAATCCGGATTATTGGATTATTCGTTTGTCCTTATTCAATTTTTTTTTGCATCCGTTAGTTTTGCATCAAGATTTTGTGGTTTCTGGATTCCTCTCGACGAGACGAATCTAACAAGTATAAAATTATGGTCAAAACTCAAATTTTTTTGAATAAGGACAAACGAATAATCCAATAATCCGGATTATTGGATTATTACCCAAAGGAGGTCTCGATGCCACGTGTCATGTGCAGAACAAAAAACCAATAATCCGGTTTTTTGGATTATTTGAGAAAAAACCAAAAAACCAATAATCCGGTTTAAGTTTTTTACCCAAAGGAGGCCTATTATATCGTTATCTAATAAGGTAACAAATCTGATAAGCTTGAACATAGAAGCCAATAGTTACCTTAGTAGCAATGGTGTCAATTTTAACCCTTTTAGCATTATTCTTCTCTCTTTTTTGGGGATGTACTGAAGAATTGAATAATAAGTGGATGACAGAAAAAATAACTAATGAAATCTAGCATACTAAACGAGGATATATGTTACATGGATCTTTCTAATTTTGAAAAGGACCTCTGTTAAACACTCAACACTATGATAATGGTATGAAATATGGTCGGGCTGTTTAATTGGATAATAACTTAGCAAGTATATTTTTTAGTATACCCCGTATCTTTGAAACTAGAGAACTTTTTATTAAAATAAAAGTGTAGATACGTCAATATTCTGTACACCCTATATAGTGATCTACTCAGAGAAAACCAATGTTTAAAGAAAACAAAGTATTGCATTTTAGAAACTTCAATTTTTCAAAACTGCTCGTCCAATTATACAGAGTCTCAGAGAGACAACAGTGAGAGAAAATTTCCGCTATATTTGATCTTTGACTTTTAAAATAAGCTTTCGGTACACAATCACATGAAAAACAACTAGAAACTACAACATGAGTAAAGCATCAAATAACGGTCTAAGAATCGACATAGTCAATATATTGGCTTGTAACACATTTAAAACTTGTTTTAAAAGTTTTTTTCTCGTATTTTTTTATATTACGAAACACTTCACACTCTTAGATAATGTCTGGATTTTACATTTGATGTGTCATAAGTATTGCGATTTCCTCCACATGTATGGGGAAGAATTAGTAAAAAAAAAGTAAAAAAAAAAAAACAAATGTAAACATGAAATGGGATATTTAAAATATAAAACTTCAAATTTAATTGTGGTCTGATGATATGTCGTTACAATGTACGTTGATTTTTGTTTTTTTTTTGCAATGAATGTGTTGCTACTACGAATTACCTATGACTTTGCCAAGAAAATAATTTAATTTAATTTTTGATAACAGGGTACCTAAGTGAAGTGATTGCATAAAAGTATAAATAAAGAATCTGTATTTTTTGCACACTTTTGCCTAAACTAAGAGTGGAAATTGACCCAGTTATAAGAAAACTTGATTACCCAATTACTAGTTAATGGAGTAGCACCAAATGGCGACCTTCAACTTTTGTTTCTCTCGCCTACTACCGGGTGTTAGAGGAAAAATATTTTTTTAATTAAAATATATTGCATTCGCTAGTTAACGAGTCGTGTTAAATACTGATACGACATTAATTACTATCTTCAAATTCGGCCACTAAAATCTTGCGATTGATTCTTGAATCCGTATGAAGTGACACATTATACAACACAACTACTAAAAAGCAAGTGACACATTATACAACACAACTACTAAAAAGCGTCAAGATGCAGAGTTCTACGATTCATGCAACTTTCATGGCATTAGTTGAACTACTAACGTCTATTCAATTTACTATATATGTATTCCAAGAAGATTTTACTAGATTTTCATTGCTCTGTATATTCAACTGCTCTTACAAAAGTCTAACTCGATTTCCTTGCATAGTAATATGAAAAGGACACTTGAGAATAAAAGGAGCGAATGACATGCACTTGTGTTTCTTGAGCCAAAATTGCAATAGGCCCTTTCGAACTTGATTTTACTCCATCCGACCCACAACATTTTTATGGAAATCCAATTATTTTAGGAAACAAGTATTAAATGCATGTATACTTTCAAATTTAGTATATTATTTTATATTACAACTTAAATTCCACTTATAAAATCATTTTATTATTATTTATGAAGGTTAAAAATTAGAAAGTCACACATTTTTTTGGTTGGCTTTTTATATATGACTAATATTATGGGACTAGGGACGGAACCAGGATCCCGCCTCGGAGTTGGCATCCAAATCAATATTCTCTCTCCCTCCATCCCACAAATATAATCTATTACTATAAAGCAACGTAATTTTTTTAAATAAAATTCTCACTTAGTTCTTTAATTTCGTGTCAAGAAGTGTAAGAAATAATTAGTATAAAAAATATACAAATGTTCTACGGTCATTTTTTTTCTATGTACCTAAAGGATACACATTTTCATAGGTTAATCATTCATCAACATACTTAATACCAACAAATTATACATTTTTATCGATTAATCACTCATTAATATGCTTAGTACCAAAAAAATAACACAACGCATTTGGAACAATAATATTGCTCCTATAGTACAAAAAAAAAAAAATTGAACCCGGGAGTGGCACGTGCCACCTCCCCCTCTCGAGCTCCATCTTGTATGGGCATCTCAAAATGAATAGAGGACCCACGTAAGACGGAAATAGCATTTCATAGGTAGTAAAGCCTAGATAGTAGAATCTCTCTGCCTGCGTGCAGGGGCTTTTCATTTATTTGTTTCTAATTCTACCATATAACGGGCTTATTTATTGTATTGATTTAGTTGTTGGGCTTGGTTATCTTGTGGACTTTCACAATTCATGTAGTGTTCCGGGTTAGTGTTTTGTACTTCATATGTGATGTAATCGATCTCTCTTCTATCGATTGACAAAAAACCAAAAAAAAAAAACCTAGATGGTAGATACCCAATCAATATCAAGGGACAAGAATGTCTTTTGAAACCACTTTTATTAGTAGTGATGCATAAGATACCCAGCCAATATCATGGGACGACAAAAAATATTATACTGGGGTTGAATTTTAAAACCGGATAATTTAGTACTGGACTCGAGGCCTTGACTTGCGTATTCATGGATCCCGACTGAGGATATTACATTTATATTTATATATATATAACACTAGCGTTCAGTACACAAGCAAATTCACTATACACACACACAAAAAAAATAAAAAATTGTAGACTTGTATTTGTAAAAGAGGAAGTCAGGGCAGATTACTGCACTAGTGCACTGAGCAATTAATAGAAAAAATCGGATTTGAAGATGATAACTGCCATGCTAAATTACAAAAAATTGTTCTCAAGATTATTTTTTTTCACGTTTTACCTAATTCGGACATTTTTAGAATTGGAAAATGTGAGCTAGCTTCAAAATTTCTCAACGCCAAAAGAGTGCTCTCCCTTTATAAATAAAACATATTTCTTTGTATGTAAATCATGGCAATAGGTGTAGCTGGCTATCCAAAGTATTGTTATTGAACCCTTTTTTCATCTCAACATGAAAGACATGTCGTGCCGTAGATTTTTCACATTCTTGTCGAACTACATTTATTTTTTGCTTAGCTGCTTGATTCGTTTTGGGTTAAATTCCTAAAACACCCCCTCATCTTTTCCAATTTTCCTAAAACACCCCCTAACCTTTGAAAACGTCCACAAACCCCCCCTCATCTATTACCGTTAGCCATCTTCACCCCTTCTGTTAAAGATTCGTTTGAATTTGAAAAAATAAAAAAAATTTAAGACGACATTGCCCTTTAACAGGGCTATATATGCATACAACCTGTATATATCTTCTCCTCCATTTCTACTCCATTTACAGGTACGATCGATCTCGATTCTCTCTCTCTCTCTCTCTCTCTCTCTCTCTCTCTCTCTCTCTCTCTCTCTCTCTCTCTCTCTCTCTCTCTTGTACTCTCTCTCTCTCTCAAGAAGCCATGGAAGCTAACAGTAGCTTCAACAACTCCAACTCGTACCCAACCCAGAATTGGGTTGATGCGGACTGTGGTTGTGGGGTAAGAGCTCCTGTGAGGACTTCACATTCGTATGCCAACCCAGGAAGGAGATTCCAGTGGTGTGTGAACTACCAAGTAAGTAAAATAATAGTTTGACTAGGCATAAGTAGAGGATTATAAGCCCTAATTTGTAGCATTTTCTGGTGTTAATGTAGGATCCAATGGGTTGCAAATTTTTCAAGTGGGTTGATCCTGAAACATGCCCTAGAGGATTAGTCTATGGTAGACATTTGCTCAACAAAATTGGCCAGATGGAGAAGAGGGATGAAGATTTGAAAAGGTTGCTTGAAGTTGCATAAATGGATAAGGAAAAGTTAATGAAGAAGATAGACAAGCTGTCTAGGATGAATGAGGCTTTGAGGAAGAAGAATGAAGCCCTTGAGAAGAACAATGAAGTGCTTAAGAAATGCATGCTTGTATTGGTGATAGTTGTAGGTATCTGTGTCTCACTGTGTCTGTGCAACAGGAAACCCATGAGTGGGAGTGGGATGAATTTGTACCGACCATGAAATGTAATGGAACTTTTATGTACACCTAATGCAATGCCAATGTTTCTGACCTAATGCAATGCCAATATTTTTGTACCTAATGGCAGAATTTGATTATGTTTTGTACATATATCAACTAATGGCAACAGTCCATATGATTGTAATACATATGCATCCAAAATGTCACCCAAATACATCACAACTACATAAACCATACCCAACTGCAGCCATCACAAGTACATAAACTAATACATGAAGTAAGCCATAGACAATGGCATTCAAAAACTACAAAATCCATAAAGGTTGTAGTCAAAAGCCACACACAATGAGCAGTACAAACTACAAGTCACTGGTCAAAAGCCATAGACAATGGCATTCAAAGTACTAGTGGAGAATTAAGACTACAAGTTACTTCCCTGGATCATTTGAGGCTTGAGATGACTTCACAAAAGACTTTGTACTAACAACTCTTCCATTCCTGATGAGGGGAGCACTTGGATTGAGTTTAGATGGTGGGTTATGAGCTTGAATGGTTGTGGAGTGCTGACTGGAATTCCATCATTTTTCAACCTTTTCAAAGCATGCCATGTTTTACAAGTTTTCATAAAAATTAAGTTATCAACTTTCAATCAAGTAAATTAAACACATTTGTTACCCTATGTGGCTGTGGTGGATCAGCTGCCTTGGCTTTACCTCTTGATGTAGATGTTGTCCCAGCACCTCTGGTCCCACCTCCCCTGGTCCCACCACCTCTGGTCCCACCTCCCCTGGTCCCACCACCTCTGGTCCCACCTCTTCTGGTACCACTGGATTGACCTGAATACTTGGTTTTCTGTTTCCCATAATAGGTATTCTTAACCCAAGCCTCTTGTGGTTTCTTACAAGTTCTTTTGTTATGTCCAAAGGTCCCACATTGTCTGCACCTAAGTGTAATGTGATGCTTCCTAACCTTGAATGGATTATTGAGCTCATCCTCTCCTTTCCTCCTAGCCTTCTTTGGCCTACCTGACTTTGCTCTAAATGGAGGAGGCTCTATTGGTTCATATGGTTGTTTTGGCCACATTGTTTTATCAGGTAATGGATTTATCCTATAACTGTAAGTCTTAATGAATGTCTCCCTTGTGTAATCAGGATGTACATAGTCCTCAGGCCTCCCATTGTGAGTAAGAATGGCTGCACATGCATGATTGCAAGGAACTCCACTAACATCCCACTTTCTACAGGTGCAAGTGTGCTCTCCAATGTCAACCACACAAGTTTTGTCTGTACCAGTCACTTCAAACAATGTCCCACCACAAAAAATGACTTGCATTCCTCTTGCATTTACTATTTTATACCCAAGTTTCTTCCTTATATTAGGACACAAGGGTCCATTGAACTTGTTAGAGTACTCAAGCCTTGCTGCATACCTTGCCATAAACAGTCTCCTAATTGTCTCAAGCATGGTTAGTATGGGCATGTCCCTTGCTTCTTGGATCTAGTTATTAAACCCCTCACTCATGTTGTTGTCCATTCTATTCACCTTGGACCTAGGGTTGTAGAAAGATCTAGCCCAAACTTCAGGAACTTCCCTCACCATCCACTCATGTGCATCTTTGCTAGCACTCTTCAGAATCTCCATGTGCTCCTCAAACTCTGGCTTTGTGTATGCAGATGCTGCTCCCCAGAACATGTCTTTAAACTCTTTCCCTCTGTAGGTCTTGCTGAAATTGGCATACATATGCCTTAGACAAAACCTGTGCTCCACATCAGGCATAAGCTTTTTGAAAGCTTCTATCAAACCCTGCAATAGTAGAGCAAGTCATTACTACTTAAATGATGTCAATAACAACACATGACAGTAACTACAAAGTCAATTTAAATGTACCTTTTTCCTGTCAGACATGAAACACCACCCCCTCTGTTCAGGTCTTCCTACAATTGTCATCAAGTTCTCTAAAAACCATACCCAACTGTCCTTTAATTCTTCCTCCACAACTGCCATGCAAAGAGGGTACATTTGATCATTGGCATCTCTGCCAGTGGCATGCATTAACTGTCCAGAAAAAGGACCTTTAAGGAAGCAAGCATCTAGGCCAATAAAAGGTCTGCAGCCAGTTAAGAAACCCTTAATCTGTGCATCAAAGCTTATGAATATCCTTTGGAATGTCACTATGGATCCTAACCAAGGCCTGTTCACCTTCATGATTGCATGGGTTCCAGGGTTATACTTCCTCAACACATCACAATAATCCCATAACACAGAGTATTGTTCTTTCAGATTCCCATGTATCACCTCTAGAGCTGTTTTCTTAGCCCTCCAAGCTTTCTTCCTAGACACATCTACCATCCATTCCCTCTTCACATCATTTTTCAATGTCTTCACCTTTTTATCAGGTTCAGCAGCAAATGTGTCTTTGTACTTGTTAGCTATCCACCTGTGGGTTGCCAATCTGTTTGTGTATTTCCTAATACAACAATGTTGAGCATTAATTTTCTTAATTTGGAATGATTTCTCACCATGCATTGGTGAGGCATGCAACCTAAAGCCACAGTTGTCCTTGCAAATGACAGTCACCCTTGTTGATTCATTCTTCACATACTCATATTCATACCCTTCCCTAATGTGGTACTCTTTAAAGAATTTTCTGAAGGCAATCACATTGGGAAAAATCATACCCTCCACTAGAGTGGGTTTCTCCATATCCCTACCCTCATCAAACTCTCTAAATTTTTGCTTCCTTCTATGCCCACCCAAGTCATCATCCTATTCATTGTCTATGCACTGTAATTCATCACTCTTATCACTAACTTCACCTTCCTCATCAGCAATCTCCATCTGTGGTTCAGTAATCACCACATGCTTGTCCAATTGTTCCACTTCATCATCACCTGAGGACTCTTCAAAGCCACTAAAATTACTGTCATCACTGTAATCACTGTCATCACCACTCTCTAACTCTACTTCAGACTCATGATGACCACTCTCCAACTCAACTGGACCAGCTGGTATTAGGCCTTCATCTAGGGTTTCATGACCACTCTCCTTAGTCAAAGAAGATACCTCCTGAGTACTAGTTTGACTAGGCATAAGTAGAGGGTCATGGACATAAAGATCAATGACATCACCATGCATTTCTACCATGTCTACAATAGCTTTATCACCTGTTAAACACACCAACCCTTCATCCATAGTTTGACTAGGAGCTTTGTGGTAAACCTCACATGTTTCTAGACACCCTAATTCTTTAATTAAAGCCTTCATTTCAAAGGCAGACAATAAGTCTGAGTCATCGGGTATGGGGGACACATTCCCACCAACATAAGCCCGTTGGGTCCCTCTGATATGTACCCACCATGGTAAAAGACGAGTTTAACTTCTGGAAATGTAGCCATTACTGAAATTTTTACAAATAAAAAACAAAAAAGAAAACAAGTTAATGATTCTGTAAAGGGTACTAGTGGGGGACCATGACGGGGGACAAAAACGAGTTCAATAATGCACGTGGGGGACCAGTCACAGAATTTTGGGGAGAAAAAAAACAAAAAGCCCCTATTTTTTTTTCCCGTACAAAGCAACAAAATCACTTATTCAAGGGACAAAAAGACACAATAAACGACAAAAGGCACGTATATTATCATGTTTCCCATAATCGATCTCGGATTCGAAGGAATTACCTCGGTTTCTTCAATCCACGTTCTAGGGTTTTACCCTCCGCCACAACCAGTACAAATGCGAGAGGAAGAGAGAAACACAGACGATATAAGATGTTCTAGGGTTCTTCAGAATGAGAGAGGAAGAGAGATGGAGATGCCATTTGCGATCATCTCCTCCATCGATGAGTGAGGTGTTCTGAGGAAGAGAGAGAGAGAGAGAGAGAGAGAGAGAGAGAGGGCGGTGTGTTTGGACAAGTGAAGTGAGGTGGGGGACGAGTAGGACTGTTATAAACGAGGGTCATTTAGTCATTTCCACCTGCTCCGTTAACGGTGTAAGGGGTTTTTTCAATTTCGAATAGATGAGGGGGTGTTTGTGGACGTTTTCAAAGGTTAGGGGGTGTTTTAGGAAAATTGGAAAAGATGAGGGGGTGTTTTAGGAATTTAACCTTATTTTTGTGTCATCATGTGTATGTTAGATTATTTCCTAACAGTTTCACATCACACAGTCAGAGCGGACTTAAAGGTTGGCTATAGGGGCTAGGGTTATCCTCAATTTGGAAAAATTTAAAATTATCTAGTACTTTTTTTTAATATTTTTTTACGTATACTCCTACTTACAATGTCCGGATCCCGTATAATGCCCATGTAAAAACAGTAGTATACCTTGGGAATGTTGTTGCTTATTATTCTATGGGTAGGTATCTCATTACTTTCGTAAGGGATGCCTCAACTAAACAAGTCTCTTTGTTTTACTAGTGTTAGTTACAGTATCTCTACCCTTTACTCAGATACGAGTAAAAGCTTGATTTGGTATTGTGTACTCCAATGTGCTGGCAAAGTTGTAAATACGTACGGGTGTGAAATTTGTCTTCAAAATTTGAGTAAGGGTTTGTGTCTAACTTAATTAGATATAGGTATAGATGAGGATCAGAGGGGCCTTTTAAGGAGTGGAGCTACTCTTAGTAAACGTTGAGTTGCATTTTGATATGCGTGTATTGATCTTGTTTGTACTTTGTAAACTCTCCTTTTGGTAATAAAATTACTCAATTACCCCCAAAAAATATTTAGCTGGTTAGGGGCACCGACCCGCGTTAAGAGCACCCAATAATTTTTCAGAAGATATTGTTGGCTGTGTTCGTTTGGGGGCAGTTTTGGCACTGTTCCAGTTTTGATTACATCATCATTTTTTTCACTTTTCTCTCTATCTCTCTCCACTTATTACACCTGCTTACATCATCAAAACAAAACAAAACAAAACAAAACTGTGCAACCGAACACAGCCGTTAAAACTTGAAGAAATCAGAATTGTACTAGTTCGAGTAAACAAAAGGCCCGAAACCTTGAAACTTGAAGGAATCCTAGAAACATATTTCTTAATAATAATAATAATAATAATAATAAGTTGTGTTTGGACACATTAAACAGTTTGCACGTGAAAGGTGAAAAAATGGATCGGACTGAATTCAATGTTTCAATTAATTTACACCACACTTTCTGCACCCTCTTTGGGTGGTGTATTGTATTCAGGTGGTGATAATTCAAAATCTGCAGCATTGATATTATTACTACTAGTAAGTTATTGTTAGGCCGTACCATTTAAATTAAATATTGCTTGGTGAATATTTACTGTCCTCAATCAATAACGTAAATATCGAGTTAATATTATGAGCTCAACCCAGATTTGGAGGACATAAAAATTGTTTATTCGCTCCGATTGCGTTGATGTTTTCTTAAATAAAATCGTGCTATGACTAGGGAGTAAGCTTTCCGTTGTAGCCTTTTGCCAGAGTTTGCCGATCCCAAAAAATAAAAATAAAAAATCCCGTACCTGTTTAATTTCAACATTTGAGAGGTGGGTGTTGTGCGGTAGGTGTTGTGCGCCGTGTTGTGCGGTAAAACGACATAGTTTTTGACACACCTCTGAAACTTCCAAATAGCTTGTTTGGAAGAAGGAAAAAGTCACTGCAAAGTGCCTAAACCCTAAACCTAAAGCGCCTAAATCCAAGTGCCTAAAACCACTATATTCTACCCCAAAGAGCCTAAGTCCCCTAAAATTGAACCTCAAAATTAACTCTCCAAACATGGCCTATTGAAGTGTACAAAGAAAATGAACAAAACTACGTCATTTTGCCGTACAACATGTACCGCACAACACCTCCCCCGGATTCAGAATTACAAAACAAGTAAACACAATTTTTTTTTTGGGTGTGGTGAAACTGGAATTAGATTTAAAAACATAAATCAAGAATACATAATCCGGGGCTATGTCGGGATTGGGGGCCCTGTAGTGAGTGAGCTCACTACATGCGTGTTGTGAGCTCTTTCGGCTATCCGATCAGCAATCAACGGTTCAAACAAATTGGAGTTAAAGTAAACATTAAAGTATTTTTTAAAGTGTAAGATGATCCAAACCATTGATCGCCGATTGGATGGCCGAGGGAGCTCACTACACACATGTAGTAAGCTCACTCACTACAGGCCCCCGGATCTGGGCTATGTCACCCCCCTAGCATCATTCAGAATTGCAAAATGATTACAAGTAGTTAGAGTACACTAGTAACACAAGGAGACTTGTTTAGTTAAGGCATCCCTTGCTAGCAAATCTACGCATTTTTTATGCTTTATTGTCACTTGCTTCACTATTATCCATTACGTTTGGTGCTTGATGAGAATGTTGGCATCATCCACTTTGTAGGAAAGGTTCGGATTATGGAGAGACAAACAGAAGAGAGATATAGTGTTTTCAACTTGGATTAGTGTTTCGTCAAAAAAAATTATCTTGCAAAAAATAAATAATTTTTGCTGGAAAATATTGATTTTTTTATTACCTTGTTTTTGGCAAATAATTGATTCAGATTATTTTTTTGTTCATATTAAAATATTTTTTGCATTTGTTAGTTTTGCAATAATTTTCTGTGTACAAGTTTTAAAAAAATATAATATTTTTTACTTTTTAGATTTCTTTTATTGACACGAACCAATAATAACAAACAATCGACACAAAACTAACAAATACGAAACAAACTTTAAGGACAAAAAAATAATTTGGCTTGATTATTTATTCCCGAACATTAATGCTAGGGACACACTACACCACCAACCATGCCAGTCTGCGTGACACTTCATAATTTGTAATGAGAGAACAAATATTTTGCAACCACCAGTCATGCAAAGCCACGCAAACTGATGTGGTTTGGTGGTGTAGTGAAATGCTGTGTCCATAGCATTATTCCTAGTCGAAACACCCTTTGTGCAATTGAACTATTGTTTTCTCACTTCCTCATAATTTTCTTTTATCAAATGTACACATATGAATGGGAATTGGGGGAGCAAGGGACATCATGCATGTTGTCCTCATCCGAACTGTCCGTACTCGGTGATCAATGACCCAGATTTGTTTAGACCCAAATAGATCTGCATCGTTCATTACCGAATTAATCTGGGCCGTTGATCGCCTAGCACGAACGACTCGGATGGAGAGAACATGCAATGGATAGCACGCCCCCGGGTCCGATCCAAATAAACGACCACAGATGAGTTTTTGAAATCATAAAATTTGATAAAAATCAATATTTGTTAAAATCACCATTCACCAGTTGATTTATCAAATAATAAAGATTTTTTGCTAAAATCAAATTTTTTATGAGGTAATTAAATATTCATCCGCTTTTTGGATACTAATTAGATTTTCATCTCCCATTCTTTATGGAATTATGTTTTCATCCTCTTCTAATGTGATTTACCATTATTACCCTTTTTTATATATATATTGGAGGATGAAAATATTAGAGGATGGAAATGGATGAAAATTAAGTTTATTTTTTTTTAAATTGGTGAATTATTCTCCTTCCTAAAATCAAGGAATTCGAAAATGGTGGAAATTAAAAAAAAGGGATAATATTGTTTCTCCAAATTATTGAAATTAGGGATGAAGTTCAAAATTTCAGTTGATTTGTACCAAATTCTTAGGGATGTTTGAAAAAGAAGGGGGTAATGCAAAGAAGTGGGATAATTAGTTACCCCATATTCCGGCTGTTAATGGAAACATAGGGAACTTATCTTGAAACTGTTATATAAGCATCTCCATCCTAAAATCACAATCACAGTAAATCCTCTCGTATTTATCCTCATCTTAACTATCTTGTTTGTCACGTTCCAAATTAGAATTTTTGGAGAGAAAAACATTTTTGGGAAGTTGTTTAGGGTTTAGGGTTTTAGTTGTTTTAGGGCTTAGGGTTTTAGTTGTTTAGGGGTTAGTGTTTTAGGATCAATTCCGGACTAGCATCGGATAATTTTTATGGCTTGTTATATCAGGTAATGGTAAAAAAAATTTAGGAACATGTTACAATGGTTATGGTTAAAAAAATAAGAAGTATGGTAAAAACTTTTGGAGCTCGGACTACCATGGTAAATATATAAACCATATCTATAATACGGTAATTAAATAGTTTGTTATATATCGAATTATGGTAAAAACTTTTTAAGAACATGTAACAATGATCATGGTAAAAAAAATCATAATGAATAGAAAAATGGTAAAATCATACTACCATGGTAAAAACTATTGCAACTCGCATTTCCTCTTTTTACCATGGTACTTGTTATATTGAATACCATGGTGGAAAACTTTTCATTTGTTATGGTAAAAAAAAATAATACCGACTTCCTCGAGTTCGGGCATACAGCATTCCTGCACTTCACCGGCCTTCTCCAGCAAGCGTATGAAAAAGCAAGGAGGTAGAGTCGGAACAGTATCGGTCATGAAAGCGACGTTGACTCCTTGCTGCCAGTCCGTGCTTGCTGCTGGCAAAAGCAGGGGTTTCGGCAACATTCTGGGTTCGACTCCCATTCCTCTGATGTGGCGAAAGTGAGAAAAAGAAATAAAAGTCAGATGATTCCGCGAAAAATATGGTATAAAACTTATTTGGACCAGCATGACAGTATGCAACAGTAGCAGATGTAACAAGGAAATAGCATTTTCACATTCCTGGAACAAACACCCACTAAGACAGCACCTACACACTAAATCATATTCCCAACAGCAGCATCTACATTCAACTCCCCAAAAACAAATCTTGTTATTAACAACATATAACTCTCCTCCTCACAAACTAAATGATCCTCTTTATAATCAAGCAGCCATCAGCATTAGTACAAAACAGTTTGCATAACTCATGACAATATATTGGAACCATGTAAGTTCATCAAGTATATCGTTGATAAACCCCAAAACATGCTAATAATTACCCGATTTCCAGTCAACCAAAAAGTATATACATGAAACGGTTGTCATCCAAAAAAACTAGACAAAAGGACCCAGTTGATGAACTATGTACTGAGACATAACTATTTCATCACTTTTGTTGTTTTATCCCGTGGAGTCAACCGGAAGGCAGATTTTCGGACTGGCGTAACCCCTGAAACAATATAAAACACCATGATCATATTTACCATGATTTATGCTGAACTAATTATATTTTTTACCATGAAAACTATTTACCATGAAAAAGCAAATACTGCATTTTACCATGTTTTATATTTTTGGTGCTAATCACTTTATATGCACGATAGACTTTACCATATTGAAAATTTCATTTACCATAAAGATTCTTCATAACGGAAGACAAAAAAAAAAAAAAAACCTTACAAGCAAACTTTTGTTTCGGATGATTCTAGTAAAGATTTTGTCCACCCAGATGAATGAGTTGATCCGCCGACTTGGGACTCCGAGTGGTGAAGTTTTCGGACAATGAAGGTGGACGATTTGGGACCAAGAAGGGACGACGGAAATTAACAAAATAATTCTGATGATGTTAATTGAGTGGCAATGCATAAAACAAAATTTAAAAAACAAAAGCAAAATGAGGAAATTAAATGGCACATTATGGAAGGGGATTTGGATTGGATGATTATATATACCGGTGGCATTTATCCAAGCGGCGAACGGTGAAACCGAAGGCTTTAGCGTACAATTCAACGGATTTGGCCACATCTTTCAAGTACACGGTGGTGTACGCAAATGTCGGGCTCAGCTTCGACGCCATGATCTGTTAATTTTGTTGCTTCTTCTTCTGAAAATGCTCACGACTCGATTACTAGCCATAAATCAGAGATTTTGTGACTCCGACCGGTGCAAAACTTCTGGTGAAAGTGGACAATTTGGGACCCCGATGTTGGGATGGTGGAATGATGGTGGCGAGACGAAGAGATTCAGTGGACTAGCATTGATTTAGGATTCCGGGATGGCGAGATTTAGTAGCCTAGTGTTGATTTGGGAATTCTGGACTAGCGGTGATTTGATATGCAGTGGATAGCGAAAAATTAGGGATTGATTTTGTAGAAGATAAATCTGGGATTGGGTTTTATCCCAACAACCTATAATTGAGGTAGAGGACTTCCAAATTTGAAATCCATCCATTTCTACCGCCTCCTATATGCAACTTTAATTTTAGTCCTCGACCCCTTAATATATTATATATTTATATATTTATATATAAAGGGCAATTTAGGATTTATTTGAATCTCGGGATGGAAACATAACTCCCTAAAAAGCTCAGGATGATTTTCTAATTTCAAGGGAATAAAAGGATGATTATTTAAGTGCCCCATTTTTTATCCTACATATAAATAAATACACTTTACATCACTTTATTTGCTCAACAAACGACCGAAAGGGTCGCAGGTTGTTATGATCTTTATCCGCAGACGACGTCGTCGTGCTCCAACTGTGCGAGTAATAACCACACCAACTTTTCACTGTTTGCTTTTGACGAACTTGTTACCGTGACAGAAGCTTTTTGGCTTCTCGGTAGAGCGAGCGAGCGAGCGAGAGAGAGAGAGAAGAATCAAGAGGCAACGCGTCCGAGGCAACTCTGTTCCTCAACTCTCTCTCTCCCGACATGCGGACGTGATCGTGACCAACCCAATTCGACCCGTTGTTTCTACCCAGCGTAAGTATTGCTTCTTTAATGTCGGGTGAAATTTGGCGGTGTTATCCGAAATTAGTGTTCTGATCGGTTCTTTTCTTTTTTGATAATTATTACTCCATAAAAGCCCTGTTTGCATGTGTTCAATTTGAGACATTTTTCGTTAAATTTTTGTGGGTTTTGTTTCCTGAGAAAATTGAGAGGAACAAGGAGGCTTAATAATCGAGGTTTCGCTTCTGGGGGTCTGGGATCTAAATTTGTTTAAGCTATCAAATTTTGGGAATTTTTTTTTTTTTTTGGTGTTTTTATGCCCAGACATATCTAACATTGATTTATTTCCAGTTGTTTGTCAAATTAGGATATCGTTCCCAACCATTTCTTGATTCTCATTAGTGGGTTAAGAAAATGAAGGTTTTCACCCGACTTAATTGTGATTCTGCTTATGGGTTCTATTTCCACAAAGGTTTTTTTTTTTTGGGTAAGAGCTAAATACCGAAAAAGCTTACAGTTCCTCTTTGTAGCTGATATTTGATTTTTGCCATTTTGAATTGAACCCTGTCTGGTTGAGATAATGTGGTTGTTCTGATGAAGATTTGTGTTGAAATTGAAACAATGTTGAGTTTATAACTTTATAGTCTTTTCTTTATTGAAATTCTAACCACTTTAGGTGGGCGTTACGGTATATTTTGAAGCTTTGCAAAGCTTCATGTACATTGAACACTCTATTTTCATTCCGGTCATGGTTATTTGAAACTCTGTCGTGGTTTGTGTGGTGCGGTGCTTGACTGGTTGATCCAAATAGCTTAACCTCCTCTTAGCTTAGCCTGCAAGAGAAGCAACCGTCAGCATTGTCCGGGTGAATCCAGCTGGAGTGCTCTCCAATGCCTAAGACTCCGTTGGAGAAAAAGGCAAGGCACAAACAGATCTAAGATCCAAAGATGGCATACCTCTCCCTAGTTCATCCCAGGGGTTTTATAGGTGGTTTGTACTTGCTCTCCAAGTCATTCGTGCTTGGCTCGAGTGCTTGACGTCACCCATAACCGTTTTGGTTAATGCTGTCAATGGTGACGTTCGGTGGACATGTGGCCAAACACCCATGATCAGAATGTGACTCCATGATTATAGTATCATCAAACGAGTCGGGTCAACCTTCCGCCCGGCCCGATCTTATTAGGACCATGCTGGACTCACGTGCTGGGCCTCAAGGAACGGGTGGACCATAGGTACGGCCCATGTGCGTTCGGCCGAAACGAGCCCCAATGGGGTTTGGGCTATCCATACCAGCAGGCCCAACCCTTTTCTGAACCGCCTCACTACAGTTTGTGAAGTTAGAGTACAGTGTGTGGGTATTCTGTGTCAATGCTCTGTTGTTTTATAGTGCATGCCATTCTATGTGCCACCAGGGTGTTCCTTGTGCGCAGCAAATACTGCAATTTAGATTATTTAGTTCATAGATTTTGCTTACTTGTAGGGAAATAAGGGGACGGGTAAGAGAGGATTAAAAATTTGTTGTTGGGGCATGTCATTTGTGTTTGCCCTGAAGAATCTGAACTTGCCACCTATTGTTAGTTGTTTCAGGCGCATTTCTAGTTTTCATGTGTACTGGACAATCAGGATCTATCCCAAGGGGTTGCACGGATGTAATCTAGAATTTTCTATTATTTAGACAATGCAATGTACTATGATTATTTAACGCAAAATCTGTCTTTTGATGATCTTTTACAAGCTTTCACAAGGAAAAGTATGATTCATGTGCTAAAACTAAGCTATAATAATCCTGATTTAAGATTCTAAGCATGTATGGCATAATTTTGATCAGTTCAAATTTATTCTATCTCAGTAGCTCTTACCCTACTTTTGCAGATTCATCTACATGCAGAACTGATTTGTGTACGTGTGGAAATAAGTTGTTCTTCACTGGGGAAGTGTCTGTGACTCTGCAGTACTTCATAACCATGAGCTTTGTTTTCCGTGGGACTAGAGGAGATATAGAAACTGGGTTGCCAGTATTTGTTCCAGAAAGGCGTGCAGTGGTAAATGCATCATACTTTATACAATGACTCGAAATCTCACTCTGTCCTCTAAAAATAGTATGCATTGCATACAATTTTCTTTATGGAGATTTTATACACAATTCTGAAATTCATGTGCCTTTCCATCAGCGTGTTCATGCAGCTAGATCAGTCAATACCAATTCACTTGCTTTTCTTGTCACAGGTATAGTGTTGATTAATTTGTTTACTTTTGTTAATTACCCATTTTATTTTTTAAATTTATCCACGCTTTGGAAACTATAATGCTTATGTTTGTTGCTTGATGTGACAGTTCTATTGCTGTTTATGATTCTCAACTCACACCAGATGCCACCTAACTTCCTGGTATTAACCAAACTGAGTATATATTGGGACATATAGCTGAAGATTAATTCATTGACAAACAAATTCAATGTTTTCCTTTGACCTTTTTTTGTAGCTCTGGCTAGTTCTTGGAGTCTTTTTGATGGCTACGAGCCTAAGGATGTATGCAACTTGTCAGCAACTTCAAGCTCAGGCCCAAGCTCATGCTATGGCAGCCAGTGGGCTTCTTGGTCATACCGAATTAAGGTTGCATATGCCACCATCCATAGCACTTGCAACCAGAGGGCGATTGCAGGGTCTCCGACTTCAGCTTGCACTTCTTGACCGGGAATTTGATGACCTGGGTAATGTGCTTTGTGTTTCAAATCTAGCCATACTGGAATTTACTGCTTATATTCCAAAAATTCTTTGCAAGCTTGTTTGATTTGCTTTTTCAATTTGGGAATGGATAATTTGGTTTAGTAGTAAAGTAAGTTTTAAAAGGGATTTGTTGGTGCATACAGACTATGAAACTTTGAGGGCATTGGATTCTGATAATTCCCCCACCGTTCCTTCCATGAGTGATGAAGAAATAAATGCTCTTCCTGTTCATAAGTACAAAGTTGTTGGCGCCCAAAGGTTAGTCAGCAGACTGTCTTTGCAAACTTCCAAGAGTTTCTCCTTTCTGCCTGGATACTCATATATTAGAATAGTGTGTGGTTCTTGTTGTTGGATGTATTTTTCTCCCTGACAAGAACCTCCCATCTGGGGTGATGAATACACTCTTTGTACTATTCTCTAAACGCCGGCCTCCTCAATTACTCTTATGTAGTTCTTTCCATTGACGTAAGATACCTATCGGCCCTATGGAACTTCTCCTCTGCCTCTTTGCATTACATTTCTTGATGAGTTATGTCTTCACAATTGCATTTGTCACATAGGCTTTAGAGCCCCTCACGGCCTATCGAAACACTTCTCAGTGTTGGCTGTCTCTCTGTCATTGAAAAAGAGTAATTTGATACAGTGCCGTTCTATAAGGTTTTGGAGCTTCCCTTGTTTGATGCCAATCAAGGATGTACGAGTCAGCATCCCAATATCAGCATCATTATTTATTGTTTTAAATACACATGTTGTAGAAAGGTAAATTGCACATGGTTGCACATGGTATTGGAGCTTGCCTTGTTTGTTGCCCGTCAAGGATGTACAAGTGAGCATGATAGTTGTAGTGCTGATGTCATGAATTATTGATTGCATGATAGTTGTAGTGCTGATGTCAAGATCATGCTGGTTATAAGGACAAAAAGATTTAATTTGAAGTGTCCATTTTACTCAGATATTCACTCTCCATTAATTAATTTCGCGATTCAATAATTAATTCCAGTGTAATGGTCTCTCTGTAGTCGTCCTGTTAGATCATTGTCTTGAGTCTCTTGACACTTATGTGTGTGCATTTATTTGTGGACAAGAGAGGTGAATTTCAAGTTCAAGTGTCCTTTTACCTTCTCAGTGTGTGCTTTGTGTGCAGTGCGTTATTTGTTGGTAACCTAGTGATTGAGGGTTGCCCAAGATTTTTGTCCTCAAGCAAAATTAACCAATTTGTGGGTTAGGGATAAGGGTTAGTCTAATTTAATTACTAAACCGAAGGAGACTTCAGCTCTATTGGAATCTGCTGGAGAGTTTTCAGTTAAGTTTTGGATTCAGTATTTAGTCTGAGCAGGTATATTTTGTTGACCAACAACTTGACTGTGAACACATGTAGGTGTTAATATTTGTTGTAGTGGAAAGAATGATGGCCCAAATGGATAGGGTTCTCTGGATTTGTATTTATCAATCTTAATTCTTGTTTTGTTGACAGTGGTGGCTCAACAATGCAACAGGCTTCATCTTCAGCGTCTGCTGAGGTACTATGCTTCCCGTCTAATTCTTTAACAAGTAGTTCATAATCCAATCTATCTATCTTTCTATCTAGGTGTATGAAAAACTGCTTGGATTAAGCCTTTCCCGGTCATTTTTTTGTACTAATTCCTTGCGGGGACCCTTAAAAACATATTTACCACACATTGAACGGTTCAGATATCAAAATATGACCGGGAGAGGGGAGGTTATCTTTTTATTTTTTATTTTTTATTTTTTATATGCAAGATGACCCATACACGTATCAAATTGGTTTACTTCATTTCGCAACCGGTGCTACGATAAGTCACATGTTTAGCTTGGGACTCGATGGTTGAGGGCATTTCGTGTCATCCATTTGATGGACTATGTATGTATAATGTATCATCTCAAGTTCAATTTATGAGATCAATTAGACCTATCAGTAACATAGGGGAAATAAGCTTGCAATGTGATGACAAGACTTGGGTTATATTTCCTATTAGGATTACGTTTTGGCTGTTTGAAATGGTTCTTGTTTTTTGAAATATTTGTAGCAAATGCAGAAAAGCAGTCCTTGACTTGGAGCTCAAAATTTCAAAATTTCCTTGTTACATCAAAATAAGACTATGTTTGTATGGTTTACTACACAAGTCACATGTGGGTGGATGTTCTTCATGCTACTTCTAGGAGCTTAAATTATTTTTCCTCTTTAGATTGGTTTTGACATTTTTTTGCCTCTTAGGCAATGAATTGTGGAGGAAATATGTAGGCATTATAACGTTGAGAAAATGAGAACTTTAATTCCACTCAGCGACAACAAGGAAATGATAAATTTGACAACTGACAATTAATTCTACTCCTTCCTTCAGTCTAATCAAGGGCTTGAAGAGGTGTCTACTTATCACTGCACAATATGCGAGATTTTAGTATGTTATTTCGCTGATGTACTGCTATTTGATCTTAGAACTTATGCTGTCGAGGTATTCACACATCAATATTGGTGTAACACAAAGGCTCTAGTTTAGGAAGAGAATGGTCACCATTGTTAATTGACTTGATATGTAATTCTAAATATGGGGACTTTAGACGAAACTACACTTGAATCAGCCAGAAGGCTGAGAAAGACAAGGTATTTACCCTGCATAAGTATATAGTGCTCAATGCTCATCTACTGTTGAACTATATTGTTGCGTGTGAGATGTAGAATTGCCAACTCTGCAATGTTAAGATTTTGTCTTAGCTCCCAGACTAATGTCACAGTGTACGAAGAAACAACTCTGATTCTCAAATCCATTTATCGTACAGCTTACTTTCCAAATTATTTTTGATTTTCTCATTATTACTCTTAGCTTGAAGCCTATTGCTTCATTACTCGAAATTGCCAACGATTGTACCATTTTGTTCTGTCCCAAGCAGAAGAAGCAAGACACTGCCAATGCAGTTGGGAACACAAAGACGTCAGAAGATGAACTAACTTGCAGTGTTTGCTTGGAGCAAGTTACTGAGGGAGAACTGGTTCGAAGCTTGCCATGCTTGCATCAGGTTTGTTTTCTTTCTTGCAATGTATTTTGGTTTTTGGGGTATTTAGACTAATTGCTTCTTGCCCTTCTTTGACCTCGATTCGGTTTTACACTGGCAGATGTATCATGAAGTACTTTTTTCTTGGGTGACTAATGGAAAAACATGGGGGAAAAATACCTTGACTTAGAAAACGTGCGAAAAAAACTTCCTTTTGGCAGAATTGGAGATATTTGAAAGAGGAAGAAGTAACAGTTGGATATGTTGATGTAACTAAAGACTTGAATAAGTAAATTTCCTAGAATAGTAGATTAGCATCGCTAACTCCGTCTAGTACGTGCTTAAAGCCTTATCTTTGGCCTACCGGTCCCAAACCCGGATCAAGGAGGAGGGTTGTGCATTAGGTAGCTGACGGCCAGTGTGTAAAAGCCCCATTCAGATCTTTATGACTTGATTCTGAAACAAGTAGCCCTTGACAGAGCTGAATAGGGAAAAAAAAAAAGGATTCATGTAGTGACCCTAATTGATGGACATAAGGCTCGGTTTGGTTTGGTACGGTAGTAGATTAGCATCATTGCATCAATGATCGGCACTGTGTCCTTGTCTTTTTTCATTGGTAATGGATTGACTTACTACGGTTGAGTCAATAAGATCACAAATGATTACCTCAAACTTAACTGAGGATATGACTTCGACTATAATCAGCCATAGGTAATGGATTCATTTAATCGACTTAGGTAATCGGGACAAGGCTTATTGAGTCAAGTTGGGAGTTGCATGGATGGCTAATCTTTGACATAAGTATACCCTTGAAACGCTAGCATAACATCACATTTCAACTTCTTCTGAATTATTTTCCCTTAAAAAGTTAGCGTAGATGAATTTGTCAAGTTCAAGTGTAGATATGAGGCTGTATGAAAGCAGAATTTTTGCAAAACATCGGTGTACAATTCCGTTTCTATAGCATATATTTGTAACCTTACTTCTTATATTACAGTTCCATGCCAACTGCATCGACCCGTGGCTGCGGCAGCAGGGAACATGCCCTGTTTGTAAATTTAAAGTGGGTTCCGGATGGCACGAGAGTGGACCTGGTGGAATCGATGCCTCTTATATGGTTTAGATGACTTGAGCTTCTCCAAGGATGAAAATATTCATAGCTGTTTATAACATCATTGAGAAAAACATATGTACCCGTTATTCGGAATGAGAAATTCTTAGGTTATATATATATATATATATATATATATATATATATATATATATATATATCTCCGGGTGTAATTTTAACACAGGGCATAGATGGAATTGCAGAGCACTTTTGAGAATCTGCCCAGAAGTTGCCTAAACTCTATTGTACCGACTGTTCTAATTGTTCCGAATGGTTCTGGCTCTTTGCTGCTATTATTCAGTGCTGATTATTATGGTTGGTACATTACTTTCCTGATAGCAGCAGCCGTTGTATTTGGGAAATCGGCTCGTATCATGAAACTACTGCTGTTATAAAAGAGTGTTTTTCTTCTGCTATTTTCATTTCGCAATTTTACCCTTCGAATATTGCACAAATTCCTGCTCATGTTCTGACTTTCGAAAATTTGGCACGGTACTCAGACATGTGGGTTTTCTGTTCTATCTTTCGGTCTCACTCACCGTTGTTAAGTATGAGTTCTAAGTTAGGGTTTTCCGTTCTATCTTTTGGCCTCGGGTTAATTGAAATCCAAAATTTTTCAAGATAAATTTGTGATAACATTTATCAAATTAATGATATCCTGATAAACAAATTTTGGTTTGACTAATATTTTTTTTTTTTTTTGATCTGGTTTGACTAATATTCTTGAAGAGGTCTAAATCGTGAATGATCTCGAAATCGGCTTGGGAAGAGCCGGAAATGAGGCGAACTGAACCATTGAGTCCCTTTTAAGGAACTAGCGATAATCCAAGGTAATTTTTTGTTTATATCTCTAGTGTGCAGGTCTGCGGGTCTGTTACTCGTACTTCAACTAAATCTAAAAGACCAATCTCACCATTCACAAGCGGAAGACCCAATAAAAATCGGGGCAAAGCCTCGTATAGATTGATCTCAAAGGTTGATAAGTGAAGTTTTGAACTTAAGCCCAATGTAGGGCACGCAGAACCGAATCGGGGGGCCTGAAGTGAGGGGACTCACTACAGGGGTGTAGTGAGTTTCATCCGACCATTCATCTCAGCATCAACGGCTCGGATTTTAATCTGAGCTTCAAATGATCCAAGCCGACCATTGTTTAGACCCAAATCCGAGCGTTCATTGCCGAGATGAACGGCCAGATGGGCGTAGTGAGCCCCTCGCTACAAGGTCCCTTGTTCCGCAGGGAACACATTTCAATACATAAGAAGGTTCATTCCAACATTAGTCATGTGACCAACAGTCTAGGATGCGTACACACCGCTGAACAAATGCTGAATCCATCCTTATATTTTTGGGATTTATTTGAATGGACAATTTATAAAAAAAAACGCAGATGTAGAGGACAGACTTAAATATATATTGTGGCCATGATCTGTTTTTGGCAGGGGCGGAGCCAGGATCTTTATCACGGAGGGACATAAATGTAAACTTTTATTGTTAAAAACACTCTTATAAAGTTTTATTGGTAAGAACACTCTCATTATCGGTAATTATTTCTTTGTGCAGTAACTATAAACCCCGCATACTAAATTTTATTATATAAGACGTGCTATGGAGCAATTAGAAGAAATTCTTAAAGATCAAGTTAAAATTTGAATACATGATCAAACTTAATTTTGATTAAAGATTGAGAAACTAATTTTTTTTTGCTTTCTTTATAATATTTTTTTTCTATCGTACCTATTTATATAGAGTCTACATATATTTTATTTAACAAGGAATATAAATAAAAATTTCTTGAGTTTTTGAAAATTAAAAAAACCTCCAATGTAACTTCTATTATTATAGTATTGACTTTCTATCGCGTCAGAGACATCGGTTAAACGATGGTAGCTGTGGTACTAAAATGAAATAATTAACCTCTTAATAAAGAAACTCGAATTCAAGTTTGAAAGTCAAAATAATTGTTGCAATTAAACCTTAGATAAATCCATCATCATTTACAATTTTGAGGGTTTGTGTAATTATGCTGAATTTTGAATGGTGAGCCTATCGACCACCCATGATAAAAGTGTTGTACTAAAAGGCTTCTAAAGCAAAAACGACATTAATTGAATAAATGCACAGGACTTTATATGCCTTTTTCCTTCTCCACATATAAGTTACGTGTCCAGGTCAACTTATGCACATATCAAGTAATTCTAAGATTCAATTCCATCGCTAGCCGGGAGCTAGTTAAAGTCGAAACGAAACTCTGTATGAATTAACCCCCCAAAAATTGATAATTTGTGAGACGTTTCGAACCCGTGACTTTTTGAGAGAGAGCAAACCTCTAAGTCTGATGTTTCGATCACTAGCCAACCCATGGGGTGTGCTTTCCAGTTTATATGCTTTGTAAGTAGTCATATCTTAATGGGCCATTCCTTGTTTGGCTGTAACAAACCAGAATAACTTTTTTGCAGTCTCAAGTACCATAATGAAGAAGGGCCATTCCTATGGAATGAATACTTCAAAGTAACATGTTCTTGTGTCTTGACTAATATATAATCCTGCAATTTTGAACCAATTCAAGTTAATTTTAGTGATCTAATGGTACAGTACTTGATCCTCTCTGGATATAGATTTAAAAAAAAAAAACCCAGTAGATTAATAATCATTAAGGCTGTAAAATGAAAGAAGTTGTTCGAGTTCGACTTATTTTTTAGTTAGTTAGAAATTAGTCGAGATTAGTCAACAAACTGAATTAGTCGTTACGTTGGATGTACTCTACAGTTAATTTGGTTTTGTTTTTTTGACTTCCCTGTTCGTATTTTGTCATTTTTTCAGTTGCATTTGCTTGTACTCGGTAGTGTTTGATTAATGATTTTCTATCTCTCTCAAAAAAAAAAAGGAAATTAGTCAAGATTGGAATGGTTATATCTAAGCAAGAACATTACAAGATTTTAAGAAAACCAAGCTGGTTTGAATCGTGATCGGTTCAATTAATTGAAGCTCGTTTGAGATTGATTTAAATGCTAAAAGATATTAATTAAACTTAACAAATTCTTAAAAATCATTATATTTTTAATTATGAGAAAATTGGCTAAGTGAAATCGTAACCATCAAGCGGAATTTTCAAATCAGCATAATTTTCATTTTTGTGAATAGCAAGACTGATCAAATATCCCGTGCAAAAATGAAGTTTTCTTTTTTTATTGGAAACTTGATAGCAATAATACTTAGGGTTTGTTTACTCCTAAGCTCTCAAGTTCGAAATCTCTCCAGTGCTACAAATTCTTTTGAGGCCAGTCTATAGGTGCACGTACATCTGGTTATAAAAAAAAAAAACATCATCTGGTGATGATTTTCACTTTATTTATATTATTTCATATTTCCCCGATTTATTAATTTGTGTACAGATTCCTCAACTATATGAAGGGGCACCTTTCTTATAATTTCATGTGACAGAGAAATAAATCGTATATTGTGTGAAAATAAAGGGCAAAAATAGTTTCCTCAATTATCACAAAGGAAAATGATGATGCCAAAATTGTAGTGAATCAAAGCCAGTACTCTACTCATGGTACAAATTTTCTATGCACTAAAATTTGGTATTAACGAAAACAGTTTTGGCATTATTATTCGCATTTATCATAAAGAAAGAAAATTAAATGAAAACTACTGTAGATGCCCAAGAAAGTCGCAAAGGAAAACTAAAGAATATTCTACCGAGGGGTTGTTAAGTCAGGAATTGGCTTAAGTCAATTTTTTAAGTTAATGTATTATGAGAGAATGATCTGTCTTGTGAAAAACAATAAGCTAGTTTTGAGAATAAGTCGGGAAATCAAAACAACATCTGAATGTAACTGCAAAAGTATAAAACTGGGAGTACCATTAGGGATAAAAATCACACGTTTGTTACTTCTTCATTTGGATTGAAAAGTACTACTATATGACATTTACAAGAAAGAACAAAGAGTCAAGAACAATATGAAATGAAAAGCAGAACTTTGTAACCTATCTTGAACTAGTTAAAGAAGCTTTAAGAGTCTTTTTATATGGGTAGATTCAAGGATTTAAATATCGGCCGATACGCAGTGTATTAGCCGATATGTTGTGATTTTTCAAGGGATCGATACCGATATTGACCGATATACGATCCGATACAGACCAATATCGGCCGATATTTGACCGTATCACCGATACCAAGATTTAAAACCTTAATAATAGATTACAGTATTACAAAGATGATAAAATTGTAATTCTCCTCTTCTCCTTCTTCTTCTTTGGTCTAGATTTGTGATGTTAACATCTATCAGTTTGTTCTGATAATTCAGTATCCGGGTCGTTGAACCAAATCATCCAAGGTTTAATCCGATCGATTGCTAGTACAAGAACAATTTTTTGAGGAAACCGAAACACAAATAAGAAAAAAAAAATTAAATGTCAGTTATCTTGTACATCATTAGGTACAAGTGAAATATATAGCTCAGAATATTTTGTGTGGGTCGATATCATACCGATTGAGAACCTGCACCATTTTTTTATAGCTCAACGTCACTGGGCTACCGTACCTCGACTAATTCCCGGAGACAAATTTGTGGTATACAAATAGTGAGTTCATTAAAGTCGAGAGATCAACCAATCACATCCAACACTGCACCAATCACACCCAGCACTGTTTAATTAGAACTTATGAGTTGTTCCAAACAAAACATCAATACAAGGGAGAGAAGTCAGTACTTTTAAATTAAAAGCAGTAACTTGATAAATTTCACATGATCAAGAGAGAGAGAGAGAGAGAGAGAGAGAGTGAGAAGAAGAGGAAAAACCTGCAAACCCATATGGTGGTTGTCCATGAAGTAAAAGCAGCTCATGATTTCTGGCTGTCCAGGAATTCTACCGTAAGTACAGACATCCCTTCTGAGACCATGGTGGTTACAGCACGGCAATACACTCAGAGAAATCACTACATAACACACAACAATAACAGAAGCCATCTAGTCTCTGCCCCAATCATTGGGGTATGGGCGGGAATGACTGTAGACAGGCCTAAACTTCCAAGAACCGAGGAGCTATCGGGACGTTTAAGACCCTAAATTTCATAATCTATTTTGACTATCCAGACAGTTAAGTTTGTAGGTCTCGACACGTAAATTATTCGTATTAAAAACCAAGATAATCATACATGGATAGCAATTTGAAACTTCTTACATTTTTCCTAAGAAAAAAAAAATTGTTAGAATTCTCACCGTTTATCCATTGATTTGAACAATGCACTCGTCGATATGTAGTTTACTAGAGTTTTTGTATGAATGAATGATTTAAGTGTCTAGACCGATAAAATGAGAACCTCGAATCATCGAAATATATTGTGGGACCTCATGCGACTGTGTGTTATGTTTGAGAACTATTCGAAGTGATTGTACATAGCAAGACTCATACAACATACTAATATCATGTGGGTTATGGCCAAAATTATTTTGACACAAAACCCTAATCACAGATTTACAAATTAAATCAAAAAATAAATCCAACACCCACATAGATAGAATTTAACGCTACAACATTTTTTACAAATTGGTTATAGAAAGTTTTAAATTTAACTCGAAGCCGTACCACAAGACTTAACAATTACATCAAAAGCACCAGCTGTCTCAAGATTTAAAATCTTTTCTTCAAACCATGATCTAACTTTTTACTAAACATATGCAATTAGCCAATTACCATTATTAATTAAACTAACGCAAGAGATTAATACTAATAAATTTTGATCACCTTCACCAGTAGAAGCTTGCCCAGCATAATGGATCTCCCCTCTGGCCTCCTCTGATCATTTCTTGAGAATGAGAAAAAAAATTAAAAAATATTAAGCCATTTACTGCAGCTGCAGCATCATCAAGATTCCCATACCATCAAAGAGCCACAGGAGAGCGAAGTGAAGTGAAGGGACCACACCAATTTTATTTATTTTTTTTCACAAAAAACTTAGTAGGAAAAAAGAAAAGAAAAAGAAAAGGTCACCCCATCATCACTACCACAAACTACTCCCTTGAAACCCTAAAAATAGTTTTGTGAATCTTGATGATGCTCCAAACGCAAGAAATGACTGGTGTAGGATTCAGATCTTTCCTCCTCATCGTCATCGTCGTCGTCGTCGGCTTCGTATGAAAATACGAAAGAGAAAAGGAAAAAAAAAAACTGTCGTACCCTAACCCTAGATCCCACTCCATGGAAAGAAAGGTAAAGGGGAAAAAAGGCAAAAGGAAAGGAAAGGATATCAATAAAGGCTAAAACCAAACTGGGTTTGGCGCAAATCAGATCCACTTTGGTGGAAAAAGCTATATACCTATTTACAATAAACAGTAGAGAGATTAAAAACATGGGGGGAATATTATGGAAAGATATGGTGGTAAGAGTAGGTGAACATGAAAGAATTTGAAAGGATTGATGAACTCAAGAGAGAGAAGGAAATGAAAGGAATAAGCATATGCAATTGATGACTGAGGATTGTTTGGAGGATATATAACGAAGGAATAGGAGAGAGAGAGAGAACCCAAGGATATTTTTTTAATTTTTTTTTAATCAGAACCCAAGGAATTGGCCAACAACCCAAGGAGTTGGCCAAGTGGTGAAAATCGGGACTGGGGTTTTAGATATTTGTTCTCTTCTGGGTATAGTGTTTTGAGGGACTTTGGGAGGTGCTGCGCAGCGTGCTGTGTACTGAACGGCGCGGCCGCACCGGTCACGTTCCGGCTATCGGAGACGTTCACCGGATATCTCTCGTTGAGTACTATAAGTATATCAAAAATCAACTTAATCTGATATCGTTAAGTGCCTAATCGGAACACAAATAGATTGAAATGAAATGGAACACAAATGTACATAAACACTGGATCCAAATCACTAAACCCATTTTTTTCAAGCTATTTGTGTTCCGTTAGGTACTTAACGTTATCCGATCAAGTTGATTTTTAGTACACTTATAGTACTCGACGAGGGCTATCCGGTGAACGTTTCGGATCGTCGGAAAGTGGCCAGCACGGCCGCACTTGCGCCGTGCGGCTGCGCAGCACCCCCAGCTTCCTGTTTTGGCGCTTTTTTAATTAAGTGCTATTAATTCTTGTGGGTCAACCGATAGGAGACTTTACTCTAATTTTAATTTCACTCTTATTTTAATTGGACCTCGCTAATAGATTCTTTAAAAATGAATTGATGTGTAGATAAGCTGGCTTAAGTAGCCACATTGAATCGTTAATAGATTCTTTAAAAATTAATAAATATATACATAAGTTGGCTTAAACGCACTAAATTTTTCATGGGAGATAAGAGAGACGAGGGTGGTGTAACCGCAAGGGAATAGCCAAGTGGTCTTAGCTTGCCTGAAACTTCGGAATTTGCTTCTTCTTCCACCTCAAGCATAAGTTTGTAAAACAGCCGTGGAATGAACTGCTGTAAGAATAAATATGACGTTCGCACAAACTGACTCACGACATCGTGCATTACCTCGGAAAGAAGAGATGGGGGGTGGTGTAGTCACAACAGTTATCCATCGCAATCCAATGGTACCAAATTTACCAAAACGTTTAATACCATTCTGACGCAGCTCACTTCCACAAATGTGGAGGGAATAATAGCGTATGAGAATGGCAAAATGGAAAAGTTAGCCAGTGAGTAAATTGTGGCCGTTTAGGTTTTGTATTAGGTCATATGTTGCGTTCTGTGCAGGTACTGCCTAGTGGGGCTGAATTGACAGGGCCCAGTCAGTGCCCCCATTTATCAAGGGGGAGAAAGGGTGAGCCTAGGGTTTAGAATTGTTCCACCTCTTTTTTTTATTATTATTATTATTATGAATCTAGTGATCTTTTGGTTGAATCCTACCAGGGTTTTCCCATTATTATTAATCATATATATATACAATAAATATCCAATAAGGGCTCCCTTACTTTTTACGGTGAGGAATTTTTTTGTTCGGGATCGAATTTCGACGATCCAAACCGTTAGATGTGTTTAAAATGTATTTTTAAGATTTCAATGCGAGGATTCGCTCAAAAAAAATATCCGGAAGGGCTTGATCCGAGCAGTTCTCGATAAAAATGTATATGTACGTTTTTATAAAAAACTACTCGGATCAAGCTCTTCCGGGGTTTTTTTTTATGAATCCTTGCGTAGTACCTTAAAAACATGTTTTAAACACATCTAACGGTTCGGATCATCAAAATTCGATCCCGAATAAAAAGTCCATCACCGTAGAAAGTAAGGGAGCCCTTACTAGATATGATCTGATATATATATATATATATTTTTTGGGGTGGGGTTAAGTTATTATTACATAAGATATCTTGCAGAATTTCCTAGTAACAAATCATAATTTGGATCATGAATACGAGAATACCATTGAGAAAGAATCTTCTCATATAATGTTCTCCAATGTCATTACGCATGCAACTCAAAGTAGAGAATGAGTTTTCAGTGTTTGTATAGTCTGGGTTTGGACAGAAACATGAGAGAGGGTTTCGGTCTGAGTTGTCCAATACACTTTTAGACGGCTCAGATGCAACATTCGAATACCACGTAGACTCGGCCATGTAGTACCCATTCGGTGCCCAAATTTTTTTCCAAAGTAGATATTCCTCATTATGCATGTGGTTATCGTCCGTACCAAAAACTAGAATGATCAGACACCGGTAAGGGTTTGGTCAAACCTTGTTTGTGTGAACAAAAAATGGACGGTTAGATTCTAACTGCATTTACTTTCTTTAGATGGATGTTGATGTCCGATCAAGTTAAATTTTTACATAGACTATAAATCGTTGGAGACCTAAAAGGGGGATGGACAGATCATCAAACGAAACCGTGGTGGATCTCATTTTGGCTTTTGCATCACTTGGGGAACACATGCATTAGAGTCACTCAGAAGACTAGATGGGGGCAGAGTCAAGATTCTAACTAGTGGGATTATATACCTGGAAAATATTTGAACAGTGTTAAAATTTTGGTTGGTTCGTTGGGTCAAATTTTCATACATATGCGAGATTAAATTTGTATAATTAAGTAAAATTTACGACTATATTAGAGAAATTTTACAACTCGGAGGAATTAACTGATCATAATTGACAAGGACTTGGGGTACTGTAGCATGGATCTTGTAGTGCGCCATGTTGTGCTCTTCTGAACCATCCATCTTGACGATCAATGCTTCAGATATATTTGTTAACTCTTACCCGTAAGAGTATTTCAGCGAATCTGAACCATCGATTGCGGAGATGGATGGTTTGGATAGCGACTCGGGGACCCTGGAGGGTGGCTCTTGGACCGTTGATCTCGGCAATCAACGGCTCCAATTTTGTCTTAGCAATGGACGGCCAGGAACAATAAAGTGCCGAGATGAAATCAGAATCGTTGAAAACATATCCAACGGCTCGGATGTCGCCCTACAGGGGCACCCTCTAAAGTTCCCAAATCCCTCGAATACTGCACTACAGGATTCCCGATTCCACTTGCCACAATGTTGCTTCACACTCGAGTACTTCAATAGTATTTATTGACGAGGTTCTTTATGTTGCTTCACACTCGAGTACCTAGTAGTTTTTAAAATTTATTGCTCACACTGTTGGCATCTTTTCCTTATGTTTTTTTTTTCTCCCTCTATCTATATAATTTCTTTTTGCTGATAAAAAAAGGTAATGCCCAGCCTAACATTTCTGTTTCAACGTGCATTAATAGCCTATTTCAGAGATCATTTTCCCCTTAATTAATGAGGCCAAACAACCCTCATCTTTCAATGAAATTGTGCAAGCAACCAAAATTAATTACAAACCAATGAAAGTTTCAACAAATAAATTCCTTCTTGTACGCAATCAAAAGTACTCTTATTGTTGATATTATTTAATAAGTTCATGACACCTTTTTTATTCACAACCTGAGGGAGAAGATCGCTAAGCTGACCTTTTGCAGTATCTCAAAAGTGGGGTGGAAAGAAGACTAGCGTACACATATTCTTGCCAAACATGCCCTCACCCATTTTGTTCCTCACCCGGACATCGGTGATAGAAATCAGTTTCAGGCTTCCAGCTGTTATCTTTGTTTGTTGTCTTAGTTTTATCTTTTCTGTGTATGATATTTCTATCTCTTTATGAAAAAAATGAATTCCAAGATGAATCAACCACATGAAGGTCGACCCAACCATTCATCTCAATAACTAAAAAATTAAACTTATACAAACGTGGCCCATGTAAAGAATAGGTGATTTTTCTTTCCGCTATTCCAACAATTATTCCTTTTTGATTTCCAAATATGTACTACTTTTAAGTAAGACATCAATTTCGACTATCTAATTAAGCATTTAATTAAGGAGAGCAAGGCCTAAGTAGATTTCGGCTTTTTCCAAACTTCTGTTTCTAATGTTTTCTTTTTTAAATTCTCATTTAATTGATTTTTACTTTTTGAATCTAAGTTCTAAGGGTCCTTCTATTGTTGCCTTATTGGGCTGATAATAAGTCCCAAAAAAAAATGATAATGCCAAAATCATTTTGGTTTGTGCCAAAACTGTAGTGCATAAAAGGCTTGTACCTTGTACATAGTACAAGGTTTTTAAGCACTACAATTTTGGCACAAATGAAAACGGTTTTGGCACAAACAAAAATGGTTTTGGCATTAGCACCCCCCAAAAAAATCTTTTACACTTTCAAATAAGGGTCCTATTTTTAGTCCACTAGGCTGACAATAACGCAAGAAGAAAAAAAAAATACACACACACACTCCAGTGTATTTTTTTACTTTTCTATACACTTTCACCCAACCCTATATACTTTTTACACATTTTAATAATTTTTTTAAATTTTAACGACAGTCCAGCGACCTAACTTTGGAATTTTCACGTTTGAGTACTTTTCACGTAGTCAAAATACTTTTTGAATGTAATGTGATCAAATGACTACTGATGCATGTGTGATTAGATTGATTTTGTATAATTGATGACTTGCACAAATGAACTCTTCGGAAGAGAAAAACTTGGGTGCCGGTTGGGTACCACGTGGACCTTTCAAAGTGTTTTGGACGGTTCGGATTTGAGAGAAAGAAAAAGGAGAGAGAGGAGAGAGAAATTTGGACCGTCTAAAATATTTCCAGACAGCCAATATTAAAACTCAGGCATCACGTGCACCCTACGTTGGATGTATTTTCAACGGGTTCCTACCCTATTTGCACCTAAGTTTTTCTCCTTTGGAAGAGACTTTGGATCATCAAAAGAAGACGCATTGGCCATTCTCCTTTGGAAGAGACTTTGGATCATCAAAAGAAGACGCATTGGCCATTCTCCTTTGGAAGAGACTTTGGATCATCAAAAGAAGACCCATTGGCCATTGCGCACCACAAGTCCAACCAGTAATTGAAGGAATTACTTGTTGAGCGGCCATCTAGTTGCATGATGCTTAATCGTGTCAAAGAGCTATCGACTGTAGATACTTTGGTCACTTGGTTTGTATCGGTTAGATCCTATTTGGTATCTACATTAAGCATGTAATTTCTCGCAGTTGAGTGCCGAATGTCTCCTTAAATTTCTTCGGTTGTTTATCTGTTTAACTGTGTGTTAGAAAATTCATCATTCGTGGGACTAACGTGGCAGCAGCGCATCGACATCATACATTAATTACGGATATCTGACAGCCGAAACAATCCAGCTCTCGCTTGATATGTATATTCTTCATTTGTTTTTGTTTTGTTTTACGGTCTTCTTACGGGTGAGCAAAATAATCGTCAAACTGCGAATCCAATCCAAACCTAATGTTTTGGTTTGGTTTTTTAGTAATGTGGTTTGGTCCCAGTTTTAAAAAAATAGAAACCGTGATAAATGGTTTGGTCTATGGATTTACATGCCGAAACAATCCAGCTCTCGCTTGATATGTATATTCTTCATTTGTTTTTGTTTTGTTTTACGGTCTTCTTACGGGTGAGCAAAATAATCGTCAAACTGCGAATCCAATCCAAACCTAATGTTTTGGTTTGGTTTTTTAGTAATGTGGTTTGGTCCCAGTTTAAAAAAAATAGAAACCGTGATAAATGGTTTGGTCTATGGATTTACATTGACGATTCTGGTTCCAAACCGATCCGAACATTATACTCAATTCCGCCGCCCTATTATTTCTCTTTCAAGATTAATTCTTAATCTTGTATATATAATAATCTATACCTATAATTTCAATACCCTAAAAATACATGGTTTGGGCTTAGTCAATTTATTTCCTAATCTTTTTCCTTGCTAACTAATTTCCTAATTTAATACGTTATTCCATTGCCTTAATTATTCATTTACTACTTACTGTTGTTGTACTCTTCTTTAGTTGGTTGATGCTAGAGAATTTTTGTGATTTTAATATAAGTTGTTCTAATAGAAGTTTTGAAAGAGTACTTACAATAGGTTTTTTTTAAAGAGTATGTTAAATAGTTTATGAAAAATATCTCAATTTCAAGTGAACCGTAGTTGAAAATCGAAACCGAACCGTATTTTTATGGTTTAGATTGGTTTGGTTTAAGAACTTCATGGGTTGGTTTGGCTTTCCAAATTTATAATCCGTAGGTAGTGGTTTGGTTCTTGGTATACCATAAAACCGGACCAATCTAGTACATGCTCACTCCTAGTTCTTCTAGTCTATATGTTGTTATTTATTGTCCTATTATCTTTGTATCCGGTTGTTTGTAATCGCATTTCTCATGAAATGAAATTCTCTCCCCTTTGTTGAAAAAAAAAAAGGAACTCTCGAAGGATAATTTAAGGAGCAGAAAAAATAAAATAGTAAAAACTATGAATACATTAGTATATACCAAATATACACCGATTTGTGTGAGATTTATTATGGGTTTCTATGCAAAAAAATCAGAGTCGTTCAATTAGTTTATAATATGTTTTTCAAGAGTCTTTCTAAAAACATCAGCTCATTGATAGCTCTTTAATTTGATGTTAATAAATTTTAAAAATTTATGCTCTGAAACATTTTATTTCTTGATCCGACAATTATACATCCTTTTCGTCGTATATCATTATTTAGGAATAGATGAAGTACATATATATATACAAGAAACTTTTAATAAGAACCCTTAAATAAGGACCAATGTGCGGACCTCATGCTTTCTGACCAAATTTTGACGATCCGAATAGATATGTTAAAAATGTTTTTTTAAGGTCTATTGCGAGGATTTGTTAAAAAAAAAAATACCCAGAGGGGCTTCATCCGATCAGTTTTTGTTAAAAACGTTATATATATATACATTTGCAAAAACCTTTAAAACATTGTCTTAAACAAATTAACGTCTCCGATCATTAGCACGAGACTCTAAAACGGATCCCACATAATTAAAGTGTTTAATATGCACCAAACGGTGCGCCCATAGTTTTGGATTCCGTTGCATTTGAGGAGAGGGAGTGACGAGTGAGTGACATTGATTGGGCCGCAACAGTACGGCGGCAGAGAGAGAGAGAGAGAGAGAGAGAGAGAGAGAGAGCGGAGAACACGGGGTAGTGGGAAGCGAAGCCCACAACGTTACAAATCCTCGTACGAACTGCTCCCTCTGTTTTTCCTCGCCTCGTGTTTTTGGTTCCAAAAATGATAGATACACACCCTCTCAACCACTCCCCACCACACCCTCTCTCACATGTGTGGTGGGGCTCACCCGGTGGGTCCCAGTGGGCCCCACCACACATGTGAGAGAGGGTGTGGTGGGGAGTGGTTGAAAGGGTGTGTACCTATCATTGTTCGGTTGGTTCAGATCGAGTTCCAGGGGCCAGTGAAACAAATGCTCTGATTGGTCAGAATTTTTGACCTTTTTCTGACTTCGTTTCCACGCGTCAATCATGGCGGCCTCTTCCTGTACTTTACACGACGGTTATAAGGACGACCTCAGTACGTCCTGCGTGGTGAGTGATCGGTTATGCCCAAGTGCACTGAATTATATGTCAGTCAATTGATCGATCCCCTCATTGGATCGACTACCATTTTCACCGCTCCGTGATGTCTTAACCCCTCTTCCCTATGGTATACGTTGGATGTATTTTCAACGGTTCTAGGCACTTTGTTAATTTGAGTCGTCTACTGTTAAGATGAAATTCGAGTCGTTGATTGTAGAGATCAATGGTCTAGAAAACTTAGACTTGGCCTAGTTTCCATCTAGTTGTTAAAATCAACCATGATTTTAGCAAATGAGTTCAGCAGGTGCCAAAATCATGGTTTTGAAATCAAAAAATTAAGTGTTCCCGTGTATCGTTTTTTGAAAATCTTCACGCCGAATTAAAGTACACGAGGAGTGCTTTAATTTGGTGTGAAAAAAAATTGAAAAACGATACACAGAAACACATAATTTTTTGATTTCAAAACCACGATTTTAGCATCTGCTGAACTCATTTACTAAAATCATGGTTGATTTTAGCAACTGGATTGCTAAAATTGAATGGAAAACTAGGCTCAAACACTATTCACTTGGTATCCCACATTAATGTGTAGTGGAGAGGCCTCTGTGCTCACAGTACTCAATGATTCATTAGCTCCCTGTCTTAAGTCCCTAACCCGAACAAAAAACCAGTGACATAATTCACATTATATTATGGTGTGCGGACTTGGGTGATCATGTACTTTGAGTAAAAACTTGATTTGTTAGGAAGATTTCGATGGAAAAACTCAAATCTAAATGTAACTTTGAGTAAATACTTAATTCATTAACTAAATACTAGTAATAATTATGGATTTTGAAAATACAAAATAGCTTCATGATGTGCAAAAATGTTTCATTAGTTGTCAAACTTGAATTCATAACTTATTGTGTCACACAATAGTAAAAAAAATATGTAAATTGATGTTTGATTTTAGCAGATTTTATCAAATGAGAACCTCAAATGTATCGACTTCGTATTTATAGAAATTGAGTCAGCAATCAACGGCTCCGGTTCGAGTTCGTGACCAAGTCTTGGCTTTGTGCTAAAGGTGCTAGATGCCAATTGAAAGTAACCTTGCGTTGCGCCAAAGGTGCTAGATGCCAATTGTTTTGCTTTCGAAATCTTTCGTGCATATATGTGTACAAAGTTTGTTGTAGGTTTGTTTTGATATGTTGCATCAGCAGCCTCATGACAAGTAAGTTTTGTCTCTGAGTTCAACTGATTACTTTTACATCAATCTCGAAATTTCATAAACCCTAAATACATCATGGCAAGCGATGATCGAATATGAAAAAAAAAAGGCCGTCTTGAGCTCCTAAATTTTCGCTCGGAAATAAGAAATTTCACAAACTCTGCTTTTACCGGAAAATATGTTATTAGGCCCCGAGTATTTTGATATCGATTTTTTTGAGCTTGCCTTGGACTTCCAAAAGCTCAGGGCCGGTCATGTACATTATACAATTTGATCATCAAAGATGTCAAAATTAAAGAGGAAGGATCTAGGATTTGTCGACGGAAACCAAAAAGAAAAATAAAAGAAACCCTTTTCGGTACGTAATTGAAATTCACAAGAAAAGAAGCTCACTTTTGTTTGAATGTTTTAGAAAAATGAGGCATTTAAGTAGAATTTAATTGACCAATAAATCATTTTTCGTTTAGCTAGTTAAGTACGTTACGTACGGAAATTGTACATACAATTCTTGCACAAAAATATACATACGTATATTAATTGAAACTAAGAGGAATACAAGAACGGTCCGCCAAAACTTGCAGTTCTTTGTAGCAAGCAGTGGCGGACGCATGATTTGTACTCAGCGGAGACCCAAATCAAATTTATTTTTACATTAAGAACAAAAATTATAGTTTATGATATAAATATTGCTACGTACTAGTTCTGAAAAGAATACGACATTGTGTACATATATATACACATAATCACATATAATTTTATAACCATGACAGAAAAACGGTCAGTAACTTGAAATTTTAAAGGGGTTTTTCACGCATATGTAGAAACTTATCAATTTTTTGCTTGCTCAAGAGACTTGTAGGGGCCAATCCTACATAAATTTTCCTTTAACCTAAAAATGTTGTATAATTAGTGGGAGAATTGGGGTGTCTATAAGGGCCCAGACCCTCTTGCACCCCATCCGCCCCCGGCGGTGAGACTCGAATCCAAGCATGATCACATTCAAAAGAAATCGCATTTAATATTATTTCAGTTAAAACGGAGAAGCATTAAATTAAGAAAACTTAATCTAAGAAAAAGGAGAAACACAGAGATTAGATGCATCCAATAACCAATCAATATCAAGACAAGGTTATATATATAATTACATGGAAAGTTACGTATCCCTCTTTGTTAGAGCAATGTATATTCGTAATTTCATATAGGAAAATATACTTTTGGACTTTGTCCAAATGCGAAAAATCAAATTCGTAAGAGTCTCAACAACCTCTTTCATGAAGACAAGTGGGGCATCAGATAAAGAGAGTTGTCTTCTTATTTCCTTCTTTTTTATGAGCTCTTCTTATTTCCTTGATAAACCTTAAGAAGCATTGGAACTTAATAAACCTTAAGTAGCGCGGAAAGAAGTTCAGTGTGTGCATCTTCTGACTAAGTATGCGCTTGCCTACTTTGTTCCACACCCGAACATCGGTGATGAAAACTCCTTTTCGTTATTATGCTATGTTGTTTTGGTTGTTGTTTGTTATTTCTATGTTGTTTAGTTTTCAGCTTGCATCTCTTTATCAAAAAAAGAAAAGAAAGAAGCATTGGAACTTGGAAGGCTATTTTAGCATGTACTCTTTGTCAAAAGCTAGAGTCCTTTTATTAACAGTTTATCGGGCCGACGATAAGTAAAGAAGAAGACAAAAAACACACACCGGGGGCCTGTAGTGAGTGTAGTGAGCAGCCACAACCGTTCATTCGGCAATCAAAGATCCAAATTATCTTACATAAAAGATGAGTATTTTACATGTTTGATAATTTCATTTAATCCAGACCGTTGATTGCCTAACAAATAGCTGCACTACAACTTATTGTCAAAGGGTTTAGGTTTAGGTTAGAGACTTGCGGGTGACACTCCCTTGTGCCTCGTAACCGTGCTTGCTTGGCTATGAGCCACTAGCCCTTGATAAAGTAGAAGAAATTTATGAGTTATTGGTCTCTTGGTTTATTTATTTATTTATTTTTTTGTGCTCAGCACTCTAGGTTCATCGAAATTTGCTCAAATATAGGTGAAGATAGCGAATACAAATTAGTATGGTTACAGTCCATTTTACTAGTTTTGGGCCGTATTTTCCTGTAGATATCAATGTTTTCTGGCACGAATTTGTGTTGGACATGAGTTGGACCCGTTGTACAAAAAGGTGGGCTGGATCGCAAAAAATCTTCCAAAGATTCTTGGGCTTCGGCCGATTGCAAATATCCGGCCAGAAAAGCCCCATTTGTGCTAGAAGTTTGGACCCAGGTTAATTATAACGGGATAAAATTTAGGATCCGGATCCTTTCCCGTCCATGTTATGGACGGGAGGAGACCGTTCAAATCTGGACAGTCGATTGATCCATCCAAACCATTGATCCCAGTCAATGAACGGTGTAGATTTGGAGTGTCTCCTCCATTCCAAAACATGGACTAGAGAAGATCTGTTTCCTAAAATTAATCACCAAAATAATAAAAACTCTACTCATTTGACCTCAAGAATTGAATGCAGAATTTGGTTTCGCGTGATTTCATGTAGTTTAATAGAGCATAAAACCTAGATAAACCTGAATTTTTTTGGGTAAATAATAAAACCTGAAATTCGGAAAGAAAAAAAATCATGCAATCTACTCAACTGATTGGAACTAAAATCAAGTACTTTGCTTGCTTTGATTTGTTTTATTATCAAAATCGAAAGAATAATGGGCAAGTAAATTTTCTTTACAGTATTATTTTTAAAAGGGAAAATATGAATTTTTCTTTTCTTGTTATTTATAGTTCTTGTTGTTCTATTTAGGCTGTGTCTGAACTACTCTAATTTTTGGTTTCTCTAATTATTACTCCCTCTGTCCTAATTTGTTTGCTAACTACGAATATCCGTACCATTTTTAGACATTTTATAACTTTTTATTTGTAGTGTTTTTAAAGTTTTTGATAATTTTGTCTAATAGAATTAATTGAGATCAATCAAATACGATCCATATTGCATATAAAATACATCATAGATTGAAAACTATAAGAGTTTTAAAAAGGCACACATAACCGTAATGAGCAAACAAATTGGGACGGAGGGAATATGTTTAAAGACAGTCCAAGCAAGAAAAAATTGAATTAATCTAGCTCAGCTTTAGACATTTCAAACACTGAAAGCCTTATTAATTAGATGGCAGGTAGTCAGAGGGAAGACAATGTTTGTTGGTTCACTGAAAAATTATTGGATGTTCACGTGGTGCCACGATACACTTTAAAATCATATTCGTGTAAGGTTCCCGATTAAGTATATGGGATTCCAAACAAAAGTGTGATTAGGAAGGGTTTTGAGTATCACGGTGTTTCACGACCACTCAATAATTACTCATTTCACCATAAGGACGAGTGCCACGTGTCAGTAGCTTGACACCTGTTTTTGGACAAAGGATAACAGTTGCAGCCCAAATTATTTGGATCCGGGATCTTGAAGGCACAGTAGGCCTGTTGTGCCTTCCATTTGGACTTGTCACGAGCTTTAAAGTGTGAATCTAACAATTTACTTCATAATCGAAGTGTCTAACAACCCTGTAAAAAAATCAAGTCAATTCGATTAGATATTGGCGATCTAGTAAAAGAATCACGCTTTTCTTCAATAAATATACCTAACTTTACATGCCAAAAGTTTGTTTTTTTAAATAAGTTTGTCTCCATGGTGAAAAGTATAGAGATTAAATTCTTTCCACCTAATAGTGGCAACCCCATTGTTTCCACTTGAATTGATTTCAGTACTATGAGTCGTTAATCTTATAGGAGCCTACAGTAATGTATTTATGCAAAAAATCAGTTTACTCGAATATCAATGGATATATAAAAATTAAATTTTGGTTTGTAAAATAGAAGGTCATGGACACTTTCAACTTTGGATCTGGGGTGGGTGTTGTGCAGTAGATGTTGTGCGCCGTGTTGTGCAGTAAAACGACATAGTTTTTGGCACACCTCTGAAGCTTCCAAAGACCTTGTTTGGAAGAAGGAAAAAGCCATTACAAAATGCCTAAACCCAAAGTGCCTAAATCCAAGTGTCTAAAACCGCTATATCCTATCCTAAAGAGCCTAAATCCCCTAAAATTGAACCATAAAATTGAATCTCAAAATTAACTCTCCAAACAATGCCTATTGAAGTGTACTAAGAAAATGAATAAAACTACGTCGTTTTGCCGCACAACACGACGCACAAAATGTACTTTAATGATATTAACAGAATAAGACCGTCCATTTTATGAATCAAATTCAACTTTTTGTATACCTATCGACGATCAAGCTGTTTTTTTTTTACGTTGATATACTCCCTCCGTCCTATTTTAAATGTCCCCTACGTAAGGTCGTGTCATTTTGACTTTAAAAGAAAATGTATTTCTAAATTTTTTTTCCAAAATTTTTTACACCATTCAAAAATACTCGTTGAGATCTTTTGAACGGTGCAAAAAAAATTTAAAAAAAATTTCAAAAGTATTTTATTTTTTAAAGTCAAACTAGCCCGGTCTCCCGCAGAGAACATTTAAATTGGGACGGAGAGAGTACTATTTTGCGGGCCCTACAAGATGAATTGATTAAATTACTACAGTAAACGTTCGGTGGGGCTCACAAATGATGGTGGTGGAAATTGGGTTTTGGTTTGTAAAAACGGTCATGGACACTTTTAACTTTAATATTATTCACAGAATCAGACAGCCCATTTTACGAATCAAATTCAAACTTTTTATACGTGTATCGATATCTTATCAAACTGATTTTTTACGTGAATATACTACTCTGCAGGCCCTGCACGATGAACGGATCAGATTACTGTAATAAAAAGTCGGTGGGGTCCATAAATGATGATGGTGGAAAGAATTTAATCTCTAAAAAGTATATTATATAAAAAAAAAGAGTTAGTTTGAGATTGGGTATGGGGGGTTTAAGCAACTGTTGATGTTTTTGGGTGGTTTTGAAACAACTGCGGGGTTTTGTCAAGTTTCGTCCACATCCTCCTCCTCCTCCCCCTCCCCCTCCCCCTCCCCCTCCCCCTCCCCCCTAGAGAGAGAGAGAGAGAGAGAAAGAGAAACTGATGATATATAGAGAGAGAATTTGGAGAGAGACAGTTTCAAAAACTTGTTTTTCTTACGACGTGAAATTCACAATTCTCATGCAATTCCAAATCGGAATTCAAACACAACTGCGTCTACTGATCCGAACTCGAGGTCGTTTCTTGTAAAGGTGAGCCGATCTCGAGTTAGTTTTTTCGTGTTTATAATCTCATTTACACGCTCAGATTACGTGCATGGTTCCTGTTTTGTTGAATTTCGTGTTTATTATAGATATGGTTTGATCGGTGGAGGATTCGTGGAATTTGATCCGGTGATTTGGAGATCTGATCGGATTTGATAAGTCGTCTCTGTTTTATAGATTGGGCAGAATTAGAATCTTTAGGCTTTTTTTGGATGGTTATGAATTCAGTTGGAAGGATATAATGTTCAAGATCGAGAGATTTGTGATGATGGCTTGTGAAACTAGAGTAAAAAGACGTACTAGATTCATCTCTGCTATTGATTGGGCAGGATTGAATCTTTAGGCATTGTTTGGATGGTTATAAATTCAATTGGAAGGATGTAATGTTAAGGATCAAGAGAATTATGATAATGTCTTGGGAAACTCGAGTGAAGACAGATTTTAATTCATCTCTACTATTTCTAAGTGAGATCCTTGGATGCCTAAAATCCTTAACATAAAAGATTTCAAAGCACTTCTGTGCAATTGTTATTCCCAATCCATAATGATAAAACGTTAGAAACTTGATGTGGAAGTTCATAGGTAAACTATTGGATCTAAATGTGAGCATTTTTATTGAATAATATCAGACCCATGCGTTTGAATATGCCCAAATGGAGCCCCAAAGAATCCCACTTCTACCAAACTCTGACTGTTGTTTTCTGTGTATTCAACAAGTGGAAGTTAAAATCCAAGTCTGAGATTTAGTTCTATGAAGGGCAGCCGAGTATGAATTATCAAGTGATTTAACAGAAAAAACTGTAAATATATAATAGGCAATTCATGAAAGTTGGTTAATACTCCTACATTGCTTCTTTTGTTTTTCTGATAGACAATAAAGTATTACCAGGAAACCTGGTTTATTGCAGTGGATGAGCTCTTACTGTTATTTATGCCTGAGATATGGTGTTGAAGAAAACGCTGGAATATGGATTCAGTGGCTATTGGGTCCCTATTATACCTAGAGGTCCCAGATCTGTAAGAGTGAGTATATGCTTTAGCTTAGTTGGTTTCCACACCATTTTTTTTTGTGCTGAACACTAACACTTTAATGTTTCTGGTCTTTGGTTTTTTTGTTTTAGAAGAGAGGTCACAAGAAAACTATAGAGAATAGCCGAATTTGTGCATTTGAACTACTGGCAGCTGTTGCTGGCAAGTTGTTGCAGGAGAGTGAATGTTCAGCTTCTAGCATTGTAGCAGAAGGGCAGGATCTGTCTTCCATTCACAACAGTGGAATAAAACAGGAGCAATTGGTAAAAAGTGAAGCTTTGAAATCTGAGTGCCTCGATCAAAGGAGATGGATAGAAAGTGTCTTTGCCTCTGAACTTGCACCTGAAAAGCGCAATGTGAAATCTTCTGTTGGTGATACTGTTCTGGAAGGCACCTCTGTTATTCCAAGGTCCGAAATTTCCACAAAAGTTCGCCATAATTTGAAGTTGGAAATCCTTGAAAGCAAGACAGCAGCTGAAAATTCCCCCAGAAAAGTAGAGGGAGGCTCCCCTAATTGTGGGGATATTGAAAGACAAATAAAGGCGGAAGGGAATCATAATCATAATGTAGATCTGACAGTGGCTAATAACTCTAATTCAAATGATCCAATGGAGATACGTGTGAAGATTACTGACCCCTTTATTAATTCTGATAACAGTGTACAGTGGCCCTCATATAGGGACTCGGTTCCTAATGCTTCTTTTCCCAGGCATAGGAACAATGTAAAGTTAGGTAGTAGAGTCGATGACGAAAATTCTGTTGGGTGGAATGTATATAGGTCCAAGACAAGAGGCTTAAGGCCACAAACATGCATTGGACACCGAAGAATAAGGAAGTTACTGTCATCCAAATATTGTAAAGTAGCTCCAACATTCAAAGATTGCGAGTTTTCTAACGGCGGTAAGTTAATTCTCTTTAGCTTTAATGGCAGGATTATTGGAAAATGTATTTCAATATGTTTGCTCTTTCTATTTTAGATGGGTGCGTGAAGCCTGTTTACCGCTGTAGGAAAGCCCCTTACACCAGCGATGTAATCCAATGTCAAGTTCCTTTAAAGAAGAGAAAAATATGTAACCATGGCTCAACCCTTTCATGTGATCGGGCGGGAAGTAGTGAAAGTATTTCCAACTCACCTAAGAAGGGTATGAAGGGAGAGAAGACGAGATCAGCTAAGGATTTGCCAAGAGGTCCTTAATTTTCTCTTTGTTGAGAGTTAAAGCTTACGGTATGCCATTTTATTTATCTAATTTTAGTGTCTTTTTCTGGTCTGTGTGCAGCAAAAGTTGTATCATCCTCAGTTGTAGGCCATCAAACATCCTTCAAGTCAAGGGATTCTCTTGGTAATGTAGAAGTGAATCCCCAGTATAAGAAATTTGCACTTGCATCATCTCTCTGCGAGGAGTAATATAGTTAAATTCTCTCAATTGATTGCACTATTGTTCCAAGAGTTTCTCACATGCACTGTTTTCTTTTTTCAGTGAAGTTCAGCATTAAGTCTTTCAAGGTACCAGAGCTTTATATTGACATCCCAGAAAATGCTACTGTTGGGTCATTGAAGGTAGGCAATTTCATTGTTCTCTCTTGTATGTATATCAAATATGTAATCTGAAGGACCCAAGTACGCTGGGTTTTTGAAGGGGTCTTTATCCATTTTTATTTGGCAATGGATTGGATTGTCTTAAGCTATGTGAAGTCTTTTTAGAAATGTTTCCTTACTTTTATGTTGCTGTATTTTTTTTATTTATTTTTATTTTTTGTGAAGAGGACTGTTATGGAGGCTGTGACTGCTATACTTCAAGGTGGATTACATGTAGGAGTAGTTGTTCATGGGAACAAAGTAAAAGATGATAACAAAACTCTCCTACAAGTGGGTATTTCTCAGAATGAAGACCAGGGTAATTTGGGTTTCATGTTGGAGCCTGGTTCTGCTATAGCTTCTCCACCTTTGAGTCGAAAAGAACTTCCAATTTTGCTGCCACACGAGACTCACCATCATTTATCCAGGTAATGTAAGTATGTGATGGATACTTATACCAGAGAGTGAGTCATGTTGTTTCAGCATTCTTGTATCTTTAGAATGCCTAGAAAGTAAAGGTGCCATCTGTCGTTATTTACAAATGTGGTACGAGTGAGAAGGCGTTATCTAGTAGTGAGGCATTGTTGTCTCTCCTTTGCATTTAGTTCATTTGTCTCTCTTGCCTACTGGCAGTCCACTGCTTACCTTTGGGTTGTGTGTACAAGTGAACATGAATAGAGCGTTCCTCTGTTAGGTGGCTCAAAAGGTTTATTTGCTGGCCATAATACATTCTTTGACACAATTGTTAAGACTCTAGCAGATTTCTTCCTTCTATCACAATCTGCATTTATCATCACTTTGGAGTAGGTATTACGAATTGATTTAGTGTTTGCAGATTGGAATGAAATCATAGTTTCTGTGTTTTTGCTGATGTTCTACGCAAAACTATGAACTCAGTAGATTATATGAAGTTTCTTTACATATTCAGGTCGGCAGCCAGCCCCATTTTGGATTCGGAGGTCTTAAATGCCTCATTTGCTCCATCTCCAGAGACTAATTGGGACAACAATGTTGAAACTAACCATGAATTGGTCCCTTCCACTCATGAAGTACTAACAGATGGAACAGCACCAGATTCCAGAGCCTTGGTTGCCGTACCAGCAGTGAGTGTCGAAGCACTTGCTGTGGTTCCTATGAACCAGAAAACTAGGAGATCTGAGCTTGTACAGCGTAGAACCAGGAGACCTTTCTCTGTGTCAGAAGTAGAAGCACTGGTCGAAGCAGTTGAGAAATTTGGAACCGGAAGGTGTGCAAAAATTAAAATGTTACTATGCCTCCTTACCAAGGAGCCTTTCTCCGCTTCTAATTAATATCAGATTCTTCAGGTGGCGCGATGTTAAACTGAGTGCTTTTGAGAATGCAGATCATCGAACTTATGTGGACTTGAAGGTAAGAAAAATGCATTTTGAACTAGGAGAAGTGATAAGGATCTATAGGGTGCATGCACCACCTATATGAATGGGAATTAACAATGACGAAGAGAAAGGCCAGGGGTGTGAGATTCAGAGGTTAGTAGTGGAACTTAGGGTAAAAACTCTCAGTTACAGTTTTATTGGCCAAACAACAGAGTATCTAGTGCTATTACTGGTAGCTCGGTAGAGATCCTTCAAGAGTATATGTTCATTTTCAGAATATCACGAGAATAGGCTTGTTATATTTGTTTCAAACTTCTCAGTTGTCACTTATATAGCTGCCATATTGCTCATTAGGAGGACCTGACATAGGGCACAACCAGACAGATACATCTTTACCTAATAATTTGCTGCTTTGGGAACGTGTTTTTATGCTTCTACATATGCAAATATATGGAAGGAATGACTTACCCACACACACACAAACACACACACACACACACACACACACAAAAGCACGAGTACAAGAAATATATTTAAGGCAATTAGAAACAAATCTCATCGTAGGGGATATCGCTCCTACCAACCATAAAGGCAAGCAAGATAACAAATTCAAGCACAACCCACATGTCAGAGTAAAGGACCGATTGTCGAGAATATAAAGCCCACCATTGGCTTTTCTTGGCTTAGATTACTGTAACTTGTGGATGGGGAATCACATGGGTTGTTTTGGTGTAGGCCATTTGTTATCAGTTAGGTATTTCATATTTAGACAAGCAAAACTGTTCCTTTGGTGATGAGTCTGTGTTTCTGTATATGCAGGATAAGTGGAAAACATTGGTTCACACAGCAAGCATCTCCCCCCATCAAAGAAGGGGGGAGACAGTGCCCCAAGACCTCTTGGACAGGGTCTTGTCTGCCCACGGTTATTGGTCTCACCGTCAACCTAAGCTACAAACCAAGCATCTGATGAACCTCTTATGATCTCCCACGCTCAGCCGGGAAGAATTTAAAAGAGGTACTTAAATTTTTACAGTTGTAAAAAAATCTTAACAGGAAATGTTAAATGTAAAAAGGTAAATTTTTTGCTAATGGTCTCATGTGATGTTGTTACTTGCAACAATTCATTGCCAGACCTTCCCCTGTGGTGGGGCTGCGCTTGTAGATAACTCGACAAAATAAACAGTGTCCGTATCGGGTCACTCTGATTTTGATTCTGTTTTTTCACATATTGTTTAAACTCAAAGAACAGAAGCCAATGGCAAAGTTTGATGGCAATTCTAAATTTTGATGTTTTTTGTATATACATGACTGGTACCTTGATATTTTCTTTTCTTTTGATGGTGGGAATCATCCTTGTGCATTATTTGGGCTCTCTTTGTTGTTGTCAATGTATATCCAGCTGTTTGCTTCAGATAATGGTATAGTATGGATGGTTTAAGTGATCAATTGGTTGCAGGAGTTATATTTTCCTTAGGTTGTGTTTGGATTTTGGATTTGGAGGGGGGAAGGGAGAAACATGAGAAAAGAAAACACCGGGTTTCTTTTTTTTTTTTTTTTTTTTGTGTGGGTGAAAGCTAAGGAAAATAAATTTGAAGCTATATTTTTGTCCTCTTTGTTTGGTATGGTTACGAAAAGGATAAGAATTTGTTTATTTGACTATTAATCCTTTGATTAGTAACCCTTGAAAAAGAATATATGCACGAAGACAAAAAAAGAAAAAGAAGAGAAGAAAAAGAGGAGGCGGCCACAAGGTTTGAAATTCAGGAAAACATCCTTGTGGATGATACGAAAAGTTTGAAGAATTATTGTGAATGATGTGAAAAGTTTGAAGAGAGATTACACGCACCTCGTCTAATACTTTGAGGGACCAATCTCTTGTCTATTTGCATGGCCCAATTAAAGTTGGAACAAATCACAAGTTGATAAGAACTAATATGTTTTGAACATGACAAATCACAAGTTGATAAGAACTATATGTTTTGAACACATGACACCATAGGAGAAAGCAAACCCATACGTATGAAGCCTTGATCACGGGACCAATCCATTGGGGCTTTCATGCAAATTAACTACTATGCTTTCTATGAGGAAAGGAAAAAGGCTCAGGGTTAATTTGGTTGGTTGGCGGGTTTGCTCTCCACACAATTGACTAATGTTCTATTCTTGGGTTAGGCCGCAACGGCGTGGATGGCCAATCTTTGACTGGACCAGGAGGGAATTAGTTGAAATGTTCGTAAGTTAGCCCGGACACGGCTGACTGTCGTCCCACAAAAAAAAAAAAAAGAATTAGGGGACATTGGTCTTCCTATGTGCCTAATTGATATATTCTTTACGCCAATTATGTAAGTTGCTCCAAGTGTATAGAAATCGATAAAATTGTATTAAAACCCATACTCCATGCACAAAAATTATGCTCAGTAAATAAGCAATCTCAAGTAGGATTATTCCATTGAATCCAAAAAAAAAAAAAGAGTAGAAAAGCTAGCATTCGAATAGCTGATCAGAATATAGTTTTCCCTTTTGGGGTGCTTTGGAAGGTAGTTGGGTTAGTTATGTGTCTGGTGATTCTCTACTTTTTACGTTCCAACAGGTACAATTGGAGACAACAGAATGACCTGGTCCCTCCTAGGGCTAGGAGGAATTATATATTCAGTCTTCACGACGACCCCTCTAGAGTCTAACCTCCACTGATGTATACCGTCTGGCAAAAAAAAAATGACATTTTCGAAATGAATAATTATATTTCTATAAACAGAGGCCGGATATAGATGGCGACGAATTATGGACAAGCGATCTCGGCGGAGTGGAATTATTTAGAAGTATTCGGATGTGAAAAAAAAAATGCAACCAAATTTCGCGTATGGGTGGACCGAATTGCCATATTTAGCGTGATTAGTTATCCAGGTACTTTTGAGCCCTAACAAACGAGTGCTTATTCAGTGCTTACAAAGCATCGCCGTGTGGTACTCCACGGGCTTTTACCCAGTCTTCTAAAAAAAGGTCCGGAAAGCCGAGTACTCGCCGCCTAGGTGCTAGAAGGTTCCTCGCCGACTAGCCTGAGTAGCCCGACTAATTGTCCAACTAGGCGCCAAGTAAGACATGCCACAAATGATATGTAAGACAAGTGGTAGTGTGGTGTGGTAGCGTAGGGCTAGGACAGTGGGAGGGAATGGGGAACAAAGAAAGTTGTAAGTAAAAGTCTAAAAGATGATATATATATTTATATATATTCCACATGCAATGCAATTGGTTGCTTGAGAAATTAACAAGATGCATGCATGCATGCTTGTATAGAAATTCTTTGATTCAAAGGGTTGCGTAAAGCTGAATGCGTATTCAAAGGTTTTTTTCATCGAAAGAGAAAGACATGAATACTTACGGACCCCCACTTGTAATCAACGGTTGAACAAAAAGGATAGGCTGCAGAGGAATTTTTTGCGTGCCTTCAGGGCATGCCAGATTGTATGATTGATAAAACAAACTGTCAATCTGTTTGTCGGACGGATCGATCGAACGAGCCGAACCGGAGTTTCCCAAAATAAATCACCGTGCAAAGAGTCGCTTTTAAAATTTGCCATTATTCATATTTTATTGGTTCTTGACGAAAGGAATCGGATAAGTAAAAGATTATGACCAAAACCCAATTTGTTTTGAAAAGTGAAGGTGCTAAAAGTTGGATATTTTCAGAACAAATTGGGTTTTTTTGGTCATAATCTTTTATTTTTCTGATTCCCCTCATCGAGGAGAATCAATAAGTCACAAAAGTTTAACGAAAAACTTACAAACATGAAAAAAATTGAATGAAGACAAATTTTAAAAGCGACTTTTAGCACCGTGACTTATTTTGGAAACTCCGCCTAAATTGTTCAAGTTCAATTTGAAAACTTAAGCGACTTTTAAAAATATATTTAATCTTGGTTTGTTTATAAGCTTTGATCGGATTGATCACAAACTAATCTCGAATAGATTGAATCTTTTAAACATCATAAGTCAAACAATAGGAGTAGAGCGATTTGGGTTCGTTTATTAGTCATATTCGTTTGACATGGTTCTTCTTTTACAAACTAATTAAAAAAAAACAGAGAGAATTGTAGAAATAAAAAGAAATAATTTTAGAGAAGCTCTATTTTAATTTAGTGGTATATTTGCCTTCAACTCTTTACGGCGAGTCTGATTCTGTTCACCTTTATTAAAAGAGAGTGAACGTTACTCTCACTCTGTACCTGGCTCTTTTGTCATTCTCTATTGGAACATAATGAATAGTAATTAATCACAATCCTGTGATTAATTAAATTTTTTGCAGCATGCTTTAGTGATGAAATTAATTGATTGCTAGTATTAGTGCAGACTCTTAAAGTTTGAGTAAGTTGCAACACACGAAAATTCTTGCATATTGATTATTTGATTACACAAACTCCGCAATCGACTACCTTCTGCTAGTGAGGTGGAGTAAAGAACAATTAATTTAGTTTCATGTGGGTATTCTCTTGACAAGGAATCTTGCACGGAAACTGAAATTCCTTTATTTTGGCAAGATCTATTTTGCACGTTACATGAAAGTTAGTGTTCTTGTCATTTCTCATCCTTTCCGCACAATTGAACGGGGCCGAAAGCGATTCTATAGACTTTGCTATCTACTTATAGAGAGAGAGAACAGAGAAAAAAGAAAACAAAGGAGGAAGAAAGAGAAAAGTTAGGGACTTATCATTTATTGTGCTTTGTAAATAATTAATTTATACTTAAAAAACATCTTAACATTCGAGACCCACTTTTTTTTTAGTACATTATTTACGTTACAAACTTGCCCACATCTCTTCTATTTATGCTATGTATCTCGAAATTAAAGAAGTTGGGATATATAACGGACATCATGTACTTTGTACTATATAAAAAAAATTTGATGGCAAACCTTAATTTGAAAGCAATTCCCGAAAACTATTTTTTTTAATGCGAAGGGAAAATATATAATTATGGTGAATGTATATAGTTGGCTTTTATTCACAAATTATTTTGGAGTATTTTATTCAGTTTTTGTTCACCAGTTATCCATAAATGACGCCCAGCATTTTATTCACTTGAAATTATTGCTACCAATGCTATGAAACTGATGGAAGTAATTAGTTAAACAAACATAAATCAGACACAAACAAGACTAATATACCAATAGGTTTTTACTCCCTTTTATTGTTGATCTACTATCCTATTTTGGAATATCTTAAAATATTTTCCCTCTTTAAAATGTCAAAGAAAAAGGTATGTTGATAATTTTTACAAAATCAAATCATAAAAATGACTAAAAGAAACTTCTTAAAAGTTAGTATAAAAGAACGAGTAACATTGGCATCTAATCAAACTTTCTAGGGGAGTTTCCCAAATGATAAAACTAACATTTGTTAAAATCAACTGTTGATTTTAACAAATATTATTTATCTGATTTTATTATATGGGAATGGAATAATCGTTGATTATATGAAGTGGCAGAGCCAGGATTGAGAATTCCGGGGGGCCGAGTTCAGAGGTGGCTCCAGGATTTTTATCTAGCGCTAACAAAAATACACAGAGTATTTATGATGAAAAGCTATATGGAAAGAAGTCGTCTAATTCCCTTCAATTTTTTAGTTTTGTTGGTAACAATTATTTTAATTTCAAACAAGTAATCCAGCTCCAACAATAACAAATAAAATTTAATTTATATATAAATTTTAATTTTTTTCAATGTATTTTTTAAATTGGGAGGGCGGGGGGCAGGGCCCACCCCAACCCTATGGTCCCTCCTAGGGTACAGCTCCCGTTCGCGTTCACCATGTTCCCACGTACTCCTCATTTGTGTGATCATTTCGGACCCACATCAATGATCCAAATTCTCATTACTTTCTGCGATTGTTTTTATTCTAACGGTCTAGATTTATCTAAAAGAGCGTCATGCCTCAAACCCAAACACCCGGGGCATGGTAGTCGGACCTATCCTGTGAATCAAGTCAAGTGCCTAAATTTTCAATTTTGGGTTCAAAGGGATTTTCAAAAAAGAGCTTTCAAAAATTGACCTTGACCAATAGCAACTCGATCGGACCAGCGTACTACATTTGGTCAATTGGAGCGTACGGCTAATGCACGGCGCAATACGTGGACCGATAAATCCGGACATTGTGTCAACCCTTTAGCCCCACCACGCCCACGAAGGCTGCTACATTCACATCCTCTCTTGCTCAAACCTCATTACATGCGATCTATCTCGGGGTCTAACACAAATGATCGGAACCGTTTAATTTGTTTATAATATTTTTTTAAGGGTCTTTGTAGAAAATCAGTTCAGTTAAATACAAGAAAAAACTCAATTGATTCGTTCAAGTTTCAGTTCTTCAATCGAACGGACCAAAAGGTCCAAAACTTTAACAAACTTATCAAGCTTTTACTGATATCTAACTGAGCTGATTTTTTTCAGAAGCTGTTATAAAAATATTCTAAACAAATTGAGCAGCTCCGATCATTCGTGTGAGCGGAGAGTGTGAGAATAGACTTATTGTCCACACCAAAAACCTCTTCTTCTTTTTTTGTTGAACCCTTCTACCTGCACCAACGGCGTCGCGGACGCCGTTGTGGGTCCCAACCGGTCGACTCATGTTTGGCTCGTTGATACTTGTAAAAAAATACTGTAATATATTGGTGCAACGTACTCAAGCTTGTAAGCTTGTTTTCTAAAAATCAAACTACTCGAGATCAATGTCTTCTGCCCATCCAAAGCTGGTTCAAAATCTATTTGACTGGCAAACAAATAAATTTCTAATATAATTTTAAAATTCGTTAAAATTTTCAGATCAATCGATCTTAAACAAATCAATTTCTAACATAGTTTTGAAATTCGTTAAAATTTTTAAATCAATCGTAAACAATTCATTGCTTCGTAACATTTTGATATGTCTCGTAACTTTCATTAAAAAAAAAAATGTAACTTTTGTAGGGGTGTGTATCGTAACCTTTTTCTCACATTGAGAATCATCACATGAGAAGATACTGACGGTCATATAAATTCAACATGGGAAGGATATAATCAGCCTATAAAAAAATTCGAACTCTTGACTTCCCAGTTAACATGCTTTGAGAACTATAAACCCACGCTAGTGCCTAGTCATGATGAACCTAGGGTAAAATGTGTAATTCTTAAGAAAAGGTTTTTGAGAATTTAGAAGAATTCAAACTCAACTTTAAGACATTTTTTACAAAAAATCAAAAAAGTGTCCTATCTAGAAACTTCCTTGAGCCACGTTACGTAATTCCAATATTGCATGCCAACTTGAAGACCAAAAAGGTGATTGGGATTGAAGCTGAAGTTGTGAGGAAAAAATGCAAAAAGTAGTACTAGCAGCCCCTAATGGATAATGGCCAACATTTTGCATTTTGCTTTCATGTTTACTTAGGTATAAAAATTCCTAATTGGCGGCTGCATGCCATTGGGATTTCAAGTTGATGAATTCGGTTAAAGTGACAAGAAGAAAATTGGGCCAAAAAGCACCTTGAAAGAAATTGAAAAATAAAAAATGAATCAAAACTCAATACTAGTCGTCTCTCTTCCTTCCCCTCCCACTCCCTAGGGTCTTCACCACTCTTACGCGGCGGCAGGAGTGGAGGGTTTTGCCATTGATAGGTGTTTCCTTGCTTCGTAGTGATGGTTAATTTTCAATAACTCATCCTTTTCAACGAGGGTTTTCTCTCTCGATCTCAAATCTACGAGGTTTTTCGTATTATCCCCTCTTTTCATTTCTCCTTGTTTATTAATGAGGTACTGACTCAGATTCCGACAATGGTGGAGGTAATGGTTTCTTGACGAAGGAAGGCAGTGGTGGTGGCGATCCAATGGCGAATCAAATCGATTTGCTTATCAGCCTCGCTGCTACGAGTGTTTGTTTTTCTTGGTGGTTATCTGAAAAAGAAAAAAAAAAACTCAGTATTTCCTTGTTTGTTTTTTAACAAATAGATTGCCCCTTTAAAAAGGGGATACAGTATTCTACAAAGCTGATAGTAGTTGGTCCCAAAGAAGGAAAAGAGTAAAGGGAAAGGTTGAAAAAATTGCAAGGAAATGGTTGAAAAAAAAAAATCCCAATGAATTGTGATACCACACTTGCAATTCAAGCAAAGTGGGCAAAATGATTTCGCCTCCAGAGATAAGTTATTCTTGTGTGTCTATCTAGAACAGAAATATATTTTGTTATAGTAAGTCTTTAATAAATTACTATAATTATTGAACCGATTAACGTATAATTCTTAATATACACATTTCATTAATTATTCACGATTTTCTTTCACATTTCATTAAAACTTTTATATTCCCATGCTTTCCATTCTTTGTTTCCTTTGCTATTCCATCACCCATTGAGATTTACTCTCCTGATCTCTTGCAAGTTGCAACCTTACCGGTATTTATTTACCCTACAGGTATTTAGGGGGTGTTTGGGAGCCTTATTTTCAGTTTTTCATTTTTAACTTTTTGCCTTTTTGGATTATAGTCATAATGTATTTTGAATCTGATAGGAGTGTTTCGGAGAAATGTGCAGAATGCATTTTCTAATGGGGCTAAAAGAAGAAAGTGAGAATGTAACGCCCCCAAAATTTGGGCACGTTAATTATTATTACAAACCATAATAAAGTCTAATCCCAAACTTTAATACAAATAATAATGTCCTCAAACACTAAATAAATAATAACCGGGGTGGTTCTAGGTCTTCGTCTATCCCTGCGCCGAGTCATTCCCCACTCTGGCAGCATTTCTTGCTCCGCAGGACTGGTTCCCATAGTATTGTTCCTGTCCATCTGAATAATCTGACATAATACGTCCGAGTCGCACAAGCAACATCATGGTATTATGCCAGGGTTACACGAATGCAACACCGTGAGCAAAGCCCAGTAGTTCACTACGCTAAACGTCTAAGTAGCAATTCTAGAACAATAAGTTCATGAACAACATACAATACTTGTGAACAGTAAATCATGCGATACATCATGCGTCTATACGGATCAGAGTAAACATGCGCAGATAACAATATCTCATAACAACAATATCTCATAACAGTGTCTCGAACTGTGTCACGTGTCATTTCATCGAAATAGTTTCTCGTTCAGTTTCTCGAACTTAACTCGTTTATCAACCGTTTTCCCAAAAATCAATCATTTTTCTCAAATCGGTGCCTTTCTCGGCATTCTTCTTCAAATTTCATTATCTCCCATCACTCCGAAAGTTATTGGTCCGTTTCCGCCCTCTCTCAGCTGACGGTACCAATCTTTCCGCTCGAGGTTTCGGTTATCGTGCATCACCGATCTTAACAGCCTGTTTGCACGGTCCGCCTACCCCGCGACTCACACGACACAGCCCCGGCCGCTTGCATCACCGAACTTAACAGCCTGTTTGCAAGTCCGTTCACCGTGTGTTGTACACGCTTAGCCCAACATCCTAGTTCTCTCCGCGAACTGGAAGTGGCGCTTTCGCTGCACTACCGCAATCAAAACCATTCCTCCAAATTCTCTCCGCGAATTTGAGGTGGCAACCAAACATCTCATCATATCTCATTTCATTTCATTTCCCAAAAATCTCATTTCATTTCTCACAAATTTCATTTCGCATTTCAAAACTCATTTTCATTCTCATCTCTATTATCTCATTAACAGTTATTCAATTTCGCGTCTGGTGACATACGTATCGCGTACGTGCTCGGTGTCACATGCTCAAAATCATGCCCATGCAATATTCCATAATTTCTCTCTAAATTCACATTTCACCAAACAACATTTCTCACATAAAATCATACATTAAAAATACACCCATTCTCTAAATTATATTGTTTCCTCTAGAAACTCTTCCACATAAAATCACACTTTTTAATGCACCAATTTCCTCTAAAATAATATTCCTTCCAAAAATCCTTTCACATAAAATCATACATTTTAAAACTCTCCAAAAATAATATCACCAACTTTCTCAATTTAATCCTCATCAAAAATCTCATTTCTTCCTTGTCCTCTTTCAAACCATTTTATTTCTTTTCACAAGAAATAAAACTAAACAACTTGCTCTTTCTAAAATAATTTCAACACAACTCTTTTCTAAAAATTTCTTCCCAAAAATCCATCATCACCATTTACGAACTTTCTAAAAATAATTAAATCTCTCCAAAAATATACTCTTTATATTTTTCTAGAAACTCTTTTCTAACAACCCCAAAAACATCTTTTTCATATCTAGTAAAAATCACAATTTTCTTTCTAGAAAATTTGATCAAGTAAACTCACAATATTTTGGTAAAATCTTTCTAGAAATCAATGATGAAAAATTCCTCTCTTCATATTTATAAAATCAAACTCCATACTTTCTTGCCAAAAATAAACAATAGCATTTCTTTCTAACAATTTCTCATAAAAGAAATTATTTCACCCACTTGAGAAATAATATTTCAAACAACCATCAATAAATTAATCAACCAAGATTAACTAATCCTTCCAAGAAATATTAACAAAATAATACTAGAACCTTGTCTAGTGAAAAACCAAATACATCTTCTAATTAACTTCTAATCACTTCTAATCACTTTCTAATCACCTTCTAATTACATCCAATCTTACTAATCCACTTCTAATTTCATGAAGAAATACTCTAATTAGAAATCCATAAACATACTTGTTAATCTTTTCAACATGAAATCCTCTTTCTAACTACTAAGAAATATGCTTAGTAATTAAACACATGCATAAATTAACTTAATCAACTCTAAAATCATGCTTAGAAAATTAGTAAGAACAACTTAATAGGACTAGAAATAACTAATTAGAAGAGTAGTTTAGTAAACTACCTTAATTTCCGGGTGTAAACCGGAAGCCGAAAAGCTATCCTTTGGTGTAGAAAAACCCTTAAGCTAACTAGATTACTCACTAATTAGCCTAGTAGGTGGCTAATTAGAATTAAAATATGGTGGCTAAAAGGTGGTAGAAATAGTTGGTTTGTGGGAATTTGGGAGACAAACAAAGAAGGAATGTTTAAAGTGGGACAAAGGAACAAGGTGTGGGCTATTTATAGACAACATGAGGCCTCTCTCTCCCCTCAAACTTTCGGCACACACACACACACTATGTTTGGCCGAAATTTCCAAGTGGGGGTGGAGTGAATGTGTATCAAGTTGGCACATGGCAAGTACACAAGTGGCACACTAGGTCTAGGTAGGAATCTAGGTAGGAATCTAGGTCCTATAGGTCTAGATGCTTGCTAGGATGAACAAATATGGCATATATACATGGTACCAATGTTGGAAGAGTAATGGTGGGGGAAAAACGCGTTCCGTTGTACAGGTTTTTGCATGGTCACCTTTGTTATGGGGTGTTTTTAGGACCAAATTCACCCAATGTGCATGTGAATGCATTAAATGGCTAAGGGGTAGCCCTAACTAGCTATAAGTAGGGGGAATATTCTCTCCTTAAATTAAGGAAGTGTGTCCCTAGCTTACTTGGAAGCCAAGGCCTAGTTTGGTTAGGCTAGGTTGTGTAGCATGTGCTCAAATGCATGTATTGTGTGTGTATGTATAGGTTACTCCTAAAATAGCAAGGCTAGTTCTAACTAGTTTTGGATACAAAATATAGGCTTGGGAATCTTTCTTAACTTGTACAAATGAATCACATTAAATCCATGCATGTGCCTTGTACTACCATGCATGTACCAAGCACACACACACTAACCTCTCTCTCTCTCTCTCTACCGAACTCTCTCTCTCTCTCTCGGCATCTCTCTCTCTCTCTCTCCCCGTGGCTCTCTCTCTCTCTCTCTCTCTCTCTCTAACTTTACTATCAACTTGGTATAGCATCAAGTCCCAAGGTGAAAGGACTAGTCCATGACGTACTATGGTGATTGAATGGAGTAAAGGTAGTGGGTTTCGGGTATTGAGCACGGTTCCCGGGTGCTACGGTAGTGTAACGGATGTGTTACTCGGTCTCGTACGCGCATATTCATGGCTATAAAAGAATTAAATAATATTTAATAGAAAAAATATTCCGATAATCCGAAAATTAAAAGTAAATAATTAATTTATTAACGAAATTTTTATTTAAGAAAATCCGGGTCGTTACAGAGAATGCCGATCAAAAAAAAAAAAAGAAAAGAAGAAGAAGAAAGTGAGAAGTTGAATGAGAAAAGCTCCTCTACAGCTCATTTTGAGTTCTTGCTCCAATAGTCAAATTTAGAGAATGTGTTTTGTTAATGTGTTCTAGGTTTTGTTAGCCAAACATCCAAACATAAAAAGGAGAACTTGAAAATGAAAAAACCTCTCAGCCAAATAGGTTCTTTAACAAGTTGTCTTTGTGGATGTGTGTTCAAATACTAATAGAGTAGAATTGGAATTGAACCAAAATCGGGGAAGGGGGTTTTTGCTGTGTGGTGCGGGGTATCCAACCGTCCATTGCGAAAATGCATAGCTCAGATGTAATGCAAGCAATGGACGGTTCGGAGTTGCATGAGGCTTGGATTAAATCCGAGCCGTGCATTTTCGCAATGGACGGCCAGATGTCCCGCACCACACGGTGCCGCGGCAGGAACTCCTCTTCTGAAAATCGTATTGCGGAACAGGTTCTCTGTACACATATATTTATGAAGTTTTGATTTTCAATTCCCTAGAACCGTTCGGAAACGGGTCCAGTTATTGGGTTTGTAGAGAACTGAATCAATACGTAGCGTGTGCACCCTAGAGAAATTGAAATCGTTATGTCAAGTGAAACTGGTTGGCATAAAGGGTAATTGCGTCAACAAAAGATAGACCGTTAAAAAGAAAACTAAAGAAGTGAATCGATTCCAGTGGGGCATTAGTTCAAAACAAATTCCAGGTGGGCAAATACGCTACAACGAAAAATCATTAATTGCTTCTACTCGACGTATGTGCGGTGGGATCTTCTACGTATACTGATGTGATGTGACCGGGTTGTATCGAATATTTTTTTCGTGACAGTGGTGACAGAGTGTCATATCTGCACTTTCATTTTTTGAAAGGAAAAAAAAGAGAGGAAGGAATCGTGAAAATACCATGTAGTGATGCTCCAGAACGGGAGCATCATCAATGTTTCACGATTTACTCTCTCTCCTCTGTCCCCATAAATAGAAGTCCCACCTTTCACCCTTCTTCTCACACACCAACTCTACTCTCTCTCCCCCTCCCTCCCTCCCTCCCTCTCTCTCTCTCTCTCTCTCTCTCTCTCTCTCTCTCTCTCTGCAATGGCTGCCTTAGGAATTACCTGCATTTTTGTTCTGTTTTCGGCTGTGAGACTTGTTAACGCCCGCATTCCGGGTGTATACGGCGGCGAAGGGTGGCAGAGCGCTCATGCAACTTTCTACGGCGGCAGTGACGCCTCTGGAACTATGGGTAAAACTACTACTATTTCCCCTGTTTCTTTTTCTCATCTGTTATCCAAAAAAAAAAATCCCATTTTTTTCAACATTTTTTTTCGGGACCGGACTCGCTCATGTTGATTGGATACCAATCAATACCCTAATTGTAATGCATAGAAAATGGATTCTTCAAGTTGTAATCTAGTATGTCCAACTCGTTTTGTTCATGATAAATGTACATTATCAAGTATTGTTCGGTTCCGATCAACATAATTTTTAATGTGATTATTCTACTCGACGAGCTCTACCCGATGAACGAGCCCGATTATCATAGTGACTACCCCGTGCAAGTCACTGCTAACTAGAGACAGGCTTACTTAACATATTCTTCTTACCCATTTGAACGAATTTACTTCCCCTGTTTTCTCTCTCTCTCTCTCTCTCTCTCTCTCTGCATTTTCGCGGAAAGGAAAAGTAGATTCATGAAGGAAACATTTTTCCTTTCTATATCCGGGAGAATTTCCTTTCCGTTATTTCTCTCTCTCTTCATTTTCCCGGAAAGCACCAAGAAAACTGAAAAAACTCATTAAAAAATACCCCACTATTTTTTTTATTAGGGAAAGTTACAAAAATTGGAAAAAAAATCTTCATTTTGTACGAGTTCGGGGTGTTTTGGCAAAATAATTGATCCAGATTATTATTTTTTTTCTTTATTAAAAAAAATCATGTTTATTAGTTTTGCGTCAACTTTTTGTTGATTATTGGTTCGTCTCGACAAGTCTAAAAAATATTTATATTCGAAATTGAAATCTATTTGAATAAAGACAAAAATAGTGGAGTATTTTTGTCTTTATTCAAAAAAATTCAACTCTGAGCATAATTTTTTACTTTTTAGATTTTTGACGCAAAACAAACAAATGCGCAAAAATTAATCCAAACAGATTTTTTAGCCAAACAACTATTTACCCCGGTTTTGTCATTACTTAATTTTCCCTCATTATATTTCTATATCCAAAATTCCTTCCCATTTTATTATCTCTTACTTCATTATCCACTTATCTTCCCATTTCTTTTATGTCAAAAAATATGTGCCCGACTATTCGCGTCTGTGTGACAGTGTGACACTACTCTTTTCGAACATACCCGTTCTCTTTACCATTTCGAAAATCTGAACTCACAACTAATTCTGCTAATTTATTTGGAGAACATAGAGAAAAAATAATAATTCGAGAAAATTTCGAAGAAGGGAATTTTTTTTCCTTCACTTTTATTGGATTATTTGATTGATCATTCTCTTTCTCTCTCTAATTTAATTTACAGGAGGTGCTTGTGGATACGGAAACTTATACAGCCAAGGCTACGGCGTGAACACAGCGGCTCTAAGCACGGCTCTCTTCAACAACGGCTTGAGCTGTGGGGCTTGCTTCGAGATGAAGTGCGCCAATGACCCGCAGTGGTGCCACGCGGGCAGCCCGTCCATATTCATAACCGCAACCAACTTCTGCCCGCCCAACTATGCCCAGCCCAGTGACAACGGCGGGTGGTGCAACCCGCCCCGCCCCCACTTCGACCTCGCCATGCCTATGTTTCTTAAGATTGCTGAGTACCGTGCCGGTATCGTCCCCGTCTCATACCGACGGTGCGTATGCTCTCTCTCTCTCTCTGCCTTTATCCGTTTTAGCACTTAAAACATTTGGTCTGCATCTTATTCCTCTCGTCGATAAAAATGATTAGTATAAAAAATTACGACGAAAAAACTAAACAAAAAATTACGAAAACCAAAGAAATTCATAAAGTCATTTAGACAAAAGAATCCACCTTTGTTCGATGCCAGCTCCTACGTACCGTCGTTGTGCTCCGACACCTCTCATTATTGTACACTCACATCAAATTTATGACGAAATGTATGAATTCCACATGTATGTAGTGAAAATGAGGCAAAGAAAAAAAGAAAAGTGGACAACTACCTAATTTCAGTCAGTTCCCAACAACAACAAAAAAAAAACTACCTAATTTCAGTGGTGAGGGACATTTTTACAATACCTAGGGGTCAAATGTGTAATTTTAAATAGCAAAGGCTTACTAGAGCATATATTACAGTTCTTCCACTAATATCAAGGAGGGTGTCCGGACACTACATAACGGTTTCATCCCTCACTGTTATAATACTGTAATTTGTCTTAATTCTGTAGTGAAATCTTTGACGTCCTGAGTTTTTTTTTTTTGGTAGGAATGTTTTTATTTAATTCTTTAGTTCTACATTATGATCTTTTAGTCGAGATTAACTTCAAAAATATTCCAAAAAATCGGAAGAAACATTATTTGTATTTTTTTTTTTTTGGGTCGTGAAAAATGTGATGGTTTTATGGCCCGGGACCGACGTAAATAAAGTCAAAGTGTTTTGAGTGTTGAACAGCCTGATAACGGCAATGACGCTCAATCAATGGCTATAAAAATGGGTCTAATTACGTGGTTATACTTTCCAACGTGTTTAACACTGTTAGTAAAAAAACAAGAGTAACGCCCAATTTCAGATTTTCCCAAACTTGCATGATTGAATAATGTTTTTTAGCGAAAGCTTTATGTCAGTTATGCAGACAAGCGTGTCTCATAACCATTCGACGTGTGTGAATTTCGCGTCTATTGGGTAAGGTTTACATGCATTGAACACCTCTGGACTCATCTATGTTTAGATTTGTGGCCGTCTCACAATGCACACTATTTATGATAGTGAGTCCTACTACTACACGTCACACATCTCTAAATAAGAAAATTTAATAAGAATTGTTAGGCTGAATTGGGGGAGGGTGCTGTCTTTAGGGACATCATCCATGTTAGGCTGAGCACGGCCGTTCGTGCTCGGCGATGGCCAGCTCAGATTTGATCTGCAGCGGACAGTTCAAATTTGTCTGAACAACATGTGATCCGAGTCGTTCATTGCCGAGCATGGACGACTGTGATTGGACAAGGATAGAAACACAATTCACCATTCGATGCATGTGGGTCCATACAAATGTAACAAATCAGACGACTCTCAACATAGTCCTGTTCGGGAATTGTGTTTTTGAATAGCATATGCAAAACTCAAATTTGAGAAATAAAATCACAACTATAATGAGTATTTTGTTTTGCAGAATTCCGTGCCGAAAGCAAGGAGGGATCAGATTCACGATCAACGGCTTCCGTTACTTCAACCTGATTCTGATCACAAACGTCGCGGGTGCAGGGGATATAGTGAAGGCTAGCGTCAAAGGGTCCAATACAGGTTGGATGAGCTTGAGCCGGAACTGGGGCCAGAACTGGCAGTCCAACGCCGTTTTAACCGGCCAGTCCCTCTCCTTCAGGGTCACAGGCAGTGACCGTAGAACTTCCACTTCTTGGAACGTGGCACCTTCCCATTGGCAGTTCGGTCAAACTTTTTCCGGGAAAAATTTCAGAGTCTGATCAAAGGGAGAAACAAATTTCTCTAGCTTTTTTTTTTTTTTTTTGTTCTTGTAGTTTGCCATTTTTCTCCTTGATGAAAGTGAGAGAATTGGTGGGTGGGTTGTGTCTATTAGTGGTCTTTCACCCTTCTGTATGTATTTCTTTCTTTCTTTTTTTTCTCTTTTTGGGTTTTATTTTCGAGTTTTTTGAGGACTTTTAGAAGGGGAAAGGTTGGAGAGAGCTATGGAGTCAATTATACCAAGTGGAGCCGGCTATAGGACATGTTCTAAAACAAAGAGTAGGGGCTGAAGCGGCTGTACTAATGTCATGTAGCCCGCTGCTTATTTACTCTATTATTCATGGATGAAGAACAGATGGCTTCATTTAATTTATATGGTTCTTTATTAATGGTCACATATATTTAGTTACGTGGATTTTCACTTCCTATATGGTTAATTGTTGTTTATAAGCTTTAAATTTTTAATTTGTCTTCGTTTGGTTTTGTGAAGAAAAGAAATGAAAAGAGAGACGGAAAATAATATCATGTGCTTGTTTTGGAAGAGGAAAAATAACACATAGAAAGGCTTGGTCATCTTCATAAGTTCCAAATTAAAATCATGTTTGGTAGAGAGAGGACTAACGGAAGATCAGTGATGGATGTAATGGGTATTATCGGAAGTTCATAAAATAGTTAAGAAGTTCAAGGGGTGCATTTACAAGTTATCTTAAATACTCCCTCCGTCCATTCCAAACAGAAGGAGGGAGTAGTAGTTAAACCTAGCATCCGATGGAATTTGCCGCTCCGTATTCAGATAATCGCTATTCGACCAAACGGTACAAAACCATTTATCAGAAAACCAGAAGGGTATAAACATAATTACTTCGCTATCTGCCTATAGTTCTGGTTTGAACTGCAGATTAGCCAGGTAATTTACTGAAGTAATATCTGCTTAAAAGTAGAAACAATTTTACACACATTTCATTACAACATAGACAAGCATGGCTGACAGATTAAACCAATTGGCAAAAAAGAAGTTACGACTCAGTAGACATGATTGCACCGTGTTTGTGATATAATTGTGCTGCTAAACAGCCATAAATTAAACCTATAATGTGATTCATATTCTCTCAGACAAAGTAATACTTCCCGGTTTAATTTCCAGTGACTTCCATCTGCAAACTACGTTTTTGAAGGAGTTCTAGTAAAAATATGAACATATTTGCAAGAGATTGCAAAACTACCGACATGAGTAACCACTGCGAATCAAAACCACGCCTCACCCTAGCTAACCGGTGAGTTGGTGACAAAATGATGTTACGCAAAGATCTTGCCTAACTCCTGTACATCGCGTTTCAACTCCACCATTTACAAACTGGAAGTCAACAGTTAAAGGCAGACCATGTGGCCCACCTGCACTGAAACTGGTTGTTTCTAGCTGACACTTCCCCAACCAACAGTGTCAGGATAGATTGAACTTGGGTTTTTTTTTGTCTTAAAAGTAGTTTATTTTTAATGGGTTGTAGTTAGGAAATTGTGAATTGGCCAACAGAATTTTGATGAAGATCATTTTGTACAGAGTGGATTTTGAGAACAGGCAGATCGGGAACAAGGGAACTGACAATATGCTGTAAGAAAAGGAAAAAATGAAAAATGAAGCCTATAATTGTGCCGCCGAACAGCCAAAAATCCCATAATGAGATTCATATTCTATCAGACAAAGTAATACTTCCCAGTTTTCAAGTGACTTACATCTATATACTACTGTACAAGTCTTTGAAGGAATTCTGGAAACAAGATCATCACATTTGCAGGGGATTGCGAAAGTACCTTTTTGAGTCACCGGGTCGAATCACAACCATGCGTCACCTGAGGTCCTGAGCTAACTGGTGAGCTGGTTGCCAAAAAAGTTACGTGAAGATCTTGCTCACTACTGTACATTGTGCGGCAACTCCACTATTTACAAAACTAGAAGTTGACTGTCTCAAACTGTTTCTGAAGCTGATTGTTTTCTTACTTGACTTCCACGAGCAACAAAACGCGATCGAAAATCATTACGCAAAAGAAATATGAAAATAATACTTGAGTTAGTACCTTCAGCACCTCAATAACATGTGAAAGTTTCGTATACCGTTATTAATCCTGTTGTCCCATAATCTTAGTCCCTTTTGGGAATTCTTGCAACTTTTCTTGAGACATGTCATAACTGCATTCAAATTCAAAATGAATGACATAGTTTCCAACATTGCCCTTTTATTCTTGTTTTTGAATCCATTCACAAGCATTTGTTTGGGACAACTTTGGAAAAATAAAGATTTCGTACTTCTAACCTTTAAAGTAGACCAACACTTTTCCTTTCCAAAAAAAAAAAGAAAAAAGAGGACTAACACTTTTGCGACATGTTAAAACAGAATGATGGACCAGCAATTTGGGTAAAGGGGTATAATTTCAATTTTTAACCCGACTCTGTTAGGATCTAAACCCAGCTAAAGTAACTAAGGAAAATACTCTTTTTACGGCTTCTCCATGTTCACAAACAACTTAAGCTCAGTATTTTGTTATCTGACAATCGACTATGTTAAAAATAAATTAGGGTTCAACACCAAGACTAGCAGCACAAACATTGGACTGCATTTAGGACTTCTTCAAAGGCTGAAATAGAAACACTTACGATGTGAGCAACTCATATGCTAATGACTTTCCTCTTGCGCTTGTTAGTCTGCTTATTAGTCTTCCATTGCTTGATTAGGTAACTTACGATCTCTTTCAGACTCGCCTTTCTTTCCTCCTTTGCATTCCAAATTTCAGGAACCGCATACATCCCACTTGAATTGTAGTTGTTCATTTCCAACAATGCATTGGCTACAGCCTTGTAGACATCATCACCATGTTCATTTCTCAACGCTTTCAACTTTTCATCATCTTCATTAATGATTTCCTGCACTTCAAAAAGATTATAATCCACACTCCAATGCTCAACATACAACATTAGAAACCTGGAAACCAATAAGTGCAAAATATGGCATTTTATGTCCACTGTGTATAAATAAGTGGACAATGATGGCCGTGCTTAAACTTACATGGAAATTAAATACCTCCATTCTTTCCATTAGTCCCTTCAGTTTTACCTCCTAGTAATGATGTTGTGGCCACTACTCATCTAAATAGTTTCCCTTTCCACATTGGTCCCATTCTGGATTATACCTTCAATCTTATGAAACAATGGTGCCATTCTATTTTCATGGTGCATACTGTTTGATTGTCACATTATACAAGCAGATTCTCTTTGATAAAACCAGATACAAAGTACATCTTCAAATCTACTCTTACCAGCTGAATTCGTGTTGGTAATTGATTTTTTGCCTCCCTAGTTTTTGCAACTTTTCAGGACACGGAACTGGTTTCACATACTTTTTGACGCTTTTAACCGAAACCAAAATGACAAAGACATCTAGAAGGTTCATGGCAGACAAACCTCCAGTCTCCCTTTAATGGTGATTTTCTTGAAAGGGTGCCAGTGTGGATCCTTCATTTCTTCTTCCCAATAAGAGCATAGTTTGGCAGACATCTCATCCCAGTCTCCACCAGAACATTTCTGCAAAAACAGCTCCTTAAAAGGTCTGCGATCAACCTCCCCCATTCTCTTAATCCTAAAGATTGTTCTGTCATTCAGCATATCTTTCAAGCCCTGCATGAGATCACGGGGGATAATCATTACAATTTTTTTAGACTTCTTGGAGTCGTCTACATGAAAGTGGCTATTCTTTAGCTGGAGAAAAAAGTAGTAAGGGACAGCATTTTGTTTCCATCAAAATGGCCGAAACATTGATGTTTTCTACGAAACTGAAACAAAACATTAGTAGAACCCGAAATTACAATGTTACCCCTGACAGTATCAAAAAGTACCAAAAATATTTTGAAATTCTACAAGACATGAGGAAAAACTGAGTTGTTTCAACACCTATTAGAAATATCCAACAATGACATTTTCATCCCTGAATTCCTCTGCTATTGTCTTTATGTTCTGGCAACAGTTTTGAAAAGTTTCTGAAACGTTTCCAATTCCTAGGTAACTGAAACAACTACAGAACAAAATTTTGATCATTGCGATATAGAATGGTAGCACAACTTGCATTCTATAGAACTGCATATGTAAAATAACAAAAACAAAAGCATAAATATATACACTTATCGCTTCTTTGCGGGCATCTTGCAGTTCATCATTAGACATTCGCTCCTTCAAAGTCAGAGTTTTATTAAGGTCCTCCAAATATTGTATTTCTTCTACCTTTTCCTTAAATGCTTCCCTCAAGGCATGACGGTCATCACTTTCGGCAGTTGTCTGATTATTCAACTGCATCATTTTCAAACCATTTATTATTCCACTTCAAAAAAATACCGAAAAGATAATGACAGATAACATCAAGCAAGATTCCTACAATAACATAGCAATAGTTACAATATTTAGTAGTTAGACGAATAAAAGAATTGATTCACAAACACAGACAAATTATTTAGTTGTTCCAAACTTAGGTTGAGCTACAAGGATCTGTATTCTGTTCCCTACAGTTAGCTTTGACATCTTATGCTATGATGTCCTTTTTTACTTCCTTCACACTACCCTTGGCATTGTAAATTTTCTTTTAGTTCCCCTCACCTGGATCAAATCATTCATCAGCTCAACAATTGGTTTATTCATGCATGGCCATATTGTCTAAAATGATTTCTCGCTCATTTTATCTTCAAGCGGTGTGAGTTCTACCTAGCCCCAAGGCCCCTAAATATTACTTCCAATTTTTTCGTTGCAACATGTATATATTTCAAACGCTTGAGCTGGTTCAATACCAACTTGTCATAACTCTCAGCCTGATTTTCCGCACACTTGTCTAGCGATGATATGGCATTAATGAATTGAATTGGTGCCCATATGCATTAAAACGTGAAAGAAGGGTGATTTCCCCTTAAACAATTTCCAAGCTACTCTTGACATCCCATAAATAAATAAATAAATAAAAAAAGGGGAAAAAAAGAAACTTACTTCTTCCTTCTCAGCAAGTATGTTTTTTGGCCCAAGATCAACTTGGGATTTCTGCTTCTCCAATTCTTTAACTCGTTTCAGAAGTTCTCGTCTTTCATATCCCGAGCCACGTTTCAGCTTTTCATTTTGAAGCTTTGTGCACTCCAATTCATACTTCAACTTCTTATTTTGCCTCTCAATTAGATCCACTTTTCTCATGTCTACATAAATAAGGAATGTTAGTCATAGTATTGTTCATAACTTCATAACATCTTCTAAATGCTGAATACTTCTTCTTTTGTAACTCAAAAGTGCTTTTAGCTTTTGCAAGAAACATCCATACCTTCAGCAACTGCTTGATGGAGCCTATCATTCTCTGCAATCTTCCTAAAAAGAATCGCACAAGTCTCGTCATACTTGCGCTCCATTTCGCACAACCGAATTTCATATATCAGAGACTTGTCAAGGTTCTCTTCATACTCTATTTCATCTGCTTCCTTCACTTTCACCATGCTTTTGTCATTCAACTGCATCGTTAAAGCCATCTTATAAGAATAGTTCAGATATTATTTACGATAGAGTCAATGACAGAAAATGCTCTGGTGAGATCCTATCTTGAGATTTACTTATACAAAACTACGTTGTAGAAGTAGAGGTAGTAACTATTACAGCATTTAGTATTTAAAAAAACTATGACTTGTGACAGATCACACATGCACAGCCGTAAGCTTTATTAAATCCCTATTCTTTTTTCTATCCCAAATCCTTGATTGAATAACTTATTTTTCCAACTAGAACCAATATCCCCTTACAATGTCATCAAAATACCTCATATGTAGAACGATAAGTCATCTCCTTTTAAACTCGGAGGTAGAAGAAACCAGGTCATAACATGTCCCACCCTTAGGGGGCATGAATTCACAGCCTCAAGAACCATGCTCCCATACTACTAATTAGATGCACTTGCAGCTCGCTCACCCCAATATTTCTCAAATGGTGGTTCAATTTAAAAAGCCCTTACCCCATAAACAGAAAGAAAACTGTGTCCAGAAAGAAAGACGATAGAAATAACAACAATATGAATCAACTGTAACCTTACAACTTACAAACATGTGTAGTTTAAAGGCGTGCACTAGTTAAACACCAAGTCGTTGTGATCCCAGCCTAATTTTCTGTCATATGCACAGATGATCCAAAACTTTGACCAATTGATACTTACAATAAAAATAACAATGTGCTAAATTCAAAGCGTTAACCAGTTCATATTGCAGAAAAAAACTTCAAAATTTTCAATTGGCATCTCGTCGCGATTAAACTCGTATAGAAAAGATATTGATTTATTTTGACAGTATGGAATGGAAGAATACTCACTCCATTTTCCGCAGGCATGTTTTCCTGCTCAAGGTAATCTTCGGATTTTTCCTGCTTCAGGTCTTTAGCACGTTGCAGACGCTCTTGTCTTTGAAACACCAAGTCATGCTTCATATTTTCATTTTGAAGCTTCAACGAACGCATATTCCTCGTTTGACCCTCCAATTCCAATTTCAACCTTTTATTTTCCTGCTCAATAAGCTCCATTCTTTTCATCTCTGCCAAATTACAGTAAGTTAGAGACAGGTACATTAATGTATAACTACTATGACCTTAACACATAAAAAATCAAGATCACGGCGGTAAATAAATGGGAGAAAGAAATTTAGGGACTTTATAGGCAAAACCATAGTGGTAGAGGGAATTTGCCAAATCAAAAAAAAGAGAGCAAGTTTTGGAATCCTCAGACCAACCAATTCAGCTCACTACATGGTTTCAAAACAACTTTTAAGGGTGTTACAGAACGCAGTGAACCATTTTTGTTTTTTCTTCATCTGTTCCGGTTATATCTATCTTTCGTTATCATAATCTGTTAAAAGGGCCTTTTCAAAGGTCTCTAGACTGGTGGTTCATGGTATTGATGAGTGCGATTTATTCACTCACGTTACCTCACAAGCTCTCAAACTCAACTTCGATTTACATATTGACTTGTTCAGCCAATTCTTCAAAGAAAGAAATCAATTCCTCATGGTAAAGTGTTTGATCAAAAACACTTTACTGTTTCAACTTTTGATCCAAAATTTTTAGAAAAGCTTGGACCAGGCACTTACCAATATCTGCTCCATTCTCCCTAAATTTTTTAAAACTTTTCATACTACTTTTGTTTAGTTTTTCGTCATAAATTTTTTGGATTAATCATTCGTCTTGACAAGAAAAATCAGAAAGTATAAAAATGTAGTCCGAAATTGAAAAATATTCATATAAGGCTATTCTAAAGACACAATTTTTAGTAAAAAAAATTTGGCTTTTATCGTAGATTTTTACTTTATAGGCTCCTCTCGTGGAATGTTCACGAATGGTTAGTCCCAAATAACGCGAATTGATTTGTATGAGAAATCAATTGATTTCCCAAATGGAACTTAGTGTGGGAACCACATAAAGTAGTGTTCGACATCTTGGATTGCGCGTTTCTCCAACATCTGACCGTAGGATCATTTTATCATTGGCGTATGTATCTTTGATATCTTCATTTGATATAGACGTGTTATTTGTCTCGCTCGTGTGCGATAAGTCTTTTTCCAGTTGTATTAGATGCATACGGTGAGTGATTTCTTGCTCTCCCACTGTACATAAGGAAAAAAAAAAAAGGCACTCAAGCATCGTCTGAGAAATGTTATGACATACCATTATCAAAAGCTTGTTGGAGCCTGTCATTCTCCGCAATTTTCCTGCCAAGACATGCTGCAGTATCTTCATATTTGCTCTCAATTTCGCACAATCTCTGATTCTTCACATCTACCTCTTTGGCAAGGCTCATGTAAACCCTCCTTGCTCGAAGCTGTGCGAGTGTGATCCCATTTTCCATTTTCGATTCCAAAACCCTCAAAAATGAGACACGAGAGAGAAACCTGATTGCAATGAAGGACTCATCAGAGAAAATCTTGCATTTTGCCACCTTGCATTGCCTTCTATAGTTGTCGAAATTAATTTCAGGATAAAGCAAAAGTTTCCCGAATTGGTCCGATAAATGAACGGTTGAGATTTACATGATTATAAATCTGAACCACTTTCTTGGATTTTTTTTGAAATTTTTTTGTATCCCACTGTTCCTCTTCACATGGAGTATTGAAACGCTACTTTGTCGGCTAATATTTACATTTTTGCCATCGTCTTCTTCCTTCCTCTCATTCACCACTAATGAGACTCAAACAGATTTTCTTTTTTTTGGTTCGTACTCAAACATATTTTCGACGAGCTTGGGTATACATGATTTGCAAACCAATCCTTTCTCATTCAGCTGCTACTATCGAACCATCTTTGTCGGCTAATATTTGCAAACCAATCCTAATGAGACTCAAACAGAGGTGGATCTGGACAACCAACACCTCCTACCGCCAACACCTCCTACCTCCGTCACGGACTCGTTTCTCAACAACCAACACCTCCTACCGCCGTCACGGACTCGTCTCCCAACAAAATCGATGAGCCTGGGTATACATGATTTTCGATTTCTGGGTATACATGATTTTCGATTTTCTGGGTATACATGGTTGTATTCTGGGTATAATGATTTTCTGATTTCTGGGTTGATTTTCGATTTTCTGGTTTGTTCAAAGATGGTTCGATTGAGTCGATTTTCTGGTTTGTTCAAAGATTGTTCAAAGATGGTTGATTTTCGATTTTCTGATTTTCTGATTTCTGGGTTGATTTTTGGATTGAAAGAGAGCCCTAAAATTAATCACAAAATTTAGTTTGGGGAACCAAACATGGGATTGACCGAAACACGGGATATCGCAATGTTAATCCTACACGAATCAAACAAAGGATTGAGTGAGATTCAATACTAAATTAGTCCCAGGACAAATAATCCCGGACTATTAATCCCAGGATTACCAATCCCACCTATTTTAATCCGCGAATCAAACGAGGCCTAAGGGTATTGTCTACTCTCACCAGCTGAATTTGTGTTGGTAAATGAGTTTTCCCCCCATAGTTTGAAACTTTTCAGGACGTGGAACTGATTTCACATACTTTCTCACATTTTAACCAAAAGCAAAATGACAGACATCTAGAAGGTTCATGGCAGACAAACCTCCAGTCTCCTGTCAATGGTGGTTTTCTTGAAAGGGTGCCAGTGTGGATCCTTCATTTCATCTTCCCAATAAGAGCATAGTTTGGTAGACATCTCATCCCAGTCTCCACCAGAGCATTTCTGCAAAAAACAGCTCCTTAAAAGGCCTGCGATCAACCTCCCCCATTCTCTTAATCCTAAAGATTGTTCGGTCATTCAGCATATCTTTCAAGCCTTGCATGAGAAAGCGGGGGATAATCATTACAAAATTTTCCGACTTCTTCGAGTCTTCTACGTGAAACTGGCTATTCTTTAGCAAGGGAAAAGAGTAGTAAGGTACAACATTTTGTTTCCATCAAAAAGGCCGAAACATTGATGTTTCCTTGGAGACTGAAACAAAACATTTGTGGAACCCAAAAATTACAATGTTTCCCCTGACAGTATCAAAATCACCGAAAATATTTCGAAATCCTACAAGACACAAGGAAAAACTGAGTTGTTTCAACACCGATTAGAAATATCCAGCAGCAATGACATTTTCATTCCTGAATTCTTCTGCTACTCTATGCAACGTCAATGTTCTGGATGTTGAATGAAAGAAGCATGGTAATGTGCACATAAATCAAAATGATTCTTGGGTCTGACCTCTCTGATGCCTTTTAGCTTTGATTTGAGGGCATGATTCCGCAGCAAACGCGACTGTATAGGGGGACCATTGTTTCAGTGGTATTCTGTGAGCAGCCACTTTGTGCATTTATTGCCAAAGGTTAGGTCTGTCTCCAATCCATCTGTTTCAGTAGTATTCTGGGAACAGCCACTTTGTGCATTTATTGCCAAAGGTTAGGTCTGTCTTCTATCCATCCCCCGCCCATACCCCCAATTATTGGGGACTAAATGAGTTATGTTATTGTTGTTGTAATTCTTCTGCTACTGTCGTTATATTCTGGCAACAGTTTGGAAAGTTTCAGAAACATTTCCATTTCCTAGGTAACTGAAACAACTAAGGAACAAAATTTTGGTCCTTGCGATGTAGAATGGTAACACAATTTGCAATTTATAGAATTGCATATGTAAAATAACTAAAATAAAATCATAAATACACTTATCGCTTCTTTGCGGGCATCTTGCAGCTCATCATTAGACATTCGCTCCTTCAAAGTCAGAGTTTTATTAAGGTCCTCCAAATATTGTATTTCTTCTACTTTTTCCTTTAATGCTTCCCTCAAGGCGTGACGGTCATCACTTTTGGCAGTTGTCTGATTATTCAGTTGCATCATTTTCAAACCATTTATTATTCCACTTCAAAAAATTACCGAAAAGATAATGACAGATAACCTTAAGCAAGATTCCCTATTGCCATTTCCATATACAACGACAACATAGTAATAATTTCAACATTTAGTAGTTAATCGAATAAAAGAATTGATTCACGAACATAAAAAACACAGAAAAATCATTTAGGTGTTCCAAACTTAGGTTGAGTTACATGGATCTGTATTCTGTTCCCTGCAGTTAGCTTTAACATCTATGCCATGATGTCCCTTTTTACCACCTTAACAATGTCACCCTTGGCATTGTCTATTTTCTTTTAGTCCCCTCACGTCGATCGAATCAGTCATCAGCTCGTCAATTGGTTTATTCATGCATGGCCATATAGTCTAAAATGATTCTCACTCATTTTATCTCCAAGTGGTGCGAGTTCTGCGTTGCCCTAAGGCCCCTACATATTACTTCCATTTTTCTGTTGCAATATATATATATTTCATACGCTTGCGCTGGCTCAATGCCAACTTCTCATAACTCTCAGTCTGATTTTTGGCACACTTGTCGAGAGAGGATATGACAGTAATGAAGTGAATTGGTGCCTATTGGCATTAAAACGTGAAAGAAGGGTGATTTCAACAGTTTCCAAGCTACTCTTGACATCCCATAAAAACAAAAATCGGAAAAATAAAAAAGAAACTTACTTCTTCCTTCTCAGCAAGTATGTTTTTTGGCCCAAGGTCAACTTGGCATTTATGCTTCTCTAATTCTTTAACTCGTTTCACAAGTTCTCGTCTTTCATAGCCCGAGTCTCGTTTCAGCTTTGTGCACTCCAATTCATACTTCAACTTCTTATTCTGCCTCTCAATAAGCTCCACTGTTCGCATGTCCGCATCAATAAGGAACGTTAGTGATGGCTTTTTTCGTATACATCTTCTAAATGCTGAATACTTTCTTCTTTTGTAATTCAAAAGTGCTTTTAGCTTTTACAATAAACATTCATACCTTCAGCAACTGCTTGATGTAGCCTATCATTCTCTGCAATCTTCCTGGCAAGAATCACACGAGTCTCGTCAAACTTGCTCTCCATCTCGCACAACCGCACTTCATACACCATCAGAGTTATTAAGGAACTCCTGATACTCTATTTCTTCTGCTTCCTTCACTTTAACCATGCTTTCATCATTCAACTGCATCATTAAAGCCATCTTATAAGAGTAATTCAGATATTATTATGATAGAGTTAATGACAAAAGATGCTCTAGTAAGATCCTATGTTGTGATTTACTTATACAATGCTATGTTGTAGAAGCAGAGGTAGTAACCATTACGGCATTTAGTACTTTACAAAAATCATGGCTTGTGACAGATCCACACATGCGCAGCCATAAACCATCTAAATTGAGCACAATGAGACTTTGTCCAATTACTTGGGTTGAGATACTTGGATCTGTTCCCTCCAGTTAGCTTTTTTAAATCCTATTCCTTTTCCTATCCCAAATCCTTGATTGAATAACAGCCAAACTCGACGCGAGGTACTTTATGTTTCCCACTAGAAGCAATATTCCCTTATAACGTCATCAAAATACCTCGTATGTAGAATGATAAGTCCTCTCCTTTTAAACCCAGAGGTAGAAGAAACTTGGTCATAACAGTTCCCACCCTTAGGGGGCATGAACTCAGAACCTCAAAAACTGTACTCCTATACCCTAATTAGATGCAGTTGCAGCTCAATCTACCCGATATTTCTCAAATGGTTGTACAATTTAAAATGCCCTAACCCCATAAACAGAAACAAAACTGTGTACAAAAAGAAAGAAGATATAAACAGCGACAATATGGAATCAACTGTAACCTTACAACTTATAAACATGTGTATTTTAAAGGCGTGTACTAGTTAAATACCAAGTCATTGTGATCCTAGCCTACTTTTACGTCATTTGCAGAGATGATCCAAAACTTCGACCAATTCATACTTACCATAAAAATAACAATGATCCAAAACTTCGACCAATTCACCGTTGTGCTAAAATACCATCTATTTCAGATTTTTACAAATTAGCATGATTAATCCTACTATTGAGACAAAACTGTTTTTTAGTGACAGCTTTATGCTAGTAGGAAAATGCAAACAAACTTGTCTCTAATTTCACGACCATTAGAAAATGCATCAAATTCTCTGGACTTATCTATGCTACACAAGGATTACTTGGAAGATCATAATCATGAACCAACGGAAATCAAATATTAATTTTTAGTTCAAAAAAATTCAAAAATCATGAACCAATGGATACGTAAACTGAACTTGGGAAATTCAGATTTTTATTTAATCAATTATGAAGGTGTCACGCAGACTTTTGGACGGTGATTAGCAGACAATTAATAGCAAAAATACACAGCAGTCATGTTTTTTTTCATTGTGAGTTGTGAATGAGTTCCCAATATCGTCAATAACCCGAAGGATGGGAAATGAAGGCAAAGGCCCATCGGAGCCCGCGTATACCAGGAGGGATCTTGGAGTCCTGGTAATGAGTTCCCCAAAAATGAGCAAATATGATTGGATGCTTGGTCACCAACTATCTGCTAAGTTGTTCATATTTAAACAATGAGCAAATATGATGTTTGGTTGAGCTGCTGATACTTGGCCAAACAAGCCCCAACTTAACTGATTGGATGCTTCCATCAATGAGAGCCCCACCAATCTTCAACCCAAAAGCTACAATGGCTAAAAATCTCATCTAAATACCATGTCTTGGACACAAATATCCAACTACAAACAAAATAGAGCCAAAACAGAACTACAAATGAATAGAAGGCATGGACAGGAGGTAGACACATACCTCTGTAAGAGAGAGAGAGAGAGAGAGAGAGAGAGAGAGAGAGAGAAAAGAAGCTTGGGTATGACACTATCTGCAAAACAGCAAAATATTCAATCAAAACATTGGCAAACGGAGAAAATAGCTCACCACAGGCCAAAGGACCAAGTATCCTGGTATTTTCCATAAAGGTTTTATGATACACCAGTTCAGCCGCTCAGGGGTTGAAAAATAAATTTGACCTTACACTAATGAGAGGAGGAAAACTGGATTTTCAATCTGTTATCCCAGTGCCCGAGTTTTCCAAGTCAACATCTCCCATCCCGGTATCTTCTTCCTCTTCACTGTCTTCGTCGCCACTTACCTCCTCATTTTCACGGGTGAGCTTCGCCATCTGTTCGGCAAGTAGTTTATACTCCCGTGCACTCACCTGAACCAATGAACCGTCAACATATGAGAGGAAGACAGGAAGGCAGATAATTTTAACCCAAGTGAATTCTTTATAAAATTTGGAACATAGTCCACAGGAGAGATTGACTGCACTCGAGCTATGGAAGGGAAAAAATAGCAATCAATATTATTTTTGAATGAATGGAACTGATACTTACTGCTCTAGCTGCCTCCTTTACAGTGAGTTTTCCTTTGTGACACTCTATTTCTTCAGAGCAAGCTGCTATTGCTTTATTAAGAATTGCTGTGCCTTGTTCCTGACAAACCAAAAATAAAGCAAAACAAAATTAAGGACACTGTCCAACTCTATTTCAGTTTCACATCAAACCTAGGTGGTCATGACTAACAATAATCGAAAGTAGACTGAAAAGCAGGGCCTTGACGCAGAATATTTGTTTGTACAAGTAAGGCAATGGATTAGCCAAGCAGCTAAGAAATAAATACCATACGTGAAATCAACCACAGTTACCCCATCTTGACCATAGAAGGCGAAACCCATACGAATGATGACGAAAATACACTCCAACTATCATGAATCTCTTCAGAACCTGAATATGTGAGTTGAGAAACTACCTTTGTGGTAAACTGAACTGACCTCTGTTTTCCCAAAAGCAGATCAAACTAATATAAGAAAAGAGAGAGCTTCTTGGTGCAAGATACATACACAAAAGGGAGGGTGGGAATCTAAAATACAGCCATACAGGATACTACACGAGACAAAAAAAAATAGCACGCCAACGCTGCCATCGATTCTCAGGTCCTTATAAATAAGAGTCTTTATGTCTTAGTCTAGCATGACAGAAATAAGCAAAAGACTTCTCAAAATGAAAAAACACTCCAAATTTCCCATAAACAGTGAGATAAGGACTGTATGTGATGCAAGGGAACAACATTTCATTCAGAGCAGCACATAGTTTGGGCGAAAACGCCAATAACGGCCATGATTCAGTTTGCCGAATAAGGTTTCATGTGAGGATTGTGTAATACCTTGTCAAGCATCTGAGTATTAAGAACATATGATGGAGGAGCAACCAGTTTAATTTTCACTGGGCAATCTTTATTCCCATGCTGTTGGAAAGTGTAAATAGATAGATCAATAGATCATTGATATAAAGTGGAGGAATAAAGTCATCAATCAGTCAATTCTCTTTTCTTCCTCTTCAATTTCTGTTTCTATCGAGATGGGAGGAAAGCAGAGTGACATCAAGTGATGGGAAACTTCTCCTTTGGCTCCAAATCCCGGTGTTTCCTTTCTATCTTTATAATCCCAACAAATCATAGCACTATCAATTTCCCTTTCCTTTCATCTCTCTCCAAGTTATCAATCCAAATGCACTATAAGAGTAAAAGTGAACTTGAAACATCAGCTTAGGCAAATTACAAGTCATTCTAGCTCACAAGTCACAACTGATAAACACTTGGTACACCCCACGAGCAAAATTCAGTTCATACCGCTATAGCCTATAGGCAAGACCTCGTGCTAAGCCAAAAACTAAACGATGGTTTCTTGTTGTTTTCCTAAGAACCTCAAACAAAAAACTGAAAAGCATATCTCAGAGCCCAAAGCTCCTAAAAGACACAGCTACTGTATAAAAGAGCTAAATGAGTCAAATAATTCCATGTTCTATGACTTCAGTTCCAAAAAGTTTGAAGTTTTGGTACCTAAATACTCCCTCCATTCCAATTTAATGGTCCATTTTTGACATACATGTCACTTACAAAATTGTCAATATCTCACTATTTAGGTTGTTTTAAACAATTTTTAAAATTTTGTACAATAGAACTAAGTGAGATCTATATTAGAACAAGATCCATATTGCAGAAATAAAATGTTAAAAATTGAAAAATATAGACAATTGTTTGAAATTTCCGTAATAGTTATAATGGACTGTTAATTTGGAACGGAGGGAGTAGTCAGAAACTCTAAAATTTGGCAATCCTAAACCACGATCATGAGCGATATAATCATTCATACAACATACCACGGAGCCACCTAATCCCATCCTATCCCTAGATTGGATTTGAAAGCAACCATAATCTAGTCCATAGTTACATAATTCTTCAATAGGACCCTTCGCTCTCAATCCTCGCTTTCACGAATTTTAGTAGTTTGGGATGTTTACTAAAGAGCTTTTACGCTTCCGCTCGTTCATTATGTGACTTAGCTCTAGTCCCATTGCCCTATTAGTAAGTTTAAACCGTAAGCTTTAATTACCTCAAAACTTCAACGTAACTAAATGAAAGAATTCAACAACAGCATCATATACCCCCACATGTACATAGAACTTGCAAAAACCTATAAATCTTTGACGATTACAAGATATCTCAAGATTGAGCTTTATAGTCCCGGCCATGTGCTGCATAATCAAGTGAACAAGCTTCTTGAAGTTTTGAGCTCAATATTTGAACTTGGGTATATAAGAACAGGGCCCGACGCAGTGAACAGTAACTTCCCTCGTGTATCATCGCTGTCCCAAGAAATAACACTATAATTTCCTGCCACATAATCTAGACACACTGCATTGGTCCCAAAGAAGCCTAGAATGGTTTCCCTTCGAACTAAGTACCTTCCTACCAAACTTATTGGTTCCATTTTCAGTATTGTGGCAGGAGATTTGAAAACTAACTGTAAGATACGCCATCGTAGTATGATTCCTATGCAAAAAGATACAAGGTGGGATAAGTATCATTTTCCGAAAGAGACGATACGAGCTTTAGGATACCTTATCTTTGTATGATAGTATCGTAGGTTTTTCACAACTATGATGACAATACCAAAATCAGCATGAAAAATCAGGGTTCCCTTACAATCCGTAAAAAACATGAATCACTAATTAAACTCCCAGCACAAATCACACAAGCAATCAAATAGATGAAAGCACGATGTACGTGGAACACCCCTGAATGGGTAAAAACCATGGGAAGGAATCAAATCACTATAATCATTGTGCAGTTACAGATATACCTATCCAAACGAAGTAAATCCTCACAACGTTCTAAGTATCACCTGCCGAGTCACACGTACACCGCACCCAGTGATCTTGATCGCCAACGCCTTGAATCGCACAAGACTTTCAATCGTTTTCCTTTTGAACTCCACGAAAGGACTCTACTCCAAAGTTGATTGTTGAAGAATCGGCCTTCAAAGATCTTCAAGGTGCATTAAAAGAACTCTCATAAGTGTATTTTATGTAAATAACCGCCCAGAGAAGTGGTTGCTACGTTCTGCACTCTTCAACCCTAATTGATGTTAATACATAGGCACACACCGGTTGCTCAAGCAAGAACCAAGTTGCTCGAGCAACTGGCGAACAGATAACTTGCTTAACGAGTTGCTTAAGCAAGTTCTGAAATACTAAACCTCACCAGCGAACAGATGACTTGCTTGACAGGTTGCTTGAGCAAGTTACTTGAAATACATCAAAAATAAAAACCTCAATAAAAAGAATTACATATTGATTTCCTTCCACACCTAAACAAACACTCTAAAGAATAAAATTACAATTCGATGTAAATGTTTGTTTTGTCAAACGGAATTGCCAAAACAAAGGACTCCGGAACTTGGTCCTTACACAACATATACCTAATTCATTACTACAGATAGCAAAGGTGAATAAAACAAATAATAATATGATGGGAAAAAAGACCATATTTGGACCAATGAATAGATAAAGCAAGCAACCGTAGGCCATAGCTATCAGAATAGGCAGCTAAGTATAAATTGTCCATATCAAGATTATTGAGTAGAACATTGGGTTCATACCAAAATCATGAACATACGTCACTGGGGAGACTGTAACCATCGAGAATTTGAGACCACCTTCGGCGATTGAACAGTCACCAATGACAATGGGTTTCTTTTATTTGCGTTTCTTTGTGAACATACACCTGAGATAGGAATATTGTGAATGAAATGGGGCAATGGAACAACTGTATAATTGAAGTATGGTTCATAAGTAAGTAGATATCTTCATATGTGGAAAACTTGCACTGAGAAAGACACACAACCAATACAAATTAGTGGATACCTGGGCATGCAGGTTTAAGCTTTAACGTATCAAAACTTATTCACTGTCAATCAGTAGCAAGATTCATCTTTTTAAATTAGATATATATTTAGATTAGAATACAAGTACCCTTTTGCCTCTAAAGCTCAATTGTCCATTACGTATCTCATGCTTAAGGACATTAACTAGATCAATTGAGCTTGTCCCAATTTTTCACCGGTCCTGCACGAAAACCATATTAAGTCGTATATGGAAAATCTAGTGAAAACATCATATGGCAATTCCAATCTTTAGGCTTGCATTACATCCTTCTTATAGCAAACACAAACTTCACTTCAAAGGCTACCGTACTGGGAAGCGATGTAATAACCATCGGGTTTTGAAGATATCATTTCGGAGCCAGCAAAAACAGTTGAGGGTTTTCCCACCATGGCTGCAAAAACAGTTACCCCACAGGCTCTCAGAATTGACCAAACAAGCACAATATACTTAGAAGGCATCGCCCATATAGAAGAAGGAGAATGCTACACTAATGTCCGTAATCTTCAATTAAACTTTCTGTTTTTCAGCCAAATCAGAAACAACCCCAGTTTCCATTAGAACAAACTTTTTTGAATCAGGACATCAATAAACACCCAAGAATATATTTCCCACACAAACACAGATATAAATGAAGCAACTATAAAAGAAGTTATAAAAGGAGGGTTCTCGGACACAGAAGCCGGATTCTCCGGATTTGATCATGAACAACTCCATTGAAGCTCCAATCAGGGCTGACCCAACTGCTATTTTCAAGTACCAATCCCAAAACTTCATTTCTTTCACCTTTTTTTCCCCCTTTTTTGAAACCGCAAAATTGGTTGAAGAAATACAAAGACAGAAGTTAGGGCAAGTTCAATTTAGCAATTAAAGATAGAATCAATCAAATAGATACAGAAAGCTACTAAAAGACTAAACATACAGAGAGATGCAAGCTAAAGAAGATGGATTTCGAGTGTCTCCGACTCTGAATCAAACCCACTTTCGCACAACTATCCCAGAGATGCAAATTAAAGTAGATGATTCTAAGTCGCCGACCGTTGTCGGAGATGATTCTGATCGGACGGGAAACATACAGGGAAAATGGGAGAGGCAGAGAGTTTCACCGTCGACGACGTCGTTCTAAGGGAAACGCGGGAATACGTGAAGCCGGTTATTGTGGATTTGATTCAGTATATCCAAACCCATTTTAAGAAACATAAATTTATTCGGATCAAGTACCAATAGTTATTTAATTAATGTAAAACTTTTACATTATTTGTATTTTTCTGCATTCTACAACATGAATGTCTCAGATCATTTATATATCACCGAGATAGATAAAAAACGTGCTTAAAGTCTCTTAAGAATTGTTGGTATGGAAGGAGATATGATTCAATGTATCCAAATCGATTTTAAGAAATAGAAATTCATTTTGATTAAGTACGAGTATGTACTTTATTAACGCAATATTGGTACATCATATCTGGAGTAATAATTTCTACAAGAAGAATGTCTCGGATCGTTAAATAATGATCGATATAGGTAGAAATCGTTCTCATGGTACCCAAAAGTTCTTAGATCTTCAAACGAAGTCGTTTTAGGGGCATGACACAGGTTCAACCTGTGTCATGACGTGGATCCAAAACGACGTCGTGCCAATTATTGTCTCAGTTGTTTCCCAGTTGGGTTAAATATCTATTTGCCCCTTAAACTATTAAAACATTTTTTATTTCCTCCTTCAACTATCAATTGAACTCCCTTCCCCCTTCAACTATCATTTTCTTTTTTACTAAGGACAAATCACGTTTTCCATCCAAAATTTGTGACGGAAACCGTTAACTTTTTTTTTTTTGAACTGATGAAAAAAGAGAGGGGGTAATATGGACATTTTCAACCAAAGCTATAGAATAGACATGTATGTATGTGTGTGTCCGTTTGTGTCAAAACTCAAAAGAAGAAGAAGAAGGGTGAAGGCGTACAACAAAAATGAGAAGAGTATGATTGGTCTCTCTCTCGCGAAGAGATTTACTGAAGGGTTTTCAACTCCATTAGTCACCAAATCTAGGGTTTTAAGGATGGTATGGATCTTGAGGGCTCCTACCGGAAGAAAACCGTTCTGTATGTATTGAGCAACACATTTTTATTTCAAAAAACCCACTTTTTCGGGATATCCAGGTTGAAATTGAAAGGAGTCTATATGTTTACCGCAGGGTTCTACGCATACTCTATATTTGCTCTGATTTTCTGGGAGACGAGGCGCTCCGATTTTGGGGTGTCAATGGGTCATCGTAATGCAACTCTTATTCTGATTCTGCTTTCTTATATATGAAGGTTAGTGCTTTCTTATTTATATATTAGGTTAGCTTGAATCTTGTTTATTTTTCATGAGCAATAACCACAAAAAAAAAAAACTAGGTTGAATTCACACTCTTTGTTACCTTAGGCCATTAATATGAAAAGCCTTTCCAGCAAACAAGAGTGGCTTCCATTTCATTTATTGAAAATTTGGATGTGCTTATTACAAAACAATTATTTGCCTCCTGTGTCTTATAGCAGGTTTGCTCGTGTTGGCTAGTCCGGTTTTCGTACATGTAATTCGCTAGTTTGGTTGCTCTTTTGGGGATCCTTTCACTTAGACTCTCCTTTTGAGCTATACGGAACTAATAAAAAGACTAATATAGCCTTGGGACTAACTTTTCCGTCCATCAAGTGGATGGAAAACATGAATTTTCCTTAATAAACAAGAAAATAATAGTTGAAGGGGGAAGGGAGTTCAATTGGTAGTTGAAGGGGGGAGTAAAAAAAAAATTGATAGTTTAAGGGGCAAGTAGATATTAAACCCTTTCCCAGTTCCCCTCTAAACGACGCCGTCTTGCTGATACGGGCGAGAAGGCCGGAAGGTTTCTTCTTCTATCTTCCACTCTTCTCAATCTTCCTCGACAAAGAAATCCACCCACTGTAGCCTGATAAATCTGGTTTGCAGACAACAACAGGACGTCGCCGGCAACCGTTTGGCCGTAGAAATCGAACAAATCGCAAGTTGATTTTCTCACGAGGTTTGGGATTCTTTGATTGTCCTCAGTTTTTCCACTGTCCTGTTTCGAGTTATTTCTTCGGATATTCGCAATAGAAATCCAATTATAATCCTTAGGTCATTGGTATTGTTTTCAAATAATCCTTAGATCGGACACATAGACCCACGAGTTTTCAAGTGTCCTTCAGTTTCTCAAGTAGCAGCAATTTGGGCTGAAACAGAAGGAACTAGAGAGACAGATGTCATTGTACAGCGTATATCAGGTCATAGTGAAAAAGTCCAATGTCACTTCGGATGTTATGACCCTTTGCAGTACCCATTAGTTCCCGTTTGGTGGAACTGGTTGGCATCATGGAATTTAGAGAGTTGATCAAACGAAAGGAGAAAGTACTTGTGCTGGACAATCATTAGTTTCCCTTGATAAAATACCTGATGACGAAGATATTATTCAGAGAGAAAATGAAGGTAAGAAACAAAATACTATCTAATAATCCTATAAATCATAGAACCCATAATTGGAAAACTAGGGTTACAATTTCAGAAGCCCTAATTCGAAACCCCCTGAGCTCAAAATGTAATTGACATGTTTTCGTTTTGATTTTGGGGTTAAGACTTTGATTCGATTTTCTATGATGCAACCGAGGAACTGGATTTGTTTTGGAATTATTTTGGTTGATGATGAATTTTAACATTGTATGGTTGATCACTTTTCTGAGGATTTGAATCCATGAATAATTTTTTCCCAACTTTTTTACCTCTGCCAAGGTTGAACTAATTAACCTTTGATTTCAGGTCCCAGAAACTTGATTGTATAACTTTCTTTTAAAAAGATTAGAGATTGTGTTATTATATGAGGAGGATCACATTGGGAGAATATGGTGTTTGTATTGCTCAAGTGCAGGTTCTGGGGTGGCTGGAGACAAAACAAAAAATATGAGCGTTACTTTGGTCTGCTTGTGAAGGATACTTTATCCCTTAATCTCGCAAATGGAATGTGTGTTAATCCTCGTGTGGCTATTGGGTTTGTATCATTCGCACCTGTTTCCTGTATTTGTTTTTTGTCTTGCATGTTATTCCCTTGTAATTGCGATGATCCTAGAAACCAGCCTCGAAGTCCTTGTCACCATAAATCTGTGCGCTCATTTGGATATAGGGCCAAGAAAACCTTATGTCTGTTGGGACATTGTGCAATATAGTCTCACAGAAGTTTGACTAATTTAGTTTTTTATTGTAGCAAAATGTGTCTCGTAAAAAAGAATCCAAGCACTAAGCTGTGCTGAAAGTTTACAAGTGAACCCAAGTGTTGTAATAAGATGACAAGGTTATAACCTACGAATTTCTTTGCTTTCCAACTTCAAGGTGCATCCAACACATGAATGCTCTTTTACACTCTATCCTTCAATTTTATTTTATTTTATGTAGATATGGGTATAATCAGACCCCAAGGAGTTCTTATCATCCCTTGGATGGAGAACTAGGCCTTGGCAAGGTGGAAAACCAGCATTGTGTCACAGCTATGGAAAGAAGCTCCTTCTTCTTGGCACAGATGGTACTGGTTTTGGGCTCTACGAATTTCTCATGATCAAGATCCAACATTGCAGCGATTGGATAATGTTTGATTTGTTCAAGTTGCCATCAGATATGACATACGGGGGAGAAGTGGGAAGATATATACATGCTTATGCACTTCCTCTTGAAGTTATTTGTGAAGCAACTACTCCCATTGAACATGTCATTCCGTTCTCTTTTGTCGTCTTGTAACAATTTTGTCTTTTTTAATGAATACAGAATTGAATCAGTGGTAATGAGATTGGTGCATTTGGCACTTGATGATGTAACTTTATTTTTTATGGGAGTTTGAATCCCTAATGTGAATGTAACCTAAGTTGAAGTACTTGGATGTATTTTTTGTTTGTTTTTTGTGACTACTTTGTAACCAGTTGGGCTTTTGTATGACTTTATAATGTAACATGAGCAACTTGCATTGCCCTTGCTTGGTTCATTTTACTTGGATGGAATATGTCATTTACTTGGATGAAATGGTTCATTTATTTGTTGATAGATGAGATGCGAGGCGTTGGGCTAGGCCATAAAACAAGGCAACCATGTCAAGTTTTTCCCGAGATACCGGATACAGACACGAGATACAAATACGGACATGGGGTATAGATACGGGCACGGATACAGGATACAGATAACGACTAATGCGGACACAAGATATACGGATACAAACACAGGATACCGATACGGACACTTGATATACATCTCTAAAGACACGAATGCAAGTAACATATCACTTGCTTTTATGGCCTAGCCCAACTCTCGCGTCTCAAAGTAACAATAGCAACAATCCAATAAACTAACAAGGAGGACAACAGCGATATTAGGACTTCATATTCCAACAAATTGCTACTTCATATTCCAAACTTGATATTACAACTTAACATTCCAAACTTCATATTACAACTTGATATCCCAATCATTGGATATTACAACTGTATATTACAACTTCATATTACAGCTTGCTTTTATGCTTGAAACCAATCCATTAGCCACCCATTCAAGATTTTGATAAAATTTTCAGCCTTCAGCCCAGTTCAGGATGTCCATGTCCAATTTTTGGGTAGCCTTGACACTTGAGTTTCCATTGATGCCTTCTTTTGATATTTGAACATCAGTTGTAAGCTTCCATTATGACTCGGAATTACTTCCTATGGCACGCAGCAATTGATTAGGCCACCCATTCAAGACTGACGGTAGAGGATGAAAGCAAGACCTTAATGTGATGAACACCGTCAAACTTGAAACATTTCATCTCTATATCACCCCGAATCATTACTGGTTGTGGAGTCATTCTTCTTCTGATGTTCTTTATTAAAGCGTCTTTACCTTCTTCTGACATAGCAGGAACCACCTTATTCACCTATAGAATGAGGACATGGTAAATAACCAGCTGACATGAATGTACGAATCCTGTCAATGGTAATTTGCTTTAAAAGTGGCGAAAAGGACCAATAATCAGCACACTGCTAGAGTCCGTGTAAATATTAGCCATTGATACGAGGTTGACTGTATGATATTTTAAAAGGGATGTGACAAGAAGCAAGATATTATCCAAAAGAATTATGCAGTCTGACAAATATAAAAGATAAGCTTGGATACAACAAGATATAGGAGAACACTGTATCAGCTTCATCAAACTAAACTATTACAAACCAGCCATTTCGGTTCAAAACAGCAGCCAATTCACCTTAAAAGAGGAACTGATTGAACATAATTAAGCATCACTCAGATTCAAAGTGCACCACAGCACCAGTCACAAGCAACATATGGCATGATCAGCCAACGACAAGTCTTGAGATCCACAACACAAAACAATGGAGAGTAAAATAGGGAACATGAAGCTGAAAATATTGACAGATGAAAGTATTTGCAAGCTCTGAGGTTCGAATGAGCGGCAGTCGACGTCGCTTTGATTGGCCGGAGCCTCTAAGTTGCCGACCATTGTCGGAGATGAATATGATCGGACGGGAAACGTACTGGGTAAATGGGAGAGGGAGAGAGTTTCACCGTCAACGAAGTCGTTCTAAGGGAACACGAGATTATGTGAAACTTGTTATTATGGTTTTGATTCAGTATAGTCAAACCTCTATTAAGAAACATAAATTCATTCAGATCAAGTACCAATCGGTATCTAATTAATATGAAATTATTACATAATTTGTATTTTTCTGCGTTATGAGTGTCTCAGATCATTAAAATATCACTAATATATATAGAAAACATACTTAGAGTACTCTAAGAGTTATTGATATGGAAGGGGATATGATTCAATGTATCCAAATCGATTTTAAGAAACAAAAATTCAATTAGATTAAGTATTAGTATGTATTTTATTTACGAGATATTCTTACATCATATGTGTTATAGTAATTTCTACAAGAAGAATGTCTCGGATTATTAAATAATGCTTGATATAGGTAGAAATCGTCCTCCTATAACCCAAAAGTTCTTAGAATTAAAATGGTATCGTCAAACGAAGTCGTTTTTAGGGGCATGACATAGGTAGGAATGATTATGGAGGAGTAGCATGTAAAACCATAGAGCTAGAGCTACAAGAATCACTCTGGAGCGTAGGAATAATTATGGAGGAGTAGCATGTCCGAAAAAAGGCGAGCCTCTGCCCAAATCCACCTCTGTACATTTCTGTCTTTTGGATTCGGATTTCGAATTCTTTACAGTGTTACTATTAAAGCTGCCCGCTTTCCCGGTTCTTTTTTGGGTTCGGCAAAGGAGCTCGAGAAGTAAAAAGAACTCAATCCATCTGGCCCGACACATGCATACAGAAGCCTTAGGCAAATACATATATGCATAGCTAACCTCAAGTGTATCTAAAGCCAAGGTAAAGACATGCATACAGAACTATAAAATTCTTAGCCTAGTTTATATCTCAATCATAAGCCTAGTTTTCCAATTATAGGTTACATCTACGAATTGAAACAAGTTCAGAGAGAGTGAGAGACCTTGGGAGTGGGTCTGCTTCGAAGCTCGTCTGGTTGAAGAGAGAGCGTCTGGTTCGAAGCTTTCTTGAGAGAGCCCGTCTTCTCTTTAGTTTCCGGTGGTGGTGGTCGCCGGAGATGGAGACGATTACTGTGGTGAGGTGGGAATCGCCCCTCCCTATCTCTCTCTGAATATCTGTATTGTATTGTATTGAAGGAAACGGGGAAGGCAGCGCTTCAGCGTGTCACGACGTCGTTCCGTTGTAGCCTCCCTGTTCTGTGCGAGGAACGACGTTAATGGAGCGTGTTTGTTTGGGGTTTTGATTCTGTGAAACCAAAGTCATTTTAAGAATTAAAAATGCATCAAGATCAAGTACTGATTCATACGCAAATTATATGAAACTTTTATATGATTTATATTTTAACTCATTCTACAAAATGAATGTTTTAGATCAATGAAATATGATTGAGATAAATAGAAACTGACCTTGAAAAAAACTAAACAAAACTACGCCGTTTCAAGGCCTAGAGGTAAGATGAAAGGTTGTTGTAGTTTCGATTCAGTGTAACTAAACCCATTTTAAAAAACAAAAAAGTATTGCGATTAAGTACCAATATAAATAAAATAAAAATGAAACTTTTTCTGGGTATACATTATGACAATATATACAAGATTAATGTCTCGGATTAATAAAATATGCTTAATATTGGTAGAAAGTCTCAAAGGAATCCAAGAACTAAGAAACTACAATGCTCCATTTGAAACGACGCCGTTTCAGGGACATGACATAGGTTCAACCTATGTCATGACGTGGAAAATGTTTTATTTATTTATTTATTTTAATTCCCCCAAAAGCAATCGCAGAGAAGTCGTGTATAGTCACTGGAAGAGTGGAAGTAATCAGACGACCGGCGTGAAATCCTTGTGCATTCCGGCAGCAAGTCATCGGAGTCGGCGTGAAATCAACCCCGTCTCTCTTCTAAACAGGTCTGCTTCTCTCACGAGGTTTGGGATTCTTTCTTTGAATATTCGAGTTTTCCATTTTCCTGTTTCGAGTTATTTCTTCGAATATTCGCAATAGAAACAATCCAATTATAATGAGCAACCTTGAGACGGCCATAGCCCACAGCGGTTAGCAGGATCATTGGTATTGTTTGATCGGACATGGGTTTAGACCCATGAGTTTTCAATTGTCCTTCAGTTTCTCAAGTAGCAGCACTTTGGACTGAAACAGAAGAAGGAACATATATATATATATATATATATCATTGTACGGCTATATCAGGTCAGAGTGAAAAAGTCCAATGTCACTTCGGGTGTTATGACCCTTTGCAGTACCCATTATTGTGCTGGACAATCGTTAGTGTCCCTTGATGAAATCCCTATGACGAAGATATTATTCAGAGAGAAAATGATAGGTAAGAAACAAAATACTGTCAAATAATCCTAAATACACTCTACATTATACTAATAATGGCCCAAACTCCTTATGCAGTGTTATAAAAAGAAATTTTGTGAAAGAACAATGCGTCTTGCCGAGAATATTGTTGCTATAAGTTGCAAGTTAGACCACGAGAGACACCAATTTTGCTTCATTCAGGGCGATTGTTTTAGCAATATATAGTAGACATGTATGTCAAAATTGAAACCTCAAGGCTTCAATATTTTCGGAATAAACAACATGAGATTAGAGCTGATTTGTATCAAGGGCTTGTCGATAGTGTTGCAGCCGGAGAAGATAGAGGTTCCCTAGTTGACCATAGACTTATACTTCCCGTGACTTTTATAGGTGGCCCAAGAGATTTAAGACATCGTTACATGGATGCAATGTCGCGGGTACAACTGGTACAACTGTTTGGAAAACCAGATATATTCCAAATTTCAAACGGTAACCCTTGGATGAGATGGATTTCAATTGTGAGCGGGTCAGTTTTGGGTTTGGCTTCCATTCCAGTGCTAATTACTACAAGTTGATTAGGATTGAGCTTTATTCTAGTCTTATTGGGGAAGCCTATCCGAGCTCAGTTGTACGTGATGAGCTCTGATACTTGGAGAGAAATCACTGTCAATAAGGATTCGGCGTTCTTTGGGGAGATGAATAATCTTAGGGAGTTAGGTAGCTTCATCCGAATTGATGGATCTCATGGTAGGTCCTTGAAAATTGATGGATTTTCTGCTTCAGTAGTCTTGAACGGAGTTTTCTATTGGCCGGCATGTGTGATCCCAACTTATGAGTTTTTTTTTATGTCCTTCAACATGGGTGATAGTGTTCCGAAAAATAGGATTATCACCCTGCTTGGATGAGGCATGGGATCAAACTAACTGGAAAATTGCAGAATTGAAGGGTAAAATTGCTGTGGTTATTTGTGCTGATGACAAATTCTGTGACGTGTTGGTGCTGAATGAAGACCATAGTTCTTGAACTAACCAATTTAAAGTTCAATCTTTTCCATGGATTGCACCTTTTATGGGATGTTGTGGGTATTGTAGAATTACAGTGGCGGGAGGTGCAAAAAATGGCGAATTGGTACTTGGTAGTGATAGACCATGGAATAACAGGTGACTTAAAGCTCTTATCGTTCGATCCAGAGACCTGGAACACTAAGGATCTTTATTTTGGTTGGGTTCCATTTCATTATGATATTTACTTGTATGTGGGGAGACCCTTCTTCCAGTCCTGCAAACCAACAAAGCAGTGAGTTTGTGGAACTGAGTCTGACGTGAGCTCATGTTTTGAATGCCTTTTCAGTTCATGCTTGTTTTGGTTGTGGACCTGTGGTAGCTTAACTATGCATTTTAGTAGTCTCTTTGAAGCTTTGATGTATGGGTTTAGAATGAAGTCATAGATCCTTGACCGAGCAATTGAAAGTTGGACCTTTTCCACGTATTCCAGGTTTTGTGGGATGAGGAGAAAATGATGTGAACAGACCAGTGGGATGTGCTAAATGTGATGAAATCACAATGAAAGACACTAAAAGAATTTGGTGAGTCAAAGTGCCAAACATTTTTTTGGAACGTCCCGAGAGCCACAACGCTAAGAATCTTGTTTTTGTTCAGTTTGGGTACCCGTATATATCATGGTATTTGTACACGGGAACTCTATTTCCAGTTGTGAAAATGAAGTTAAGCACAACGATGAGTCGTGCCTAACAAGGAGGCTCCTGTGTGACTGTCACTTGCAGCGGTGAATGCTGTCTCTATTCATGCTTAGTTTAAGGAGCATAGTTTTTATTTAGTTACTGTTTTGTTTTTCTGTTTTCTGATTGAAGCTGCATTAGTTTGATTATGACTCAAAGTTGTCTTGTATTAAATCGATTTCCATTATGCTTTAATTTCTTTGATCATGTGTCCGATCTATGAGCCTGAAAGTGATTTTTCTTTTCCGTTCAAGAAGAACGGAATTTGACTTAGCTGGGTGGAGGATTTAAAATTAATGTGTAAACCATCCGTGCAAAAAGTCAATTCTATCTGATTTCAACAAGTTTTTTATGCAAACATCCAACTAATGGTCAGATTGTTGAGTTTTTTGGATGATTTTTTGCACAAATGATTTAGCATCAAAATGAACCCAGCCACATAATTTAAGGTTTCTATTTTGTGATGATGGACAGAAAAAAAGTATCGAACGCATATTCATTAAGTATCGTGGTCCGATACATGTCTGATACAGACATGTCATATTCTTTTAAGTGTCTTTGCTTCTTAGATTGCAACCATTGTTACCGGGGCACTTACATAGTGAAAAGTCGATCATGTCATAGGTTAACACGATAAATGAATCAATTTGATGATTATGATTTGTTGAAATTAATACCGGTACCTCATCAATTTAATGTTTCACCTAAATGATGAACATGTTGAGTAATTACTAGATGAGCATTTACCCAAAAAATTACTAGATGAACTGTTCCAATAGCAAAGTGTAATCGTGGTGAGTCTTAAAATGTGCTACAATTACACGTCACGCATCTCTAAGTACTAAAATTGTTAGCTTGTAAAGTTTTATTTTAAAAATAACGTAGAGCAATGATAGAAACACAACTCACGCTTCGATGCATGCGTGTCCATACACATCGGACGACTCTCAACATAGTTTGGGTTCAGAAATTGTGTTTTTGAATGGCATATGCATAACTCAAATTTGAGAAATAAAATCACAACTACAATGAGTATTTTGTTTGCAGAATTCCGTGCCGAAAGCAAGGAGGGATCAGATTCATGATCAACGGCTTCTGTTACTTCAACTTGATTCTGATCACAAACGTCGCGGGTGCAGGGGATATAGTGAAGGCTACTAGGCTTCTGTATTTCTTTCTTCTTCTTTTTTGAGTGGGTTTTTACTTTTGGGTTTTTTGAATACTTTTAGAAGGGGAAAGGATGGAGAAGAGCTATAGCGTGAATTATGTCAAGTGGAGCCTGCCAATGGAGATGCTCTAAAACAAAGAGTAGGGGGTTGAAGCGGCTGCAATAATGTTATTTATCCCGCTGCTTGCTTACTCTATTCATGGGTGAAGAACAGATGGCTTCATTAAATTTATATGGTTGTTTAATGGTCATCTATATTTAGTCACATGGATTCACTTACTATATGGTTAATTGTTGTTTATAGGCTTTTTTCTTGTAATGTGTTTGGAAATTGGGGAAGAGTAATAGAAAAGAAAATAAATAAAGTAAAAGCAAGGATATCAAGGTTATACTGAAGTATTGCGTTTCTCTGTTGTCATTAATAGATTGCGTCTCCCGGTTGTCATTAATAGGCTACTGGCAAGGATGGAGCCAGGAGCCTTGTAGGGGCTGTCAACCCCACTACAATTTTTCATACAACCAGAAGGGACGGAGAGAGTAATAGTTAAACCTCGTATCTGATAGAATTTGCCGCTCCATATTCAGATAATTGCTATTCAACCAAAGGGTTCGAAGCCCATTTTTCATACAACCAGAAGGGCATAAACATAATTACTTACGCTATCTGCCTACAGTTCTGGTTTGAACTGCAGATTAGCCAGGTACTTTACTGAAGTAATATCTGCTTGAAAGTAGAAACAATTTTACGCACATTCGATTACAACATAGACAAGCATGGTTGACGGATCAAACCGATTGGCAAAGAAGAAGTTACAGCAAACCAGACATGATTGTATTGTCTACTAGTCATAACTGTGCTGCCAAACGGCCAAAACTCCCATAATGAGATTCATGTTCTATCAGTCAAAGTAATACTTCCAGTTTTCAAGTGACTTACATCTATATACTACTGTACATGTTTTTGAAGGAATTCTGGAAACAAGATTATCACATTTGCAGGGGATTGCGGAAGCACCTTTTTGAGTCACCGGACCGAATCAAAACCATGCGTCACCTGAGCTAACTGGTGAGCTGGCTGCCAAAAAAGTTGTGTGAAGATCTTGCCACACTACTGTACATTGTGAGGCAACTCCACTATTTACAAAACTAGAAGTTGACTGACTCAAACTGTTTCTGAAGCTGGTGTTTTCTTACTTGACATCCACGAGCAGCAAAACACGGTCGAGCAGCAAAACTAAAAATGGTATTTGAGTTAGTGACTTCAGCACCTGAATAATAAGTGAAAGTTTCGTATACCAATGTTAATCAGGAGACATGTCATAATTGCATTCAAATTCAAAATGAATGGCATAGTTTCCAATATTCCCCCTTTATTCTCGCTTTCGAATACATTCACAGCCATTTGTTTGGGACAACTTTGAAAAAATATTTTGTGCTTCTAACCTTTAAAGGGGGACTAACCTTTTGCGACATGTCAAAACAGAATGATGGACCAGCAATTTGGGATAAAGGGGGTATAATTTCAATTTTTAACAAGACTCTGATAGGATCGTAACAGCTAAAGTAACTAAGGAAAATACTCTGTTTATGTTCAGAGTGCTTCTCTATGTTCACAAACAACTTAAGCTCAGTAATCGATACGTTTTAAGTATGGTAAATGGTGAGTGGAAAACTATGGTTTCTTGACTTCTAGCTCTAGGTAACTACTTTCTCTTTTCTATTCAACCTCACAATTGGTTAACCATATGCAATTTGGATCAACATTTTTAAGAACCTGGGACTCAAATGGCATTCAAATTCATCTAGCATCAATCATCTCTCAAATGCCTTTATGAGAAGACATCGCTTGCAAGTCGTCAATTTGGCTTGTTCTAGCTACGTTTGACAAGTACGAGATTATCCTTTGTTCCTCTTTATATTTTCACGAGTTTTGAAGAGTTTGAGCCTCGAATGGCATGAAAAGCCATCTAGCTAGCAACAATAATCTCGGCATTCAGGCATCAGAAACTAGTGTATATATCTTAGTACAGCCTGGTAGATCATGATTTGACTGGTTAATCATCAATATCAAGTCGAGGAATATGTAATCGTGAGGTATATTGATTGGCAGTTATGAGTTTGATGTCCGAAGGTGAATATTCAGTCAACAAAGACTAACATGGTGAAATATGAAGTGGCGGAGGAGGAGAAGATATTTAATATTTACTTCGACTAGGTTAAGATCATATAACAATTCGGTGAGATTCAATTAGGGTTCAACAGTAAGTCTAGCAGCACAAATATCAAACTGTGTTTAGGACTTCAAAGTCTGAATTAGAAACACTTACGATGTGAGCAACTCATATGGTAACGACTTTCCTCTTACGCTTGTTAGTCTGCTTATTAGTCTTCCATTGCTTGATTAGGTAACTTATGATCTCTTTCAGACTCGCCTTTCTTTCCTCCTTTCTATTCCAAATTTCAGGAACCGCATACATCCCACTTGAATTGTAGTTGTTCATTTCCAACAATGCATTGGCTACAGCCTTGTAGATACCTTCACCATGTTCATTTCTCAATGCTTTCAACTTTTCATCATCTTCATTAATGATTTCCTGCACTTCAAAAAGATTATAATCCACACTCCAATGCTCAACATACAACATTAGAAACTTGGAAACCAAAAAGTGCAAAATATGGCATTTTACATCCACTGTGTGTAAATAAGTGGACAACGATGGGCGTGCTTAAACTTACATGGAAATTTATAGCTCCATTTTCTCCATTAGTCCCTTCAGTTTTACCTCCTATTAATGATGTCGAGGCCACAAATCATCTAAATAGTTTCCCTTTCCACATTGGTCCCATTCTGGATGATACCTTCAATTCTATGAGCCAATGGAACCATTCTATTTTCATGGTACATACTGTCTGCTTGTCACCTTATACAAGCAGATTCTCTTTGATAAAACCAGATACAACGTACATCTTGAAATCTACTGAATACCCCATAATACTATACTAAGGGTACTGTCAACTCTCACCAGCTGAGTTCGTGTGAGTAAATGAGTTTTTGCCTCCCTAGTTTGCAACTTTTCAGGACACGGAACTGGTTTCACATACTTTTTGTCACTTTTAACCAAAACCAAAATGACAAAGACATCTAGAAGGTTCATGGCAGACAAACCTCCAGTCTCCCATCAATGGTGGTTTTCTTGAAAGGGTGCCAGTGTGGATCCTTCATTTCGTCTTCCCAATAAGAGCATAGTTTGGCAGACATCTCATCCCAGTCTCCACCAGAGCATTTCTGCAAAAACAGCTCCTTAAAAGGTCTGCGATCAACCTCTCCCATTCTCTTAATCCTAAAGATTGTTCGGTCATTCAGCATATCTTTCAAGCCCTGCATGAGAAAGCAGGAGATAATCATTACAAATTTTTTCGAGTCGTCTACATGAAAATGGCTATTCTTTAGCAAGGGAAAAGAGTAGTAAGGTACAGCATTTTGTTTCCATCAAAAAGGCCAAAACATTGATGTTTCCTAGGAGACTGAAACAAAACATTTGTGTAACCCAACATTACAATGTTTCCCCTGCCAGTATCAAAAATCACCAAAAATATTTTGAAATTCTACCAGACACAAGGAAAAACTGAGTTGTTTCAACACCTATCAGAAATATCCAGCAGCAATGACATTTTCATTCCTGACTTCTTCTGCTACTGTCGTTATATTCTGGCAACAGTTTGAAAAGTTACTGAAACATTTAGATTTCCTAGGTAACTGAAACAACTAAGGAACAAAATTTTGATCCTTGCGATGTAGAATGGTAACCTAACTTGCAATTTATAGAACTGCATATGTAAAATAACTAAAATAAAACCATAAATATATACCCTTATCGCTTCTTTGCGGGCATCTTGCAGCTCATCATTAGACATTCGCTCCTTCAAAGTCAGAGTTTTATTAAGGTCCTCCAAATATTGTATTTCTTCTACTTTTTCCTTTAATTCTTCCCTCAAGGCGTGACGGTCATCACTTTCGGCAGTTGTCTGATTATTCAACTGCATCATTTTCAAACCATTTATTATTCCACTTCAAAAAATTACCGAAAAGATAATGACAGATAACCTCAAGCAAGATTCCCTATTGCTATTTCCATATACAACGATAACATAGTAATAGTTACAACATCTAGTAGTTAATTGAATAAAAGAATTGATTCACGAACATAAAAACACAGACAAATCATTTTGGTGTTCCAAACTTAGGTTGAGTTACATGGATCTGTATTCTGTTCCCTCCAGTTAGCTTTAACATCTATGCTATGATGTCCCTTTTTACCACCTTAATGATGTCACCCTTGGCATTGTCTATTTTCTTTTAGTCCCCTCACGTGGATCAAATCATTCATCAGCTCGTCAATTGGTTTATTCATGCATTTATCTTCAAGTGGTGCGAGTTCTACCTTGCCCTATATATTTCATACGCTTGCGCTGGTTCAATACCAACTTGTCATAACTCTCGGTCTGATTTTTGGCACACTTGTCGAGAGAGGATATGACATTAATGAAGTGATTGGTGCCTATTGGCATTAAAACGTGACAGAAGGGTGATTTAAACAGTTTCCAAGCTACTCTTGACATCCCATAAAAACAAAAATAGGAAAAATAAAAAAGAAACTTACTTCTTCCTTCTCAGCAAGAATGTCTTTTGGCCCAAGGTCAACTTGGCATTTATGCTTCTCCAATTCTTTGACTCGTTTCACAAGTTCTTGTCTTTCATATCCCGAGTCTCGTTTCAGGTTTTCATTTTGAAGCCTTGTGCACTCCAATTCATACTTCAACTTCTTATTCTGCCTCTCAATAAGCTCCACTGTTCTCATGTCCGCATCAATAAGGAACGTTAGTGATAGTATTGTTCATATACATCTTCTAAATGCTGAATACTTCTTTTGTAATTCAAAAGTGCTTTTAGCTTTTACAATAAACATCCATACCTTCAGCAACTGCTTGATGTAGCCTATCATTCTCTGCAATCTTCCTGGCAAGAATCACACGAGTCTCGTCAAACTTGCTCTCCATCTCACACAACCGCACTTCATACACCAGAGAGTTATTGAGGTACTCCTGATACTCTATGTCTTCTGCTTCCTTCACTTTAACCGTGCTTTCGTCATTCAACTGCATCATTAAAGCCATCTTATAAGAATAATTCAGATATTTATTATGATAGAGTTAATGACAAAAGATGCTCTAGTAAGATCCTAATTCCTATGTTGTGATTTACTTATACAATGCTATGTTGTAGAAGCAGAGGTAGTAACCATTACAGCATTTAGTACTTACAAAAATTATGGCTTGTGACAGATCCACACATGTGCAGCGGTAAACCATCTAAATTGAGCATTCAATGAGACATTGTCCAGTTACTTGGGTTGAGATACTTGGATCCGTTCCCTCCAGTTAGCTTTATTAAATCCCTATTCCTTTTCCTATCCCAAATCCTGGATTGAATAACAGCCTAACTCGATGCGAGGTACTTTATTTTTCCCACTAGAAGCTATATTCCCTTATAACGTCATCAAAATACCTCGCATGTAGAATGATAAGTCCTCTCCTTTTAAACCCAGAGGTAGAAGAAACTTGGTCATAACATGTCCCACCCTTAGGGGGCATGAACTCACAGCCTCAAGAATCACTCCTATAGTCCTAATTAGATGCAGTTGCAGCTCGATCTCCCCGATATTTCTCAGATCAATTTAAAAAGCCCTTACCCCATAAACAGAAAGAAAACTGTGTACAAAAAGAAAGAAGATATAAACAGCGACAATATGGAATCAACTGTAACCTCACAACTTATAAACATGCGTATAGTTTAAAGGCGTGTACTAGTTAAATACCAAGTCATTGTGATCCTAGCCTGCTTTTACGTCATATGCAGAGATGATCCAAAACTTCGACCAATTCATACTTACCATAAAACTAACAGTGTACTAAATTCAATTGGCACCACGTACCATCAAAGCATTTACCAGCTCGCCACGATTTCACTTATTTTCCACAATTACGCAGAGATGATCAAAACTTTAACCAGTTCATATTGCGGAAAAAAACTTCAAAACTTTCAATTGGCATCTCATCGCGATTAAACTCGTTTAAAAGAGAGATTGATTTATTTGACAATCTGGAATGGAAGAATACTCACTCCATTCTCCGCAGGCATGTTTTCTGGCTCAAGGTAATCTTCGGATTTTTCCTGCTTCAGGTCTTTAGCACGTTGCAGAAGCTCTTGTCTTTGAAACACCAAGTCATGCTTCATATTTTCATTTTGAAGCTTCAACGAACACATATCCCTCGTTTGACACTCCAATTCCCATTTCAACCTTTTATTTTCCTGCTCAATAAGCTCCATTCTTTTCATCTCTGCCAAATTACAGTAAGTTAGAGACAGATACATTAATGTATAACTACTAAGATCTTAACACATATAAAATCAAGATCAAGGCGGCAAATAAATGGGAGGACAAAGAAATTTAATGACCATACAGGAAAAACCATAGTGGTAGAACAAGTTTTTGGAATTCGGCGAATGAAAAGAAAAAAAGAGAGCAAGTTTTGGAATCCTTAGACCAACCAATTCAGCTCACTGCATGATTTCATAACAACTTTTTAAGGGGTGTTACTGAACGCGGGGAACGGGCATCTTCATGTTACGAAAGCACATGCTATTGAGACTCTAGAGATTTACTCTGTACTATTTTTAGGAACTATTGGTTTTTCTTCATCTGTTTGGGTTATATCTATCTTTCCTTATCATAATCTGTGGGAAGTGCCCTTTTAAAGGTCTCTAGACCTGTGCTTCATGGCATTGACGAGTGCGATTTTATTCACTCACGTTACTCACAAACTCTCAAGCGACTTACATCTTGAGTTCTTCAGCCAATTGCCAATTCTTCAAAGAAAGAAATCAATTCCTTATGGTAAAGTGTTTGATCAAAAACACTTATTGTTTCAAAATTTCGGTCCAAAATTTTTAGAAAAGCTTGAACCAGGCACTTACCAATATTAGCCCTGTTCTCCCTAAATTTTTGGTCTGTTTTTTTTAAAAAAAAACTTTTCGTAATACTTTTGTTTAGTCTTTCGTCGTAATTTTATTGGATTAATCATTCATCCTGACAAGAGAAATCAGAAAGTATAAAAATGCAGTCTAAACTCCAAAAAAGTTCGTATAAGACTATTCTAAAGACAAAAGTTCGTATAAGACTATTCTAAAGACAAAAATACCAGTTGCCTTTAGTACAAGAAATTCGCTTTTATCGTAAATTTTTACTTTTCTAGCTCCTCTCATCGAGTACACGAATGGTTAATCTCAAAAATTATGTAACCGTGAATTGATTTGTTTTTTCTTAAACTAACCGAAAAAAAAAACAATTGATTACCCAAATCGAACTTAGTGTGGGGCCCACGTAGGTAGTGTTCAACATCTTTCATGCACACTTCTCCACATCTGTTTGTCTGTATGATCATTTTATCGTTGGTGTATCTTTCATTTGACAGTGTTATCTGTCTGTCTCGCTCGTGTGTAATAAGTCTTTTTCCAGTTGTATTACATGCATATGGAGGAGTGATTTTTTGCTCTTTCACTGTACATAAGAAAAAGCATGGTGTGAGAAATATGACATACCATCATCAAAAGCTTGTTGGAGCCTGTCATTCTCCGCAATTTTCCTGCCAAGACATGCTGCAGTATCTTCATATTTGCTCTCAATTTCGCACAGTCTCTGATTCTTCACATCTACCTCTTTGGCAAGGCTCATATAAAGCCTCCTTGCTCTTTGAAGCTTTTCGAGTATGATCCCGTTTTCCATTTTCAAGACGAAACCCCTCGAGGCCTAAGCTCTGCGCCCTTTTTTTCTTTTTACTCACACCTTTCCTACTCGCAAAGGAGACGAGAGAGATTGCAAGAGTTATCAAAGGAGTCAGAGATGTGGATGCATTTTGCCACCTTCCATTGCCTTCTAGACCCAGGGGTGTGTTTCAGGTGGAGTACTTTTTTGCTTTAATAGTAAGAAAATTCTAAAATTAGTCCACTCGAGCGTGATTAAGATTTAAAAAGTACTAGGTGCTGCGACACGTGCGTTGCACGTGTTGCCCGCCCGTTAATGGCTTGAGTTGTTTGATAAAAGGTTTAAAATTGTTAGTGAAAGTTTAAGTTTAGAAAATTTGGTTATTTTGATTTATTTTTTATTTTACTTAAAAAACTATTAATTTTATAGAGTTTGGATTTGTCTGGATGAGATAAATCTAGAAATTGGATAATGTTGATGCAAAAGTAACAAATCTAGAAATTGGGTTTTAAAGCTGGAGAAAACATAATAAATTAAAACTAATGAGTAATAATTGACGAAGAAATTAGAAATTAAAATAGGAGTACACGTGTTTATAAACCCTTGCTCCCTCAGAAGAGTTTATATAAATATGATGCCTATATAAGTGTTATACTTGTAATGATACTTTGTATGCTTATTAGCTTATATAAGCTTTTGTTCCATTGACATTAATTTTTTTTTTTCTAACGGTACTCATTCCTATTCGCACTTTCGCAGCTAGCAAAGAAACATAGTATACATCAAATCATTATACATATCAGGAAGAATTACCAAATCAACATTCTTTTTCTGGTTTTGTATAAACTTTTAAGCCCGTTGTTGCTCGGTCGTTGTTAGCCCACCTGCTCACATCTGCGTTTGAAGTAAACGATCAGATTCCTAGGACTCTCGATCTTCTCCTCATCTTCTTCGTCGGTTTTTTTTTTTTTTTTGGCATTAAATTTTTAAGAACTATAATATCAATCTAAAAACATTACCAAAATATTACTGAAAACGCTGATCAAAAGAGACATATAAGTTGTACTTTCCTAAATCTTTATACAAACTATGTATTTCCTATATTTTTGGCAAAGAATGTAACTTGATAGTTATCAAGAAGTTACTCCCTCCGTCCCTTTTTAAGTGATCCACTTGGGAAACGTGTATTTTTGCGGACGTTTAAAAATGTACTTTCGCATATCGTTTTTAAAATTTTTTTGCACCAAATTAAAGTACTCTATGAGCACTTTAATTTGGTATAAAACAAATTAAAAAGTTATATAGAGAAATATGTTTTTTAGGGGTTTGAAATTGCACGTATTCCCGTATGGATCACTTAAAAAGGGACGGAGGGAGTACTAAATTTGTCGAAAGTAATGGTGATTTATTTTTTCCTCTATCTTACTGTTTAGTTCAGTCTGCAACAAACACATTTCATTTTTGCTACCATGAAAACAACGATATCAAAGAATTACTTTTCCAGATTCAACAAAATATTAGCATTTGGATCATTTACTGCCGCATTATTTTAAAAAAAAATTTGTAAACCATTCTTCGTTCATAACTCTCTTGGCAACTTCGTTAACCAATAGTAACCAATTTCTGTATGATAGTTTACCCATCGTTTCTTCTGCAGATTACATGTTTTATTTTTTGCTGAGTTGATAACTTTCTACACTTCAGCGAAATAATCAACTATATACAATTAAACTAACATGAAATTGAAGATATCCTTAAAATTAAACCACAAAGATATACAAATGCTTTTGCAACAGCAGAACCCATAACAAACGGCAAATCTCTAATACAAAATCACTAACTCATCATCCCAGTAATCAACCTCCAAATTGTCTCTGCTATCCATTACAAAGACAAAAAAAAGCAAAGCCTATTGACATTCACTATACTCAAGAAATAAAATGCTCTTGTCCAACGCTTCATAGTTCCACCTCCCAACAATGCATAAACCAGAGCACCCACGAAATCTGTTACCTAAACGATACTGGAACAATTATGATACAAACAAAATCCCATTAAAAATATCTCCACAGAAAATCATTATACAGAAAAATTCCCAACAGTTAAATTCTCATAAAACAGTAATTACAACTTACATATGAACAATGAAATCATAAAACAAAAATTGCCAACAGTTAAATACTCATAAAACATCAATTACAACTTACCTATGAACAATACAATCAGCCAAACCAAAGCACAAAGGAAGACAGAGAGCAAAAGAAAGCGGATATCTTCCAGCTCTGTCCCTATAAAATGCAACAACTAAACACAAAATTTATCACATATAATGGGCAGCCAAGAGGAAACAAATGAACTCTATCGAAGATTAACAGGTTACTCCCATTACACGTAGAACAAAAACCAAATATAAAAGAATACATGCCAATTCCTTGCATGTAGACTGTTTCCAGAATCTAGTATAACCATAAACCAATATTGAGAGGAAAACCGGTGAATCCTCAAGACAAATCTCTAAACCCTCTGAAGTCGAACATGCTTTTTTTGTTTTTGTTTTTATAAACAATAAATATGATTCTACTTTTAGTTTTTTAGAAACAAAAAACAGAAAACAAAAACGTTACCAAACGTCTGTATTACACGGTGTAGAAATTTTAGTCCGAGAAGTCTCTTAGCTATGTTGGATTTCATCTACCGAACACAATAAGCGGACTATCATGATCACACATCGATGGTCAACAAATCGCATTCTATTTTCAATATCCTACATAAATCACGGCACACCTAGAATACAACAAAAAAATCCCCAACATACCTGCAACACTACAAAAGCCACAAATGACAAACACCCAAAAGTAGAATAAACCTCCCCGACAATTAATGGATGATCATGACAGGCCAACTACAGAAAAGCCTAAAACTCATCTTCAGGACTCACCAGACTCCCCCCAAATACAAGGCAAATGAACTCCTCTTTATCGCTATGCTCAATTTCAACAGCCTCAACCTGCAACCAAGAACACGAATTCCAAATCAGCACAAGCCAAACAAAACCAAAATTTCGCTTAATAATATCCATCCTCCCCATAACCCACACCACAACCCCCAAAAAATCAAACCCACCCATAGATTCACAACAATCCAACACGTACCACCATACCCAGCGAAAAAATAAACGAAGACAAATACAAAAAAACCCACCATACCTACAACCCTGAAAAGAAAGAAACGATATACTGCTACACATCGAACACATATAAAACCTAAAAGAACACGAAGACAAAAAAGATGAAGGAGAAAAAGAGACCCTCCTGTGCACAACCTGAAATACTGGGGACACCTGTACACCTACCCAATGCGAAAAGACCAAGACAGGCTCATAGAAACAAACAAAATAGCATGTAAAAAAGGACACATATGGAAATTTCGGTACGGTCAGAAAACCCATCAAAAGTAATTTGGAAATTAGCAAAAACTGCCCAAAATGACCAAAGCATGCACGGCCGGAACCCAAAACCACAACAAAACCAACAGGGCAATTTCCAATCGAGGGTCAAATGCGTCCAAATTGGACAAAAGGGGCGAGCGTCCGAAATTAAGACTACGCTCTATATAGGGCCCTATACACGGCCTTCCTATTATCCTATTGTCTTGGTTCTAGCTTTTTTTCGGCATTCAGCAAGCGAAAAGAAAACATAGTGTTACAAACCATTCATATAAAAATATACAAAACGAATTCCAACGTCAATTCATGGGCTACCACTGAATTCATGAAATTCGAACATCAATTCATGTTTGTATTTGTGCATTTATTATTTGGAAATAGAAGCACAATCACTGTGTTCGTTTCCTGTTTTTCAACAAAAAAATTTTGAAATACACTTTTCCCAAATAAAAGAGACAGATGAGTTTGCATAGTGGGCTTTTCGGTCCAACTCCCCAGTGAACAGCTATTTTGCAGCGATCAAATAAGAACAGCTATTTTGCACGTAAAGTTGTCTGCAAATGATGAAAGCACAGTGGGTTTTCCCACAACATTTCGGTCAAACTTTTGTTTGTTCTCCACTTTACACAAAGTGGGTTTTCCTACAATTGAAAATTGGTGGAAAGTGGGGACCATGTCCCTTCTGTTGGGTTTTCCCAGAACTGAATCAGAAGATTCTGACCTGAGGAGAGAGAGAGTGACGTAAAGGAGTAGAAGAATGAGTCAAAAGGTAACATGCAGGGCCCATGAACTTTTTCCATCCGATCGCCTCTTTCTAAATTAAATAGTTTTGAAACACAAAATCCCACTTTAAGTTATGAAACGAACACAGTGAATATAAAAAATCACAATAGACATAGCTTCATCACATGAACTGAGCCACAGGAAATTCAGATTTTGTTAGGAATCGCAGCAGCAAATGACCACAATATTCTCGAGCAATTCATATTCCGCCCAGAAATCAGTCACAAAGAGCTTTGATTTTGAGTATCAAGCATTCTTAACTCTATAGTAGATCCCCAAATTATGACAAAGGGTCTTAAAAAAATCAAAATTTTCCAGAATCTGTCATTTTTACTGAAGTTTTATAACCAGAATCTAGGAAATACAGTAGCCATTTTTACAACACGCGAAAAAATTCTAGATACCCAAATCCATTTAAGGATATCCAAAGAAGAGAACTACTGAATACTGATATAGAAACAAAATGTAACAAACTCGTTGGAATAACTGAACAACGCGACTGAAAATAGAGCTAGCCTGAAATGAAAGACGAAGTCGGTGAAACCAAAGTGAAGAAGGCGGCGAAGGAGAAGATGAACAGTACTGGGAATCTGATTGTTTACCTCAAACCCAGATGCGAGCAGGTGGGCTGACGATGACCGAGCAACGACGGCTTCCGTTCATGCGAAGAGCACCTGCGCCTGGGTCTCTGCTGCATCGCGAAGAGCACAAAACTCTAACCCTGAAGAGGCAGAAGAACCAACGGTGGCAATACGCTCCAGATTCAAGAGATGGAAGGAAGAGGTTGAGAAGAGAGAGAACGAGACTCTGGAAGAAGAAGGCGAGAGAGAGAAGGGGAGAATCTCTCGCCTGCACAAACAGAGATAGTGGGGACAGCTTTACAGCTGTCCAACGTAAAAAGACCAACACAACCTTTCATAAACAAACAAAATAGCATGCAAAAAAGGACACAGAGGGAAATTTCGGTACGGTCAGAAAACCCATCAAAAGTAATTTGGAAATTCGCGAAAACCGCCCAAAATGACCAAAGCACCCACGGCCGAAACCCAAAACCACAACAAAACCAACAGGGCAATTTCCAATCGAGGGTCAAATGCGTCCAAATTGGACAAAAGGGGCGAACGTCCCAATTTCAGACAAGCCTCTATATAGGGCCTTCCGGACAAGCCTCTATATAGGGCCTTCCGGGGCCTGGATATTAAAATGTGTGAAAATTGTATATGAATTTATGAAATAGTATAGAAAAGTGAAAAGTTACATTTAAGTGTGTTTTTGGATAATCTTCTTATCATATTGTCAGTCCACTAGTTACGATACAAATACACCTAAGGTGTTAAAAAGTTGGTTGACTTATTTTTTCGTCTTTATTTGATTTTTTTTTTCCATTTTTTAGTTTTGCATCAACTTTTTGTGTATTATTGGTTCATCTCGGCGAGAGAAATCAAAAAAATAAAAAAATTATGACCGAAGCTTAAATTTTTTTGAATAAAGACAAAACTAAGCCAAAAAAATAGATTTTTACACTTTTTTCGATCTTATTCAAAAAATTGAGGGTTCTAATCATAATCTCTTACCTTTTTGGATTCCTCTCGTCGAGACGAACCAATAATACTCAAAAAATCGATGCAAAACTAACAAACGCAAAAAAAATAATCAAATAAAGACGAAAAAAAAAATTAAGCCAACTTATTTAGCCAAATACGAAAGTAATCTTGTTAGTCTTATTGTGGTTTTTGATCTTTCTTAGATTTTATGTGAGTAGATAATTTATTAGGGCTATCAATGGTGCGAATTGGTATGAATCCGAGAATCGAACTAAAAGTCTACGGTCCAAGGAAAGGTAATTCATGTCCAGACTAAAAATCTACAATTCGGTTCACAGTTTATCCACAAATAAGATATCAACAAGAAAGCTAGAAAAATATAAATCTACATTGCTAAAAATCAGTAGTATAACTATAGCAACAAATGATAGAAGCAGCAGCTTGATCACCCTAAAGATCAATTTATCCAATAGTCACGAGAAACAACAACATTATAAAGCATAGGATTCATGTAACCTCACATCGGCATATTCAGATTTAGAAGTTGAAAGCATTTCATAGTCCACCTCTAGTTAAGAGTTTCCTAGATAAATAGAGAGATGCATCTCTCAGAAGTGAATTCAATAGGCAAGACTAAGCCACTACTCCACAACCACCACCACCACCACTGCACCACCGCCGCCGCCATGCCACTACCACCACTACTACCACCACCATTGCCACACCGCCGCACAATGGCGGCTCCAGGAATTTTTAACAGGGTGTTCAGAAATTACCTTTAACTCTACTAACTTAACCAATCAGTCATATCTTCACAAAATTTCATATACTAGTGTGTATAATGCGACCTCAAAAATACAAAAACACGTAAAACGTTGTAGTTGTTTTCAGTTTTTTTTTTTATATTTTTACCAAAGCAAAAATCAAACAGGAGCATAAATATGCTTATTTTTTTTAGGAAATTATGTAGCAAAAATTATGTAGCGAATACGTTTGCACGGATCTTTATAAACATATGTTTTTATTTTCAGATTGTCTGTTCTAAGAAAAACTACACCATAACGATACCAATAGATATTTTTTCCTCTCCATTTTTTTGTCATTAAGATGTCTATCTTTTTTTGAGATGATATATTAAGTATTCAATTGTAAATCACTTGAATTGCAGTGTGTGTTGTTTATAGTATATGACTAAGTGTTCAAACAAAATATTATATAAAATTACTAGATGCAATATAACAACAAAATAAAAAAGCGTGTTCAATTGACCACATTTTCTTATATGTTGTGCCACCTATGATTGGACTATAACGGGATGTAATTTAGGTTGTTCAAAGTAGACTGATTTGTTGGTGGGTGTTCATTTAATTTTGCACTGGGTGTTCATTCATATTTCGGCTGGGTGTTCAGAACATGAACTAACCTAAAATTTGTACAAATTTTTACATGTATTATTAGTACAATTTTTTTTTTAGGGTGGTCATGTGACCATCCACCCCATAGGGTGGAGCCGCCAGTGCCGCCGCAGCTGCCGCCACTATTACCATTACCCATGTACCATCGCCAGTACTATTGTCATACCACCATCATCACTCTACCACCACTCTCACTCCACCACCGCCACTAGCACTCCGCTGAGTGCACCACCACCACTACCACGCCACTACTATCACCTTACCACCACCACCGTTGCACCACAGTTACTCCACTGTCACCACAACTCACCACCATTACTCCACTGCCACCGTTACACCGCCACCCCACCACATCCCAACCACCGCTCGCTCACTACCACAAATACATGATAACCATTAGTAAAATTAAGAGACAATTAGAACAAAAAGAATTTTTTTTTTTTAATTCAGATGCTCAATATGTTTTATCAAACATCTTTTCAGCTTAAAAAATTCAGCATTCAGTTTTCAGTACTTAATTTTTCAGCTTTTAGCTTTCAGTTTTCAGTTTTGTCAAGCATCCCTTGTTTAGAATCTAGATCCCTAAACTTTGGATGAAATAGGCACATTTAATTAAGCTGATTTTTTTATAGGACAACTAAAAAGGCTATTTGATAAAATAAAAAAAATAAAAATACTATTATTTTAAAATTAAGTAAACGATTTAGATCTAATCCAAAAGTGGCCCCACAAGGAATCGGTACAATTTCTTCTGTGTCCATCCCGGGTGCAATTGTTTATAGACTTTTTATTGCCAAACAGGCCCTAACATCCTCCGTCTCCGATCAGATGGTTTCCTCCTCGTGAACAAGAACTCCTCTCTCTCTCTCTCTCTCTCTCTCTCGCTCTCGCGTTCAGTCGTTGCCGGGAAACAAAGTGTAAAACGAGGATGTTTACCCAATTCGGTGCGACTTCAGAGACACTGAGCAAGGCATCGACTATGGTTTTCCGGATCGGTACGGACGCTCACCTCTACGACGATCCAGAAGATGTCAGCATCGCCCCACTGCTCGACAGCAAATTCGATTCCGAGAAATGCGAAGCTCTCAAGCGTTTACTCGCTCTCATTGCCCAGGGCTTCGACGTTTCCAATTTCTTCCCCCAGGTAACACATACCTCTGCATACAGACGTGCATATAAACTCATATTGCCGTAAATTTTCTGTTTTGATTTTCTCGGTTTTACATTTTCAACTGAAATTAACTAGTGATCAATGGGCAGCCAGCCAATTCAGCTTGATTTTTTTATTATGTCCAATAAGAACTTCATTAGTCCAACAAGCTGATTGATATGTGCGTTTTTTTACTATTATTATTAGAAATGAGCTTGTATTAGTAGAAGACGATGAAATTTTTTACTTTTGTTGGAATGCATTGATATAAACTTGAATGATCGGGAGAGAGTGAAATTTGAGTCTTTTTACAGTACATGAATAAAATTGAGAAATTTGCCAAACCAGAAAACACGTAACGCGTGAAGAACAATGAAAAATAGCTAACAACAACGAAGACACATAGATATGTTTACGTGGTTTCCTGACTGTGTAGTTGAGTACATACACAGCTCACACCAGCGTTCACTATGTTTCGAATGAAGACAGCAGGCTGTTGCGTATATCAATTACTTATAGGTTTACATCACTAGTTGCCGTAGTTGAAGCATGACCCAAATTGAATGACGCTTCACAAGCACAATACGAACTTTCTCGCCTTCTTAATTCTAGACATGCTAATTCATTGGTCTAATCAATTGATTTGTCGATGCGACATGAATTTAACTTGCGTGATTAGAAGAGATTGAAATTCGAGATTTATTTGAGATTTATTTGTTCCGGTGATATGTTGAAGCCTTCGCGACGCAAGTTTGAGAATAGTTAACTGACAGGAATGTCTTTATTTGTTTATGAACATATCAGGTTGTTAAAAACGTGGCATCTCAGTCTCTGGAAGTAAAGAAGCTGGTTTACTTGTACCTTCTGCACTATGCTGAAAAGTATGCCGCATCCAGTAATCTTTGAACTACATCTCGTCAGTACCTTTTTATGAATCAGCAAATGTGTATATAGGTATATATGCATGTTTATATGTGTTGACGATAACTTGATATATGTAAAGATCCGGTGATATGTGCTTATGCCGGCCTTTTTGCACTGGCGTTGTTTGAATTTGATGGGGTAGACTAGTGGTGGACTTGCAATTTGGAGAAGGGGGCCCCCTTGTAAGGCTCCATTCTTTTACCTAAATAACTTTTTGACTTTTTTTGCTTGTGGTAATTTTTTGTTTAGCTTTTCGTCGTAATTTTTGGGATTAATCATTCGTATCAACGAGAGGAATCAGAAGTATAAAAATGTAGACCATATTTGAAAAAAGTTCATATAAGACCACACTTCAGACAAAAAGAGAGCTGTTTCATATTTTTTTTCTTCTTGAGTGAATTTTTTATGCTTTTGGTCATAATTTTTTATTGTTAGACTCCTCTCGTCGAGACGGATAATTAATCCAAAAAATATATCACGAATCTAACAAAAATTTAGAAAAGACGAATAAAAGGCGAAAAAAAAAAGAGCAAGGTAAAAGAATGGAGCCTAAATTTATTTTAGATTTTAAAGAGTCTAAGGTAACCAAACCAAACCAACCGAACCTTATGTCCGAATCAATTGGGGTCGGGGCTACATGAATCCTTTTTTTTTTTCTTTCCATTGAGCTAGATTTGAAGAGGCTAAGGTAACATTATCTTAAATTTAAGGGCCAAGGTAAAAGGAGGAGGAAGTTAATAGCTCTTTGTATGTACCGAAATTGAGAGCATTAATGACTATTTTGTAGAAAATTTGGGGGAGCCCCACCCTGTGTGCTCCGGGGGTTTGGTGTTCACCTTTTTTCTTTCATGGATTGTTACAAGTACTAGATAGGTTTTGTTACCAAGCTGCATTGAAGAAGCATAACTGCATTAGATGTGAACAGCACTTTGATGGAAGCTTGAGTTTGGTCTTCTTCTGGTTGAACTGACAAATGTATTCTGTATTCGAGTAGAGACATTACTCTGTGTCTATGGTCATTATATGGAAGCCAGTATTTAAATCCCGGTTTGTCTTAAAATATTGCATGCTAGGTGAATTTATATTACTTACTTCTCTGCTCCTTTCTTATTCCAGGCGTCCAAATGAAGCATTGCTGTCGATTAATTGTTTCCAGAAGGATTTGGGGGATCCAAATCCTTTGGTGCGGGCATGGGCTCTCCGTGCCATGGCAGGGATCCGTCTACATGTAATCGCACCTCTAGTCTTGGTGGCTGTGACCAAATGTGCGAGAGACCCATCTGTATATGTTCGAAAATGTGCTGCCAATGCCCTCCCCAAGTTGCATGATTTGCGCATGGAGGAAAACACTACGACAATTGAAGAGGTTGGCTTATATGCTTTTTCAACTACTTGTTTGGGAAGGTTTTAAGAATGAGAGAGTTTTTTTTTCCTCTAGTTTTTGGGAATATCTTGGAAGTTAAAAGGTAAGAATCTTCTTTTTGAACTATTTGGTCTTTACCACCGATATTTTCTTTGACATGCGCTGGAACAGAGAGAATGATGTTCAGAAGGCCTCGTGGTTCATAACTCTGGTCTTCTCATAATCCGGCTACTCTATTTTTGGCCTAAGAAGCTTTTGTGAACAATTACTGTTCTCCAATTTAATCCTGCTTTGCCTCTCTTCTCATTTCTAGATTGTTTTTTTTATTCTTCCTTACTGCCTAAAATTCTTTCTACTTTTCCCGATAAACCTATTCAATCCATTCCGATTTACCCTTAATGGCATGTCTCATTTAACTACATTCAGAATTTACGCTATGGTGTGACTCCTTGAAATGCATCTGTGCATGTGTTATAACTAATAAGATAAGAAGTAAGAAGTACGAAAGCCATTCCAATTGTGTTTCAAATGAGGGATATTTTCAGAACTTTATTCATTCAGTTTTTAGCTTTGCACTTCACTCCTTCAATTTTGTGTCTATGACTAATGTTTTGTCTAAATGCCTTGAGGTTGGGATCCTATCAATTTCTGTCTACCTTTAGAGTATGTATGAGAGGCTTGTGGTGTTCATCATTAAGGTAAGATGCTTCTTTTGTAGATTGTTGGAATTTTATTGAACGACAATTCTCCTGGAGTAGTTGGAGCTGCTGCTGCTGCATTTGCTTCGGTTTGTCCAAACAATCTGTCTCTGGTTGGCAGAAATTACAGAAAGTTATGTGAGACGCTTCCTGATGTGGAGGATTGGGGCCAGATTGTGCTAATTGGAATCCTTTTGCGTTATGTAATTGCAAGGCATGGGCTCGTGAAAGAATCCATTATGGTATCTTCTTGTGCTACTGAGAGTTACCATTCTGAAAATGGTGGCTCGGATGCTAATTTTGGATTAAACGAAACAAATGACAACGGATGTGGGGATTATGAGTCTGAATTAGCAGAAATTGTCTCCAGGAGTTACCTCGAAGGACCAGAGAAATATTTGGCACGGTCACGTAATGCATACAGGGGCTCCTCTGAAGTGGATCTTTCATGCTCTACATCTGTCAAAAGCAATGATGATGTGAACATCCTGCTGCGGTGCACATCGCCTTTGTTATGGAGTCATAATAGTGCAGTTGTACTTGCTTCTGCGGGGGTGCACTGGATTATGTCGCCAAGGGATGATGTCAAAAGAATTGTTAAACCGCTTTTGTTTGTTCTGAGATCATCCTATGCCTCAAAATACGTGGTATTTTCTGCTCTTTTGTTGTTGCTCCTTTTACGTCACGTAAAATCTTCTTTCATATGCACCTTGCGTTGTCTTTACATGCTGGTACGCATATTAAGTGCTGCAGTGGCATTTCAGAAACTTTTGATACACGAACTATGACTGTGGATGGTGGTCAGTGAGAAGGGAATTATGGTCTAAAAAAATTTAACCAAGAAAGAATAGAAAAAAGTAAAGCAAGTATAATGTAGTGGAATGATATTATGTGAAATTCTCTTAGGATTCTCCTGAGAATTCTGATTTTGCTAGGAGTTCTTAGTTTTTTCTTTTCTGGGAGAACATCAAGATTAGTTATAAGCCAGTGGAAGTGGCATTTTTTAGTAATCAGTGGAAGTTAGCCTGCACTATCCATGTGATTAAATATCTTGGAGATGCCATACGGCTTCAAAAAGGAAGAACTCACTTTAGTAGAATAGGGCAAGGGTAGCGGGATGTCTTAATTTAGCCTGCACTATCCATGTGATTAAATATCTTGGAGATGCCATACGGCTTCAAAAAGGAAGAACTCACTTTAGTAGAATAGGGCAAGGGTAGCGGGATGTCTTAATCCCACCCTCATTGAAGGACCTGTTTGCTCTTTTGTTCTACTATTTCTATGTGAGGTGTGCATCAAACGACTAGTGTAACTAGCCTTTAGACTCCCAGTGAGGTAGCAACCATTCTTCAGCACAAGGTTTATCCCAATTATTGTTAACAAACTCTACCTTCAAAAAGTAGAACACTTTTGGTATCAAAATATTTCTTATAAGTAATCAGCTGTAATTCTAAAGACATGATATATTTTCTAGTAAGGCTTGTTGCAGAGAGTCAGAGACCCTATCGGTAGTGTAGGATGGATAGATATCACTACGGCCACCAGATGGGAGAGGAATGTACAGTGTTTCAAGTTTCAACCTTAAACTAATAGATAACAGCTGATTCCTCCTTTTTTTGCTGTTGCATGAACTGCATATTCTCAGTAACCAAATGTGAGAGGAAGTAAAAGAGAAGATCATAGGTGCTCTTCTATAAATGAGAATTATTGGATTGATGTTCTTCTTTTGGCAATGCTAGTATTTTTCTTTTGAGGACCTTGGAACATCTCATTAAGGTTGAATAGATGTTTCCGTCTCTGTTATGCACTTGAAAGACCTCAATGGTTGAGAAAATGGAGTTGGATGAGAACATTTCAAGTAAATTGATTGCTCCATCTAGTTTCTTTTTGAGAGAATTCCTAGTTTCTTATTGAAGGATGTTGGAGCTTGTCCCACATTGATTAATTATAACCTCCAAAGCTACTATATGAGCTTGGGCAGCCTCTCCACTCATAGCCAATTGGTTTTGAGTTGGGTGCTTTAACATAGTACCAGAGCTAGATTTTCGGAGGCTTTTGGACAAGACTCTATGTTGTTGATGGTTGGTTCCCCTTAGTTTGTCGTTGATGGTTGGTAGTTTTCATATGTGTTGAATTGTTGTTTATCTCTCCATGTGCGGGTCAGGGGTCGCACGTCCGGGGAGTGTTGGAACTTGTCCCACATTGGTTAAATATAACCTCCAAAGCAAGTATATAAGCCTGGGCAACCTCTCCACTCATAGCCAATTGGTTTTGAGTGGGATGCTTTAACAAAGGAATAATTAGCTTGAATGTCATAGTGCTACCCGCGACAAAGAAATATTCTATTAGTCCCAATTCCATTTGGCTGAACACTCAGTAAAACCATTTTGATATTTTTCAATACATTTTGTCGTTTAGTTGAGCACCCTTTCTGCAGCGATTAATACATGCTGGCTGGTGCGTGACTGATGCTCGTATCAATTGTAATTTTGGGTATGTCTGTCTGCATTTGTGTCAAATCCTTTGTTTGGTTCTTTATTTTCACTTCTATTGGCTGTTTGCAGGTTCTCTGCAACATACAAGTGTTTGCTAAAGCAATGCCTCACATATTTGCTCCTTATTTTGAAGACTTCTTTATTTGTTCTTCAGATCCATACCAAATAAAAGCTCTGAAACTCGAAATACTTTCTTCCATCGCTACATATAAATACTTTCATGCGGGTCAGGGGTCGCACGTCCGGGGAGTGTTGGAACTTGTCCCACATTGGTTAAATATAACCTCCAAAGCAAGTATATAAGCCTGGGCAGCCTCTCCACTCATAGCCAATTGGTTTTGAGTGGGATGCTTTAACAAAGGAATAATTAGCTTGAATGTCATAGTGCTACCCGCGACAAAGAAATATTCCATTAGTCCCAATTCCATTTGGCTGAACACTCAGTAAAACCATTTTGATATTTTTCAATACATTTTGTCGTTTAGTTGAGCGCCCTTTCTGCAGCGATTAATACATGCTGGCTGTTGCGTGACTGATGCTCGTATCAATTGTAATTTTGGGTATGTCTGTCTGCATTTGTGTCAAATCCTTTGTTTGGTTCTTTATTTTCACTTCTATTGGCTGTTTGCAGGTTCTCTGCAACATACAAGTGTTTGCTAAAGCAATGCCTCACATATTTGCTCCTTATTTTGAAGACTTCTTTATTTGTTCTTCAGATCCATACCAAATAAAAGCTCTGAAACTCGAAATACTTTCTTCCATCGCTACAAATAAATACTTTCATGCGGGTCAGGGGTCGCACGTCCGGGGAGTGTTGGAACTTGTCCCACATTGGTTAAATATAACCTCCAAAGCAAGTATATAAGCCTGGGCAGCCTCTCCACTCATAGCCAATTGGTTTTGAGTGGGATGCTTTAACAAAGGAATAATTAGCTTGAATGTCATAGTGCTACCCGCGACAAAGAAATATTCCATTAGTCCCAATTCCATTTGGCTGAACACTCAGTAAAACCATTTTGATATTTTTCAATACATTTTGTCGTTTAGTTGAGCGCCCTTTCTGCAGCGATTAATACATGCTGGCTGTTGCGTGACTGATGCTCGTATCAATTGTAATTTTGGGTATGTCTGTCTGCATTTGTGTCAAATCCTTTGTTTGGTTCTTTATTTTCACTTCTATTGGCTGTTTGCAGGTTCTCTGCAACATACAAGTGTTTGCTAAAGCAATGCCTCACATATTTGCTCCTTATTTTGAAGACTTCTTTATCTGTTCTTCAGATCCATACCAAATAAAAGCTCTGAAACTCGAAATACTTTCTTCCATCGCTACAAATTCATCAATTTCGGTGATTTTCCAAGAGTTCCAGGTATTTTGAGATGTTGTATGCTTTTTTGTCTGTTGCTAAGGAAGTTTCATCCATTAATGTTTTCCAGAGCTACGTAGAATATCAAAAAATTGCAGAATTTTTTTATTTTTTGTTCGGTACTATTTTCATATTTTGCTTTACCTTCAAATCTTGTCAAGTTAATTGTTGCTACATTTCAAGTTTTGGAGAAACTTATTGGCCCTGTTCGTTTCCCAGTTTAGTTTTAGTTTTGATGACATCATCATTTCCCTCATTTCTCTCTCTCTCTCTCCACTCATTACACCTGATGACATCATCAAAACTAAACTAAACTATCTAACCAAACACAGCCATTGTCTTTCGGGCTGGGTTTGTCTTGGTTTTCCTTCTTTTATAATGTTAAAGTTTGGACAAATGCTGCACAAAAATGGTTACTGCTTCCAAGGTTATGTGTTCTTGCGTTGTTTTATTTCCCTTCTTTGAAATTGCCCTTCATTGTATTACGGTTTGTGTATTTGAACATTGCTTGAAAGAATAAGAATGACTGGAATTGTGCAATCGTGGCCAAGAATTACAGAAGAATGTGGTTTGAATAGGTGCAATTTAGGGACTATATTCTGTTGCTGAAAGTGAAATGTAACAAAACAAGTTGCTGGAGTTATGTACTGAAGAATTTTGCAGGTTCCTTGGGATGAATGAATTGATGCTTACCTCTTAGTGTGTTGCTAGGATTATGTCAGAGATCCAGACAGAAGGTTTGCTGCGGATACTATTGCAACAATTGGCTTGTGTGCAAGACGACTTCCGACCGTAGCTAACACATGCTTGCAAGGGCTATTGGCTCTGACTAGTCATGGTAAGCAACCAACTATTCTGGTCTAGACCATCTTCGAAAACCTTTACTTACTATCTTCTAAAGCAAATCCCGATGTGGCAGAATCTTTGAATAGTGACATTGGGTCAGCGGACGAAGAAGCTGGCATTTTAGTTCGGGCACTAATTTCCATTAAATCAATCATCAACCTTGATCCGCTTAGCCACGAGAAGGTATTTCCAGCTTCTGTCTTTTCAAGTTAGCTGTTATGGTTTTCTACTCTCTCTTTCTATCAGATTTAGCCGACTTTACAGATCTTTTATTTTCTAGTGGCAATTATTTAGGTATAACATATAAAGGTAGAACATATAGGGTATATTAGCTTTAGCACCATTTTTCGCCTCATAATCTGGAATGATTTCTGGAGCAAGGGTGTACTTGCTCTTTTGTTGTTTCATGTATGTTTTATCTGTTTTGTTCTGTATTTAAGTCTGGTGGTACTTGGATGCCCTTGGTTCTGTAATTTTTTATTTCACCTCGAAGTGGACCCTCAGAATTATACTGTGATGGTGTAGTTGGCGATGTTTTTGAGTCTCTACAAAGGTTCCTCTCTTATTCTAATGATCTTTTTGGGAAAAAGCAATTGTTTCATTTTTCTTATGTTCATTCTCGGACATAAACTAATAAAGCCTTTTTCTTAAGAATCTGGGAGTAGACGTAGTTGTAACTATTAGACCCTGTGGCTTCTTGTTGCTTTGATGTATCACATACATTCTTTGCTCTTGACCACTATTTTCCCCAGCTTTAACAGCTTGAGCTTGACTTTTGGGTTGTAGCACAAATGTTTTGCTGGATAACTAAATGTTGATTGGCTTCACGATTTTGGAAAACAATTTATATAGCCAATAAATATCAAAAGGCCAGTGAGCATTGTTACAGTAAGTGTGAGTGTAGAATTCAGTGTGGTACTTTAATGTTATGTCTGTCATTTGGTTTCCCTCGTTTTCAAACAATACTTGTAGAGGGGGAAGGGTAAGCCCACGGGGTTAGATCTGGAAACGAGTGGTGCTGAATGTAGTATCATATATTTGTTCTGGTAGGACATTGACCGTCCTAAGTAGTCATAAACACTATTTTCCTTCGCTTCTGATGAAGTATCTTCTGTTGCCGGTGGAAAAAAAATGTTATGTTGTATACAGTGTTTTAAATGGCTCACGGCGCACCAAGGCGCAATGGTCCCCTGGAGCAATAGCGCACGGCGCGGCGTGCGCCATAGCAACTTGTGGCGCACTTTATTATAATGAGTAGAATTCTAATATAGGCATAACTTCCAACGCAGGCAAACGATTTTAAAACGTTCAAATGTCATAAAACATAAACATTTCAAAGTTTAAACCACCACCACATGCTAAACAAAACATAAAATTCATAAAAAGCTAACATATAGACGTTTAGCTTTGGGACAACAAAATTAAGGATACGGTAGTCTAATTTTGATTCATGCAGGCGTGCCCATCAATCATCCTCATTAGTCATCAAGACCAACGACTTCATTTTCTTCATCATCACTTGATTTGTATCCTTCCACGTCTTCTTCTTCTCCTTCATCCTCATCCTCATCCTCATCCAAATATCCATATTCCCAATCTTCCCAGACAGTTTCTTCATCGTTCTCTTCTACAAGCTCATATAGATTGGTGACTTTGACACGGGGCTGCTTTGGTTTTGATTCTTTTGGAGCCTTTGCTCTTGCATTTTTCGTTGTAGATGATGGCTTTGAAGTTGATCTAGTTGCTCTCGTAGGTTCTTCAGCTCCAGCAGCTGAAGCAACATCATCCCACGTCAAATCATCATCCTCAAACACAAGCTCTTCCATCTTCCCAACCAATCATTCATTACTCTCATCGATATCTTTCAAGGATATGGGATCCAATTTACCACGTTTGGCGTATCGACGTTTCAATGCCCTATTGTACTTGACAAATACCAAGTCATTGAGACGCTTTTGAGCTAGTCTATTTCTTTTTTTGGTATGAATCTGCATTTAAATTGATCTTAAATTCATGAATCATGATCATACAAAACAAAATTAAGTAACTAAGTTCACCAAGTTTTATACTCACATGCTCAAAGACACTCCAGTTTCGCTCACATCCCGAGGAACTACAAGTAAGGCTAAGAACTTTGATGGCGAATTTTTGCAAATCAGGAGTTTCTTGACCAAATGCGGACCACCAATCAGCTGCACACAGAATATAGATATTGGAAAATATTTTTAAAGTGCAACACTTTCATTAAGTTGAAATATGGAATATTACTTAGTAGATTAATATGCGATGATGGTGATACCTGGTGTCCTTGTAGTTCTTTGCCTAATTGCCATTGGTAACCCAAAGATTCCTTCAGCTTTCTCATACTTCATCAAGTCAACACAAATAGTATCTTGTGTAGTTTGACTCGGGATCAACTTTGCAATACATTGGTATAGGCCTGCAATGACTTCTTTAACTTTGCAAGCCTCTGGATCTTTGTAAAAAAATTCAGGATTTAAGTAAAGACCAGCTGCATGCAAAGGCCGATGCAATTGAACATTCCACCTCTTGTCAATTATCTTGAAGACCACCTCATACTTCTCCTCATTTCCATTAAAGGAATTAGCAATAGCTTCTTTAGCCCGATCCATAGCCTCATAAATGTATCCCATTGGAGGCTTGACTTCTCCATCAACCAACCAAAGTACATTAACGAGTGGACATGCGAACTTGAGTGAAAGGTGCACATCTCTCCAAAATGAAGGCATCAACATGACTCTTTCTACAAATTTGCCCTGTGGCTCCTTTGCCCATTTGCTTTTGGTCCACTCCTCAGAAGTGAACATCTTCCTTAAGTTTCCTTTTTGTAGATGAACCCTTTGTAAAGTCAAAAAAGCAGTTGCAAACCGAGTTTTTGCCGGCTTAATGAGCTCCTTCCTGCCAGTAAAATGCCTCATCATATTCAGCAAAGTAGGTCGATTATAAATATAACCATGTACCCCTATTGCTCTTTCCCACGTCTTCTTGAAGTTTGGTAACTTGAAAATGTCTTCTAACATCAAGTCTAAGCAATGGGCAGCACACGGAGTCCAATACAAGTGAGGTCGCTTGTGCGACTAGAAGAAGGCTTCTTAGAACGGGGATTGGAATTGGAGTCGACCATATCATCAAAATCATCGTAGTCTTCATCATTCATCATGTCATCAAAATCTGGTATCACATTAACATGTTTTTTTTCTTCTTCCTTTTTATTCATGTACTGCATAATCTCCTCTTTAACCTCAGGTGGACATTTCCGACATACAGTAGTATTCCTAAAGCCTCCAACAAAGTGTTGCTTGATTCTAGTGATACCACCATTTTTATCTTCTTTACAGAAGTTGCACTTCAACTTGGTATTATTTCGTGGATCAACTCTAGAGCAATACTTCCAAGCAGGGTCCAATTTACTACCAATTTCAGTTTCGTTTGACATCTACATGGACAGAGAAGAAACAAGAAGTAACAGAGACAGTCAGAAGCAGTAACAGAGAAGTAACAGAAGAAAGAAAATGTACAGAATCAGTTTTTGACTTTTGTTTGATTTTTTTCAAATTTCTTCATATGTTGAGAAGTAAAAAATGCAGCAGCCATTGAAGTGATCAAAATGCAGCAGCGAATTGATCAAAATTCTTCATTAAATGCAGCAGTAAAAAATGCAGCAGCCATTGGACTACATTAAAGATTAAAAGAAAAAACAGAGACAAAAAGTAGAAGAAGAAAACAAAGAGAGAAGAAGAAGAAGAAGAAGAAGAAGAAGAAGAAGAAGAAGAAGAAGAAGAAGAAGGAGAAGAGAGAAGGAGGAGGAGGAGGAGGAGAAGGAGAAGAAGAAGAAGAAGAAGAAGAAGAAGAAGAAGAAGAAGAAGAAGAAGAAGAAGAAGAAGAAGAAGAAGAAGAAGAAGAAGAAGAAGAAGAAGAGAGAAGAGAGAAGAGAGAAGAAGAGAAGAAGAAGAAGAAGGAGAGAGACTGAGAGAGATACCTGGACAGAGACAGATCGATTGATGGCTGCTGCTGCTGCTACTGTAGTTTATCGCAACAACTGCTGCTGCTGCTACTGTTGTTTATTGCAAGAAGAAGAAGAAGAATACAGCTACTGTTGTTGATCGCAAGAGAGAAGTTCGCATTTTCAGATCGATCGATGGCTGTTGTTGTTTATCGCAAGAGAAGAACTGAAGAAGCTTGATGATGGCTGCTGCTAATGAGATACGATAGTCTCTCTTCTGATGTGTAGGGTTAAGTTAAGGAAATATTCCAGTAGATTGACTACTTGTATGCATAAAAAATCAACGGCTGAGATTGATTTGATAAAAAAAAAGCTAAAACACACTATGGCGCACGCTATGGCGCCACAGCGCCATGACTTGTGGCGTGCGCCATAGCGCCATACTTGCGCTATTGTGTTGTGTGCCTTGCCATGACTCCCCATGGCGCAATCCTGTCGCCACGCCATCGCCATGCGCTATAGCGCAAAGGCGCACGCCATTTAAAACACTGGTTGTATAAGCAACGTCTGGAAGTTGGGAGACATTGGAAACAGTGATCTCAGAAGGGTTAAGCCAGATTTTTGAATTCATTGCAAAATGGATTTTGCATGAGGATGAAGTAGTGCGAATGGCTTTGAGGACGGATATGCTATTTGACCTGGAACCCGTCAACTGAATTTCTGTTTACGATTTCTTTTGCATTTTTGACATTGTAGCCTTCTTAGGTATGAGATCACTACTGATTTACCAAGATTGGACAGAGATAAGAGTAACATTTAATCTACTTTTTCTCAAATTCATGATCCTATGGAATTGCTCCTACCTTTATTGAAGTTGAAGGAGAGTCTTGCTTCATCGTACTGTAAAACTGGAGTAAATTTACAATTCATGAGCACATTGTTACCTTTTTGCCTTTGGTTTACATCTGGTCTTTTTAGCTTGTAGACTTGCAGTGGTCAATGTCGTGATTTGAACCTTTTGTTCTCTCTTTGTATTCTCATTGGGAAAACAGCAACTGGCACTTACTTCTATTATGTCTCTAATTAGCCTAGTATAGTAAAAATGTAAAATGCTGATTGATGCATTTTTATGTTAGTTTATATCCTAGGTCGTAATACCTTAAGCCCTTGTAAACTCAGTTTGCTTTGGTTTCAGCAGCACTTGCTCAGTGACGTTTTTTGTGTTATGATGATCTCAGATGTTTCAGCTGTTAACCCACTTCTTTAATTTATAAAGGTAATTATTCAATTGGTTCGAAGTTTGGAGTTGATCAAGGTGCCTGCTGCCCGTGCACTGATAGTTTGGATGGTGGGAGAGTACAACTCTGTTGGGGAGATTATTCCAAAGATGTTGCCCACAGTACTGAAGTATCTGGCTTGGTGTTTTACTTCAGAATCACTTGAAGCAAAGCTACAGATCCTTAATACTGCTGTCAAGGTAGGCAGATGGTGAGCTGTTCTCATTTCCCCTGTTCTTGCGTATCTGCATATGCATCAGACTGGGGAAGAAATAGGATGATTAGTTTTCTTGGTTTTGACTGACCAATGACAATTAATACATTCGGTCGCCTTGAAGAAGTCGTTTCAGAGAATAAAGAAGAGGTTTGAGTATTTCGGGGAGTTGGATTTGAGATCATGAATTGGTTACACAATGTGTCAAATACTATACGCTTGTCTATCCAAAGTACTAGAGAACGAGAATAAAAACAATTGTTTTACGCTATTGAGTTATAGTTATAATGCCTTAAGCAACAACAAGCCCCAGCTTCTTAACTACCTTCCTACGTTTTAGGATGTCAAAGTTGTGTATTCTGGTGGAAATAAAAAGTAGGACCTTTGCTTGCCAGTTCTGTCACTGGCTCGAAGCCTCTTCTATGAATTAGAGCCTTAATCTTGAACTAGCTGTCCTCTTGCTGAGTAGGAATTGTTCTTTAGTTGTCATGATGTCAACTGGTGTTTGCTCTATCAGCAACCAGGGAATCCTGCTGAGGTTGTTATAATTGAATTTGTCCGTCCTACACTTGCATCTTATCATCCTTTTATCGTGTGTCGATCCATCTAAGCGTCATTCCTGGATTCACCTACCACTGTTTTTTCCAGGTCCTGTTACGTTCAGAAGGGAAAGAAGATATGATATTCAAAAGAATCTTATCCTACCTGCTTGAACTTGCGAAATGTGACTTGAACTACGATCTCCGGGACAGGGCTCGAGCTCTGAAAAAACTTCTGTCATCCCATACAGGTTCTCTTGATTTGGAGGACGAAGGGAAAGGTTTGTCAGAAAAGAAGATCCAATCTGCAGTTGAAGGCTTATTTTTTGGGGGACAAACAAAACCATCTTCTGAACCCATTAATTATCACTTTTACCTTCCGGGATCTCTTTCACAGATAGTTCTTCATGCTGCCCCGGGGTATGAACCTCTTCCGAACCCTTGTAGTTTGATCTGTGATGAGCTTGGTGATGGCCCTAATGATGTTCGTGGAATAAAAGAATTGAGAGGAGCAACCAACAGTGACTCGTACGGAGTGGATGGTTCAGACTCAGTATCTGAATCAGTGGACGGAGAAAGCACTTCAGATTATAGTTCTCAATGTTCCATTTCTGGTTCAGGTGGTGGTGAGAGTGGGTCTGTGAGTGAAATTGATGATAATGCTGACCCATTGATTCAAATTTCAGATGTTTCTGTAAATCTGAACTCGATGCCACAGAAGAATGGAGAGTCGGAATTGGATAATTTTGAGGAACTAATGTCAAAGAAAACTCTTGAATCATGGTTAGATGAGAGTCCAAGCCAGAATTCATCTGAACTAATTCATTTCCGAAGATCTTCGGCAAGGATATCTATTGGCGATATTGGTAGCAGAGTCAAACTTAAATCCAATAAGCTGTTAGATCCTGCCATTGGAAATGGGTTAAGTGTGGATTATACTTTTTCATCTGAGACCTCAGCTGTATCCCCTTTGCTTGTATGTGTTGAAGTATCTTTCATGAACTGTTCCTCTGAGCCCATGTCAAAAGTATTGTTGCTAGATGAGGAATCTAGCAAAAGTCTAGATTCTATGGAACATGCGTTGGAAACATCTGAGAGGTAATATGCTGTACTCAGTAGGTGTCATCTGTCTTATTCTTTTTTTTCCTTGGCATTGTAGTCTAAGTACACGCTTGTGATTAAGTAAAAGAAAGCTTCTTTGATTTATCCAATCCCGGTGAAAACCAGAATAGAGTAGAACAGATAAAAACAAAAATAAATAGATTTCTCTTTAGCGTTTGCTTGTGTACTATTCATGACATGCTTCTACTGAGCTACTTGCCAGTTTTTTCTTTTTTCCTTGCATTTTATATCATTTCCTCATAACCGCTTTTTGATACATCTCGTGCTCCCAAAAAATCTGGATAATGCAGTGAATCGACACCTTCTAAGGATGTGCCAACTCTGGTTCCTATGGACGATATTAGTTTACTTGATGCTGGTCAGAAAACAAAAAGAATCCTCCAAGTTCGTTTCCATCACCATCTTTTACCACTGAAGCTGGTTTTATGGTGCAATGGCAAGAAGCATCCTGTTAAGTTACGGCCTGACATTGGATATTTTGTAAAACCTCTTCCAATGGACATTGAATTGTTCACGACCAAGGAATCTCAGCTCCCTGGAATGTTTGAATATATAAGGAGGTCAGTTATCATCATCATATCATCTCTTTTCGTTTTTGAAGATCTTACTCTTCATCTCCCTTTTCATCTTTTGTTACTTCCAGTTCTATTTGGGTAGGCGAAACAATCTTTTCACGCTCTTGGTGATCTTCTGAATTGTGTTGTAGTTTTTGGAGAACTGTTCTGTCTTTTTTATGTTATCTTACATTGGAATTTGTTACTGTCACAGTTGTACATTCACCGATCATGTTGTGGAGCTAAAAAATGAGAAGGGTGATAGCTCGCTAGCTAAAGACAAGTTTCTTGTCATTTGCGAGAGCCTAGCACTAAAGATGTTAAGCAATGCAAATCTTTTCCTAGTGTCTGTGGAGATGCCCATTGCATCCTCGCTTGATGATGCGACAGGTTTGTGCTTGCGGTTTAGCAGTGAGATATTGAGTAACTCACTTCCCTGCTTAATCACTGTTTCTGTTGAAGGTAAATGCTCAGAACCGCTCACTGTGTCTGTGAAAGTCAATTGTGAAGAAACTGTTTTTGGCTTAAATCTGTTGAATAGGATTGTTAATTTCTTAACTGAGCCAACAGGCGTGTGATGTAGAACAGTTTAAACTCTGTTTGTTATTTATCACATCTTGGCTAAACGACTGTAATTGTGCTTTCTTTTGTGTGAAAATGGAAACCACTTCAAGGTGGATGTAGCTATATTTTCTTGACATTTGGAACGGGAGTTTACTTAACCGGATATTGTGCCAGCCTCTTAGCCGAGGTTAATTTTGGTAATCTTCAAAATGGATTCCTTGTACTTGTAACTCGGTATGCATTTGGTTTTAAATTTGGGTGATTTACTGGCGTGTTTCTTGATCTCAAGTAATTGGTTTGATTTTTGTGTTTTTTTGCTTATTAATCAATTTATCCTCAGTATGTGATGAAAAGAGAAAAACAAAGGTGATCAGTTGCTAGTGTTTAACCTGTTTTATTGCCTACGGCACTTGCAATTTGAAAACGAGAGAAAAGATGTTGGATGAGGGGAGACTTTGAAGACTTGTGATGATTTTACGGTGGAATATGGCGATGTTATGTTTTAATGGTCCAGATTTGCTAAAACTACCTTAGATAAGTATCTTACACTTGTAGGGTGCTGTTTGAAATCTGGACCATTGATTGTAGAGATAGACGAAAAAGTAGTTGGGAACGAGGGTTGAAAATGAGTTAGGAATGGGGGTTCAAAAATTAGATGATAACGGGTGTTGAAAATGACGTTGATAATAATTGTATTGGGGTTGAAAAAGTAGTGAAAATGAGGTGAAGGGAAAGTTCAATTCGTATTGTTTGGTTCTAAAACAGAAGCAACCATTGGAGAGGCAATTCTATATTTTGGCACAAAAACACTTATTAGCCAAACCATCCTGCAATTATAGCAATGGCCATAGCCATTTTCCATCCTGCATTGGACTTGTTCTTACAGACCCAGGATCGGTTGCTTTTTGTTTGACTCCACTCCTTTCAGACCCATAGCAGACACCGTCAAAACAGGCCTCCCTTACAGCTAGAATTTCAACTTGCAACGGAGAGGAAATCACAACTGACTTATTAGCCAAACCATCCACATGGCTGCCTTTCCAATCTCGCACCACCACAACAAATTTTCCCTCACTTCTCCCTACCTTGAGAGCCACATCACAATTAGCTTTAAACTTTGGGAAAAGTGTATGAAACATGAAAATTTTCCCATAAATCTCCCTCGAAAATGAAATGTGTGGGTGTGATTCACCCGGTGTACTATGCAATGAAATGTGCGGGTGTGATTCACCCAATGTACTTACGGGGGAGGTTTATAGAAAAGTTTTCATATTTTGTAGTATTAAACCTCTAAACTTTGTGAAGTTCGGAGCCACCCACATGGATTGATCATCTACGCTTGGTTGGTCATCCATATGGTATTGGTTATCCATATGGGCTGAAATATTTACAATAAAAAATAATAGATACACTCCCTCCCCAACCACTCCCCACCACTCCCCCTCTCACATGTGGTGGGTCCCACCACATGTGAGAGGGGGAGTGGTGGGGAGTGGTTGGGAGGGAGTGTACGTATCATTGTTCATTTACAATAGCATCCACAAATTCCATGTGGGCAAAATTGGCCTTTGCCATAACATCCAAAGGATTCACAAGAACATCACGAAAAGACAAGCTCATTTCTAAATCTCCAAATATGTCGCACAATAAACACAACTTTACTCAATAAAATACAAGTTTTGACTGACTATTAAACAACAGAAGTTAGACTATCACAAGAACCATTAAGCAAAATATCACTGCCCCTTTTATTTGATCGAGGCATTGTTGTCCTCCTGCCCCTTTAGTAGTCAACTTGGGGGCGTTTTTCAAATGATTTTATACAGTGGCGGAGCTACATAGGGCCGGGGTCCCCCACCCCCCCTCCAAAAAAAAAATCTTATTTGGAGTATATTTTGCATATTTTTTTATAGGTATTATTATTAAACAAATTATAAAATTTTGACAATAATGAAAATGTAGAATAATTTTCATTCCGAAAATACTAAATTATGGTGAATTATATACCGTGCAATAATGATATTGCGTTCGTCAAATGGGTATGATAACAACAATACTCGAGATTGACTTTCAATTTATCAAAATAGTCTCATAAAAACTAGAATGACTGAATTTAGTCGTGAAAAAAATCTTCGAAACAAATTTCCATCAAAACTAGATTTTATCTCATAAAATTATTTGAAAAACACCACATTATTTACCCCTAAAGGGTCATCAAAAAGTCAACCGATGTGCGAGTCGCCGTCTGTGGGAATCGAACCCACGACCACGTGGTTAAAAGCCACGCGCTCTACCAGCTGAGCTAAGACGGCTATTTATCTTACAGCTTGATCAGTTTACCTTATAACCTCTTTTAATCGTGTTCGGTGAATGTAAGCTTCACCACTAGGGTTCCGTGGTTTTGTCCTCTAGGGTTCCGTTGGGCTCCTAATTCCACTCTCCTACATAACATCACATCGATCGATACTCAGTTTCGAAGCTGCCTTCTGCGAATCTCTCTCTCTCTCTCTCTCGATCAATTTCTCAGTCTACAGGTATGTAAATTTTATCTATGTTTAAGATTATTCTCCGTCTGATTCACTGCCGCAAATCAAAATTTCTCTTTGCGTATTTTATTCGATTGGATTTACGTGTGTGTGGCTGTGTTGTAAAGGAAAGTCATGCGGAGGTACAGCCCACCGTACCACAGCCCTCCACGGAGAGGATACGGAGGCCGAGCACGGAGTCGCAGTCCGCCTCGTAGGGGCAACGGGAGTGGTTATGGGAGAAACAAGGAACAGACTCCTGGTAGCCTACTAGTTCGAAACATTCCTTTGAGCTGCCGGTAACAACTTTTCTCCCTAGGATTTTACATCTATTGCTAGGATTTTGTTCTAACAGCATCGCCAGCCCGTACTCATAAAACCTTCAATTGTTTTATTACTAGTAGCGAGTTCATGACAATTACATCAATCTCGACGTTTCGAGTAATGAGAAAATCCAACAATATCTTCGTAAGAACTACACTAAGTCTACTGGAGTATTTCAAATACAAATCTATAAATAAAGAGACAAAGCCTAGATTTGAACCCTTGATCTCCTATTGAGGTGCAAGGAGACTGGCCAACTCAGGAGCATCGTTGGTTAAAAAGCTTCATTTGGTATGGAATACTCGTGGGCAACTTCATATTTGTGTACAAATTTGAGTAAAAGTGTCATTAATGACACGGTTGTAAATTTGGGGCTCTCTTGATTTTGAATAAATCTCAATTTGATCGAAGACGTTTGAGTCAAAGAGTGGAGAGGTTTTTAGGGGAATTTTACTCAAATTTTGACTTCTAGTAGATAAAGGGTAAGGGCTGGAGATTTTTTTTTTCTTTCTGTTTTGCTCGCTGAAAGTCAGGAAAGGCTGGAGATGCTCTAAAGAAGTTATATCTGGGTCTTTGTGTTACCTGGTTCCTCCTCTGTACCAAGTTGATATCTATATCCTTTACTAGATTTTTATCTGTGTTTGCAGACCAGAAGAACTTCGAGTTCCATTTGAAAGATTTGGAGTTGTGAGAGATGTTTACCTGCCGAAGGACTATCACACTGGGTATGTTGTTTCGACTAAACCTAGGAAAGCCGTCGTCTTTTTGTTTTTTTTTTGGCACTTGTTTTTAATGCTAAATTCAACGGTTCATTTCATAGTGGGTGCATTATATGATTTCTGGAGTAAATTCATTCAAGGGTTTCGTTTTACTTAGTTTCACTATTGGTGGAGGGGTGCAACAAGGCAATTGAGTCATGCTGGATTATGGGCTTGGATGGTTGAAGTTTGCTGGATTTTGTGTTTGACCCAATCCGAGCTTCTGTCAATCTTGGTTGTCTGTTCTTTGGCCATGTTTGAGCTTGTTCATTAACCTAATATAGATAGGTCTAACTTTGTAAGTGCAAATAAGTAAAGAAGGATGGTTTAAAAGGTTTCTTCTCGTCTTTTAATTTGTTTTTTTTATTGTTTTGTTGTGTCTTTGATTAACTCATTTGATTTGTACCGTGGTAATTTCTTAACTATTTTCTTCAGGTAAGTTGCATATGTGCGAATGCTGTTTTGTCTTAATACAGTTCTTTGGATGGTAATTGTCCAGCTGGATTGAATTTAGGCTGTTAACCAGCTGACATCTTTTAAGTTGCTTAATAAAGCTACTTAAGCTGTTCAATAAACATGACTCCTCTTTTTTCCCTTGTACTCATGGTTTTCATCCTCATATGAGTGTTTTGGTTGACTTTTTTGGCATGGTTCTGAATTTTCTTACAAACTTGGCTGGAGACGGAAGGGAGGTTTACAAACTTGGTTGTACATTTTATTTTTATTTTGTCTGGTTCAGTTTCTTTTTGAAACACGCGCCTTAGAAGAAGCATATGAAAGGTTTAGGTTGCGAAAATGTCGTTGAGTTATATTGTAAATTAGTTCTCAAGGTTTTCATCCTTATCATTTCGTGGTTAGTTATATTTTGAACTCGTGTGTGTCAGGGGGTCTGTTGGTTTGAAGTTAAAACAAGCCCAAGCCCCACGTTTGAGAAGGCCTATGTTTAACACTGCCTAACATATTGGTCCCCCAAGGTGTTAAGAGTAATGTTCCAAATGAAGAGTTGGTTTTTGAAGGAAAATTGTATAATCACTCAATCAATAGAAGTTTGTTGAAGAAGAAGGTTGATTGTCGAACAATTGAAGACTACATGTGAAGATTTTAACTTTGGGTCAAGGTGATTTCAAGTGCCTCATGTATTTACAAGCACTGTGAAGAATTTTCAAGTCAATTGCATCTTTTGAAGTTGCCTTTCATGCTTGACTATGAAAAGGTCAGCCACTGAGCTTGGATTCTAGCTTCTTTTTCGTATCTCTGTTTCCACTTCGTGTGGAAGTGCGCAGAAGCTGATACTTGTATTTCTTAATAGAGGTAAACTTAGCAACGACCTTGTTGAAGTAGTAAGTAAGTTAGTGTGCTATTTTTGACTACCCACCTTTTACCAAATTCAACTTGTCATATGCAAAATTTTGTGCTCTTGATAAAGTTGTCATTTCTCTCGGATACAGGGAACCCCGTGGCTTTGCATTTGTGCAGTTTGTGGATTCCTATGATGCTGCAGAGGCTCAGTATCATATGAATGGGCAGATATTTGCTGGGAGGGAGATATCTGTGGTTGTTGCTGCAGAGACCAGGAAAAGGCCTGAAGAGATGCGCCGAAGAACTGGTGTCAGGTATCCTCGATGGTTTTTTTTTATATTATATTTTTAGTGGTAAATGACTTTGAGGGTTCATAAATTTAACACTCCTATGTCTGCCATAATTGCACAGAGGGTCTTCATCAAGATACGGAGGTCGGCGCTCTCATTACGGTATGTTATATCATGGCTTCATCTGGGTTTGCCCACTTGATATTCTACTGATTGCCATTTGAAATTACTTATGCCCTCGCCTTCAAATCGAAGTTATATGTGTTACTGAAGTTACCCACATTAACTATTTTAGTTTGGTGTTTTCTGCCACTTTTCCTATCAATATAAATGTTCATGCCAATCTTGCGTGTGTAAAAACTGGGCCAACTCAAATGAGTTGTTTGCTTGGACTCACTGTGATGTTATTAAGCTTTGAAAATTTAGACATGGCTTACAAAGATAACATTATAATGGACTTCTTGATAAGTCCCAGGCTGTCAAGTAGATAAGCATGGATTAAAGAAATAGCGTGTGACAAAAAAATCGGAAATTTAATGTTGCTATTTTTGGTTTTAACCTTCCCTGTCCATGTGTGTTGGGAGAAGTTGTACTTATTCGGTTTTAATTTTGTTGCACACTGGATATGGTATAGGACGGTCTCGGTCTCGCTCAATATCACGTTCACGTTCTCCACCTTACCCCACTGATTCTCGAGGTCGTCATCGCTCAAGGTAAGATTCTGTACGTGAAAGCTGCTAATATGTGTGTGTATACATTTCTGTAATTAAAATCTTGTTTGCCACACTAACTTATAGTAACAAGCTTGCTTTATGGTTTTCAGGTCCTTCTCTCCTGCTCCAAGACATCGAGCTGACTACTCCATTTCTCAAAATGGAAGGCATGCAGACCACCCGAGATCAACAAGAGAAGATCCAATCCAGCGAGATAGTGGCCGTGGTCGTAGGTCAGATTCTTATAGGAATGACCCTGATCAGGCTCGCAATGGTGATCGGTATGCCGAGTAAGTGGAAGCAGTACTGCATTGAGATTCTATACCTTGTAGTTGTATCAGTACTGCTGCTACTGCAGTGTCGCTCAGTGAAGGCATTGCACCTTCATTTGGAGAAAGAGTGGATTTTGCCCTATCTGCATCTATCATGGGACAACAATTAGATCTATTAGCGTCTTCCTATGAGCGGAAGTGTTCAATATTCCAATTTGGAAATGGTAGCCACTCTCTTTATGCTCTTCCTTGGCTAAAACAAAAGACTTGCAGTCAAAGAGTCAAGATTTCTGAATCCTATCGCAATGTTGATATTGGATCTTAACTTCGAATGGATGTTTTGTATTTAGATATCGTAGCAACATTATCACGTATGCATGTGAGGTCCCCATACAGGTTGCGTTAACGGTTTCCAAAACTATGATCTCTGGTTTGGAATTGCTATTTTGAGGCTGGGTAACTGAGTATTGCCTACGCTGGGAGGGACTCTGGTTGATGTTTAATTCCTCTTTTCCTTTTCTTTGTCATATGTTGTTGGATAGTTTCTGCTATTGCTGAAGTTGGTGCTAATTTTATTTTGTTGATTCAACTTTTTTGTTGGGTTTTGGTTGATTGCATATGCATTTAATATATATGCCTTTGTAGGAAAGCTGCATACGATTCTGATGAAGAACGACCACGACGGAGGTCTTCACTTGAACGTGCATCAAGATCACCTTCTGGCTCTAGATCTAGGTCTGCTGATTTATCACCAGGGCCCAGCCGATAAGTCGAATGCTAGGTAAATCAAGACCTACATTATGCTTAATTTATTCGTAACAATCTCCCCTCTGCGATGCATCGTGCACAGAGATGTAGAGTTTTTTTTTCCTTTCTTGTGTATTTTTTTGGCTTTAGAAAATTTATAAGTGGGAGGTTGTGCTAAGTTTGGGTTTCCCATTTGCTTCCTTTTTACTTTGAGTTTTTTTGCCAAATTATAGAGATTTATTTATTTTAAATAAGGGAGGAAAATACCATGAAAGAAAGTAGTTAATTGAGAAATACCTAGAAAAATGATGCGACAGCTTCTTGTCTAGTTTAAGAAAGGAAACGAAAGCCTATAATGTATAAAATGATATATCGTTAGTCAGTTTCTTTAGCTGTTTGAATTGATTTATTCATGTATGTAGTGTGTGTGTGTTTTTTTTTTTTTTCCAGGTATGCATCTTGCAGAATGACAATGGAACTGTTACTGAGCTTCTTAGTGGAATATATCGAAGTGGTTTTTGTGTCTGTAGATCATCCTTTGAAATTGTGTGGTTTGAGTGTTTCCCATCAACACTGTACTCTTCAGCTTTGTTTCTTTGGGTGTTTGGTTGTCTAAATTTCTACTTAGACTAGCAAAGCCTGTGCTTTTTACTAGTCTCTGGTATTGAATCTCGACTTTATCTAGTTGGAACTTCTTCATGCAATAGTAAACTGGTTTTCCTTCCTGAAAAAAACTTGCATGCGGATAGGGGTATCGCCATGTGGTACCCGTCCGCGCATCCGAGCCGTCCAAACATGTTTTGGATGGTCCAGATTTGTTGGGGGTAAATTTGAACAAAAAATTTACAAAAATGTCACCCTATGGTGGTACCCGTCAGCGCATCCGAGCTATCTAAACATGTTTTGGATGGATCAGATTTGTTGGGGTTAATTTGCACGTAAAATTTACAAAAATGTCACTCTTCAATTTAGGCCGTCCAAAACATGTCCAAAAACCATCCGGGCCGTCCGTTGCTCGGATGGATGGCCCATATTTCATCTTGCACGCACGACAACGAACGGTTCGGATGCAAAGGTGCTGGGGTGAAATTTGGGCCGTCCATTCGAGCAACAGACTGCTCGAATGGTGCACAATACTTGTTGTGCGGGGGCTGCACAACAGCAACCCTGAGTCCTGTTTAGACAGCTTAGATGTGCCGACGGGTACCACGTGGTGGTACCTGGTTGGCATGCAAGTTTTTCTCTTCCTTTAGACTTTGTTTGGGTCCTAGTTTAGGTAATGGATTTGAGTGTGAAAACTCCTATTTGTTCAATGCTTCTTCCATGCTACTCATTTTTCTCTGCAAATCAAAATTCAAACCAGCTATTATTTGTTTGTGGGGTGGAAGGGATGCAATTCTAATTTGCTTACCGTAACAAAAATGTGATTTGTCGCCTGTCTAATTGCAATGCTTGGTATATTGTAATCAACCCTTGGTTGACCGAGGGAATATAAATTTTTCGTTCATGTAGTTGAATCCAATTGATTAGAGATCACGAGTTATGATAGTATAGATGTTTCATCCAGTTTGTATTTCGTACTTGTACTTGACAATCGAAAAAAATACACCACACCAATGATCAGATATATGTTCATCTGGTTTCAATTGGTATAACTTACCCTAACAACATTTCATTTAAATTACAGTTTTGATTGTGGACTGCTAAACCCAATCAAGGTTCCCTATAAAATCTGAAATTTAAAAATCAAAGCAATATAAAGTATTTTGATTTTGTCCAGTGTCACCAAGATTTAGGGTACGAGTTTACTTGATAATAACGAATTCGATTGGGTGTATCTTAATTTTGTACAACAAGAGGGGGGAAGAAAAGAGGATCAAAATGATAAAAAGTTTTCGCACTCTTTTTTAGTATTTGTACTTTTTATGTTTATTCATCTGAATTTATATCTAAGAATAAATAGAGATATGATTTTATAATGTGAAAGTATATATAGTAATGAAGGGTATATTTCACTGACACCCCTTGAAGTTTTTCTTAATGAAAAATACACTCCGCGTATGAGAAATAACTAACCATATGTGGTTTCAATGTTCATTTCGCCGACACTCCAATCAACAAATGTTCGATCAAACACATGATGGAAATCAACCAAAAGTGGCTTATATTGAGAGAGATGAATTTTACAAAGGTGAGAGGGAGTTACCAGAGAAGGTGAGAAGGTATATGCCAGAGAAGACTTAACACGTGAAGAAATTTTTGCCCCGAGGTTTGGGAAAAAATCGCACATGACCGCTAATCATATTCAGCTACAAATCTAACTAACCTAACAAATAGACTTTATATATATATATATATATCAAAAATAGGATGGGAAGAAGCAACCAACGTAGCAACCTTCCTTGGGCGTGACCATATTGCACACAACCCGCCGTGAAAATATCCGGTTTGAACAGTTGTTGAGGGCAAAAATGTCAAGTTTTCTCTAGTTAACACCGTCCATCAGACAAGTCTGACAGGAGTGCACAGTTTGGGGTCATCAGAAACCACAGGGGAAGTGAGTGTACTTTACACTTCCCATATCAAATTGCCATCACAACCCACAAAGTCACAATTTCCCGCCATCGGAAAATTAGGGTTCATCTGCTCAGCATCTCCCGGCTCCATCCATACCCAATCTGCACTCATTACTCTACAAATTGACGAAATCGCTCTTTCTTCGAGAAAAGTTATACCTAATTCTCAGATATGGCCTCTCCGTCCGATCCTCACGGCTCAGATTTTTCAGCAGCTGAGGTACTATTCTCCTTCACTACCAGCACGTATATACACATGCATCTGCCATTTTTTGAAATGCATTTGATTACGCAGGTTAAAATCTGTACCACGATTAATATCGCGTTTCAATTCAATTTTATAAGAGTTGCGACGTGGAGATCGCGGTTTTGATATACGTTACTGATTTTTATTTTATTTTTTCCCGTAAATACCTTACTGATCTTGATATCTTTACATCTCAGTTGGAGTTTCTAGCTGAAGACGAAACCATCGAAATTGTCCCAAACATGAGAATGGACCCTCTCGATATGACGTGTGTATGTTTCTCAACTCATTATGCATACATATAAGTACTTTGTAATTTAGGTTTACAAACGAACCGAGCTGTTTGCGAGCAGCTCGAGTTACCTGTAATTTGGCTTATTTATAGAGCATTGACAGCAAAAAACCAAGCTCAGACACTTCGATATCGAATGAGGTGAGCTTGAGCTTGATTATTTGGGCTGGATTCAAGCGGACTAGTTCTGAATGAGCCGAGCTCGAACACTTCAAAACTCATACGGCTTGCTTGCACTCTACTTTGCATGGGATTACACTTACTCTCATTCTGCACGCATACTAGTACTTTGTATGGGATTATACTTACTGACGGGTGAATTGTGACAGGGTGTTTTTGGCCCTTTCCATCCGCAAATAGCTACTCAAGTACCTATGTGGCTTGCTGTGGCTTTGAAGAAAAGAGGGAAATGCACTATTCGACCTCCAGAGTGGATGTCAGTAGGTGAGTGTGCATTGGGATAGATTAGGTTGCTATAGCATTATTGCTATATATAGTTCCACAATTGATTTGGATTTAACTCGAAGGCATTAACTATGCAACTACGTCCACCCTTGTATCGGTTAAAATAGAACTGGAAATGTGTCTTTTGGTAGGATATTTTGAATATCTATTGTATTTACGAACTCTGTCGGAACAGAGAGCTTGCTTTAATAGGTTTGATTTTTTGCGTGTGATGACAAACTTGGTGGCTCTCAATGATTTGGCATTAAATGTAGGTTTTCTCTATGTCGTTGCTGTTGATCAGTCTTGGTTTATTCATTGTTTGTTGCATTTCTGTTTCACCTCATTCATTAATAAACATATATTTCTCCACCTCTTGGATCGTAAGGGGCCTGCCTGACTCAATACTTTAAGGCTGTTCCTTTTGTCCCAGAATCTGATATTTGTGATATAGTTGAACGGGCCATTCTAATTGGAAAATTTTCTCTTATCGCTACTTGGAAATCCATCAGAATTCATCATTTTGCCGCTCCCGGATATAAACTTCCGTGGTTGTAGTTGCCGACCTAGTTTTAATCTATTGTTGGCTATTGTGGGAAGGTTGCATATGGGGAATAAACTCAAGTCTTGGGGCAGTATTAATGATGACACTTGTGCTACTTGCAACCTAAGTGCCTAGATTATTTCCCAGTTATTCATTTCCTGCCCCTTTAATAGATCCTTTTTTGGAGAACAACTACCTCATTGTGTTGCATTTCCAAACCTTTGCATTCTGCCCCAATGAGAGCAGTTAGCTTTTGGAAAGATAAGTGCTAGAAGCTTTCCTTCTGAACTAATACTGTTAGGAAGTGGCACGGGATGCCATGGTTTATATGAACTATGAAGTGATGGAATGCAACATTAGAATCTTCAAAGGCTTGCAACGATAATGATCATACGGAGCTCATCAGGCATCACATAAGGATTAAAGCCTCTCAACTCCACAATGTTAAAATATTCTACTTAATCATTCCATTGGTTTTATTTGAACTATGCCTTGCGATTTAAGTAATTATTTGACACAATCTACACTGTGTTTATGTTGCCAAATCAATAGCTCGTAGCAGTGTGTTTATCTTTGTGTAACTCTTTATATTAGTTAATCGTTTACTGTACTGCCATATATTTAAGAGGTTGATTCTTCCAGTTTTCAATGCTCTTTAAGTCTAACTACACATTTAGACCAATTGCAACACGTGATGTGATAAATTTTCTTTTCTCCATTCGATTTTCTTTTTCTTTTTGTTTGGAAAATAGTTGCCTTTATAATGTCTACCGGATAAAGCAAGATAAGAACATTGAGTAAACTCAATATTGTTGTCTGTTAAAATTTTCTGATTTGTTGACTAGAAAAGTTGACACAAGTTTTGGAGGCAGAGCGGGATTCTCAAAAGTCATTTCAGCCACTGCCATTTCATTATGTGGAAACCTCAAGGCTTCTGTTTGACCAGTAAGAAGTTTCATGAGTTTTTTTCTATTTTTATTTTCTGTTCTACCTTCAAAGAGTAAAGACAACAATCTTTTGTTGGTGTAGTGCTCGCGATGACATTCCTGACATTTATATGGTAAGTTTAAAGATGCTTTTATTGTTATTTCTTCACGCATGTGGAGTCCAAATATCTATCTGCACGTATGTTTGATAGGTGAGGTCTCTCATTGAGGACATCAAGGATGTAAGGTTTCACAAAATTGGGACTGGCTTGGAGGTAATCTCGCAACGAACGGCTGCATTGAAGGTTTGTTTGTTTTCTCCCTTGTCAATTAAGTAATCAGTATTACTACTTCTTCATATGTAGATATGATTTTTTTGTCTATGCCTCCATTCATAAATTTCTAAAGATAGTAGACTCCTGTATAGGAGTTAAAAAATTAAGCTTCTTTTGGCTTATGCCTGTCAAAGGGGAATGATATTTGTTCAAAGGAGATAGCGAGGTTGCGAATTTGTTCAGCAAGTGTTAAATCTCTATTTGGCATGGATTCCTGGTGGAAAGATCCCAAACACTGACCGAGTTTCTTTTCTTATCTTCCTTTTTGGTCTTCTTCCCCTCTTCTGTCTTCCTTTCATTCTGTCCATATTGTTTTGGGGTCGGAGGGGACATGTTTTTTATATCATATTCTAATCCCTAGTTGCTGAATATCTCGCTCTCATTATCTTCAAATTGTTAGTTATTCTTTATGCTTGTTTAGTTTAAAAAACCATCATGACTAAAGCTTGTGTGTGGTGATACTTTTCTATTTAATTTGGTTTGACGTAGATTTACTATGTGTATGAGCAGATACTTTGTTTTACTTCAGTCACTAAGATCTTTTAGTTTGCCTGGAGGTACTTATAAGTTATGGCCAATATGGAGTGGATGCAGTCACATTTCCACCATGGAGAGATTGCCAGGTCTCTAAACTTTTGAATTGCAATTGCAGCTTGAACATCTAACGGCAATGGAAGTAAACATAGTGAGGCCATTTGTTGTGAGGGCTCTTCAGACATTCTATAAGCTTGATAATCCGGAGATTACACAAGAATCAGATGCAAGGGCTAATAGACGGTTCCCAGCAGCCAATCATGGGCCAAAAGTAAGTTCCCATTAACTTATGACGTGAATTTGATTGTATATAGGATCTAAGCACAAAAACTTAGGATTCCATTTATGACCAGTTTTCCTTTCCTTGGTTGTCAGTTTGATCACCAATTTACCTTGAATCATGTACACCATGCGTAATTATTGCAAAAAGAGTCCTCTGGTTTACAAAAAGAGTCCTCCGAGGAATCATTGCATTCTCTAATGACATTTTCTGTTTTCCAGCGGCCATTGAAAAGGTAGATGAACCATGCTGTCAAGTGATACTAGACAATCATCTTTCTACTGTCTCCACGTTCTTGGGGGAGTTGGTTATTGGGCGCAAGCACTTGAGGTACAACTAATCTTTGGATCATTTTTCAACAGAATCCCAAGGACTTTGAAATGGCCATAACTTCTGAGTTGAATCCTCTCTAGTAATATTCTTCGTTTCTTGTATAAATGGATTTGGAGATTGTTGTAGGAACACGAATGGAGTGATTTTCATCTAAAGCTTTAAGTGGAGCTAGATGGCCTTTTGTCATCTTATTCAACTCTTCAATTTCTGTTGTAGGTGAATTTCTAGTTGTGTTTTAGGTCTTTGTTTCAGCTAGAATAGGAGTCAGAGTTTGGACATTGGCCATTATGAATGAAACTGGATAAATATAGAATATAAGTATATGAAGTTTGATAAAATTTAAATATGCATTTATAAAGTAAAGAACTGGAAAATTATTTGCATGGTCTATCACTAATTTGCAGAAAATGAGATGCTACAATACAAGTTCTATTAACTGGTATCTAAGGCAGGGGAGCCATGCTTTTCAAAAAATGACACATATTTTGCTTTTATAGAGAACTTTTCAAATTAAGATTGATTTGACAACCAATGCTTTTCCCCCTCTTATCTTTGTCAAGTTAACGGGCTCTTTTCAATTTACTTTACTTTGAACTTCGGTCTTGCCAGCGGAGACCAACTAACAAACCAATTATGTGCATCACTGACTTCTTCAGATGACCCATGTAAGATACAAGCATAACCATACCTTTAATAAATTTTAAAATACTGTATCAGGTCTTTATGTTGGACCCGGGGGGCCTGTAGTGACTTGCTCACTACAGGCGTGTAGTGAGTAATCACAGCCGTTCATTCTGTTTTGGACGGTCCGTTCAAAACACTTTTAACGGTCAGGATTTACTTGCTACACGGTACACGCATGTAGCGAGGAATGTCACTATACGCCCCCCGGATCCCTTTAACCATCAGATATGGTTCTTAGCACCTAAACTCCTATGATCATGATTGTGGGTGCTTGCATCAGATTTGAGCGTTTGAGCTAGGCTTGTGGGTGCATGCACGCATGTTTAGGAAGGAACTACACAAATCCCCGTTACAGTTTATGTTAGTCTTGATTTGTACTCCATTTGTAGAACTTAGAAAATTATGGAGGCCTTGACAAGCATATGCATTGGATCATTAATGCCATCTACTAGTTTGGTCAATTTCGCCTAACTTGATTCTCCATAACTGAATTTAACGTGAATTTGCTGTCCATTTAGACACTAAATGTTCAAAACAAAACATCGTTTGGGTTTAAACTTTGTGCTAGTTTGTCTGCCCGGCCAGAAATTCATGGTTAGTTATCTTCAGAGTTCCTGGCAATTTGCACTCTACTTTGTGCTAGATATTTATTGAGGTTAATCTTCCCTTTTATGAGATTACGCGTTGATCTGGTCTGGTGTGTTGTGTTCCTGTTAACTGAATTTAACAGGAAACAAACGTTTGGGTTTGAACTTTATACTAGTTTGTCTGGCGAGCCGGAAATTCATGGTATGTTATTTGCTGTTCAAAAATTAGTTATTCGTGGAAAATTTGCACTCGACTTTTGTGCTGGATATTTGTTGTGGTTAATCTTCCCTTTCATGAGATTACTCTTTGATCTGTTCTGGTCTGTTCTGTTCCCCTAGAACTCCTGACCATAGACACTAGACGTACGGACAACAGGTATTTATTTCAGGTCGGGCTGGGCTTCAAGGTTGTCGGTCCAGCCCTACCAGAGCGGTCTGGCCCTTTGGGCCTTGGCTGGCTTGACCCCGGGCCTAGTCTCGGACCAATTTTAGTAATTTAGATGCATCAATCATGGCCTTCACCTGTTTCTAAAACTCCTGAGAATTGGAAAGACTTCTTTGACCTTGGAGCCGACAGCCTTGTATTCTTATTTTTCACTTTCGTCTTAAGAGAAGGTTTATAAAAACAAGACGTTAACGTTGTGCTAAACTGGCATTTTTATAAAGAATTTGCGGCCCATTTTAATAAAGAAAGTTAGTTAGGGAGGAGGGGGAGGTGGAGGTTCTAGGCATCTTTTAGGTGTTTTTATCTCATTTTTTGTCTATCCTTGGCACCACAGATTCAATAAAGTAATCCATGTTGGAGTTGGGCAGAAAGCAACCTAACCTCTTCCATGTTCCCCTCTGTTGTCTCCATCTCTATATTTTATGAGAAGTTTTTGCGTGTCGGGCGGGCACCACGTGGCCGTGCCCGAGCATCCATCCTGGCTGTTTGAAAGTATTTTAGATGGCCCAGATTTATTTCCCCCCTCTATCTTCTTTTTTCTCTTTAAAATTTGGACCGTTCAAAAGTGCTTTGAACGGCCGAGATGGGTGCTCGGGCACGGCCATGTGGTACTCGCCCGGAACCCAATTTTTTTTTTTCTTCGTATTTTAGGGTTCCAAAAGTGATTGTGTTCTCACATGTGGTGGTGGGTCCTCCTACGTTTTTAAGTGAAAGATTTAATAGGAGCCAACCCATATGTTAGAGAGAATATTGGTGTGTACGTATGTTTATGTAACTACTATATGTACTTATTTAAATGCTTTTATAGACTTTTTTGGATATCCTCTATAAACTATAGTTGATACGTATCATATTCATTATTGACAGATCAGCTTTGTAGGTCTAACAAGGCACCCTCACATTGTGCCCAATCCCTGGGATTATTACGTTTAGAATCTTTTTAGATTGTTGTTTTGTTTTCCAATGGTTGCATTTCTTGCAGTTTCTTAAAAATTCGGTTCGAAAATCTAAGAACGGAATGATCGCGTAAATACAAACTGAAAGTATTCCGGGTTTTTTTTTTTTTTTTTTTTCCGCGTCAAAATACAGACCATGTTCAATAATTTTTCTAACTCTGATACATTTCGTAGCTAACTTGCATGTTTCCTCAATGTTATGTTGTAATTTTTTTTTTTTTTCCCTTTTCCCCTTACTGATTTTCTTTAATTTTATATATGGAGTTGACATTGGTAGAAGATGATGATTAGCAAACTGATTATTAAATCTTTCAGTGGCCGGCATTTAGGACTTCATCTATTAGTAGCAATGATAAATGGGTCAATCACTGATGAATCGATTTCCGTTATCCTTTAGAGAAAACTAAACACAGGTGTGGTGTCAACCGACACTCGTCCGATGACTAATAGGGAATGGTGTAAAGCTCAAGCAAATTAGGGTGCAAGGGCCGTGTACCTACCCTAGTTGTATGGGAGGAGATTATATAGGCACCTTCGAGGTTTAGTCCTCTCCGAACGGAATTCGTGGATCTGGGGTGTTGATAAAAACGACACCGGTTTAGTCTAGGAGGTCACGTGGGACTTGGACTGTTTATAGTTATTCCCACGGGGATAAAGGGCGATGCAAGTGAGCCCTAATATGCCTGAATATCCATTTCGGGTAGTAATCTTGATAAAGGTGGTGATTCTGTGTACTCGACCAGGAATGGTCCGAGCAGCAACTCAATGCTGAGCAGCCCATACCCAAGCCGGGTAGGTCTTTGGTCGATGGTCGGTTTATACCTATCAATCACTATTGTATATGTTGTGAAAGCACGTTTTAAAGTGATTTTTGATGTTGTGAAAGCACGTTTTAAAAAAGTTTCCCACTATGAGGTCTACTTCCCCATCAAATTATGAGATGCACACTTACCTGTTATAGATCTTTTTTCTGGGGTTGTAATGGTTTTCACATGCCATGGTGTTTACTTTCGTGTATTCCAATTCAAAGAGCCATGGACCACTTTTTGTTTGTACAGTACAAACAAGGATTGCTGCAGGATTTTTAACTTAGCGGTGTCAAAATTATGCATAAAATTATATACAAAACTTGTAAAACAAACGGTATTTATTTTGGTTGAAAACTTGTCAGGCCTAATTTTTTTTATTATGTTTAGCAATATGATTTGACTGACTTACAAATTTGAGTAAATTTTCATTTACTGTGGCTTTCTATGACTAATTCAGGCCCCGTTCCGCTAAAAAAAAATAGTTTTGTTTTAACTAAAAAACTATCTCATTCCACTAACAAAAAACCACTTAGTTTTTTTGCAAAACCAAAAAAGTCAAAAAAACTAGTTAGCGGAACAAGTTAGATTTTTTTGCAAAACTAAACATACAAAAAACTAGTTTAATGGAACAAGTTAGATTTTTTTTGCTAAACCAAAAAACCAAAAAACTAGTTAGTGGAACAAGTTAGTTTTTTTGCAAAACTAAAACATCCAAAAAAACCAAAAAACCAAAAATTAGGCCTGACAACATTTCTGTTTTTTTTTTTGAAATTAGGCCTGACAAAAATTCGAGTGACTTACTTACAAATTCGAGTGAAATTAGGTCTGACAAAAATTCGGGCTTAATTTTATTATTATTATTATTATTATTATTATTATTATTATTATTATTATTATTATTATTATTATTATTATTATGTTTAGCAATATGATTGACTTACTTACAAATTCGAGTGAATTTTCATTTACTGTGTGACTAATTCAGTGCGAACAATACAAAAAAAGTATCACATTGTACGAAAAAAGAGACAAAATTTAAGCTCATTTTTCTAACTTAGAGGATTCACTAATGCTAACAATATGAAAGAAACACGTTTTTCGTTAGAAAAACGTATCAACATTTTTCTAATGTTGTCGCCTTCATCTCATGGATTTTTGCATCGACTTTTTTGAACCACAAACTACTTTTTCATTAGAAATTACATGATCAAACATTCATCTCACGAGCTACAAAAATACTTACGTGAGCACCTCAAACAAGGAGTATTTATTGAACCATCGTCCTAACAAAATTGGCCGTTCGAAAAAAAAATAAAAAAATCGTCCTAACAGAATTTGCACGTGCATGGAGTTCTGATCCTAGATTAAAAAATCAATGGGCCGTTAGGCATCTTTGGAATTAGGCATACAACCTTTTGAAAATGGCCCTTTCAACCGTCGTTTTCTGAACTACTACTTCATTTTCCAGCTGTATCTTGTACAATCATTTTGTTTCCCTGGCCTAATTGATTTATGGTTTATTTTATTGGCTTGATTGATTTTCCTATATTTTATTGACCTAATTGATTTTGTTTTGATAAAGAAAATGGGTATCTATTGAAGAAAAGAATATTGACGGGGATGAGAGACTTTTGAGTCTGTATTTGAATCTCCCTGCGAGTTATCTTCCATGAAAAAGAAATAGTCTCGAGTTGTCCGGTCCCTCTTTTAACACCGTGTGCGACAATGCCCGATTATTAATATTCTCACTTGTGAGTCTATACAGAACATTTGTTCCGTCTTCAAGCGGGCCCTCCTCTAGGTTATCTTTGTCAATATTTGTATTTGAATCTCCCTGAGAGTTCCTATCCTTACTTGTGAGTCCCTACAAAGCATTTGCTCCGTCTTAAAGTGGGCCCTCCTCTAAGTGACAGTGGATTTACGGTCCCTAAGATTAGTTGAGGTGCACGTAAGCTAGCCCTGACACCCGGTTATTGAAAAAAAAAAAAAAAAAAAACTTGATTTGAGCCTGACTGTTATAGCGACAAATTAGTATATATTTTTTGGTTCTATTATTTTTTATCACCTAGCTACAAAAATTCAAGTGGAAACAGGTTATAATTGTGTAAAAAACTAAAAGGGCACATTTGATTCCCGAACTTGAATTACGGGGAATATGGGGACCCACATGTTCCCTCTCTATTAATAGTCAGGCATTGTCGCACACGGTATTAAAAGAGGGACCGGACAAACTCGGGAGTATTTCATGAAATAGTGCTCCATATGGGATGTAACTAATACCACCTGGAGGTTGGTATTACCTAGTCTTGCCCATCCAGATTAAATTTCCTCTACATTGAACGGTAAAAAATAATTTACATTTTTATTTTATCTTTATCCCATTCTAACCAAACAGAACAAAATTCCGGCATTCCTAAAATTCCATTTATCATCCCATGTCCCTTATCCTCATCTTAATCTCACCTTATTCAATTCTTCCTCAAAATAATCCTTAATCAAGTGTGCACAAAAGTGGCTACCAAAGTAAAAGTTAAGTAGTCATTTACAGGTTCAGTCCTCCTTGCAAACGCAGCTAAGAGCATCTGTATCATTTCAACAAAAAATTAGCCCTTTTTAACACACAAAAAAAAAAAAAATCATCTTCTTCCTCACACGGGCACGTGCCACCTTTGATCGACCAGCGCGTGCGAGTACCACGGGACTCCATTGGCGACAGGTTTTGCACCAATGGAATCATCTCGACGAGAATTACAACCCTCATGTCTCAAAACAACTTTAGGATCAATGACATTTTAGTAAAATTCCATATGATTCTCCCTTGTGTGATTATCTGCGGACCCACCAATTCTGGTTTTTATATCTAATGGAAGAATTTTTTTTAGTAAATGGCGAAAGAATAGTTTGTTTTGTGCCACTGCGCAGCTGTGTTAATGGGAGAAAGTGATTAAATTAATGACATTGCTCTACCTGCTGGCTTAGTGGCTTACAATGGATTATTGTTAATTCAAAAGGTAAACTTGTGCCAATGAGTCCTACCTTGTGTCCTGTTTCCAGCTTTCTATGTTGCTTGCTTGGTCCCCAAGGCAGTAAAGCGCTGTTCTTTTGAATTACCATTATTACCCCTCACTTTTGAAATTACCATTGACCCCTCCTTTTTGCTGTATTGACCAATTGTTGAGGTTGAGATTTTCAACTAAACAACAACAAAAGTGTGAAGCTGGGCCAGTTCTAGTTGGTTGAGTGTTTAGTCCAAATTCACCAAGGTCTTGAGTTCGAGACTTGGCGTCTAGCTTGCTAACATTATATTATTGTATGAGTTTTTGCATTTCCTAAATGAAAAAACAACAAAAGTGCAATAATATAAGAAAAATACTATAAAAGGTGGAATTTTTATCAAATAAACTTATTTATTTTTGTGGCTCATGACACCAACTTTGAATCTATCCAAAACTCCCCATTTAAAAATATTATTCTTTGTTGGAAAGAATCAAAGATAGGTACTGCTATGTTTCTTTGTAAACAAAGGCAGCTATGAGAAAAATTAAGTGGATTGTTTTGGTAACTGGTTAGAGCTTAATTTTCTTATTAAAAAAATTCATGATTTCATCTTTAAGAGATGGATCTATAATTGAATTCTATTGTTTACTCTTTGTGAGGCTATCCCAAACATTTAAACCAAGTAATTTGTTTGGTATACGATTATGTGGATTTTGTCGCGCATTTTTGTTGTCCAGAAGTGTTGTGGACTGTTCGGAATTTAGAGAGAGAAAGAGGAGAGCGAGAGACATCTGGGCCATCAAAAAACACTTTTGGACAACCGAGATGTTCAGTTAGACACCACGTGTATGGTACCCTAATTGCACCCAAATTTTCTCCTAATCTACCCATAACCTCCAAGGTGGTAGCAAACTTAGAATTTGATTTGCCAGTTGGGTCGAGTCTTCTGTTTCTCTCGTATGATCTATTCTTTGTCCAACTCCACCAAACTAAAGTATGAGTCGCATATCATTCATTGTTTTCATCAATCTATTAAGTTATTTCTAAAAAAATTCTTGAATTTTTTTTTTCCGTGTTTATTATTTTTGCGTCAAACTTTTGTGACTTATTGGTTCGTCTTGACGAGAGGAATCGAAAAAATAAAAATTACTACATGATTTGTCACAATTTTGGTTGAAAATATCCAATTTTTAGCACTTTTAGACTGTCTAAAGTTTTTTTTTAAGGAACCAATAGGGAAATTATTATAAATAAATGGTTTAAGGAACAACTATGGATATACTTCAATCGGACTCAGAGGTGTTGTGCACCGAGCAGCAATTTTGATTTATTTTTACGGGTAAAAAATTAAAATACATTCGAACTGTCCAAAACACAATCGGACGACCAAGGGGTGGACGGCAACGTGCACAACACCCCGGATTCCCTTGAATTATTGCCCGCCAATTAACAAAAAAAAGTTGGCACCTCAATGTTGCATGTGTTTAATATCTGATAAAATACTGCTGTCAAAAATTCTAAATTCGGAAAATTGACAAATACACCTTTGTTTCTCCTAAATATAATTGATCATTTTACACTAACAGCTATTCTACACGTCAAGCTCTCCATATTAAACAATTCAAATCATGTTTTCGGACTCGACATCCGTTATTGGACTGTTGAAAACACATCCAACGGTTCACATGGCGCACTCCATGGCTCCTTGCAGCACCCCATCTTTCTATGCCACTACGGACATTGAAGGCCAATATCGTCATTTCACGTATCCTCAGGGTTATATAAACACTCTGTTTCTCGTTTGCTTCGACCCCAAGCCCATTTCTCTCTCTCTCTCTCTCTCTCTCTCTCTCTCTCTCTCTCTCTCTCCCACCGCCTAACCTTTTGGATCATCAAAATTCCAAGTGGGTTTAAACAGTACGGGAGAATTCATATTATTTTCTGGGTTTTCAAACGATTCTATTGAACAAATGAAATTTTATGATTCATTTCTTTCGTATTGAAATTCAAAATTGGAGAGTATAATTGTATTTCCCACCGACTGTTCCCGGAAAATCGGAGAATTTCAATTCCTTGTATTGAGTTGATTTCCACGTTTACAATTAGGTTTTCAAAATTCGATTCTAGGTTTTTCTTCGTTGGCTTCGTTTCTGTTTTCTGTTCTTCTTATTCAAATATTTTAGTGTACAAGTCGGTTCTTACGTCCGATTTGTGGAATATCGAAGAATTGAATTTGGTTGAATTGAGGTTCATTTCCTCGGTTTCAATTTGGGTTTTTGATTCGAGTTATTTAAGGGTTTTTGGGTTGCTTCTTGGCTTCTGATCGGTTCTCTGTTCTGGTCATATTGAAATTCAAGCGTATAATTCTGTTCTTACGTCCGATTTGTGGAATTCATAGAATTCAATTTTCAAATTGAGTTTCATTTCTTTGGTTCCAATTTGGATTTTTTTAATAAATAAATTTGAGGTATTTAAGGGTTTTTGGGTTTTTTCTGTGTCGAAAAGTCGGTGGTGAAGTGCAAATGTGGTGGTCGTGAACGTGATCGTAGCCATATTCTTCCAGTGGGGCCATTTGCTCCTTCTCTCAATCATCCGCGCTCTCGCGAATTTTAGTATCCGGCCGTGAACGCTTTTCACGCTCCGTTTACGCATGCATATTATGCTGCGACTTAGGTGGTGAGACGGAGGAGGGGAAACTGGTGGTGGGATGGATTGTGGGGTCTACGTGGCCACCAGAGACATGTGGGGGAGAAAGGGCGGGGGTGGCGGTGGCGGAGGTGGGTTCAGCCATGAGAGCGAGCATGATTTGGCTGCGATGGTGAGTGATTTCTTAGAGAATAATGGTAGCAGTGGGGATCATTCACGCCATTATAGCAGCGATAGCGATTCTGGGTTTTGCGATCTTGCTCACCTTGCCCACAACATTTCGGTTCGCCTCTCTGTCTCTCTCTCTCTCTCTCTCTCTCTCTCTCAGTGTAATGGAAATTACTAAACACAGACCGTGGAGCGTTGGATAATGTGTATATGAGAAAAGTGTGTTATCTTGAAAGTCTAAATTTACCATTCGACATTAGTAACATATTATCCCTTTGTGTCGTGCTGATGTTCGGAAATCGGAGAAGGGGCCAGGAACACCACTTGGCGGTGCTACAAGAGCCCTGATTTATCAGTCGGTGATGTTCTATTGTTCTTGATGTGAGATATGCATATTTGACAGTTTTACAAACAAAAATGATACATGTACAACAATGCTCCAACACACTCACATGGTGTGTGGAGCCCACACAAAATTAAAATTTTGATTGTAGTAGTTCCATCTATTCATTCGTAGGCCTGTTTGTGTTTTGCCTTTTGAAATCGATTTCCATCGCTTCCAGCATCGTTTTTGGAAAATCTTCATTAACAATTGGTTTTCCTTCCGGGATCCGCCAGCAAGTCTGGAGTCTGTATATCATGCCGAGGGAGGGATGGATGCTACAGCTGGTTGCCTCCTCCTCCGCAGGCTTTGTTTGTTGTTTTTGGAGGCTTGGCACTCGTCCATGAGAGACCCTTGAGAGTTGAGACCTCCGAGGAGACCCTAGAAGTGACCTTGTGCCCACCGCCAATAACGTCTCAGCTGCCAAGGGTTGCTGATGGACATGCCTTTGATGGCTGGCCTTCATTTTTTTTTCTCTCCCTTTTGTATGTGTATACATTAATAGAAAAGTAAGGTTGACCGAACCAGGCTAAAGAGAGTTGAGTTCTTTTAATTCCTCTATTATTTCCTGTTTATTGAGATAGTGTGATTTATCCATGGAGCAGCATTTTGGCCAAACCACATACCTCTTGGTGTCTCTGTTGTGTGTGTAAGTGTGTAACTGTGTATGACCCATGATCCCCAACATGATTAGCCCAAAAAAAAGGTTACAAGGTGCTCGAGAACCATGTGGTAATAGATAGAAAAGTTGGATTGGACCTTCATTTAGTGAACATGATTTTTATAGAAAGATGATAATTTATTTGAAACCTCTCACGGAATTTTCTTGCTCTTAACTCTTAGTACAGAGTCCATTTCGTGGTTTCATGTGCAACACTTGTTTGGATAATGGATTTATGAATGGATGATGGATCCATGGAGGAATAGGAAAAGGCAAAGGAAAGTATACTGTGATAATGAAGTGCAGAAAGCAAAATTTGTTTCTTTTATTTCCTTATCATTTTCTCCCCGTGGCTTCCTCAACAAACCTAGGATCCAAACACAACCTTCGTGAAGTTCGCGCGTTACGTTTATCTTAGTTGTCATTCCCAGTTAATTTGCATCCATTGTTTAAACATGTGTCCAGCTTTCCCCCAAAATGCTCAATTATTAATTTGAGTCTTGATTCTCACAGTTAATCGGTTCTTCTTCATTCTGCAGTATTACAAGCTCTCTGTGGATCAATATGAGAGTGACTTGCTGGCAGTGGTTAATTCTCTTATGCTATCTATGAGTGAGACAGACCTTCACCTCGTCAAGTCAGGTCCATGTAATGCCAGCTGCATTAGGTTTTCGCTGGTGAAGCTTCTAAGGCTTTCCGGTTACGATGCCGCTGTTTGTTCATCTAGGTGGCAGGGGAGTGGGAAGGTCCCTGGAGGTAGGCCATCAAATTCTTTAAGGCATTTTGTATTTGTTTGAGCATTTTTTCTCCAATATTAAGAGAAAAATCTCGCCATCTGGAGAGGGGGAAAAACCTCATCTTGTTAGCCCGTAATTTTTTCACCCTCTGAACTGGAAGACACCATATCTGCCTTGTCCATACTTGCTGCATGTGTAAAAAATGTTGGAACTGGTGATCCTTGCAACAATTATATACTCAGATTATGAAAAGTGAAAACCCTGAGAGTATCATATTAATTTGTTTTTCCTAGAACATTGGCATTTTTCCTGACATGAAAACGGCAACTAGTCTGTCATGCTTGTCGAATTAGGGCCAATTTTACATGGGCTATATTGTAAGTTACACGAGTACCTGTGTTTTCCCTTGACACTTGTGTAAGAACATGGAATTTGGGTTTGACACCCGCGCTCATTTTAGATACTTGATCTTCTAATTTCTGTGATATTTGAAGAAAAGCTGCTCCATTAGCTAGGAAAGAAGTGTGTCTCACTTTTTGCATGAATGAAAACTAGAGTTTTAAATTTTTCCTTAGTCCCATTTAATTTGAAGTACATTTTCATATACATATTATAGTTTGTATACATCATGCAATTCAAAGAAGTGGCCAGGAAGTCTCTGTACCGATACTTAACCTTTGTATGCATATCCCAATAGTTTGGATTTAAGTTTAGGAACATCTGGTGCTTGAATAGGCACAGACACGTGATAATTCGTACCAATACCCTAGTACTCCTACATCAAACATTACTTGGGGCCGTCTTGTTTTGTAATCAAATAAGAAATTAGTTTTCTTGACTATTGATCCTATTCTGCTTATTTATACAGGGGATCATGAATACATTGACGTAGTCAATTATAATGCCACCGGAGGCTCGGACCGTTTAATTATTGACATTGACTTTCGAAGCCACTTTGAAATAGCCAGAGCCGTCGAATCCTACAATCGACTTCTCACCTCCCTTCCCGTTGTTTACGTGGGTTCAATGAAGAGGCTGAAAAAATTCCTTCAAGTTATGGTCGAAGCTGCTAGATCTTCTCTTAAGCAGAACTCGATGCCTCTTCCGCCATGGAGATCTCTCGCTTATTTGCAAGCTAAGTGGCACTCTCCTTATGAGAGACAGTTAAATCCAGATGAACTGAAAAGAACCACTGCTTCTGAGCATAAGCAGTGTATTGGACATCTAAAGAGTCTGCAATCTTTGGTCCACTCTGAAGCTGAAGTGAACGGACTGTTGAAGCCCATTAACAATGAAAATAATCGGAGGCTGAAGTTTCAGAGGCGGAACTCTCCAATGAAGACTCTTTGATACAGGCCTGTTTCTTGCCATGGTTTTGAATATTACACGCATATAAAATAAGTGGAAACAAAAAGGCCGAAAGGTTCTCATATCGGGGGTATAGCAATAACACGCCACAATATGGTGGAAACATTTTTGTTTTTCCATCTCTACAGGAAGTTGATACGTTATTATTTCCTATACTTTTCGTGTGCCAGCAGACACAAGAGCTTTTGGTCTATGGAACTCCAGCAGATTATCTAAAACCGTTAAAGCATTGGCATCCAACTTCGGTTTGTGCTTGCTTTGCCCTGAAGCATCACTTTACAGATTGTATTTGTTTGTTTTTACGGTAATATCACGAATTTAATCCCTGCCCATAGTTGTGGTTGATGGGAGTTTTGCCCATTCTTTGATTCATGTTTTTACCCCAATTGTGGTCATTTTTTCAGCAGTCAAATGGTTGCTTGGACAATGCCTCTTTCCTCTTCAATAGTATAGTTGGATGTTAATCCAATCACTTCCCTTCTTCTATTACTGTTCTATTGCTGTGACTGTTACTAGTTAATAAATTTCACTTTATATCATTGCTTTGGTTTCTCTCTTGTTAATTAGTTATCTCGGAAGATATTACAATCATTCCATTGCATTGAAGTTTAGGGTACGTATAATTCGTCGAATTAGTGATGGGGTTGGATTCCGACTTTCATGACTGCAATCCAACGGAACAATGCTGAGATATTTGAGAGATGTAGAATGTGTATCTCCTGCTTGTTGGTTAGGTTGAAATGGTCATTTAATGAGATTATGTATAGCCTCAGGCAGTATTACGATCTATCGAATGCGGCCAAACCGGGATTCTAGGCTTCCTGGGGTCGTAAGAGCTCTTTTTAGCAACTGGACAGATACTGGTGCTTACACAAGCATTTTCATCAACAACATAGAAAAAATTGGTTAACATTAAGCTAGAATTGCAGCACTACCATGAACAATGGGAGGTACAGTTATTCCTTAACCCTAATTACAATACAAGCTCTCCAAGCAACAAAAGAAATCAAACAATTCCCACTCCCATGCTACCGGCAACCATGTGTTCTTTTCTACCTCCATGTCGAGGCGAAAAGTACGCCCATTTTTAGTCTTCATAGATGAGTTTCTGCTTCCGGTCTCAAGCCGTGTATTTACATGCACCATAACCTGTAGTCGGTGATAGAAATGGCGAGAAAAGAAAAGCAAGTTAGCAATATAAATAACCCCTACTCGAACTGAAGATAGCACAAAAGAAAAACTACAAAAACTCAAATTAAACGAGGAACGTAACATAGAACAAGCTTTGAATTTGGGAACGGAGAGTGAATCAAATTACTACTTACTTGGGTCAGAGGTGGTCACAACACCGGTGCCAGAGAAGTCGCAGTTGAAATCCTGGTGACCTTTGGCCTGATAGTAAGCGTTCATTATGTATGCAGCGTGGGACCTGGTAGTGTTAGGGTTGAAGCACGGTCCTCCGGCTTTAACGGCACTGCAATCTACTCCTCCACTAGTGCACGCCCAGTTTATGTTCGACTGCAATGAGGCATCGGTAGCTCCTTTCTTTGGCACACACCACTGTTTTCCCGACGTTGGCGTAACCGGGGTTGACGTTGCACCGCCACCAGGCTGTTTGGTAACCAAAATAATGTTGAGTAAGAAGATGAAGCTATTTATCCGTAGTGAAATACTATCGGCTAAGTTGATTCATGTGAGATCCTCTTTACTTTCCCCATTCCCAGATCACCTAGTCTAATGCATTACCAACCAAATTGATTGCGTATCAACGTTAGGCCCGTTACGGGTATATTGGTACGGCGACTGCCACGCGCGACGACGCCCCACAATTTTGCTATTGACACCTGATACGTGCAATACATAACCTCATTGCGATATTATATTGTAATGTACCTACACCCGTCTAACACGGATCCGAGGGTGTCCGCAGAGCAGCATGTGGACCGTCAGATGTATTTTTAACGGTCCAATTTTTATACATTCTCTTTGAAAACACATCCGACGGAAGGATAATGTATAAAATCTGGACTGTTGAAAACACATCCGACAATCCACATGTTGCCTTGCAGCACCCCCGTTTCCCGTCTACGGGGCCTAATTCCCAAACCTAATTCATTATAGAGAAAATAGAACAGTAAGATACTTCAAAAAATTTACACAGATGATTCAGGTTGCTCAGTGTATTTCAATTTAATTAACTCATTTCTTTTAATTTTTGGTGGAAAGTGAAAACGACTCATTTATTGAAGTAGTGAGAAAAAAATGACATACGTTACTTCAGACAGCATCACAGTCCAAAGTGATTACATTGAAACTGTTAATTAACTACTCCGTTGCTTAATTATTGTTTAGGATGAGTATTAAATTGTTTCATTTGATTACTCAATGGTTACACACTTACACTTGTGAACTAAACCAAAATGAAACATAAAATGCTACTGGAATTATTCGGTGACAACAAAATTTCCCATATATACAACTCTAATTAATTAAAATTTAAATACTACAAAAATTATGAAGGTACCCAATTGTTTTTAAACAGGATTAGTTTAGTAACTAAACCACTTCGAACACAACTTTAATAAACAAGAAAAACTTGCATGCAGATAGTGTACTGCCACGTGGTACTCGTTACCGCATCCGAGCCATCCAAACATATTTTGGACGGTCCAAATTTGTTGGGGAAATTTAACCCCAAAATTTACAAAGATGTCACCCTTAAATCTGGGCCTTCCAAAACATGTTTGGAGGGTTCGGATGCGGCAACGAGTACCACGTGACGGTACCCGATCGCCACGCAAGTCTTTCCTAAATTCTAACACAACAATAAATGGAGCACTAAAAGTGAACGTCGACGTATTTTCGGTATTCTCGGACAAAATATTACCAAATCAATTGATGCATATAGAAAGAATAACTCGTTAATTTGACAACTTATAGCCGAAAAATACCAAATTTCAGAAGTACAACTGTATAAACTCGGACCCTTAAACATGTGGTGCGTCACTAGTGCGACAGTAGTGTGGAAAAGCTAAACTTTAGCTGTGACGATAATAAAGATGTTTCAAAGGCCACACGTCAAGTAAAAGTAGTGGAGTGGGGAACGAATCTCGAAAATACGGTGAACGAACGAACAAACAAAACGCGTGTTCTGCTCCGCCAGCTAGTCGGTGCGATTAAAGGACACCAAAATGTGTACCGCCACTTTTGACTTTTACTGTGCAGACAGCCCCCTGTTCGGTTTTCACGGTTTCCAATAATTTTTTTTTTCTATCTCTGTACTCATTCCTTTCAAAACCCAAACCAAATAAGCCCTGACTCTCTCATAAAATTAGATTTGATTCGAGACGTGTATTTTTAACCGTCAGCCAGATGGGTGCATCGTGTATTTTTAACAGTCAGCCGGATGGGATGGGTGCATGACATAGCGAACAGCAAGATCCCCATCCCTCCAAACTCCAAAAGCTTGAAACTCAATGCTGTGGGTTTTCGTTTTCAACTTGGTAAATTAGAAAGTTGTTTTTTCGTCCTATATTAGCTGATTTAGTAATTTATATTTAAAAATATCAACAAAAAAAAATACTGAAATCTAAATTTAGAACTCCATGTGACAATGTGTGTGCTTCGAAGAAGGAACGATGAACGTAAAAAAGTTGCTAATACATCATAAAATATTAGTGAATTCTTTTTTTATTTATGAAAAAGTGTGGATATATATTATTAAAAACACACTCTAAAAACTATACCTGGGCTTGTCGCATAATGCCGATATCATAAACCGCAGAGAAATCTGGCCGGAACAACCCGAAACTCCTCTCGTCCATAGCACCCGGTTTCAGATTCTCATTAAACAGCGAAAACAGAAACGTATCGAACTTACGGCCCGGCATCAACGGCGTGCCCACGCCCGACTCGGCCTTCCTCGCCACATTCAAGTTATGCCACCGCGCATTCGCCACCGTACACTGCCACTGTCCCGGGTCACCCGCTGACGGCCAACCCGTTTCCCCCACCGCTATCTGCACGTCTCCAAACCCCAACTTCTTCATCGACACGTACACCGCGTCCAACAACAAATCGTAAGCATCCGTGTAATTCTTACCCGTAGCCCGATCGAAAAGTCCCGGGTTAGGCCTGAACAGAGCGAAATCGTTGTCGCTGGGGTTCCACGCGAAATACGGGTACGGGTTAACCATGAAAGGGGATTTGGATTGACGGTGGTATTCAAGCATCGGGGTTAAAAAGTACTGCTGCCACCCGAATTGGAAACTGGCGGAACTGGGCGGTCTGGAGCTGTTCAGAATTCCGAGCGAGTGCGGCGTGGTGACTTTGATGGCGGTGAACCCGGCTTTGTTGACGGCGTGGTGGAGGGATCTCATGGCGGGGACGAGGTTGTTGACCATGGCGGCGTCGCCCCAGTGCAGGACTTCGGAGCCGACGAGGAGGTAGTCGATCTTGGTTTGCGGGTAGAAGGGTCGGATGTTGGACCCGACCCACGAGCGGGCGGTGGCGAGGTCGGCGAGTTGAGGGATGAGACCGTTGGGGATGGTGACGGAGAGGGAGATGTTGGTGTTGGCGAAGGCCCGGATTATGTCCGGGTTCATGTCGAAGATCTTGACCCGGTTGATTGTGGTTTGGGTCTTGAGGAATTGGGCGACTTGGGATGGCGTTGGGAGGTTGTTGCCCATGGTGCCGTAGTTGACGCCGACGGAGGCTACGGCGGTGATGTGGAAGAAGATGAAGAGAGTGGAAATGAAGAGTGAGAAGGTGTCCATGGCAATGGCTTGGTTAGAGAGAGAGAGAGTAATGGACTGGGTTGTGGATGAAGGGAGTATATGTAGAGAGAATGGATTCTAGAGAGAGAAGGGTTTGGTTGATTTTGGACAACGTGTGTGAAATGTGTGATGGATTTTTGTTGCTTTTACTGTCGCACTAACGGACAAGTCAAAAAAGTTGACGGTGATCGAAGCTGTACCTTGTTGCTTTAATTAACGCGGATTCGTGTGTGCGAATTTTACCTCCCAGCCTGTTCAAATATGTTACGCCAATTTTAGGCCCCCTCTGCCTAAATTTGTTGACACTTTTCTTGACGTGATTATTTGGTTGTTTTGTGGAGTACACGTACTGTAAATTTTTAAATTAGTCGTGAGTCTCGATGATGAGAGGAATTGAAAAGGGCACAACAATTTAAAAGTGCAGCATAGATGATGTTTCCAACAACACTGGAATAAGGAATATAGCATAAGACCCAGGCTATGCTCAAGACAATTCCAAGTACATATGGTCAATAAAATAATACTATCAAATAAATTTTTACTTGGATTAAATTTTTTATTTATGATAAATCAAATATGAGAGATCTCCCAGTTGAAAAAATTACATTGGAGACGAAAAAATTTGAAACATGTGAAAAATACAGTTTTGAAGAATCTTTAGAATCGTCTTATAACAATGCTCAAATAAGGAATATGACACATGTTGTAGTCTCAAGGGTTGAAAAAAATCATTTGAGACGAAAAAATATGGAAAAGACACTCTTTATCTTTTCATCTTATCAAATTATTTCAAAAAATAATTTGATAATCAAATGTGTCATTAACACAATGGCATCCAAACTCGGTTTTGTCCGGCATTTGGATGTCATCCCACAGAGTCCAAACATTCTGAACTTGGCAAACTCGGTTGTGGAATGGGTACGACGGCTATGGAGGTAGCTGAGAGGTGGTGCTGGCGGGTAGGGTGGCAGTGATGGGCGCTTGGATGAGATGGAGGTAAGTGTGATGCCGGTTTATTGGTGTTGGCTATGAAGTCTCCAGTTAGGTCATCACTTGACGAAGGTGACATTTGGTCACTGAGGGATTAATGCTCGACATTCTCTGATCTTTATCAATATCGGCTTTGTTGTCTAGGTCACAACGGTGGCATGAGTCATGCTCTTTGTTGTCAATGGTGGGTTGCGATGGTGGCATAGCATGATCTTCATTGACGATGACAGTTCGGCTGAGGCCGTTTGGGGCTATTGTTTGGGCGTTTTTCTGTTTGTTTTTGTTTGTTTTTCAACCAACCTTTGGTTGATTTCCCATTCCCTCTCTCCAGACTTGTTGTACCATTTGTCAAGTTTCTCTATTTAACTTGTGACCTTTTTCAAAAAGGGAAAAAAAAAACATTCTAAATTTTGAGTCGAAAGCTGGGGGGGTGCTGCACAGCCTGTGCACGTACGGCTCAGCCGCGCCGACCACTTTCCGGCGATCCAAGACGTTCACCGGATACCTCTCGTTGAGTACTATAAGTGTTTAAAAAATCAACTTGGCTAGATATCGTTAAGTGCCTAATCGGAACACAAATAGATCGAAATGAAATGGAACACAAATGTACATAAACACTGGATTCAAATCAATAGACCCATTTTTTTCAATCTATTTGTGTTCTGATTAGGTACTTAACGATATCCGATCAAGTTGATTTTTGGTACACTTATAGTACTCGACGAGGGCTATCCGGTGAACGTCTCGGATTGCCGGAACGTGGCCGGTGCGGCCGCGCCGTGCAGCTGCATAACACTTGGTTGTGCAGCACCCCCCCAGGGTCCTTTTGAGTCACTGAAAGAGTGTGCCCAATCGTTAATCTTAGATCACATTATTAGTTGAAGTGCTCTCAAGCTAGTCTGAACATTCGTTTATTAAAATACTAAAACACAAACATTTTATAGTTGTCTCATCGACTGTTAAGGATTAAACTTGTTGAGGTGACATTCACATACATAAAGAACTTGGTAAGAGCAAATTAATCCAGCCCTTACCCTTTTTTTTCTCTCAAATTTGATGCAAAAATTTGGTTCAAAGCTTCATTTGATATGGTTCACTCCAGTCCTAGACTCAAATTTTGAACCTTTTCCACCACCTGCCGCAACTCTCTTGAAAAATCAGATCGAGATCTGGACGATGATCACCACCACTCCTTAACGACGACCACCACCACCACTTGACGACAACGACCACCACCTCTCCTCCAGCTCTGGATGATGACGACGACCACTCCTTGAAAAATCAACTCTCTTGACGACGACCACCACCACCTCTCCTTCAGGTCGATCTATGTTCTTCTTACCTTCATCGGTGACGACGACGATGACGGTGGTGGAAGGTGGTCCGACAATTGTCGCCGCCACAAAGGTACCGTTGGAAATTTGGTTCAAGGGCTTTGTTCTCCCCAAATTTGAGGAAAAAATTGAGCAAAGTTTGATTTGGTATAGGTTTGGTTCAAGGACTGGAGGTTGAAATTGAGGGTTTTTTACTCAAATTTAAATTTGGTTCAGGGTTTGGTATAGGGCTGGAGGTGCTCTAACATTTTATAAACATTCTATTCCTCTCTTCATTTGATATACTAAACCAAGTTTTATGTCCCAGTCAATTGAGATCGGCCCTTAATTTGATATAGATTTTATAAAAAGAGCGGAGCTTTCTGTAACCTCTTTTTCACTAAATTCACGACTTTGATTAACGATTCAAGAATTCCTAACCCTCACGATGTATGCTTTTTTTCAACCAAACTGATAACGGTGCTTAGACAAGCATTTTCACAAAGAACATAGAAAAAATGGTTTAACATTAAGCGAGAATGGCAGCAACAAGAACAATGGGAAGTACAGGAATTACGTAACCGTAAGAAGTTACAATGACAAATTATTCGAGTAACAGAAGAAATGAAAGAATGGCTATGTTCTCCAAGAATGCCTATGTTCTCGATATTTGAGTTTTTGCTTCCAGTCTCAAGCCGCATATTTACATGAACCATAACCTGTAGCCAGTGATATAAAAAAAAATGAGTTAGCATAGCGCAAAAGAAAAACTTAAAATACTCATTAGAATGTAAATCAAATATTACATTTTGCAATATTCAAAAGGGAATTGATCCCCCTATTACCATCCGCACTTCTTGTTTTGTTCGTATCCATGTGAATGTAAAATGGTACTAGTGCTATTGCAAATTCACATGGAAAAAAAAAAAAAAAAACCACAAAAACAAGCACAGATGGTAAAAAGGGAAGTGCAAAATTCATAACCCAGATTAAAATCAATAACAATGTTCGGAGACTGGCAAATGTATAAAATCCTATTTTAGTGGACGGCGTACTGAATTTTACCCAATCAGAAATTTTTTAAGTAGAAATCCCCAGTACCTTCCATGGAGTATACTCTAGACATACAATTTTGTGTAGATAATGGAACCTTGTAAATTTGAAACCACATGTCCCTGACTCCCCGTAGTCAACATTCTAAAATGCATTTTAAGTCAATCCTCGCAAGAATTAGCCTTGCCTGTTATGCTTGTTATGCTGGCTGTTTGGGCATTTGAGTTGATGTATATGAGAAAAATTACTTATTTCGTAAAGCGTGAAAAGCCAAAAAACTACTAATAATCCACTTAGTTTGAGGAAGATACATTCAGATAGAGGCTGAGAACAAATTCATTGTGTTGATAAAAAGATTTGTGGAGAAATGTAACAAAGAAGTAGATTTGAACTTGGGGGAGGAGATGGGATGAGAGTCCTACTTTGGGCGTGTTTGGGAGGCTCGTGTTTTTACTGCTTGCATTTTGCCTTTTAAATTATTGGCCTTTTGAATTATAGCCAGGATGTATTATGAATTTGCTGAATGTGAGAGTTACGTGCATAATGTATTTTGCAATAAAAGAGTTGTTTGGGAGATTTGTGCACATTCTATGGGTCTTTCTGTTAACAAAAATGGAAAAAATAAGCTCCTCTCTCTCCCTACTTCTGACCTCTCTTCTCTAAACCCAAAAACCAAAATCTCGTTTTCCAATAACTCATTATTGGCATCTCCATCCAAACACCTATAATGCCAAAATATAAAAACGTAAAATGCAAAAAAGAGCAATCTAAACACCCTCTTACTTGGGTCAGAGGTGGTCACAACACCCGTGCCAGAAAAGTAGCAGTAACTTTTGTAACCCTTGGCCTGATAGTAAGCGTTCATTACGTACGCAGCATGAGACCTGACAGTGTTAGGGTTGAAGCAGGCTCCGCTGGCTTGAACGGCACTACACCACTGTTTTCCTGATGTGGGAGTAACCGGTGTTGGCACCGCACTACCCTTACCACCACCTCCGCCGGGCTGTTGCATTACCAAATAGTACAGTAAGTGAATAAAGCTACTTATCTTTTACAAAACACAATCAAGTGAATTAGTTTGCGGGATACTATGGTATTCCGATGATCAAGTCAAGAAACTGAATTAATAATAGTGGGTTGTGAACCTTGGGAATCGAAATTAAATAGAATTTACAAAGACAAGATTAAATAGAATTTGAGGGTTCAACTGGGTAAAATTACAACTGGGAGAACCAAATCAAAATTTAACTTAATCAATAGTGTAATTTGTCCTATTGGTAAGTATACTTTGGCCTCCGGGCCTCAACTCAGGCACACTCAGTCGTGCATGAGTGGAACCGTAACACCACGTAATGTCACAATTACAGGCCAGCTCGGCCTCAAGCTCCTCATGCACACACGATCGAGCATGAGTAGAGCTATGACAACACGTCACTATTAGGACTTCCAAGCGGACAATTTTGGGCGGTTTAGAACCGAACCGCTCGCAGTGGTTTGTCATTTTTTCCAACCGCACCCATTCGTGATTGTTGTCCGGTTTGGTCGGCTCAGTTGCGGTTTGGATGGATCGGATGCAATTCAATTTGGCGGTTTGGGCATAAAGTAAATGGGCCTCTTATTTGGAATGATTTTGGAAATTTCCCGACATAATAATGTAAGTACAATAATCGTTCTTGTGAATCCCACAATCAAATCTAAAAACAAATGATGACAAAAGCATTACTAAGCCACGAATACTTGATCAACCAATATATGTACCACCAAAATAGCTTTACAAAATTTGGCTATGTTCTCCAAGAATGCCTATGTTCTCGATATTTAAGTTTTTGCTTCAAGTCTCAAGCCGCGTATTTACATGAACCATAACCTGTAGCCCGTGATATAAAAGGAGTTAGCAAAGAACATAACCTGTAATTGAACTGAAGATAGCACAAAAGAAAAACTTAAAATACTCATCAGAATGTAAATCAAATATAACATTTTGCAATATTCGAAAGGGAATAATTGATCCCCTATTACCATCCGCACTTCTTGTTTTGTTCGTATCCATGCGAATTTAAAACAGTACCAATGACATGGTACTAGTAGTGTTATTGTAAATTCACATGGAAGAAAAACACAAAAACAAGTGCAAATGGTGTAAAGGGAAGTGCAAAATTCACTGGCCTTGTTCGTTTTTTAATTTAGTTTTAGTTTTAGTTTTGATGACATCATCATTTTCATCATTTCTCTCTCTATCTCTCTCCACTCATTACACCTGCAGACATCATCAAAACTAAACTAAATCATTTAACCAAACACAGCCACTATAACCGAGATCAAAATCACTATTCTAGTGGACGGCGTACTGACTCCCCATAGTCAACATTCAAAATTGCATTTCCAACAAAATATTTAAGTCAATCCTCACAAGAATTAGCCTTGCCTGTTACGCTGGTTGTTTGGGCTTTTGGATTGATGTATGTGAGGAAAATGACTTATTTCGTAAAGCGTGAAAAGTCAAAAAGCTAATAGTAATCCACTTAGTTTGAGGAGGATACATTTAGATAGAGGCGGGGAACAAATTCGTTGCGTTGATAAAAAGATTTGTGGAGAAATGTAACAAAGAAGTAGATTTGAACTTGGGGAAGGAGATGGGATGAGATTCCTACTTAGGGCGTGTTTGGGAGGCTCGTGTTTTTACTGCTTGCATTTTGCTTTTTAAATTATTGGCCTTTTGAATTATAGCAAGAAGTATTATGAATTTGCTGAATGTATGAGAGTTACGTGCAGAATGTATTTTGCAATAAAAGAGTTGCTTGGGAGATTTGTGCACATTCTATGGGTCTTTCTGTTAACAAAAATGGAAAATGGGAAGCCAATAAACTCCTCTCCCACTACTTCTAACTTCTCTTCTCTAAACCCAAAGACTAAAAACTCATTTTTCAATAACTCATTACCGGCACCTACACCCAAACACCTACCAAAATTTAAAAATGAAAATGCAAAAAAGAGCAATCTAAACACCCTCTTACTTGGGTCAGAGGTGGTCACAACACCCATGCAAGAAAAGTAGCAGTTGTAACTTTTGTAACCCTTGGCCTGATAGTAAGCGTTCATTACAAACGCGGCATGAGACCTGACAGTGTTAGGGTTGAAGCAGGCTCCGCCGGCTTGAACGGCACTGCAATCTACTCCTCCACTAGTGCAATCCCAGTTCATGTTTGCCTGCAATGAGTCGTCGTTAGCTGCAGCGGTTGGCACACACCATTGTTTTCCTGACGTGGGAGTAACCGGTGTTGGCGCTGCAGTACCCTTACCACCACCTCCGTCGGGCTGTTTCATAACCAAATAGTACAGTAAGTAAATAAAAAGCTATTTATCCTTAGTAAAAAGCAATCAAGTGAATTAGTTTGCGGGATACTATGGTATTCCGACAATCAAGTCAAAATCAATTAATAGTGGTTGTGAACCTTGGGAATCAAAATTAAATAGAATTTACAAAGAAAAGGTTAAATAGAATTTGAGGGTTCAACTAGGCAAAATCAAAACTAGGAGAACCAAATCAAAATTAACTAAATCAATAGTGTAATTTGTCCTCTTGGTAAATATACTTTGGCCTCCGGCATCACCTCATAAACACACAGTCGTGCATGAGTGGAACCGGAACACCACGTAATGTCACAACAGGCCAACTAGGCCTCGAGCTCATCATGCACACATGATCGAGCATGAGTAGAGGTTTGACGGCATGTCACTATTAGGACTGCCAACGGACGGTTTTGGGCAGTATAGAACCGAACCGTTAGCCGTGGTTTGTCGTTTTCTCCAACCGCACTCATTAGTGATTGTTGTCCAGTTTGGCTTTCTCGGTTGCGGTTTAGGTGGATCGGATGCAATTCGATTTGGCGGTTTGGGCATAAAGCAAATGGGCTTCTTATTTGGAACAATTATTTGGAACGATTTTGGAAATTTCCCCACATAATTATATCAGTACAATAATCTTTCTTGTGAATCCCATAATCAAATCAAAAAGTGAACAACGACCAAAGCATTACAAAGCCACGAATCTTAACTTGATCAACCAATATATGTACCACAAAAACGAGCGCATATATGTATTGATCTACGGGTTTATGGAGTGCTGTAAATAGTAGGGTTACTGGAATATGAGAAATACGGCAGAAGACGGAGACGAAGTTGAGGTGTTACCTGTGAGGAGTCTACAGTTACACAAGGGAGCAAATAGCGAAAACGAGAAAAACAAATGTCAAGCTTTGGATCGGTGATCTGATCGATGGCAGATATGGCAAATCTCTGGAGGTGGAGGAGGTGGCTGGTGATAGGAGTTGAGTTGGGGGACTGTGGTGTATGGATTTAGGCGAGGAGGTAATTAGAGGCGGGGAGAGAGTCGGAGAGCCGGTTGGAGACGGAGAGAGAGCCGGAGAGCCAGTTGGAGACGGAGAGAGAGCCGGAGAAGCAGTTGGAGGCTGCAAGAGGAAATGAGAAAAAAGAAGCATTGTTAGAGCATCTCCAATCCTTACTCGTACTTTTGACTTTTACTGTGCAGACAGACCACCGTGAACCATCCCCCCTCCAAAGCACTCCAAACTAGACAAGGGTCCTGCTCTGCACCCGTGCATAGGACCGCCCAGGGCCGGCCCTAGGCATAAACCCACCAAAGCCCACCAAGCCACCGCACCCCGTTTTTTGTTGAATAACAGGGCCCCCAAATTGGAGGATATTTTATATATTTAGTGCGTCGCTAGTTTTGCAAACACAGTTGCTCTAGTTCAGCAGTTAGGCATTTGAGTTATACTAGTCAATAAGGTCATGAGATGGATTCCTATTTGCCTTCTTTTTTTGATAAAAATATATGTCGAAAATGTCATAAAAAACTAATCTCCTGCATGGGACCACTGCACCACAAGGAATTTGTGGTAACATGTCGGAAAACCTAATATATATATATATATAGAGAGAGAGAGTCCCGATCTAATCCGGGAATCCCGGATCCGGGACTCCACCTTCCCGATATTTTTTTGAAAATCCGAGTCGTCCAATGTGTTCAAAAGGTGTTTTCCAAGGTCAACGCGGTAAATCTTCAAAAAAAAATACCGGGAAGGGCTTGATCCGATCAGTTTTTCGCAAAATTGTAAATATACAGTTTTTGCGAAAAACTGCTTGGATCAAGTCCTTCCCGGTAATTTTTTTTGGAGATTTCCCCGCGTGGACCTTGGAAAACACCTTTTGAACACATTGGATGGCTCGGATTTTCCAAAAACAATCTTAAAAAGCATCAAAACACCAAAAAACCTCCAATCCGGGATCCCGGATTGGATAATTGCCGTATATATATATATATATATAGGAAGCCGATCTACTAAGGACTCCTTCAAACAAAATTTGGTGCGGACCAAGCCATTTTTCGACTGTCCGGATCAAATTTTGACGATCCAAACCGCTCAATATTTTTAAAATACATTTTCCAAGGTTCACGCGAAAAATCTTCAAAAAAAAAAACCCGGAAGGGCTTGATCCGATTAGTTTTTGTTAAAAACGCTATAAAATGCATTTTAAAAACATTGAGCGGTTCGGATCGTCAAAATTTGATCCAGAATGGTGAGGTCCGCACCAAATTTGGCTAAGGGAGTCCTTAGTAGATCATTATCCTATATATATATATAATTGTTAAAGAGGCCCCATTGTTAAATTATGCTTATGGCCTCGAAAATCTCAGGGCCAGCCCTGACCGCGCCATGAAACAATGACTCTCACATAAAATTAGATTTGATTCGAGTCGTGTATTTTTAACCGTCAGCCGGATGGGTTCATGGCACAATGAACAGCAAGATCCCCATCCCTCCAAACTCCGAAAGCTTGAAACTCGTGCCGTGGGTTTTCGTTTTCAACTTTGTAAATTAGAAAGTTGTTTTTTCGTTCTATATTAGCTGATTTAGTAATTTATATTTAAAAATATCAACAAAAAAAAAATACAGAAATCTAAATTTAGAACTCAATGTGACAATGTGCGAACGATGAACGTAAAAAAGTTGTTAATACATCATAAAATATTAGTGAATTCTTTTTTTATTTATGAAAAAGTGTGAATATATTATTAAAAACACACTCTAAAAACTATACCTGGGCTTGTCGCATAATGCCGATATCATAAACCGCAGAGAAATCCGGCCGGAACAACCCGAAACTCCTCTCATCCATAGCACCCGGTTTCAGGTTCTCATTAAACAGCGAAAACAGAAACGTATCGAACTTACGGCCCGGCATCAACGGCGTGCCCACGCCCGACTCGGCCTTCCTCGCCACATTCAAGTTATGCCACCGCGCATTCGCCACCGTACACTGCCACTGTCCCGGGTCACCCGCTGACGGCCAACCCGTTTCCCCCACCGCTATCTGCACGTCTCCAAACCCCAACTTCTTCATCGACACGTACACCGCGTCCAACAACAAATCGTAAGCATCCGTGTAATTCTTACCCGTAGCCCGATCGAAAAGTCCCGGGTTAGGCCTGAACAGAGCGAAATCGTTGTCGCTGGGGTTCCACGCGAAATACGGGTACGGGTTAACCATGAAAGGGGATTTGGATTGACGGTGGTATTCAAGCATCGGGGTTAAAAAGTACTGCTGCCACCCGAATTGGAAACTGGCGGAACTGGGCGGTCTGGAGCTGTTCAGAATTCCGAGCGAGTGCGGCGTGGTGACTTTGATGGCGGTGAACCCGGCTTTGTTGACGGCGTGGTGACTTTGATGGCGGTGAACCCGGCTTTGTTGACGGCGTGGTGGAGGGATCTCATGGCGGGGACGAGGTTGTTGACCATGGCGGCGTCGCCCCAGTGCAGGACTTCGGAGCCGACGAGGAGGTAGTCGATCTTGGTTTGCGGGTAGAAGGGTCGGATGTTGGACCCGACCCACGAGCGGGCGGTGGCGAGGTCGGCGAGTTGAGGGATGAGACCGTTGGGGATGGTGACGGAGAGGGAGATGTTGGTGTTGGCGAAGGCCCGGATTATGTCCGGGTTCATGTCGAAGATCTTGACCCGGTTGATTGTGGTTTGGGTCTTGAGGAATTGGGCGACTTGGGATGGCGTTGGGAGGTTGTTGCCCATGGTGCCGTAGTTGACCCCGATGGAGGCTACGGCGGTGATGTGGAAGAAGATGAAGAGAGTGGAAATGAAGAGTGAGAAGGTGTCCATGGCCATGGCTTGGTTAGAGAGAGAGAGTAATGGAATCGGTTGTGGTTGATGGTTTGGTTGCTTTTGGACAACGTGTATGAAATGTGTGATGGATTTGTGTTGCTTTTGCTGTCGCACTCAGTGGTTTGGCCTAAAAGTGGATTATGGTTTTTTGATTTTTTCGTTTCGTTTTTATTCAAAAAAAAAATTTCATTTTTTAGTTTTGCGTCAAGATTTTGTGGTTTTTGGAATCCTCTCGACGAGACGAATCTAACAAATATAAAATTATGGTCAAACCAAATATTTTTTTGAATAAAGCCGAAATACGTGGATTATTTGCCAATAATCCAAGTATTTTGGCTTTATTAAAAAAAAAATTGAGTTTTGACCATAATTTTATACTTGCTAGATTCGTCTCGTCGAGAGGAATCCAAAAACCACAAAATCTTGATGCGAAACTAACAAATATAAAAAAAATTGAATAAAGACGAAACGAAAAAACGAAAAAACCATAATCCACTTTAGGCCAAACCACAACGGACAAGTCAAAAAAGTTGACGCTGGTCGAAGCTGTACCTTGTTGCTTTAATTAACGCGGATTCGTGTGTGCGATTTTTACCTCCCAGCCTGTTCAAATATGTAATGCCAATTTGTAGGTCGCATTTGCCTAAATTTGTTGAGACTTTTTACAATATTGTTTGGTTGTTTTGTGGAGTACTAATTTTATTAGATTTGGTGTAAATTTTTAAATTAGTCGTGTGTCTTGATGTGAGACGAATTGAAAAGGGCATAACAATATACTAAAACTGTAGCATAAATGATGTTTCCAACAACACAGGAATAAGGAATATGAGAGATCTCCCGGTTAAAAAAATTATATTAGAGACGAAGGCTTGCGGTGGTGGATCTGGGTTTGGGTTGGTCGGTAGTGGAGGTATTGGGTCTTGCGGCGGTTGGTCTGGGTCTGGGTTGGGGTGAAAGTGCTAAGGTGTTGGACGACGATGGTGATGGCTGTTGGGCGGTGGTTTATTTTGGAGGCTTGGATTTTGTAGCGGTGGTTCTGGGGATTAGTTAGGCTGCAAAGGTGCTAGGTGTTGGATGTCAGCGTTGATGGGTGTCGAGTGGTGGGGTTTATTTTGGAGGTTGTCGAGTGGGTACAGTGGCGATGGAGGTGGCTGAGAAGTGGTAGTGGCGGGTAGGATGACAATGATGGACACTTGGATGAGATGGAGGAGGGTGATGCCAGTTTATTGGTGTTCCTTGTGGAGTCTCCAGTTAGGTCGTCATTTGACGAAGGTGCCATTTGGTCACTGAGGGGTTAATATTTGGCCTTCTCTGATCTATTTTGACCTCGGCTTTGCTGTATGGGGTCACGACGGTGGCATGAGTCATGTTCTTTGTTGTCAATGGTAGGTTGCGACTGTGGCATAGTGTGATCTTCATTTGATGATGACAATTAGACTGAGGTTGTTTGGGGCTATTGTTTAGGCGTTTTTCCATTTGTTTTTGTTTCTTTTTCAATCAACCTTTGGTTGATTTCCCATTCCGGCCCTCTCCCCCGACTTGATGTACCATTTGTCAAGTTTCTCTATTGAACTTGTTGCCTTTTTCAAAAAGAAAAAAAAAATTCTAAACTTTAAGTCACTAAATGGGTGTGAGCTGATGCATTCTCTCAAGAATCAGCGGTATGGGAACAACGGTTGGGTTGCTTTGAAGCTTGACATGGCTAAAGGTTACGATGAATTGAATGGTCATATTTAGAGGCTGTGCTTCGTAAATTTGGGTTTGTTGATCAATGGGTCCACTGGGTTATGGCATGTGTTACCACGGTGTCTTTTGCAACGGTTATCAATGGAGAAAAGGACATTTTCCATACCTTCCAAAGGCATCAGACAAGACTACCCTTTATTGCCCTATCTTTTCATCCTCTGTGCAGAAGGCTTCCATTACCTGATTCAAAAAGAGGTAGAAGAAGTCACCCTCCACGGGATTCAGATTGGTCGACATTGCCCTTCCATCTCCCACTTATTTTTTTCAGATGATTCAGTCCTGTTTTGGGAGGCTTCTGCCTCTGGTTGCCATGCTATTGATAATATTCTGCACAAATATGAGGTTGCTTCTGGTCAAATGGTGAACAGGGATAAACCTTCTCTTTTCTTCAGCCCCAACACGCCAGATGATGTTAAAATAGATATCTTTGACTTTCTCCATGTTCGCATTGAATTACAAGGGGGAAAATATATGGGGTTACCTTCCATTATTGGGAAATCTGAAATGGGGTTTTTTAATTATATTAAAGATCGAGTGAATGTCAAATTAAGGAGTTGCGATGATTTATGTTCTGAATATGGCTGGTCGAGAAGTGATGCTTAAGACTGTTTTGCTTACTATGCCTAACTATGTTATGAATTATTTTCTCTTTCCGAAATGGGTCTATAAGGAGCTCTGTAGCATCATTTGCAAATTTTGGTGGGGTTCAAACAGGGTGAGAAGAAGATTTGTTGGGTAAGCTGGGACAAACTTTGTGAAAAGAAGCGTGATGGTGGATTGGGTTTTCGGGATCTACATTCACTCAACCTGGATTTCTTAGCTAAACAGGGGTGGAAACTCTTGCATGAGCCCAACTCCTTATTTCAGCGCTTGTTTAAAGGGAAATATTTTCATAATACCTCTTTTTGGGAAGCTGGATGCCCTAATTTAGCTTATCCTAAGGAGGGGTTGGAGATGAAATGTGGGAAATGGTGCATCTATTGAAATTTGGAAGGACCCCTGACTCCCTCGTTCTCTATCTTTTAACGTTCTTAGTCCCCCTCCGTTAGACGATTCTCCCCACTCCAATGTGCATTTCGTCTCTGAGCTTATTGATGGAGCAACTCATAACTGGAATATCCCGTTACTGAAGAGCTTATTCTTGGATTTTGATGTGGAAACAATTCTTTCAATTCCTACTAGCTACCATGGCTCTGCGGATAAAGGTCTTTGGCACTATATGAGCAATGGTATTTTCTCTGTCAAGTCGGCTTACAACTTTGCTAAGCTTTGTTCCTTTCCACGGAATTCTCGCAAGCGTGGTGAATCTAGTTCAGGTACATCCTCTGACTCCTTCTAGAAATCCTTGTGAGCTATGTCTATCCCTAATAAAATCAAGATGTTTGTGTGGAGGTGCTCTCATAATGATGTTGCTGTGTTACATAATTTGACCCGCAAAAATGTTGAGGTTTCACCCTATTGTCCGAGATGTCATGCCCATCGTGAAAATTTGGAGCATTTGCTTTTTCAATGCAAATATTCGAAGGAATTGTGGCTTATATCCCCGTTTTCCCCTGCTGTCTCGGCTTCATGGAGTTCTCTCTCTTTTATGGACTGGTGGTCAACCATCTCTCGATTTTCGCCGGTCCGTGGAAACGTGGATGACATGAGTGCTCTTCTAGCATCTCTCTGTTGGAATATATGGAAAGCACGTAACAAGGTTTTATTTGATGGCCGGGTTTGGAATTGTGCAAGTGTGCTAGAAAAAACTATTGCTTCAAGTTCATGCTCAGAATTTAAGGAAGCAAGCATTGCTAAACCTGTTACTCCTACTATTCAACCCCATGAGTCAGTGCTTGTATGGAGCCCCCCTCCTCCTAATATAATCAAGTTTAATGTTGATGGCGCAACTAATAAGAAAGAAGGTGTTGTTGGTGTGAAAATTATGGCTTGGAACCATCTGGGTCAGATCTTGGGAGCGTCGTCCATCCCTTTCACTGGCTTCTTCTCTCCTCGATCTGTTAAAGCTATGGGTTTTCGGGAAGCTTTGGTTATTGCAGCAAACAAAGGGATATCTAATATTATTGTGGAAGGTGATTGTGCCCAAGTTGTTCAAGCACTTACGCAAGAAAGGGATCTTTTTTCTGATTGTAATTCCATCCTTTCTGATTGTTTGGAGTTACTACCTCTTTTTTCCTCTTGTAAGTTTGTTCATGTTAAACGTTTTTGTAATAAGGTAGCCCACTCTTTGGCTAAGCAATCGCTATTTAGTAGAAAATTCCAATTTTACCACAATTGATGTTAGGTCTTCGGACTGTGCTATTATTTAATAAAGATCTCTTATTTCCGGGAAAAATAAAATAAAATGGGTGTGCCCGATTGTTAACCTCAGATCTCAAGCTAGTCTGAACATCCGTTTATTAAAATACTAAAACACAAACATCCATTTATTATAGTTGTCTCATCACTTGTTAAGGATTAAACTTGCTAAGTTGACATTCATGATACATAAAGAACTTGGTAACATTTTATGAACATTCTATTCCTCTCTTCATTTGATATACCAAACCGAGTTTTATGTCCCAATCAATTGGGGTCGGCCCTTAATTTGATATAGATTTTATAAAAAGAGCGGAGCTTTCTGTAACCTCTTTTTCACAAAATTCAAGAATTTGATAAACGATTCAAGAATTCCTAACCCTCACGATGTATGTTTTTTTTTTTCAACCAAACTGATAACGGTGCTTAGACAAGCATTTTCACCAAGAACATAGAAAAAATGGTTTAACATTAAGCGAGAATGGCAGCAACAAGAACAATGGGAAGTACAGGAATTACGTAACCGTAAGAAGTTACAATGACAAATTATTCGAGTAACAAAAGAAATGAAAGAATGGCTATGTTCTCCAGGAATGCCTATGTTCTCGATATTTGAGTTTTTGCTTCAAGTCTCAAGCCGCGTATTTACATGAACCATAACCTGTATAAAAGACGGAGTTAGCAAAGAACATAACCTGTAATCGAACTAAAGATAGCACAAAAGAAAAACGTAAAATACTCATCAGAATGTAAATCAAATATAACATTTTGCAATATTCGAAAGGGAATTGATCCCCCTATTACTATCCGCATTTCTTGTTTTGTTCGTATCCATGCGAATTTAAAACAGTACCAATGACATGGTACTAGTAGTGTTATTGTAAATTCACATGGAAAAAAAACACAGAAAACAAGTGCAAATGGTGTAAAGGGAAGTGCAAAATTCACTTTAACCGAGATCAAAATCAATACCAATATTCAGAGACCGGCAAAATTCACTATTACCGAGATCAAAATCACTATTCTAGTGGACGGCGTACTGACTCCCCATAGTCAACATTCAAAATTGCATTTCCAACAAAATATTTAGGTCAATCCTCACAAGAATTAGCCTTGCCTGTTACACTGGCTGTTTGGGCTTTTGGGTTGATGTATGTGAGAAAAATGACTTATTTTGTAAAGCTTAAAAAGTCAAAAAGCTAATAATCTACTTAGTTTGAGGAGGATACATTTAGATAGAGGCGGGGAACAAATTCATTGTGTTGATAAAAAGATTTGTGGAGAAATGTAACAAAGAAGTAGATTTGAACTTGGGGAAGGAGATGGGATGAGATTCCTACTTAGGGCGTGTTTGGGAGGCTCGTGTTTTTACCGCTTGCATTTTGCTTTTTAAATTATTGGCCTTTTGAATTATAGCCAGAATGTATTATGAATTTGCTAAATGTGAGAGTTACGTGCATAATGTATTTTGCAATAAAAGAGTTGTTTTGGGAGATTTGTGCACATTCTATGGGTCTTTCTGTTAACAAAAATGGAAAAAATAAGCTCCTCTCTCTCCCTACTTCTGACCTCTCTTCTCTAGACCCAAAAACCAAAATCTCGTTTTCCAATGACTCATTATTGGCATCTCCATCCAAACACCTATAACGCCAAAATATAAAAACGTAAAATGCAAAAAAAAAAAGCAATCTAAACACCCTCTTACTTGGGTCAGAGGTGGTCACAACACCTGTGCCAGAAAAGTAGCAGTTGTAACTTTTGTAACCCTTGGCCTGATAGTAAGCGTTCATTACGTACGCGGCATGAGACCTGACAGTGTTAGGGTTGAAGCAGGCTCCGCTGGCTTGAACGGCACTGCAATCTACTCCTCCACTAGTGCAAGCCCAGTTCATGTTTGCCTGCAATGAGTCGTCGGTAGCTGCCGCGGTTGGCACACACCACTGTTTTCCTGATGTGGGAGTAACCGGTGTTGGCGCTGCATTACCCTTACCACCACCTCCGCTGGGCTGTTTCATTACCAAAATAGTACAGTAAGTGAATGAAGCTACTTATCTTTAGAAAACACAATCAAGTGAATTTGTTTGCGGGCTATAGTATGGTATTCCGACGATCAAGTCAAGAAACTGAATTAATAGTGGGTTGTGAACCTTGGGAATCGAAATTAAATAGAATTTACAAAGACAAGATTAAATAGAATTTGAGGGTTCAACTAGGTAAAATTACAATTGGGAGAACCAAATCAAAATTTAACTTAATCAATAGTGTAATTTGTCCTATTGGTAAATATACTTTGGCCTCCGGGCCTCAACTCAGGCACACTCAGTCGTGCATGAGTGGAACCGTAACACCACGTAATGTCCCAATTAAGAGGCCAGCTCGGCCTCAAGCTCCTCATGCACACACAATCGAGCATGAATAGAGCTATGACAGCGCGTCACTATTAGGACTTCCAAGTGGACAATTTTGGGCGGTTTAGAACCGAACCGCTCGCAGTGGTTTGTCATTTTTTTCCAACCGCACCCATTCGTGATTGTTGTCCGGTTTGGTCGGCTCAGTTGCGGGTTGGACGGATCGGATGCAATTCAATTTGGCGGTTTGGGCATAAAGTAAATGGGCCTCTTATTTGGAATGATTTTGGAAATTTCCCGACATAATAATGTAAGTACAATAATCGTTCTTGTGAATCCCACAATCAAATCTAAAAACAAACAACGACCAAAGCATTACTAAGCCACGAATACTTGATCAACCAATATATGTACCACAAAAACAAGCACAGATATGTATTAATCTATGGGTTTATGGAGTGCTGTAAATAGTAGGGTTACTGGAATATGAGAAATACGGCAGAAGATGAAGACGAAGTTGAGGTGTTACCTGTACGTGAGGAGTCTACAGTTACACAAGGGAGCAAATAGCGAAGAGTCTACAGTTACACAAGGGAGCAAATAACGAAAACGAGGAAAACAATTGTCAAGCTTTGGATCGGTGATCTCGATGGCAGATATGGCAAATCCCTGGAGGTGGAGGAGGTGGCCGGTGATAGGAGTTGAGTTGAGGGACTGTGGTGAATGGATTTAGGCGAAGAGGTAGTTAGAGGCGGGGAGGTAGGTAGAGGCGGGGAGAGAGCCGGAGAGCCAGTTGGAGACAGGGAGAGAGCCGGAGACCCAGTTGGAGATGGAGAGAGAGCCGGAGAAGTAGTTGGAGGCTGCAAGAGGAAATGAGAAAAATAGAAGCAGTTAGAGCATCTCCAATCCTTACTCGTACTTTTATTTAAATTTTGAGTAAAAGTTTTGGTATGAATCATTAATCCAATGGATAAATCCAAAATCAAGTATAAATTTGAATAAAAATCTCATTAATGACATGATTGTAAATTTTGAGGAGAAAAAAAAAATAGCTTTACAAAATTTGAGTCTTCCTTGATTTGAGGAAAAATTTGAGTAAAACTCAATTTGATATTGGTTTGAGTAAAAGAGCGTAGTGTATTTTTTAGAGGTTTTACACAAATTTAAGTTTGAGTAAGAAAAATGGGTACGGGGTGGAGATGCTCGTAGGATTTTGTTTTATCTTTTTAAAGTTTTGCTTTTCTTTTTTTTCAATAGCTGAATGGTGTGAACCAAACCCGATCTCGATTCGCCAAAAATAATACGCTGTATCCATTCATACCATATCTCGGTTGAATTCGCAGACGGTTCGATTGAGCCACTGGATAGCCCTGTTCATTATATTAGAGGGCTGAACTACATTGTGTTACACTTGTAAAATGCCTCAAATTCAAGTGTGTATATATATTCTTTGGAAAAATAGGAATAGAATTTAATTGCTCATACGTAGTAGTGCAAATGAGTCAAGCCGAAGTTTGTATAGCTCGAGCTCGAATGAGTCAAGTTAGGCTAATTTACTTAACGAGCCTTTTTTAAACGAGGGTAAAATTAGGATTCAAACTCGGCTCGATTATTAAATAAACCGAACCTAATTTTAACAAGCTGAACCACGAGCTACTCACCAACAGTATGGCTGGTACTTATATGTTTCTGACCAACAGATGTTAGAAATACTCCAAGAAAACTACTACTAGTTGCAATTTGCTTTGTCATTTGGGTTTTTCTATTGTCAGTCCACTGGGCTAAAACAAAAAAAACACATACTCCAATGTACTTTTTTTACTTTTCTATACACTTTTACACATTCCTATAAACTTTCACACATTTCAATACATTTTTTAAGTCTTATAATCAGCCCATTGGGCTGATTTTAGAATTTTCCTTATCATTTTAAATAAAAATATTAGGTACTCAACTATTCGACCACAACCCAATATATACTATAGTACCTGATCTGCTCGCATAATGCCGATGTCATAAACCGCCGTGAGATTCGGTTGGAACAACCCGAAATTCCTCTCCGTCGTCGCACCCGGCTTCAGATCCTCATTAAACAGCGAGAACAGAAACGTCTCAAACTTCCGACCCGGCATCAACGGCGTGCCCACACCCGACTCGCCAATCCTCATAACATTCAAGTTATGCCACCGCGCATTCTCCGGCGTGCACTCAGTCTGTCCCGGGTCGCCCGCCGACGGCCACCCAGTTTCCCCCACCGCTATCTCCACGTCCCCAAACCCCAACTCCTTCATCGAATTATACGTCGCGTCCAACAGAATATCGTAAATATTCGAGTAATTTTTACCCGTATTCGGGTCCACATAACCCGAGTTGGGTTCGAATAACACGAAGTTGTTGTCAGCGGGTGCCCACGCGAAATACGGGTACGGGTTAACCATGAAAGGGGAGTTAGTGCTCCGGTGGAAGGCCAGCATTGGGGTTAAAAAGTACTTCTGCCACCCGATTTGGAAAGTGGCGTTGCTGGGCGGGAACGAGCTGTTTAAAATGCCTAGAGAATGTGCCGTGGAGACCTTGATATCGGTTAAACCTGATGGGAAATACGAGAATTATTCACACAACAATTTTTTTGAATAAAATCGGAAAAAATATAAAAATTTAACTTTTTACTTATTTTTATCTGTATTAAAAAATAATTAAAGACAAATTAATACTCCTATAAAATTTAATAAAAAAACTAACAAGAGCGGAATAAATATAAATATGAAAAAATAAGTCACGTCTCACACACACATACCGGCGAGGACGCAAGCGTTGTAGACGGACGTCATTGCAGGGACTAAATTGGTGAACATGGCGGGGGTGCCCCAGAGGAGGACTTCGGACCCGACGAGGATGTACTCGATCTTGGTTTGCGGGTAGATGGGTTGGATGTTGGACCCGACCCAGGATTGGGCGTAGGATAGGTTGGCGAGTTGAGGGATGAGGCCGTTGGGGATGGTGACGGTGAGGGAGATGTTGGTGTTGGCGAATGCGGCGATTATGTCCGGGTTCATGTCGAAGATCTTGACGCGGTCGATGGTGGTTTGGGTGGTGATGAACTGGGCGACTTGGGCTGGGGGTGGGAGGTTGTCGGCCGTGGTTCCGTAGTTGACGCCCATGGAGGTTACGGCGGTGAAGTGGAAGAAGGTGAGGAGGGTGAAAATGAGATGTGGGTGTGAGTTTTTTCTCTTGGATTTGTCCATGGTTTGAGAGAGAGAGAGAGATGGTTGTGGGATGGGTTGAAAAGGAACTGTTATATATGTATAGAAAATGGGTTTTAGAGAGAGAGAGAGAGGGGGGGGGGGGGGGGGGGGGTGGTGGTGGTGGTTTGTAAGTTGCGTTTAAGACTTGGCCGCCGATGTAAGAGAGTTCTGGGGGATGCGGCAACGGGTGGGGGAAGAAAGTCAAACGGATAACACTGGTCGAGTTGTGCCTTCCCTTCGTTTTGGTAACGCGGATTCGTGAGCTGTGCCTCTTTTCCTCGAATCTGTTCCAATATTTACCCATTGTTTGGGACTAGGGGTGTGCAACACACGTGTTGTGCAGCGTTGTGGGGCGTACCTTGGGTCTTGTTTTTTTTTTATCTGAATCGTTTTATTTTGTTTGTTTTGTCGAGAATGTACATCATATAGAAATTCAAGTTAATTGGATATTGGGAACTATGTTTTCAGACTGTATATTTTTCATGAAAACGAAATAGTTAAAAAACCGTTGTCGGTGACTTTTTTTCACAAAACTATAAGTTAAATGATCATCGATCAAATATTTTTCATTGTTCGATCAACATGAACTTTTTCTAGATATACGTAATCGATGAAACTGTGAAATTTTGAGAGAAGAAATATATAGTGCTCCATTAAAATAACATGTACATAGAATCTTATATTTATACAAGAGTAGAGCTCTAAAATATGGAAATATAATCAAATCCTAAACTATGGAAACACAATCAAATCTAGACTATGGAAACATAACAAATAAATCTCGATAACATGGTAACATAATATTTTTAAATATTATACTAAAAGAACTACTCAGATCAAATAATAGAACCCCGGGTGGGGCCCATAGTGTTGCACAACACACACACAAGACACCCATTTTTATGTGGAAATCATAGGCATGGAACGGTTATGAATATCACTATGTCCATTTGTTCATTTTTATCTGTTTCTATAGCATCACAGGAGTTAGAATGAAAGCATTAGTATATTGTGTTTATGTTATACACACAACCGCATAATATCTAATGAAATGACGAATTGCAATTTGTGTCTTAGAATATCAATAGAAACTTCTTCTTGATACAAATTGAAAAATTGAAACACAAATGAAGCGTGAAAATGAATATCAATCTTCTAATTTGTTTGAAGAAAGATTTCAACAAAATATTTATGAGACGGCTAATTTTTCAATGCACAAAATATCTCCACACACAATTTTAAATTGGTCAAATAATGCTCTTTTTTTGCAGCTTAAGTAATGCTGTATATCATTTTTATATGATAAAAAAATGGCTATATCTTTAACTTATCGTCCAAAAAATAGTTTTTAGAAAGTTAATTTGCTATAAGCTCCATTTTAAACCTTTTTTTTATTTCAACTTTCGAATTTAATATTTGAGTTGAAGTCCAACAAACAGCTGTTCATCACACCTCATCAATCAAGACACCGCGTATGTGACATAAGTACTCCAATTCATTAGGAGCAATGTATCCTCCTACCAATAAAGTCAACAACTTCAATTACCATTCCAATCAACGACTATAGATCGAGTTTTTTTAACGGTGTTTCTTCACAATAATATCGGAGGGCAACAACGTTCTAACCCTACATAATGTTTTTGGCGGAGTAAATCAGGGTGACTTGTCAAATTTGTAGTTTTGGGAATTTATTTGTGCGTTCATACTTGGTTAGAGTTCATTTGATCGTCTGGGTATCGGTTGTTTTTTTGTCTTTGATTAGCACTTTATCTCTTTTAAGATGTAAATACTTATAGGAGTATGAATTTTCGACAGACATGCGTCAGGCGAGATGACTGGGTTAGGAGTAATGAACTCTGTTACGTAAGTGCCGCTAATCACACTTGTCAAAAAGTAAAGAAGAAACTATTGAACACGCCAACACGGGAATGACTTTTAAAATCGCTTTTTTCAATGCCTTTCTAGAATTCATGCATTTCATTTTTCGAAAGCCAATTGTCGGCCAAAATCTACTCCTCTTTCTCTCCCTTTAATGGATGCTTAATTTTAGCGTTTGCAATTGAATTTTTATACTCCAATGAACTAGTTTTTTGTTTTTTTTTTTGTTTTTTTAAATAATCAGGAGTTCAGACTAGTTTAAGTGCACCTCGACTAATTTTGGAAGACGCTTAGAAATTTGCTCTCTCATAAGGTTTCAGTTAATTTCAAAACTTCTTAAATGTTATCAACTCTTTTAAGGTTAGTTCATACGGAATTTTACTCTGGCTGTAAATAGTACCCCCGGTCCTCCACTTTGGTTTAATAAACCCGGCATAATTATTTTTTATATCTTTTATTTGTTATTTTTTGTATTAATTTTTTTGTATTATTGATTCATCTAGTATATGTTCAAAGTTATTTTTTTCAAATAAAAAAGAAAATAATTAAAAATGGCAGAATCTTGGATTAAAAAAATAATAAGCAGGTGATTAGGCCAAACATAGTTTTCCAAAAGATTTTAGCAACTCAGTTGCTAAAAGCTAAAATCATGGTATATCAAATCAAAAAATTAAGTGTTTCCGTGTATTATTTTTGGAATTTTTCACACCGAATTAAAGTACACGAGGAGTACTTTAATTTGGTGCGAAAAAAATCAAAAAACAATACATGGAACCATTTCATTTTTTGATTTCAAAATCATGATTTTAGCACCTGCTAAACTCATTTGCTAAAATCATGGTTGATTTTGGCAACTGAGTTGCTAAAATCTTTTGAAAAACTATGCCAAGCCTATTCGGGGGATCAAAGGGCTATGTGGATAGGTGTTATAAACATACTTTTATTCCTTTTTAATAGTAGTCGGTGACTATTTAATACTAGTCGTTTTGGTCTCTAGCACATGCTTTGTTAAGGTGCACATGAAGGTAGCCGTTAGTTTACCGTTGGCTCATTATAATACTGCCTTTATTCCTTTTCTTTTTCCACTCTTTGAACTTTGTTTTGCTTTGTTTTTGTTTAGATCCCTATGTATAAGGGACGCATTCAAGCGGGCCAGAAAAAAAGAAAAAAAACACAATAATACATAGATTTAACATAAATATGTAATGTAATGCTGCTAGGGAATGTCTGTGCCTAAAAGCACGGCGCGATGTAATATGAATTTATGAAAAAAAATAGAATTAATATATTCTAGAAAAAAATTAGAATTAATTTTGTGCATCAATTTTCGTTGACCGGTTCATTTATAAATATGGATTTGTGAATAGTTTATTTGAAGATTTATCTCTTAATTTTATTTATTTTTAACCATCGTGGAGAAATTTTTGAAACACGTCATCAATAAAATCATCTAGATCATTCTATAGACTTGTCAATCAGTAAATGTCAACATAAACCATACTCTAAAATTTTGTCCAAGATTGTGTGCTCATTTTTTAATCCTTTTTTTTATTTTTATGAAAAACAATGCATTATTAGTTTCATTTTCAATAATGAATGACTTAATTTAGCAAGATCATTGACTAGGAAAAAAATTTCACGATGATAATTAATAAAATACCCACATTAGATTAGATTTCTGAATCCGTCCCTGCGTGCGTATTTGGTTTCGTGGTCGTTTTTCCAAAGTCATTTAGCATCAAAGTAAGAACCACTTTTTTTTGCTTAGTCTTGAGGTAACGTTCGAATTTTTATATTTTTAATCGGAAGAACACGGTTTCTCTAAACAAACTGCACTGAGCAGTTTGGGCTTTTGGGGGGGGGGGGGGGGGGGGGGGATGCCCATGTTGCCATGCAGAAACTATGATCTATGAAATGAATTTCATAGAGATCGTCGATGACTTAAACTTCGAAAAAAAAAAAATCATTTTTATTGAATGACGATAAATACTTGATCGGTGCAATTTTATTTTCAAACAAATGCATCCAGCACACTATATTAAATCTATTGTTTGAAAATAAAATTTGATCGAATGCCGATAAATAGTTGATTGGTACAATTTTATCTTCAAACAAATGTATCCAGCACACTGGACGAAATTCAATTTTTTGAAAATAAATATATGCTGCAGATCATGTACTAACTTTTTTGTAATTTGTTAACTTTTTTTTGGCAAATTCTATAAAATAAATGGCTCCGATCATTATCGTTAGTATAGTGACTCTGGCATGGAACAAAAAAAATAGTAAAAAATGCTCGTGCAGTAATGGGGCCGGAAACGACGCAGTTAGCCAATGGGTGTCCAATGTTAGGTGACCTGCTGAACTAGATTTTTTGGGTAAATGCTGAACTGGTTTGTTCATAATGTCAAGGCGGACGGTTTCAAAAGGCAGAATTCCGAAAATGTTCATTTGTTGAGTTTTATTCTCCGGATTTCCCTTGTATTCTGTGGTGCAGTACTGCAATAAAAATCTTTAAAATAGCAAGAATACGACACACTACGAATACAAGAATACGACACACTACGAATACAGTAATGCAATAAAAATCTTAAAAATAACATATATATACTACGTTGAGATTCGTTTGTAAAAGTAGTATTTGTTTTTAATAAAACCAAGCAACGTAAAAGAGTAGTCGCGGCATTTACCAAATGTTTGTATATATAGTAATACAATCTACATCAGTCTGGTTGTATCTGTAATTCCATCTATATGTATGTCTGATGAACAATCTAAACGAGTCGAACAGCGTGGCATGTTCAGTTTTGGTTTAAAAAGCTCACGTGTTTATCAGAATGTTCTACTAAGCTAACTTTTTGGTTTTTCATGATTTTTTTAGATTGAAGTATGTGAAGATAATGATCTGTCTTGTAAAGCGTAATAATCCAATAAACCAAAAAGTCAGTTAGTGGAACACTCTGATTTAAAACAAGTTTTAATCGATTCGATTTTCAATACCTTCATGCCTTCATCAACACTCTCTATTCATCGATTCAAGTAACAATTTGTTCGAAATTTGAACGAGCCGAATACGGGTTTGAATCGTGTAGTTTTTTTTTTTAAACGATCAACACCTCACTAAAAAAGAAAGTCATCCGGCACTTACAAGATTTCATCCTAAAGATAGAAAAGAACCAAAACTGCTACTAATATTTAGACTTGAGCACAGCAAAACGCACGCACCAGGTGAACCGGCTCCGGTTTGAATCGTGTAGCTTAATTCGTTTGTTTGGGCCCTGGAGGTTTACCACACATAGGAGAGCGGGAAGCAATAGGAGCAAAACTGGAGATTTTCCAACATCAGATTCATTGGGCCTAAACTGAAAGCCCGAAACCAACATTAGCTAATCGGCCTAAACCGAAAGCCCAAACCAAAAATCAAGGGCCGTTTTTCCCTAGGCCCAACTTCTGTGCTCCCTACCTATGAATTTCACCACCGGTTCACAGCTGACCTGAGTTCTTCAACGTTGTTGATGATCAATCTTGGACGAAAATCGAAATCTGGAAATAAAGAATGGAGTTTCTATGGACGATCTTCGAATCCCTCGCAATCGTTGCTCTAGTTTTGGTTTTAGGTTTAGGCGCCGCGATTGTGTTCGAAGCTTTCAGGAGGAGATTCAATCACGCGTATGTAACTCATCGATTAAGATCCTAGTTTCACTCAGATTATATGTTTTTCAGCTATTTCGATTTCGCTGTTTTTTTGTTAATGTGTTATGTTTTGGATCGTTCACCAGGCACGCAGAAGGTCATCCAATCTTGGAGGATCCAAATTCACTTAAACAGGTAAACCCTGTCTTTACTCTTTAGTTAGATTTCACGTACTTATTTCAATTGGCAATATTGTTCAAATTGTGCGATTTACATTTTGTCAAATACGGATTTGCTAACCGCGGCTCAGATAATATACATGTCCAAATAGAATTTCAATAAGCGTATGACGGATGTCAATTCACTTTCTTGAATAATATACTTTTCTCAGAAATCGATGTTGTACGTCACCCTTAGGGTTGTAGGCTCGTGGTTAGCATTTTTCAATGAAATGCAATTAAGCATTTTTGGATGCGAATTAAGAGGGGCGGTCAATTTTTGCAAATGGTAGCGAACATATAAAACCTGGAATTTCTTAACCGAGTATATGTACCAGTAAGTTCACAAGATTTAGTGTACCAGGTGCAATGACTCTCTTTATTGTATGTAGGCAATCGGTGCGCATGTTTGTATGCAACTTGAACCTCAATTAAATGTTCTTACGTTGTTGGAACATAGGAGTAGCAATTAGTGCGAAGACAATCTAAGTTTTTTGAAATGAACATCTGTTACTAAAATTTCGAGCGAAAAGAATAAGAACAAGTGGAATAAGTGAAATTAAACAGGACACTTCCTGAGGAGATTGTTGGACAAACAAAACCCCACTTAATGGCGCTTTTGGAGTCATATGGTTGACAACATGATATGTTACAGCAATCATGAGGGCTAGAGACTTTTGAGTTCCGTGACTTTTTAGAATTGAAGGGTTTTAGAAGATGCCACATCAGTACAGGAAGATATAAAAGGTGGTGGTGGTGATGATGCAGTTACATGAGGTAGTTTTAAAGCTCATTCCACAGATTGCTTCGTCTTTGGTCTTCTCATGCATGGGCAATTTGGCATACTGTAAACAAAGTTATGCTGACAGTTATTGTGCGCTAGTTTGTAGATATAGGTCGCGTTCTACTTTTCGGGTGCTAGTTTGTTTTCCTGCTAGTTTGTTTTCCTAGGTCTGGTATTCAAGAAGTTATGCGGAGCATTCTATGGAGAAATGGAAGTTCCACGTGTAGGTTTTACAAGAAAGTCAACAATATCTACATGCGTCCGCTTCTTCTCGGCGAATAAGTCAACGGAGTGGGAAGCAAAGTCTCCTTACCAAACGGGTAGAGATGAAATTCTGTTATGAAAGTGTCAAATATCTCACGCCACTAGTTTAATAGTTTAGCAGATTCCTTGTTGTACGGGTCAAGAGCTCAGCTGGGTTAGTTGAGCGTCACTTCTGTTAGATTTCACATATCTAAATTTTCTTTGTTTCCCTATGTCTGGTATTCAAGGAGTTACGTTGTGCATTCTATGGAGAAATGGAAGTTTCACGCGTAGTTTAACAAGAAAGTCAACAGTATCTACATTCACCCCAACATAGGTATTTTGGGTAGAGATGGCATTCTGGTACCAAAGTGGTGAAGTCTCAAGCGTCTCACACAGCTAGTTTAATAGTTTGGAAGATTTCATGTCATACAAGCCAAGGGCTGAGCTGAGTGAGTAGAGTGTCACTTCTGTTAGCAACAAAGGAACAGAGGATCCATTCCTGGAAAGCATAGGGAAAAGTTGTAGTTGGAAAATCTATAGTGAATAGCTAACTGAAAATGATTGATTGACAAGCATGTGGGAATGGAGGGTGAATTCAATTGGGCTATAACTAAGTGGAAGAGCTAGTCATTTCTGATGGTCAAGTTCTCTGTATTTTGCTTCCACCGTAAATCTGCCAAATTCCCCAGATCAGTAGTATTAAGAGCATCGCCACCCACTTGGCAAACCTCTGTCCATAGCCAAAATGTTGCAAGATAGAACAGCTGCTCCGCTGGTTACGAAAACCTTTTGCCAAATTTTGGGCAGTGCCATTTCTTGTGCCACATTTGGCAGCATGTGTGGCATTGCCCAAATAGCCACATCATCATTAATGAGGCGTGTGCACGGTCGGTCCCCTAAACCCGTCACCCGACCGGACCACTTCGGGTTGTGACTAACACCACCCGTTTTCGGCCAAACATGTGATTGAAACCCCATGAAACGTGTCAGAAGGGTTTGGTCAGATTCCGTCGGGAGAGAGAGAGAGAGAGAGAGAGAGAGAGAGAGAGAGAGAGAGAGAGAGAGAGAGAGAGAGAGAGCGCGAGCGGGGACTTTCTTCATCGCCATCTTCGTCAATCTGCTTGTGTTTGAAGTTTTGAGAGAGAGTTTGTGTTTTCATTTTCTTACATGGGAGAAACAAAACTGGGTGTGGAAGATAATAAGAGAGAGAAGTGGGTGTCATTATTATCTCTGCTATCCGTCTGCCAACCACTCAGAAGAGAGACAGAGAGAGAGGGAGGGGGAGAGAGAGAGAGTGTGTGTGTGTGTGTTCGCATAGTGCAACGTGTGAGAGAGAGAGTAAAGAGAAGACGGATGATTTCTGATCCTACCAATTAAATTGCCACATGTGTACAAAGTTTGGAAGACGTGACAAATGCCACGAGGACGTTACTAGACTACTAGTATATCCTCGGTCGGGTCATTTTTCACCGGGTGGGAGTATTCAACCACCAACTCCGACCGACAATCCGAGATTTTTTACCTTTTTGAAACTGCTATTGACAGTTTGACCCTTGGAAAACGAACCGTTGTGACTCGGATCAAGTCGGGTCGGGCCGGGTAAATGGGTTGGGTGGGTTTTTGCTCAGCCCTATCATCAATGCTTTTGATCTAAGAGTAGAAAGTAAGCAGTTGTCACAATAGCATTGGATTAGTGGAGCAACTTTGCTAAAAACGGTAAAGTAGCAGGCCTTGGCACTAGCATTGCCAAATGGCAAAAGCCAGTAGAGATGCTCTAACAATGAGAATTATGGCACTTAGTGTCAGAATAGATCTTTTGGAAGAGAATTTATCGTGGGATGCTCAGTGTTAGATGAGATCTTTAGGAAGGGGATTTGCTGTGCTTCTATTTTGATGCTAAAGCTTTGGAATTTAGGTGTTATGGTTGAGAACTTGAGATAGAGTAGATGTTTTATATGCTTCATTGTGTGGATGTTTTATATTCTACATTTTGCAAAGAGCTCTTTATATCTTCACTGTGTAGGTTTTTTAGTTATAGTTGTTCGCAAGTTTATTGACTCTGGTGGAGGAATTTGTTGCAGGTTCCATGTCCTTACATTTTTTATCCAGCTGAGAAGTATATATCTTTGATAATTCCTGCATTCAATGAAGAGCATAGGCTTCCAGGAGCTCTTGATGAGACCCTAAAGTAAGTTGAAGATTGAGTAAAGTGACCGATACATAGTTATCACCTTAATCTGTCATAGGCCACCAGAATTTTACTTGTGGTCCCACACTTTAGTTTGTGTTTCTGATGACTAGCTTTGAACTCAATTTCTGCTTGATTTAGTTCTGGGTTTTACAGAGCTGCAAAGTTTGAAACCCAGAGCTGATTCAAGCTATTAAATTCTTGGCCGGTCAGTGTTCCCTCCAAACCCCATAAGTCTTAGAAACTGGACTCTATAGACTATAATCAAAGCCAGGAGAACTGCATCTAACCAGCCACCTGTAGTAACAGGTAGCAGTTAAGACAACTGGCCGGTTCAAAGTTTACGGCCACATCGGTAGATTACCTGTGAAGTATGTGCAGCTGGCTTTGTAACCTCTAGCATCTAGCCAATCTTTATGAGTTTCCAATCTTTATGAGTTTCTGACGAGGGGCTGATATTAAAATGGCATAAGCCCTTGAATAGCGTCTTTGCATCCGAGTGCCTTTTGCTTCTTGCCTTTTTGTCTTCTCTATTTCATGGTCTTGTGCTGCTGTTGCTGCCTGCTGACCACCAATCCTTGCTGCTGATGTAATGGCTATTTCCATGCTTAATTGAAGTTACTTCTTCTAAGAAATCGATTGGTATTTTCAATGATGTAATAAAAAGGAAGGGTATTGACAGTTCAGCTTCTAATAAAAAAGTAGGATAATTGCTGTTTCATCTGGTAAGCATATTTGCAATGCCTTTTTGTTATATAAATAAAGAAAACAGTACAAGGAATCCCTGTTAGACAAAAAGGAGCTTTTTAGATACATTACAAGGAATCCCTGTTAGACAAAAAGGAGCTTTTTAGATTATCTTTCTGTTTTAATGCCAAAGTTGAACATAAATATTTCTTTAGATTTATTTTTGATGTAGTACGACATTTGATTTGATTCGGATGGCCCGACGTCTAAACCGGTGTCCGGTACGTCCGTGACCGGCCTCTTTGGGATTTACCCTGGTTTTCAACTCTGACAAAGGAGCTTCAATAATATTCGCAATTGCAAGTCCCTCAGCTGATAGCATAACTTATTCTTGCTATATCCTTAAAAAATTGCGTTGGTGATTTTATAATCAGTTATTTTAGTTTCTTTTCTGATACTTGCTTGAAGTAATTAGTTGATTGGATTCTTGATTCTTGCGACGAGCAGCCAACTTGATTAAAATTATAAAATTTTGGATGTTTGGCAGTTATCTTCAACAGCGTGCGGCAAAAGAAAAGTCTTTTTCATATGAGGTATGGTTTGATTTTGTTATTTGTATTTTCTTGCACTGTCTGGATTGAATATACAGGCACACAGAAGTACTAAAATTGTGTTTGTGAGCCTGTAATAGCATCTCTTTTAGTCTTGATGTTGGTGTGATGACATTCAACAGGGGGTGTTGCTTTTAGTGTTCGTCTTGACTGAAATATGACCTTTACTCCAACAAACGGACACAATCTTTCTTTTCACTATTTGTATGGGTGCTGCAGGAAGTTATGCAATATTAACGTAGGAGAAAATGTGATTACATGATAATTATAAGTTCTAATAATCTAGTAATTTCCATCTTGAAGTACAGGGTGTTGGTACTAGCTTGAGCCCTGATTTGCAAATCTTCACCAATCTCCTTGTTTGAATTTGCATGGTTCCTCACTGAATTATCAGTCCGCGAATGATGATTATCTTAGTCATTCTGAAAAGTTTGGAGCTTATCATGATGGTTGTGATTCATTCCCGAGAATTTAAGAAAATGCTTTCATTTGACATTGCGTTTAAAGGTTATTTGAATTTTACCCAAAGCACCACCAAATACCATCGTAGAGGATCTGACATCGGGTGTCCTGTTAATGTATTTGATTAAGTGGGTAGTTCTTTGTATAAGCTTCTTTGGGTATTGAATGATTACCTTTTGACACGATATTATGATGGTGAATTTATCTGTTTTTGTCTTGCATTTCTCAAGCTCTTTTCAATGGAAGCATTCTTGAATTTAGGTGGTGATTGTCGATGATGGGAGCGCTGATGGAACAAAGAGAGTAGCTTTTGATTTTGTCAGGAGATACACAGTAGAAAATGTAAGGGTTATCCTTCTTGGAAAAAATCATGGCAAGGGAGAAGCTATAAGAAAAGTGAGTTTGATTTTAACCATTTCCTTAGAAGAATTTCTTGAGCATATTGGTGGTTTGTATGCTCTCTTTAATCCAAAACGATAATTGATTTAGCACTTTGCTTCTGCGAAAGCATTGTAAAACAGGGGATGCTTCATTCACGTGGTGAACTACTTCTAATGCTGGATGCTGATGGCGCAACCAAGGTTGATGACCTAGAGAAACTTGAAAATCAGGTTGATTCTGCTTTCTTATTTATATTGCGACTATACATGTTATGCAATTATATTGTTAGCAGTAAATTTTGTTTCCTGCGGAAATGATTTCAAGTCACTGAGAATCTGATCCTTTGCCTATTAGATACATGCAGTTGCTAAGAGGGAACTTGGGGATTCACCCAATAGTGATTCAAGTTTACGAATTGCTGATATCCCAATTGCGGCATTTGGTTCTCGCGCACATCTAGAGGAGAAGGCCTTGGCTTCAGTTAAGTCTTGTTGATGCCACTTATTTTGAAAACATATGATTTGATTTCTTTTCTAAATTAATACTATAACAGGCAAGGGAGTGCCTTTCTTCTCTACATCACGGTGGATTGATCCTAATCCTCAAGTTCAAGTGGGCAAAATAGCATCCCACTATATGAGCATTAAAATTCAGAACTGGAGCTACTTTCAGTTGCAGTTCTGACTGCCAAAATCTCTCTCTCTCTCCAATTTTACCTTGTGTCCTGTTCATAAACTTGGACTATTGTATGCCTCTTTTCCCAGTCCAAGAATTTCCATCTGCTTTAGGAAATCCATTGGACTGACCGGGGACTTTTTTTTATTGCTACTGAACTAGGGGCATTTATCACCAAATTGACGTGTTTTGTGGCTATAGATAGTGATGGTGTTGGGTTAAGAATCAAATGGGATGAAGCTGGAGGTTTTACCATAAAATTGTATGGTGGTTGCAGATGGTTTGGTTAGTAACACCAGCACAGCCATGGATCCAAGGGTGATAGGTTGCAGGTAGGACGAAGTGGAGGCCAATGGTTCGATGGGGATGGTGGCCTACATCACGATATGCATCAGTCAATACTGCAATTCTTTAGGATGGTGTCCTAGATTATTGGACAGTACTGACTACTGATTGCCATTTGTACACCCGGCTTTTATCTGCTTTTGTTTCAGCCCTGCACCCTTTTAACTGGGGTAAGGTAATGGTTGCATACTCGAACGTGTGTATAGTGACTATGGAGTCTGATGTGTCAGTACAAGTCCATAAGTTACAATATTTTATTCTTAAGGATTTAACTAGTCGAAAACCCTCCAAATAGCATGAGCATTGCTGGCTTGGAAGTTGGATGAAGTTGGATGGGTAGTTTTTGTTTCCTTGAAGTTGGGAGCAAGGCCTGTGTCACCTTTAGGGTGGGAACATTCTCATTCCTGGCTCATCATTGTTTTCCCTAGTAGAATGCATGCACTTTATGTTTCAGAGGTAGTGGTGTCGCAACTTTTGAATTGCCAAGTAAAACTGGTGCACTTTATGTTTCAGAGGAAGTGGTATCGCAACTTTTTAATGAAGGGTTTCCATCTTGTGGTCCTCTTGGCTGCTGGTCCTGGGATTCGTGACACACAGGTGATGTTCTTTGTAATACTTACTACCGAGTTTGATACTTGTATTGTAGCCTTTCACGATTTCAGATAACTTTGTGTTGGTTTCTTGATATGGCCTTGTTCATTTGTTCCAGTGTGGTTTTAAGATGTTTACTAGAGCTGCTGCGAGGAAGTTGTTTACAAACATCCGTCTGAAAAGGTAACCTTTTTAAGCATTTAATTATTGAGCCTTCTTTGATTATTGATCTCTTTGTTTGAGGGCTTTTAGTGAATCAGGAGGTGCCTTTCTCTAATCATGTAAATGCCCGATCTGGAGTTTGGCATATTTTGTTGCATGACATTCACTCTTAATGGCTTTAACAAATACATGTAAATAAGTTTATATTTGTTAAAGCATCCAACTCAAAACCAATTGGCAATGAGTGGAGAGGCCGCCCAAGCTCATATACTAGACTCGGAGGTTATAATTAACCAATGTGGGACAAGCTCTAACACTCCCCCGCACGTGCGACTCCTGACCCGCATGTGAAGAGTTAAATAACAGATCCACAATATTGGGATCACAACGAAACAAGGTGCACTTATGGCACAAACAACGGGGCAATAACCAAGAGAGTCTTGTCCAAACTCCTCCGAAGGCCTAGCTTTGATACCATGTTAAAGCATCCAACTCAAAACCAATTGGCAATGAGTGGAGAGCCCGCCCAAGCTCATATACTAGACTCGGAGGTTATAATTAACCAATGTGGGACAAGCTCTAACAATATTAAAGGCGGTGGAGATACACAAGGTTAAGATATTTCCTTGGTAGGATATTCTGGATCTGCACAATCTCTTTAGATAAGTTACCCGAAAATGATTACAATTATTGTGGAACTTACGAGTAACCTGACTTGGCGCAGGTGGTGCTTTGACGTGGAGTTGGTCTATTTATGCAAATGGTTCGGCATCCCAGTAATCGAGATTTCTGTTACTTGGTCTGAAATTCCTGGATCCAAGGTGAATCCATTAAGCATTCCGAACATGCTTTGGGAGCTTGGACTCATGTCTGTTGGTTATAGGACAGGCATGTGGAAAATTTCTACCTGATGTTATCACATTTTGTAGTCAAGCCATTTTGGAAAACAAATACTGTTTAAGTTTTTGGTCTCATTTGATTTGGAGGAATGCGGGTAGAAGAAAATAGGAACTTACTTCTAATTGTGACTTTTAAGGATTTACACATCTTCAACCACACGGGTGACATAAGGGTTGGCAGGTATCTGGAGTTGTTACTGTAAGCTATGATAATCCGAAATCACGTCTCTCCTCTCTCTCTCTCTCTCTCTCTCTCAATTGATTTATGCGGGTAGAAGACAAAAACCGGTGACAGAAAGTTGAATTTCCATGTTCGAATGTCAATATTTTGGTAGGAATTTGGATGTTGGAACTTGCTGTTGCTTATCAGTATTAGTTCCGGTAGATCCATTATCTGTGAAATGCTTGCATGATTGTTGCATGGACTAGCCCGACTACAAGAAATTCAAATCCCTCAACTGTCACACTACTGCGCTACCTCCACTATTGACGCCACCACCTTGCTGCAATATTGACGCCACCACCTTGCTGCAATCACGACTACCACCACCATTATTGCCACCTCTATCTGATTGCCACACCACTATACCCTTGCAGCCTTGCTACAACCATCATCACCCTACCACCGCTCGCAAATGTGTCTCAAAGGGAAAAGAAAATTTTAGTATGATCTTTTGGATTGAAATGCAAGTCTGGTTTGCAGAGTTAATTGGAAAGGGCGAAAAACTTCTGATTTTACATGCAAACAAACAGTAGAAAACGGTGTTTACAAGCACTTTCAAGTTGAGCCAGGGAAGATTTAACCCAAATGATGCATTTACAGCTTAGAAAAGGTTTAGCAAAATGGAACAAACTATGAATTTAGCAAATTAGTTCCTAAAAACTAAAAAAAGCTAGCAAAAGAATCCAAACACTAGGTTAAACACTGGAGAGGGATATTTGCCGGATGTAAGTCACCCATTCGCAAGAATAAGCATAAGTTACTGGCATCTGTGTTTATAAAGAAGGTTGTGTTATAATGCTTTACATAAAATGATACAGACACAACATTGGAAGTAAAGAAAATGATAGAAAGAAATGATAGAATCACAAATATGTATAAGGACAATGCATGCATATACTCAAACTTAAAAATGGCATGAAGGGAGCTGCAAAATGAATATCAGGAAAGCAATCCGAAAACTCTAAACTTAAAGTTCCATGGCCCTACCTTCACTATAAGTTTTGATTTATTTTATCTTTAAAATTTCAAGTACTTTAAATAGTTTTATAAAGATGATATCTCAATTTCAAGCGAACCGTATATCGAAAGCGAACTATGATTTAAAACAGAAACCGAACCATATTTTAATGGTTTGGTTCTATGAATTTTATGGGCTGAGTTGCTTCTCCATATTCATAATCGGTAGATAATGGTTTGGTTCTTGGTTTAGTTCAAAATCAGACCAAGCGGTCCATAACGCTTGGCCTTATTCGCGTTCCGATATACGGGCTCATTAACCGTTTTACGGTATTTTTTAAACTAGGCTTTTTAAACTTTATTCTCAAACTGGCGTGGGTTGTGCCAACTCCCTCCGAGATTTGGGTCGTGTAGTGGGTCCAATTAGTGGCCTGTTGTAAGGTTGTTCCTCGGTTATCCAAAAAAAAAAAACTTAATCCACAAACGTGGTTAGAAAACACGTTTTCAGAAGTCGTGATTCTGAACCACGCTTTTGAAGCGAGAAAATTTTATACTTTTCATAGTTTTGGGATTTTTCCACTGGAACCCACCGTCCCTCTCTTCTCTCTCTCGCTACAACTCAAATCCCACCATCCCTCTCCCCTCGCACCAGCTTTCTTCTTCCTAGCGAACGGAACACTCCGATAGAACAAGGGCACGAACAGACCGTCCCGTTGGCTATGATCAGGCGCCGTTTTGGGATCCGAAACCTATTCTGGTATTCTCTCTCTATCCCTCTCTCTCTCTTGCTCCCTCTATGTACTTATATATATATAACGTGTCTGTCCATACCCATATGTATCCTTATAAAACTTCAATTTGATTAGAATGCGTCTAGCTTTCAATTTTGCTGCTAAGTCAGTGACTTGCATATATTAAGGTCTGGCTTGATTAAGGTATTAGGCACATGGGAGAGGATTAGGAGCGTCTAATCCCCACCTTTTTCCCTTGTGTTTGATTCCTGCAAAGGTACTAAGGTTAATAATACTAGAACAAAAACTATTCCTGGGTTGTATGATATTATCCCATGGGAAAATTTTTAAAGTGCCAAGCGGGTACCACTTGTCGCGCCAACGTGGTTCCCTGCAGCCAATCGAAACGCACATGTACCCAATGGGCCCACAAGACGTATGTGGCACGCGCCACGCTGTACACCATGCCCAAACGGCGTGTTTTGATTGGCCGCAGGGTACACGTCGGACGCCACATGGTACACTGCTACCCGATCGGCACTGAAAAACTTACAAAGAAACCAAAAAGTTCATGTAGAGATTAAGGATAGAGTACATTCGGAACCTGCCTTTGTTTTATGTTCACACCTTGCCAAGGACAATTGAAGTCGTATTAAGTACTGAAGTCTTCGAGGTGCGCCTTTAGGCACAGGCATGTACAAGTACATAAATGCATATGCAAGTCGGGATACTCCGATACTGACTTTGATGCTCTTATTTGGCAGAAAGCAGCGGACTAGAGAGGAAATGAGTGGCGATGATGCTTAATAAGTTATGTAGGCGCTGCTTCTCCTATGCTTCCCCTCAACCATGGCTCTTTGTGGGCCTGGGCAACCCTGGCGATAAGTACAAAGGAACAAGGCATAATGTATACAGGCACTGATTTGTACTATCAAAAGTAAAGAATTCACTTGAACTCGCTTAACTAGAAACTTGTTTTGGCTCAAAGCAGGCAGGATTTGACATGATTGATGCATTTGCCGAGTCGCAAGGGATTCCAATGGATACCGTTCACTGCAAAGCCATTTTTGGAAAAGGCATGTTGACTTTATTCAACGTGGTCGGCTTTTTTGTTTTAGTGATAGGCATTCAAATTCAGAGTTTCAGATACTGGTATATATATGTGAAATTTCTGGGATTTTGTTGTGGTGTGTCAGGTTTTGTTGATGATGTTCCTGTTTTCCTAGCAAAGCCCCAAACTTATATGAATTTGAGCGGTGAATCTGTAAGTTATTTTGACATTCCCGAGAATTGAAATTTCTTTTTTTTGGCGGTAAATAAGAATTGAAATTTCTGTTAATTGATATTTGCTAAGTTTGTAAATTTTCTTGATATGGTTACAAATATTTTATAGTTTAGGGTCAAGGTAACTAGATTCTTCTATTTACCCCTTTTATTGTTTGGCTTGGGAAAAAAAGAGAGTTCATAAATCAGTGATGTTTGTCGGTTCAAATAGGTTTGCTTGTCTGGTGGATGTTCTTGTTGTTTGGTTTGATGGCTTAGAGATTTTTCTCATATGGTTGGATTGGAAGTGGTTGGATAAAATTGATCTTGCGAAAAGCAGACTGATGTTTACCTGAAAGAGAGAGTGCTAAATGTCCAACTGTTCGGAGTGGTAGTGTCCCCACCGTGGTTCGTTTGCATTGTTTGAGGGCTTATCTCCTAAATAATATGGGTTAATTCAGCTGAAATTGCGTGAAGCTAGAGAGAGCATTACAGTTGAAAATTGAAATAGATGGATGTTTGAGTATTGCAGCATATTTTTCGCTGATTTTTTCCCGTGTTGCTTGCTTATTGTCATTTTCCAGTCTCAACCAATTTGGGATGTTAATCTCTTACTTGTGTTGAATGAAAAAAAATAAGTTTTTAGCCTTAGAATCACGCCTTTTAGGAGGTTTGTTTATCTTTTAAGATTTAAATTCATGTATTTATTTGTTTGCTATTTACCCAGGAGGTACACATTAAAAAGTCAGTAGATGGCTTGCCACCTGATGCTTTGTAAATCATGTTGTTCTTGTTTTCCATCTTGTTAAAAGCACTACATTTGAACTTAGAATGCTGGACCTCTACTCTTTGGCATTGGCTCTAGTACATGCCTAATAAGTTACTATTGTTAATTTTCTCTAATCTGCAATGAATATTTTGTCTGAACTTCTTTCCCTATCGACTAGCAAGTAACATCTTAGCTGATAAAACTTGTGTAGAAATGTGATATGATTCTGAAAAAAATTATGCTGCTGTTTAATTACAGACTGGCCCACTTGCAGCTTACTACAAGCTACCTCTCAATCGAGTGGTCGTGGTATGATTTCTCATCTTGTTTTTCCTTTCATGTTTGGTTCCTTGACTACGTTTTGCTCTTCATCTTTATTCTGTGTATTGTGGTTGTAGTTCCATGATGACATGGATTTACCATGTGGGGTGCTGCGGCTTCATGACAAAGGAGGCCATGCAAGCCATAATGGGTATGCATTTAGAAATTGTGTACTTCGTCCAGAACTGTCACAAAGATGCTTTAGTAGCTCATTCGAATGATGCTATAGAGTTGGTTCATTATGATAAACAGTCCATGTAGAGGGTTTTGGGCACATTCATATGTTTTTTGTGTTTCCCTTATGTTTGAGTCTATGTCATGGCAGGTTTTTTTGGCTTTATGAATGAGATAGAAACATGGTGGTTCCTGTAGCCCCACCCGCTTTTTATGTGTTTCCCTTATGTTTGAGTTTGTCATGGCAGGTTTTCTTAGCTTTATGAACGAGATAAAATGTGGTGGTTCCTGTAGCTATGTCTTCTATTTAAAAAAAAATCCACCCCACCCTTTATCTGTGTTCTTGGTTGCTGCTTGAAGGTTTACAAATAGAACTCCTGACTTCCCCCTGGAATACCATCATATACATATAGGCCACTGAGCGGGTGGTCTCATGGACTTGATGCTTTCATGTTTTAGGCTTCTAGCTGCATAAGTTTTTCTTGTAATTCTACTAGGGTTTTCTTTTTGACAAGGAACTATTTCATCTAGAAAGAAAGATGCATACACTGTTCTTGAAAAAAGGTCAAAAAAATTCATCCAGCACAAGGAGCATCCAAAAATTGCAGAAAGAACAAAACATAGTAACAAAAAGACAGGATCATCGTCAAGTACAAAAGCATTGCCTCTGAGCATCACTAAACTACGTTGGCCCGTGCCCTTGTGCGGATTTTTCCCACTACAATAGCCCCCCCTCAACTTTTTTTTTTGAACTGGAAGATATTTCTATATATAAAAAAACCCTCAAAGAGGCGTCAACATTACAAATGCTAGAGAGGGTAGGAGGTGGGTTGGAAACCCAATCAAAAGGCAAACTGCCTTTGAGAAAATTTGTGGCTATCCAGTGAACTGCCCTATTACAATTTCTACGGACCCAAGAGAAAGAAAAAAGAGCACTCGAAGAACACTTTCTAATATCATCTACAATTGTAGCACACTCCCAAGGAGGTACATTTTCGGTAGAGCAAAGCTTGATGATGGTCTGATTGTCACTCTCAATGGTGGCCTCCTTGATGGGGTTAGCAGAGAGGAGGGAACCTGCCAAACAAACAGCAAGTGCCTCCCCTTGAAGGATTGAAGTGGCCTGAACCAAGCATGCTTGTCCATCTAGAATATTGCCTTTGTCATCCCTAAGAAGTGCTGCAATTGCTGCCTTAGAAGTTCCAGGTTTCACTGCCGCATCACAATTGACCTTAACCATTCTCTCACGAGGGGAAGTTCAGCCAGTATCATCCTCAATACGATTGACAAGCTGTCTTGGATTCGTGCAAGTTTTCTCGCAATCCTTGAACTCTTTCCACATAAAAGACGCCTTAGCCAACACAGTTTTAGGGTCAACTGGAATACCATTTAAAACCCAATCATTCCCTGCTTTCCAAACATGCCAAGCCAGGACAATTCGTCTGCTCAAAGTGTCATTGCAATCTAAAGCTGAATTTAAATGTTCCATGACTGAAATGGACCATTTCATGACAGACGAGATCACCAAGGTATCCACTTTGTAATTTAAATTACTGCCAAACCACACTGCTTTGGTCCAGTCACACCGAAAAAGAAGGTGTTCAATAGACTCAGTTTCCTTGCAGCATATAGAACATAAAGGAGAGGGGCTGCACTTACGCTTGTGAAGGTTCTCTTTAGTAGCTAGAAAATTGCAGCACACCCTCCACCAGAAATGTTTGAGCTTAGGAGGGATCTTCAGAGTCCAAATAAATTTCCAAAGGCTTTTAGGGGGTTCAAAAGAGGATGAAGCTTTAAGGGGGAGTTTAGCATTGTGCTCAGCTAAAGCAAGATGATAGCCTGATTTCACCGAATAGACGCCATTTGTATTTGGGTGCCAGATGAGTAGTCCACTTTCCCATGTTGGGATATAGGAATGCTAAGAAACTAAGACTCGGAGTTCCCTTTCTTTCCACGTTTTTGACCTGTGATCAATGACTTCCTGGACCAAATTCACCGTGCAATCAGGAGGTCTAGCAGAGTGTATTTTGTAGTCCTTTGAGAAGTGTACCCAACTATCCTCCCAGAAATGGATCCTGGACCCGTCTGCAACTTGCCATCGAATACCTTTCATCAATAACTCTCTGCCTTGGATGATACTAGACCAAGCCCAAGATGGGTGTCTATCTTTGCCCGCATGTAGGAAGTCAGTATGTGGAAAATAAAGCCCTTTCATGAATCTCCCCCAGTGTGAGTTTGGATTAATTAAGAGCCTCCAACTTTGTTTTGCAAGCATGGCAAGGTTGAATGATCTGAATTCACGGAAACCCAGCCCCCCATGAAGTTTAGACTGCGTAGCTCTATTTCATGAAGTCCAATGGATGCCCTTTCTTTATGGGTCTCCTCCCCACCAAAAATTAGCAATGTAGGCGTTGAGTTTGTCACAAAATTTCTTAGGAAGAGCAAAACATGCCAGGGCATAGGATGGAATGGCTTGTACCACATATTTGATCATCACCTCTTTTCCCGCTTGATTGAGTTGTTTTCTGTAAGTTTTCTGAGAGATGGAAAACTGACGTATATTACTGAATTTCTGAATAAATAAACCTAGACTATTACATGGTTTAAATAGGAGAAAACCTAACACTAAAAAGGAAAATATAAAGCCTGAAAAGGAAAAGATTACAAGGGCCTAAAATGGCAACGATTACAAGGCAAGATCACGATTCTATGTGATCAACGCAATCTGCCCTAAAAGATTACAGTAGATACACGGAGATACATTAACACCCCCCCTCAAACTCAGGATGCGTAAGCAGAGAGCATCGAGAGTTTGCCAAGGAGAAAGCGAAAACGAGCAGTAGTGTGAGTCTTCGTGAAGAGGTCTGCCAACTGCAGTGTAGAAGAGACGAAGGGTAAAGTGATGGTATCAGATTGAAGATGTTGGCGAATGAAGTGGCAATCAATTTCAATGTGCTTAGTGCGCTCATGGAAGACCGAGTTGTGGGCTATCTGAATGGCACTCTTATTATCACAATAAAGAGGCGTGGGGGAAGGGACAGAAACACCCATATCAGAGATAAGCCAGCGAAGCCACACAAGTTCAGACGTAGCCTGAGCCATAGCACGATATTCAGCTTCAGCGGTGGAGCGAGCAACAACAGATTGCTTTTTACTCCGCCAGGAAATAAGAGAATCACCGAGGAAAACACATAGACCGGAGGTAGATTTGCGATCACTAATATCCCCAGCCCAATCAGCATCGGCATAAGCATGAAGTGTCAAACTAGATGTAGAAGAGAGCAGAAGACACTGATGAAGAGTACCACGAACATAACGGAGGATGCGTAATAGAGCTGCCCAATGTGTAGACCGAGGAGCAGAGACAAATTGACTAATAATATGAACAGCATAGGTAATATCCGGGCGAGTCACAGTAAGATAAACCAGACAACCGACCAATTCACGGTATTCCGTAGGATCCTCAAGAGGAACACCATCCGAAGCAGAGAACTTGGCATGAAGTTCAAGGGGAGTATCAACAGTCTTGGTGTCAGTGAGATGAGCACGATGAAGAATATCAGAAGCATACTTGGACTGCCCCAGAAGATACCCCTGAGGAGAAGAAGCAACCTCAATGCCAAGAAAATACCGAAGAGGGCCCAAGTCTTTCATTTCAAACTCACGGAAGAGATGTTGTTTGACGTCACTAATGGCGGCAGTATCAGAACCGGTGATGATCATATCATCAACATAGAGCAACAGAAGAACCAGACCATGGGAGGTATGGCGAAGAAAGAGAGCAGAGTCATGCATACTTGGCTTGAAGCCAATCTGAAGAGCCACAGCTTGAAATCGGGCATACCAAGCGCTAGGGGACTGTTTCAAACCATAGAGAGCCCGACGTAAGTGACAAACAGTACCGGAGGGATGAGAGAAGCCAGGAGGAGGACGCATATAAACCTCTTCAGAGAGAAAACCATTGAGAAAGGCATTCTTCACATCCAACTGAGAAAGAGGCCATTGGTTCACAGCAGCAACAGAGATCAAGGTGCGAACAGTGGTCATTTTAGCGACGGGAGCAAAGGTCTCCTCATAGTCAATGCCATACTCCTGAGAGAAACCTTTAGCGACTAGGCGAGCTTTGTACCGTTCCAAGGAGCCATCAGAATGAGTCTTGACCTTGTAGACCCATTTGCAACCGATAAGATTCTTGCCAGGCGGGAGTGGAACCAACTCCCAAGTGTGATTTTGAGCAAGAGCAGTGAGTTCAGCATTCATGGCATCCACCCAGTTGGGATCCTGACAAGCTTCTTTATAGGACCTAGGCTCGAAATAAGTGTGAATCCGAGAAAGAAATGATTGGTATGAAGAGGAGAAACAAGTATTAGAAAAATCATATTTTACCGGAGGATGACGATCACGGGTAGGATACCGGCGAGCAGGCAGATCAGGATCGTCAGAGGCAAATTGAGGAGCAGTAGGAGAAGTGGTGAGCTCTATATCTTCAGAGTCATTTTGACGGCGGGTGTAGACTTGAGTGATGGGAGGGCGGTGATGAGGAGCTATAGAAATATCAGATACCTCAAGAGTAGAGGTATATTCGTCAGTAGGCACATCTACAGGAAATGGGTCAATACAGAGTAAATCTTCCTTAGCTACATGAGTAGTTTTGGGAGGAAGAGTGAAATATGGAAGACGCTCTAAGAAGACGACATGCCTAGAGACATACAGCTTTTTGGTGACAGGATCATAACACCGATAGCCTTTCTGATTAATGCCATATCCCAGAAAAACCCCTAAGACACAACGGGCGCTGAGCTTAGTGCGATCTTTCTTGGGAAGAAGCACAAAACAAGTGGAACCAAACACCTTAAGAAGAGAGTAATTGGGAACCTGACCATAGAGCTGCTCATAAGGAGAGCGACCTGAGAGAAGAGGAGTGGGCATCCGATTGAGAAGATAGGTTGCAGTGAGAACAGCTTCTCCCCAATAAATAGAGGGAACAGAGGATGATAAGAGCAAAGACCGAGCAGTATTAAGAAGATGACGATGCTTTCTTTCAGCTTTGCCATTCTGAGCAGGAGTATCAGTACATGAAGACTGATGGATAGTCCCATGGGTGTCTAGAAATTTTTCAAACTCAGAAAGTGAGTATTCCCCACCCAAGTCAGACCGAAGAATTTTAATAGACGCAGAAAATTGAGTTTGGACCATAGCATGAAAACTTTGATAAATTTTAAAGAAATCAGATTTATGCGTCATTAAGTACACCCATGTATACCGACTAAAATCATCCACAAAAGAAACATAGTAAACAAAACCACCTCTTGCAACAACTGGGGAAGGACCCCATAAATCAGTATGAACAAGCTGAAAGGGAGAAGTAGAAACAAAAGAACTTTTATTAAAAGGTAAAGCAGTCATTTTAGCCAATTTACAACCACTGCAAGCAGAAATATCACTAATAGGAATATTTCCCAAATGACCAAATTTAACCAAAAGTTTCAGACGCTCACTAGACAAATGTCCTAATCTAGAATGCCAAAGATAAAAGGGAAAAGATTTATTATCTAAACGAAAAGATGACGCAGCAGTGGAAGAAGACTCTGGTGGGATATGCAAATGCTCCAGGATATAGAGATCACCAACTCTACGGCCTGCCCCAATCTGCTTCCTGGAATCCCGATCCTGCACAACACAACCAGAAGAGGAAAAGATAACATCAAAACCAGAATCAGACAACTGGCTAATAGAAAGCAGACTCAATGTCAACTGAGGAACATAAAAGACATTAGGAATAGATAGAGAAGAAGATGTAGTAGGGAGGATAGATCCAATAGAGACAACTTGCATTGGAGAGCCATTGGCAGTAGAAATACTAATAGGAGAAACAGGAGACATACAATGACTAAGAAGAGACAAATCAGGAGTCATATGATGAGAGGAACCAGAATCAAATAGCCAGGTGGTGGGTAAGATACCTGTGCTGTAAGCACCATGCAAACCTGAAGAGGTAGTAGTCAGGGCAGAAGCTTGGGAAGGATTTCCCTAAATGGCTGCCATATAAGCCTGATACTGCTGAAATTGCTCAAAATCAAACGGAGGTGGAGGAGGAGTCCCGCTGGAGGAAGATGTTGCCAAGGCTGCAGGAGGGCGAGAATGCTGCTGTGATGGTCGACGAGCTGAAGAATTAGTTGACTGAGAAGCATGGCGTCCCTTAGGCTGGAGACGTTTAGGGCACGCATGCTTCCAATGACCCTTCTCATGACAATAGCTGCACTCATCCACGGGTGTCTGAGACCAATTGGGCTTGGGCTTGCCCGTAGACTGGATAAGATGTGAGGCTGGAGTGGGCAACAGAGATGTTGAAGGCGAGTGGGCTGAAGCAGACGGAGTAGCAAAAACTGACTGTGAACCAGGAGAAGCCATACTAGCCACTTTGAACCGGGTTTCTTCTGCAATAAGTTCATGAACAGCTGCATCCACAGAAGGTAGAGGAACACGGTGCAAAATTGCCCCGCGAAGGGGCTCAAATTGAGCTCGAAGAGGCATAAGGAACTGGACCAACCTCCGTTGCTCACAATACTCAATAAGCTCAGGCTGCGAACGTAAAGTAGCGGGTTCCATGCAAGCTAACTGATCCCAATAAGTAGTCATTTCATTATAGAACTCTTGAATAGTTTTATCAGCATGGGTTGCACTACGAATAGACCACTCAAGTTCATACTGTTTTGCAAAATTGGATTCAAGATACATGCCTTTCAGGTAATCCCAAACTTTCTTAGATGTGTCATACTTTGAAAAATTCATCCCAATACTTGGTTCTACGGAGTTGTGAAACCAAGTAAGAATTTGTGCATTTTCTACTGTCCATTTTTCTAGTGCAGTTGCATAATTCTCAGCTTTTGGGTCAGATGGACACAGTGTTGACCCATCGACGTGTCCCCACATCCCTTTACCAACCACAAAATTTTTCATCACATTTGCCCAGTAAGAATAATTGTTACCAGTCAGACGGACACTAATAAACTGATTTTTATCCATCATGCAGGACACAATGAGTTTTCTGAAAAGATCTGTGTGAAAAACAAATACCCAATACTACTTAAGTTGAGAGAGAGAGAGAACAGAGTCACCAGAGAGATACGGGCAAAACACCAGTAACCAAAGAGAGAACAGAGCACCAGAGTTCAGATCTGGCCTAGAACATCAACACCAAGAATGCCCAGTAGATAGCAGAAGTCTGAGATGGCTGGAGATGACTCGTCGGAGACACCAGAGGTCTGACGTGGTCTATACCGAGATCGGAGATGGCTGGAGATGATTCGCCGGGGACACCAGAGGCCTAACATGGTCTATACCGAGGTCGCCTGAGGTCCGACGTGATCTAAGGGTCGTCGGAGGTGGTTGTCGAAGTTCAGTGGGGTCCGGCGAGCCTCGATGATGTCGGAAAGGCAGAGAAGTGGCAGATCTGGTATGTCAGAACAAATCAGAGGTTTGTCGAGGGCCAGGGATGCTCGTCGGAAATCTGATTGGTCTCGTCAGTGGTCGGTGATGGCTGAGAGAGCACTGAACAGGGGTAACGAAGCAAACCCAGAAGTTTCTGGACTACCCAAGGTTTGTCGGTGATCACAGAGAAGTAGAGACGAGACGAGAGAGATAGAGACGAGACTGGCGAGAGAGAGGGAAGAGGAGGGAGATGCTGATCGACTATGGCAGAAGGTCGAACCAGCTCTGATACCATGTAAGTTTTCTGAGAGATGGAAAACTGACGTATATTACTGAATTTCTGAATAAATAAACCTAGACTATTACATGGTTTAAATAGGAGAAAACCTAACACTAAAAAGGAAAATATAAAGCCTGAAAAGGAAAAGATTACAAGGGCCTAAAATGGCAACGATTACAAGGCAAGATCACGATTCTATGTGGTCAACGCAATCTGCCCTAAAAGATTACAGTAGATACACGGAGATACATTAACAGTTTCCATCCCTGAAGCTTGAGGAGTGTTCTTTCTAGGAGAAAATTGTATGCTTCCACCTTAGACCGACCCAAAAATGCAGGTGATCCCAGATATTTGACTGATCGGCTCAGATGGGGCATACCTATGAAGTCACATAACTCCTGCTTGAGATCAGAGGGAGTATTTGAAGAGAAGCAAACTCCCGATTTGTTGAAATTGATAAGTTGTCCCGAGGCAGAATTATAAATCTCCAAAATCTCCAAAATGTGACCACATTCCTCTTTATTGGCTTTTAGAAAAAGGATGGCATCATCCGCAAAAAAGAGATGCGGCAGGATAGGGCAAGAGGGTTTAAGTTTAATACCTGAAAGTCTTAGGTCCGCCACTCCTTTTGATAAGAGTTTAGAAAGAACATCGATGACCAGCAAGAATAGGTAAGGGGATAGTGGATCCCCTTGGCGTAGGCCACGAGATGGAGTTACTGATGCTTGTTTCTCCCCATTAGCAAAGATGTGGAATTTTACTGTCGAAACACATTGCATAACCCATCACACCCAGGTTTCGTGGAAACCCATTTTGACCAACACCGCTTCCAAGAAGTCCCATTCAACCCTGTCATAAGCTTTGTTGAAATCCAAACTTATAGCCATGCTAGTGTGTCCCCCTCTTCTATTGATCTTCATTTGATGAAAAGCTTCATTCGCAATGATTATACTGTCCTGAATGAGATGTCCAGGGACAAAAGCAGACTGCTGTGGTGAAATGATATCTCCCAAGAGGGGTTTAAGACGATTGGCCAGCACCTTTGTAACAATCTTAAGGCTCAGGCTGCAAAGAGAAATAGGGTGGAATTGATTGAGCATTTCAGGTGCAGGAGTCTTCGGAATCAGGACAAGGTTAGTGACATTCAATTCCTTAAGAAGGAAACCCGATTCAAAAAAGTTTCTAACAGCTGATATGGTTGAGGATTTAACTGTGTCCCAATAGGATTGGTAGAAAAAACCTGGAAATCCATCCGGCCCGGGCGCCTTAAGAGCTCCTAATTGGAAAACAGCAGTTTCAATTTCAGCATCAGTCACCATACGAGTTAGAGAGGCATTCATAGATTGGGAAATAATTGGATCAATAACAGATAAAGCTTCAACCATAGTCCTGCTGTCACTGCTCTGAAATAAGTTGGAGAAATAGTGACCCAATTGGCTATTGATTTCACTCTCGGATTCAAGCCAAGTCCCATTATCATCCTTAAGCCTCAAGAGTTGGTTCCTCTGCCTCCTTTGAATCATGGTAGCATGGAAAAACGAAGTATTCCTGTCCCCGTAAGAAAGCCAACGAACTCTAGATCGTTGATGATAGAACATCTCCTCCCTATCAAGGAGAAGTTCAATTTCGCTTTGGATTTGTTGCTGTTGAGAATCCAGGGTCTCCGAATAAGCACAAGCTTGAATTGAAGCTAGTTGATCTCTCAGCAAATTCAGCTTCAACTTGTTATTCCCAAATTCCTCCTTGCTCCAAGAAATAAGTTTGCGATGACAAGATTTCAATTGTTGTACATGTTGGAACATCCTTGATCCCGGGACTGTAATCAACCAAGCAGAGCCTATGACATCCTTGCAGTTAGGATGAGTTGAGCACATGGACTCAAATTTAAACAATTTTGGGATCTTTTTTAATGGAAGGGTAAGGTTGATGAGGAGAGGGCAGTGGTCTGAGCCAAGGACGATGTCATGGAAAACCTGGGCTTTACGAAACTTTTGTCTCCATTCAACAGTAGCCATTGCTCTATCAATGCATTCCCGGATATTAGCTTCACCCCTTTGGTTGTTGGTCCAAGTATAGGCACTGCCTTTAAATTCCAGATCCATCAAATTGCACTCCGATATAACATTTTGAAAATTCTCAATACGACTGCTACTGTAAGGGGGCCCCCCTTGTTTCTCTGTAACCGAGCCAATTTCATTAAAATCACCAACACACATCAGGGGTAATTGGTTTTCTTTGGCCATTCTGATGAACTCCTTCCAGAAAAGTGATCTATCATTGCGTTTTGGGGGGGCATAGACAAAGGTGGTAGCCCAAACAAAATTATGAGTACTGGAAGAGAGAACAGCTCTAATAATTTTTTTGATTTTTTCCGAATGACGATGTCTACCTCATCAGTCCACCATAGCGCTAAGCCTCCAGACGTGCCCTCTGGATTGACATAGCAATTATTCGTAAAATGGAGGCTTCTCCGGATACGTTCAAAGCACAGCTTGTTTATTTTTTGTTTCCATGAGAAAGACCACCATAGGGCGATGGGTCGAGCACAACCCTCGGAGGATTTGGAATGTCAGGGGTCGCCCCAACCCCTGCACATTCCAGCTGATCATCAACATTGAGGTGGTGGTTGTTTAGGGCCAGCCACAGAAGCCCGTCCAGGAGAAGAGTAAGGAGAGGAGTGGTTACCTCTACGGCGGGGTAAGAGGTCAAAACTGCTGTCTTCCAAAAGAGATTCAGACTCCCCCATGAGAAAATCAGAGCCCATAGCAGGTAGTAATGAAAAGACATTGTGGAGCAGAGGAGGGTTTGTCAGAGTAGGGGATTTTCTGGTGTAACAAGGTCTATTGAGCTTTGTGGGGGATTTGGGTTTAGGGGGGTTAGTCAGGAACAAGTCTTGAACCTTCCACGAACGGTCCTAACCGGTCCAAAAGTATTTTTGAACTTCAAAAAACCCTTTAAATGGCCTTTTGACCATTAAAAAAACCTTCCAATAGCCTTTTTAGAGCCGCTAGACCCCATTGGACCGTCGGCTGGCCCTTCTGACATGCGGAGGGGCCGTTTGACCAGGAGCATGATCCTTCTGACGTGCGCGTGATCCAACTGGCCCGGTTTTGACCCGTCTGACCGCACGCGTGAACCTTTTGGACCGACACTTGACCCGTCTGACCTTCTTCCACAATCGTCTGGCGCGTGGACCGCGTGAACACCACCCGCACCGAGCCGACCTCACGCGCCTCCCTTTGGACGGCGCGTGAGGCTCACTGGTATAATGAAATCGGCGCGTGAGGCATTTTCCGATGTCTTACGGCCAAGTTCTTGGTACGTCCGTAATCGTCTTCTCGCGGCGAACAAAACACCATGGTTGAATCTCATTTCCGATCTAGTTTAACCCAAACCCAGGCTAAAAAATCACTCGGCTCCGGTGAACCTGCTTCTAACCGACCGTGTGAGCTCCTCCGGTGACCCAATCGGTCAATCTAGCTACCGTTGAGTTCGTCTCAACGAGAGGAACAAAACCTCATCTTCAAAATTTGCACCCGGTCTCTCTGAATGAGATCGAATGCCTACAAACCGTCCCCTTCTTCAACCACCTTCCGCCGCCTTCAAACCGTCCGTGAGGGCTATTCCGACCACCAAAACCGACGTGCTACCCACCATAGCGCTCGTCTCAGTGAGGCCCACAACCCTTGCTGGTCCGATCAAGTCCTTGAACGACTTTGATCGCAACCCAGACAAATTGTCCCCTTGTTCTTCAAAACCGCCAGGAAACCACCAAGAACTGATCTGAAAATCCTCCATCACCACCTGAGAACCACCATGAAAACACCAAAAACTAGATCCCAGCAGCCACACCAATTGTGGGGGGTGAATTCACCGGTGGATCATCATCGGGTGAGCCGACTTCCTCCTCGTCCGACTTGCACACGTAGCAACCCGTTAGAGCCCCACCAGCCTCTTGCAGGCGGGCACTCCGACGGTCAAGTCAGCCACTAGAGAGAGAGAGAGAGCCAATATAGAGAGTAATTTAGATCTAGAAGAGTGTGTCCATACCTTTAGGGTCTATCCCTTAGTATTTATAGTCTCCCATGTGTTTGCTCTCCAAGTTAAACATGCTCACACACGTGCGATGACATCATCTCTTAATACACTGGGCCCATGGCCCCAAGTGAGTCTCTTAGACACGTAAGGGTGACGCCGCCTCATCACGTCGGCTCGTGCCCTTGTGCGGATTTTCCCCACTACAGCGGGTTCTCAACCCGGGGGAAACCATTTGAACACTGAAGGAGGGCGATAAATACAGAATGGAGCTCGGTTCACCAGGGGTATTACAGATTCGACCTGAGCTGAAAGATTTCCTCAACCTCTCGCCGGCCACAATGCTTAACGCCGCCGTTAGGCCTCCGCCGCCACTGCGTGCCATTGCACCTCTTTCTTCTTTGATTTTTATTCCTCTGGTCTTACTCTCTCTCTCTCTCTCGCTCTCACCCATTACAAACGAAAATCAAAGAAAAAAAAGAGAAGAGAGAGAAAGAGAGGAAGACCAGAGGAATAAAGATCAAAGAAAAGAGAGGAGAAATGGCACGCGGTGGCGGCGGAGGCCTGACGGCGGCGTTGCGCATTGTGGCCGGCGAGAGGTTGTGGAAGTCTTTCAGCCTAGGTCGAATCTGTAATACCCTGGTGAACCGAGCTCCATTCCATACTTATCGCCCTCTTTCAGTGTTCAAATGGTTTCCCCCGGGTTGGGAACCAGCTGTAGTGGGAAAAATCCGCACAAGGGCACGGGCCGACCTGATGAGGCGGCGTCACCCTTACGTGTCTAAGTGACTCACTTGGGGCCATGGGCCCAGTGTATTAAGGGATGATGTCATCGCACGTGTGTGAGCATGTTTAGCTTGGAGAGCAAGCACATGGGAGGCTATAAATACTAAGGGATAGACCCTAGAGGTATGGACACACTCTTCTAGAGCTAAATTACTCTATATTGGCTCTCTCTAGTGGCTGACTTCGGAGTGCCCGCCGACAAGAGGCCGGTGGGGCTCTAACGGGTTGCTACGTGTGCAGGTCGAACGAGGAGGAAGTCGGCTCACCCGAGGAGGATCCACCAGTGAATTCCCCACACACACAATCACCATTCACCTTACCAAACTTCGTCATCAACTTGTTTGAGTGTGGGTTATCAAAACTTTGAGTGAAGTAGCTCATTCATTAAAGTTGTCCCAAATATTTCAAAACATGGAAACAATGTGTCATCACACAACATGCTACAACAAATGGATTTTGCCTTGCTCCGTCAAGGATTACTTGACAAAAAAACTGGTGTTCATGGCGCTTGGAGGGTCCGGCTCAAATTTGTAACCATCATTTTTTTCAATCTCCTGTCGTTTGGGCCAACTTACGCATAACTTGACTAAGTATTGGGAGACCACTTCCATTGTTCACTAGCAGGGGGGCCACTTTGAGTCAGGGCAAAACCCGTATGGATTGGGCCTACAAGCATTGATAGTGTGTAGGAGGTTTTGAACCTAAGACCCTGGAGGGACCAAACCCCCAAATCCCAAGCCTTGACCACTAAGCCAACCCCTTTGAGTTTGTTCGTTTCGTCATTTGTTATATGTCTGGTTTTCTCAAAAGGACTGGAATTTGAAATAGGCCATAACATAATAAACCAAACCAAACTTGACTGAGACAAGCCTTGGGTCTCAATCAATTGAGATTGGCTACATGAATCCGTTTTCTCCATTGATCTTAAATTCTTATTAGAGTTGCATGCCGGTATCGTCCAATACTCCGCAGTTGGACAGGTTCTTCTCCTAGGAGACTTCAATGGCCGTACGTTTGCTCGAGGGAAGTTGTATCCACAATAGGATTTGTGTTGCAAGGATCTAACAGGGTTTCTACATGGCGTAAATTGTAAGACCTTTGAGAGAGAGACTTGTGTGAGATGCGAATTAATTTGGGTTCAACCATACAACCCTAAAAGAAGAGCAATACACCTTCCACATTTTCTGTTTTGTGGATGCTTAAATATACTGTGTTTCTTCCATCTGTGCTTAAATATACCTGGGTTGAGGAATAATGGGGGAAGTTACCCAAGTGCTGCTGCAAGTTTGTTTTGCAGAAACAGGAGCAAGTTAATGATGTGTGGTGTTTGTGGGCCAACAAGGTAACATACATATGAGCCATGGGGTTAGAGTTGGTAGCTGAAATGATAGCTTTATCTGGAACTGGGCATCTATGGTGAGGGGCCAAACTATGGTAGAAGTGCTAACAAGGGCAATGTTCTTGGGATACTCAGGGTGGTATATTGGATAGTTATTGTCCCCACTAAACCTGTTATCATTTCACCATTGGGGGGAATTCTTTTAATGTAAAATGTGAATGGATCCATTACGTTCTTGTCACTCAATTGTTTATATTTGGAAGCCCACTTTTGAGTTTTGACCCATATCCTGTGTTTTATGAACATATGCCCCTCTTATTTATGATGGGAACCCTGGACAGTTTTCGGACCATTTTGATATAATCGAACAATTAATTTCCTCCTCTGAGTAACATGTAGATTTATGCTCCAGATTTGTGTTTTATAACCAAATGCGTCAGGATATTGTAAATGGTCTAGAAACTTACCACGCAAGGTTTGCATTTATTATCCATGTGATATTTTCATTGGATGATTATTATGGGTAAATATTTTGGTAAATGCTACCATAAGCAGATGCATCCCACAGGTTTATGCATGCATATCGTCATAGATCCTTTTAATGCATGAAAGTAAGAGATCCATTTATGTAGTCATAGAACCTAGAATGCCAATGCATGTGGTATTTATACATGAATAGTCTACGTGCGCCTTCTCTAGTAATTTTTGCTTTTGTGACAGCTGAATTGAGTTTCTTTTATTTTGCTAGGCTGAAGAGTGTAATCTATCATTTTCGCGGGATTAGAGAGTTTCCTCGTCTAAGAATTGGTTAGTTTGGAATCTCAAAGTTCCTTATTTTGTTCTCTTGCTGTAGAGTGGAGTCTATTTCATGAGTACTGATTAAGTTATATCAAATCTTTTTAGGCATTGGAAGGCCTCCCGGTCAAATGGATCCCAAAGCATTCTTGCTCCAAAAGTTCAACACCACAGCTCGAGGACGGGTAGGTATTATAGCAAAATGTGAGACAATGACTCGACTGTTTCAAAGGAAATCTCTTATTGATTGGAGCTTTCTGAATGGGAGAAGTATATTATTACTGCATACCTTGTTAGGCATTCCTAGAGCTTGTCTCAAATTCCTGAAAATGTTGAATACCACCTATCAAATCTTCCACTTTTAAATTTCTTCGATCCATCTTGTGGTGTTAGATTCTGATTCGAACAGATTGTACCGTTTAACCTTTTGTTAGGCTTACAAAATCCGAATTGGCCAATGATGAGATAAGTTTCTTATCAGCAGAGTTTGCTTTTTTTCGCTGCTTTCCTTTCTTAGCGACAATAAATTTGCTGAGTGACTTCCGAACAAGTGTTTCTTTTTGGTTGCTTTCCTTTCTATCAAGTTTACTTACCATTCTTACTTTTCCTTTGAGAAAGATTGATGCTGCGTTGGAAGAGGGGGTTGGCGCTTTGAAACAGCTTATGTCCAAAGGTTTGACAGAGACTGCAAGAAGCTTCAACACCGTGCAAAAGTACAAGCACATAAGGCTCCAAACCCTCCCGTCATGAGGCGCATTGTACCAATTTTGTTCGAGTTAAAAGCCATATTGCCATGAGCTCGTAGCCTCCGTACTCTGTCTGATCATCTGTGCTGTATCCTCCAAGTACCCGTGTTTATGTTTGGAAGTGTATTAGTTCTTGGTATGCTTGATCTTATTTTTGTCGTAAGGTTTTTTGCCGGTGCTAGTTTTCTGATTTCGTTTGTATGAATATGTAAGCTAATCTCTATCCGGATCTTGCTTTATCTATATATTGAGGTTCTACATTTAAAAAAAAAAAAACATTTATGGGATGCGACTTGTGAGGAGCAGTCAATTTTTGCAACCGGTAGCGAACATATAAAACCTGGAATTTTTTAACCGAGTATATGTACCAGTAAGTTCTAAAAGGGGGTGTTCTACTAACTCAGTTTTTTGAAAAAACTGGGTTTTCGCGGTTTTTTTATGTGATGTGTTGTGAGAGAATGACTTGTCTTGGTGTTTGGAAAAAACAGTTTTTTGTTAGTGGAACACCCCCTAAAGTGTACCGGTTGGAATGTAGACAATTGGTTTGTATTAGGGCTGGCTCATGGCATAAGTCAATGAAGCCACCGCTTCGGATCCCCGAAAAATGTAAAAAATAGGGGCTCCCAAACATGTAGGCCTCCTATATATTATAATAGTTGTTTATTTTTGGATGAATATATGTTTAAATTTGTACAATGATAAATATTTTGTAAGAGTTTTTTATGAAGATATGTGTTCGAAAAATTTATTATGCAAAGTACATGGAAGCCCTCGTCCAATGAGTCCGTTTCAGGAGTTTTGAAGCCGGCACTGGTGTGTATGTTTGTATGCAGCTTGAAACACAATTAAATGTACTTACGTTGTTGGAACATAGGAGCAGCAATTAGTGCGAAGACAGTGAAGATTTAACCCAAATGATGCATTTACAGCTTAGAAAAAGATTAGCAAAATGGAACAAATTATGAATTTAGCAAATTAGTAGTTCCTAAAAACTAGAAAAGCCAGCAAAAGAATCCAAACACTAGGTTAAGCACTGGAGAGAGATATTCGCCGGAACTACGTCACCCGCTCGCAAGAATAAGCATAAGTTACTAGTAGCATCTGGGTTCGTAAGAAGGTTGTGTTCGAATGCTTTATATAAAATGATACAAACACAACATTGGAAGTAAAGAAAATGATGGAAAGAAGAGGGGAAAAAAAAAATGATTGAATCACAAATATTTAAGGACAATTCATAAAAATGGCATAAAGGGAGCTGCAAAATGAATATCAGGAAAACAATCCAAAAACTCTAAATTTAAAGTTACAAATAAAGGAAATATGGCAGCCTCGCCTTCTCAAAGTCATCAACCCAACAAATGAAGAAAACAAAGCCAGAATGAACGGTTGCAAGCTTCATCTCCCCCAGAAGTAAAAAGTAGTTTCTTTCAACATATCTATGTTCATGCGCAATCAAAAGCATTTTCTATGCACAATTGACGGTCCAGACTCATCGTACTCTGCCTTTGCTATCCACATCTGTACTCAACCAAGCAAAAGGTTGGATCCGAAATCAAATTTTTCACAAGAAAAATTATTACTAATACAATTTAGTATACTTAAAAGAGTCCAGTAAAAATAATTAGGTAGAAACATATGGTACGTCGAATCTTCCAAACATACAAAATTCAGTTCCACACGCTTGACACTCATGTTTCGCATGTTAGTTGGATATTTACCAGGCGAACGTTCTTGATAATAGGAGTATATGATTTTTCCATGAAATATGCAAAGAACTCTTTCTTTCTTTCTTTTTTTGAAAGGGCGTAGAACCAGGGCCGACCCAAGGGTTTGGAGTGCCTTAGGCCTAGTCTAAAAATTGTGCCCTAAGAGTACAACACTTAAATAAAATTTCAGTTACAATTACAATACGAGAAAGCCAAAATAAATAAAGTTCTACTACAAGGATCTGATATCCTTCTCCCTTCATGTTACTATAGATAGTTGGGTGGGTTTTTTTTTTTTTCTTTCTGAAATTAGATAGTTGCTGGTTGACACAAGCAAAATTGGACACAAGCAAAAAGTCCCAAACAAAAAAAGGTGGAAGGGGAAATAACGCGAAGAAAACCAGTAAAAAGTGTCTATAAACATTTGGATTCTAAGTTCTATCAACCTTTTAATGAACCAAACTATTGTTGAAAATTTTGCTGAAATGGCATGCACAGGGGATGACTTAAATGATGTTGACATAGAAGGCCTAATTTCAGAGTTTGTTTAGGTTACTTAAGACCAGGTTTTGATCCCGGATCAAGTATATGCCTTTCTTTCAAGGATTTCTATAGCCTAAAGGCCCAATGGTCATTATAATTGTTTAGGCCATTTTGTAAGTAAGATTGGGTCTTTTTTACCTTTTTATTGGGTAAAAAAGAGTCCTATTCAAGCCTATTATCAAAAAATGTGGTAGTGCCAAAAAATTTGGCCTTTTTGGAGTGCCCAAGGCCCAGGCATCTAGGGCCTGGGCCGACCCTGCGTAAAACTCATCTATATTATGCATGACGTGCCCTAAAACAGTCAAATTTACCATGAAACCAGGCAAATTAGATCAAATATGACACAAACCCGACACCACCCAAGTCCATGTAAAATAGTTAGAAACTAGCCAAGGGGCCACTGACAAAGAAAGGGCAGCATGAAAAGAATAAGCATCAAAATAAGAAAGATACAAAACCTGCTGAAAGGTGCTGAGAGATGCCAAGATGGATCCTCCTATCCAAACACTGTACTTCCTCTCAGGTGGGGCCACAACCTTGATCTTCATACTACTTGGGGCTAGAGCGGTAATTTCCTTGCTCATTCTATCAGCAATGCCCGGAAACATGGTCGAACCACCACTGAGCACAATGTTTCCATAGAGATCTTTTCTGATATCCACATCACACTTCATGATAGAATTATAAGTGGTCTCGTGAATTCCCGCCGCTTCCATTCCAATCATCGATGGCTGGAAAAGAACCTCGGGGCACCGGAAACGCTCCGCGCCAATGGTGATCACTTGGCCATCGGGAAGCTCGTAGCTTTTCTCAACTGAGGAGCTTGTTTTGGAAGTCTCCAGCTCTTGTTCATAGTCTAGGGCAATGTAAGCGAGCTTCTCCTTCATGTCCCTCACGATTTCCCGCTCTGCTGTAGTCGTGAAGGAGTAGCCGCGCTCAGTAAGGATTTTCATCAAAGCATCGGTAAGATCGCGGCCAGCCAAGTCAAGACGAAGGATGGCGTGTGGGAGTGCGTATCCTTCGTATATAGGGACCGTATGGCTCACACCATCGCCAGAGTCCAGCACGATTCCTGCACAGAGTACGAGTATCAAATTGTTGTTGGTTACTACGTAAAGAAAACTTTGATGGAGTTTCCATTTGCGTATGCTCCATGGATTGTCACATTTGGAAATCGAAATACCATATGAACAGATGAGGAAAGCAGGTCGATATTATGAAAATATTCAAAAATGCCATTGTCTGTCTAGTATAATTTCAGTAAGTGTCAGTACGTGTCGGTGGAAACCAAGGTTGTCAAATCAAGAATGTATTAGGGAAGCTCCTTCTATTGCAACTGGAAACATTGGAATTTCAAGATTCTACAAACTTTTCATCTGTCTCCTAAGAAACAGATGTTTAAGACACACAGAGTAACAAAGCAATATATTTCCCACATGGACGAGGATGCAAAGACAAACATAGAATGCATAACACTTACGGAAATTGAGAAAAAGAAGTTATTCACGAGTTATCCATGCTTAAACAAATTTAACACATTACACATTATGAGAGCATGTGAACCGAATAACTTACCAGTTGTACGACCACTAGCATATAGGGAAAGCACAGCCTGAATAGCAACATACATAGCAGGGGTGTTGAAGGTTTCAAACATGATTTGGGTCATCTTCTCACGGTTAGCCTTGGGGTTCAAAGGTGCTTCAGTAAGGAGGACAGGGTGCTCCTCTGGGGCAACTCGAAGCTCGTTGTAGAACGTGTGATGCCAGATCTTCTCCATATCATCCCAGTTGCTCACAATACCATGCTCGATTGGGTATTTCAATGTTAAGATACCACGCTTGGATTGGGCTTCATCTCCAACATAAGCATCTTTCTGGCCCATGCCAACCATCACACCAGTGTGACGAGGTCGACCGACAATGCTAGGGAACACAGCCCTCGGGGCATCATCTCCAGCAAATCCAGCCTACCAAATTGCACAACAAGTAGTTGTTTCAAATTTTACAAACTAAAAAAAAAAATAGCAAAATCAAAATGCAAACAAACGTCCTTAGGGCGGTGGTTGGTTGATTAAGTTCTTCAATATCCAAATAAAGTGTACAGAATAGGTAAATGGCTATTGACATCTCTGATATGGTATTGAATTCTGACTTCATTGGCATAATGTGGATGTGAGAGATTGCCGTTGATCAGCAGGACCGATAAAAACAAAGGAAATCACATGACACACAGCTTCCTATTCTTATCCCTTTCTATAATTTATTTACGGGTGGGGGAGCTGTTAATATCAAGCATCTACCATAGAGCTTGTATAGAAGAAACAGCGTATGATACCTTAACCATTCCTGTTCCATTGTCGCACACGAGTGGCTGAATATCCTCAGCTTCTGCCATCCTATGCTACCTCCTGAAATAGCATTGGTGAGAACAAGTATATTGAAGTAAACATTATTATTGACAGGAAATATCTTGCTTAGAACATATAAAATGTTTAAAACCTCAGTCGTACAAGAACCACAATAATAAATGAAAAACATAAACTACAATTCATATACCATTTTGACCAATGAAAATCAGTCCGTTCAAATAACAGGTTTGCTTCAGACACTAACACTGGTACCAACTATTAGGTTCCACGTATTCCATGTGAGAGAGTTTGTGCAATAGTTGGTACAAGTGATAGTGCATCTATCTTTTCTCTTCAAATAATGAGACAGGGATAAACTGGCAGCCATCTAAAATGTGATGAAAATTTTCCAAAATAGTAATTAGAGAATCCTGGATCTTGATACACCTTTTGAGGACCTCAAGACTCTTCTCCCCTCAAATGCTACGCAAAACTTGTAGCATGGGAATAATTCCAAAGGACATCCAAACCCACCCTCACAAAATGCATATGTCAAGTCCATAAAACAGTAGTTGCGATCTAATACCAACATCACAGGAAGCTCAATATATATGCAACACTCCATTTTGTTTTCAAGAAAAAAGCACCCTTTAGACAATATTCTCAATACCAAAGGTAATACCTGAAATCTAAATTGTCGTATTAGAATTACTACTTTTTCCCCTGATCAAACGATGAATAGATAACAAACCTACACTGATTCAAACTGTGAGAGAGGCACAAAATCCCGGGACCCAATTCATTCCCGATAATATGCAGCAAATAGAATTGCAAAGTTAAAAACAACACAAAAGATCTCAAGTGGATCCATGCCAAACCACAATGCTGATATGATCGAATCATAAGAAACACAAGCCACATTCAAATCACCAAAAACTAGTCCGGTAAAAGTTTTTCCAAATCATTTTCCGGGTTCTTTTTTTAAAAAGAATCCATTTTCAAAAAACCATCAAAAGATAATTCAACATTTCCAAAAACCATTTCTGCTATCCAAAAACAACTTCTGAGAAGAGTTCCACTGGAAACAACCACCAAACAGGAGTAAATGCTGTACATTTTAAACGTAGTATAGAATCTGGGATTGAGAAGCTGTGACCTTAAAAAAAATCCTAATCCATCCCGATACAGATAACCAAAGAATTGAGTACCTCATCAATATAACAAAAGAAAAAAGATATTACTAACAAATAGATGAATCGTAACAGAGCTTTTTCAATTAAAAGTTACCAAACTTGAGATCGAATCGAAATGACGATGAATGTGATCGGTTCTCACCTGGAAATTCTAGAGAGAGAGAGAGAGAGATGAGAGAGAGGGAGAGGAAGGTATGGCAAGTATGCGGAGATGAATGGACGCGAAATGGGAGAATGGTGTTTGTGGGTTATAGAAAAAGGAGTGGGGAGAGATTTGATCCGGACCGTTGGATCGGATTACAGTCTGGATGTACGGACCCGGTTGACACGTTCTTGGTGGTGGGCACAATTCTATTCTTTTTTTTTCTTTTTTTCTTTTCTGAACTGGTGGGCACAACTCCAAACCTTTTTTTTTTTTTTTAGAAATGCTAACGGGTAGGGATGGCAATGGATCGGTTTGGTCCGGGTTTTGCGATTACCATACCCAAACCCAAAGTATTTATCTATACCCAAATCCAAACCGATATCCAATGAGTATGAATTTTAGTGCACCATAACCAAACCATATGAATTTGGATTTTATCCAAACCGCACCAAACCCGCATTAATATTCATTCCATTAATGAACATATGAAGGAAAAATATTATAAATTAAAGTAAAAAAAGTAATATACCATCTGATTTTTCCATTAAACATCTAAATTCCAACATAATAAAAAAAATAACTAAATAATAAACTTTTCTTAAGAGGTTCTTATAGAGACTCTTGAGATTTTTAAGGGATTTGAGAGGAATAAGGAGGGAGATAAAATAAAAAGTCACTGAAAGTTATGAATTGAAAAATAAAAATTACATGTACATAAAAAATAATATGTATTATTATTATTATTATTATTATTATTATTATTATTATTATTATATGGATCGGTTTGGGTTTGGGTTTGGCCGAATACTTCTTAAGACCAAACCCAAATCCAAACCCACTGGGTATCATGTTTTGAAAACCAAACCCACCCCATGGGTAGGAAAATATATAAAAAACTGCACCAATTGGGTCGGTTTGGTTTGGGTATCCATCGGTTTTGTCCCCGTTAATGATACAAAAAAATATTGTTGTTGGGTTCCATTTGTACTTTAAAGTGTACAAAAAAGGTCGTTTAACAAGTGTATTTTTTTGTATGCTTAACGTGTGCAATGTTGCACCCGCTAGCAAGGCCATTTGTTTTATAGTATCTTGTTTTAATCCTACCCTTTCCATTTATTTCACACTAATAAGAAATGTTATGGGTACATCATTCATGCACACCAAATTAATGTCGAAGATGAGGAGAAACTCATTTTTTGAGTGGCCCCACAATGGATTTCCCATCATCCGCAACAGCTTGCATTTTGTGTATATGAGTGGTGTGGCATTGTTTTTTCCATAGAAGGAGATCCAAATTGAGATTGAGAGCATGAATGCTCAACACTAGTCAATTTACTAATTACTGACAATATTCTAATATTAACAGTTCATAATCACGAGCAAACACCTATATTTTTCATGCATTTGATAGATAGAGATTCAAATCTCATTAACGACAACCATGGGTGGAGGTATAAGGGGTCAAGTGGGGGTTACTAACGTGGCAACTTCTCATACGGTAGTTTTCCTGAGAATTGTAGAAATTTACCCCTTTCTCTCTCTCTCTGTGGAAGATCAATGTAATAGAAATTGATATAAATAACTGGTGTTAGGACCAATCATTTCTTAATTAACTACCATAAAATTGTCAGTTTGTAAATGAATAGGCTTAAATACAATACGTTTTTCCCAAAAGCAATTTACACTGCTATAATTACTTTTTGACTATTGATTAGATTTTTCTGACTAGTTATTATTATTATTATTATTATTATTATTATTATTATTATTATTATTATTATTATTCTCTATAAAGTTAAAAAAAAAACTTTTAAAAAGGTTATACCAAACAAGCTTTAGCATATGGCATATCCAGCCATTGCCAGGTAGCATTGCAGTCTCACATATAATGAAAGATTCAAGTCAGGAAAACCTAGCCTTTTGAGCTATTTATCCAATGGTGTTTGATTTTTTCACACTCCTTTTTTTTTTTCACACTCCTTTTTGGTATGTCATTTCATGTATGAAAATTTGAACAAGTGAGAAACTAATGTTGTAATTTACATCAATAAATATAGATAATAATAATAATAAATAGTTCTACTTATTGGATTACTCAAGACTAAAAGAATTTGAAAAGCAGTGAAATTAACTCTGATGTTGTCTCTCTTGGAATATGATACGAACTTAAGTCGCATAATTCGCATGCGGGTACGTAAGCAAGAGCGAGAGTGTGCAAGCGCAACCTACTAAAATTCGCAAAAGCGAGAATTGAGAGCGGAAGCCCAGGATATTTTTGAGGATTATGTGACCAAGATACACAAATCAAAAGGAATGCGTTAAACTAGCCCACAATTCAGAAAAGGAAAATGTTTCCAACTAGATTAGGGCACTTTTCTGCAAACCACAGTTGTCACTGGCCCTTTTTCTATCTATGGGGATGTACTTTCCACAAACACAATCCACATTCCCCACCACTACTGGTATGATTTCTCATCTTGTTTTTCCTTTAATGTTTGGTTCCTTGACTACGTTTTGCTCTTCATCTTTATTCTGTGTGTTGTGGTTGTAGTTCCATGATGACATGGATTTACCATGTGGGGTGCTGCGGCTTCACGACAAAGGAGGCCATGCAAGCCATAATGGGTATGCATTTAGAAATTGTGTACTTCGTCCAGAACTGTCACAATAATGCTTTAGTAGCTCATTCTAATGATTCTATAGAATTGGGTAATTATGAGAAACAGTCCGTGTAGAGGGTTTTGGGCACATGCATATAGTTTTTTGTGTTTCCCTTATGTTTGAGTCTATGTCATGGACTCATGGCAGGTTTTCTTGGCTTTATCAATGAGATAGAAACGTGGAGGTTCCTGTAGCCCCGCCCGCTTTTTTGTGTTTCCTTTATGTTTGAGTTTGTCATGGCAAGTTTTCTTGGCTTTATGTACGAGATAAAATGTGGTGGTTCCCGTAGCTATGTCTTCTATTTAAAAAATAATCCACCCCCACCCTATATTTGTGTCCTTGGTTGCTGCTTGAAGTTCTACTACTAGAACTCCTGGCTTCCCCCTGGAATACCATCATATACATATAGGCCACCGAGCTGGTGGTCTCATGGACTTGATGCTTTTATGTTTTAGGCTTCTAGCTGCATAAGTTTTTCTTGTAATTCTACTAGGGTTTTGTATTTGACAAGGAACTTTTCAACTAGAAAGAAGGATGCCTACACTGTTCTTGAAAAATAGGTCATGCAAAAAAATTCATGAAGCTCAAGGAGCATCCAAAAATTGCAGAAAGAACAAAACATAGTAACAAAAAGACAGGACCATCATCATGAAACAAAAGCATTGCCTCTGAGCATCACCGTTCTCCTTGCCAAACTTCATCATCAACTTGTTGGAGTGCGGTCTATCAAAACTTTGAATGAATTAGTGAAGTTGCTCATTCATTAAAGTTGTCCCAAATATTTCAGAACATGGAAACAATGTGTCAGCACACCACATGCTGCGACAAATGGGTTTTGCCTTGCTCCATCAAGGACTACTTTACAAAAAGACTGGCGTTCATGGCGCTTGGAGGGTCCGCCTCAAATTTGTAGCCATCACACTAAGGTGTTTTTTTATTTTTTTTCAATCTTCTATTGTTCGAACCAGCTTATGCACACCTCGACTAAGTCTTGGGAGACCAATTCCATTGTTCACTAGCAGGGGGGCCACAACCTACAAGCATTGATAGCACGTAGAAGGTTTTGAACCTAAGACCCCCCTAGAGGGACCAAACCCCCAAATCCCAAGTCTTGACGCCTAAGCCAACCCCTTGGAGTTTGTTCGTTTCATCGTTTGTTATATGTCTAGTTTTCTCAAAAGGATTGGAATTTTTGAAATAGGCCATAACATAACAAACACTTGACTGAGACGAGCCTTAGGTCTCAGTCAATTGAGATTGGCTACATGAATCCATTTTCTTCATTGAGTTTGCTCGAGCGAAGTTGTATCCACAATTGGATTTGTGTCACAAGGATCTAACGGGGTTTTTTACATGCCATAAATTGTAAGACCTTTCAGAGAGAGACTTGTGTGCGATGCGAATTAATTTGGGTACAACCATACAACCCTAAAAGAAGAGCAAAGCGCCTTCCACATTTTCTGTTTTGTGGATGCTTAAATGTACTTTACGTTTCTTCCATCTGTGCTTAAATATACCTGGGAATTGAGGAATAATGGGGGAAGTTACCCAAGTGCTGCTGCAAGTTTCTTTTGCAGAAACAGGAGCAAGCTAATGTGAAGGATGAGGGTTTTAGAGGTTAATATGATCCGGGTAAGCGCTGCTGCAAGTTTGTTTTGCAGAAACCGGAGCAAGCTGGTGTGAAGGATGAGGGTTTTAGAGGTTAAACCTGTTATCATTTCACCATTGGGGGGAATTTTTTTAATTTAAAATGTGAATGGATCCATTACCTTCTTGTCACTCAATTGTTTATATTTGGCAGCCTACTTTTGACCCATGTCCTGTGTTTTATGAACATATGCCCCTCTAAATTATGCTGGGAACCCTTGATGGTTTTCAGACCATTTTAATATAATCGAACAATTAATTTCCTCTTCTCTGAGTAACATGTAGATTTATACTCCAGATTTGTGTTTTATAACCAAATGCATCAGGATATTGTAAATGGTCTAAAAACCTACCACGCAAGGTTTGCATTTATTGTCCATTTGATATTTTCATTGGATGATTATTATGGGTAAATATTTTGGTTAATGCAATAACATAAGCAGATGCATCATGCATCCCACAGACCACAGTTTATGCATGCATATCATCATAGGTCCTTTTAATGCATGAAAATAAGAGATCCATTTATGTAGTCATAGAATCTAGAATGCCAATGTATGTGGTATTTATACATGAATAGTCTAGGTGCGCCGTCTCTAGTAATTTTGCTTTTGTGACAGCTGAATTGAATTTCTTTTATTTCGCTAGGCTGAAGAGTGTAATCTATCATTTTCGCGGGAATAGAGAGTTTCCTCGTCTAAGAAGTGGTTAGTTTGGAATCTCAAAGTTCCTTATTTTGTTCTCTTGCTGTAGAGTGGAGCCTATTTCATGAATACTGATTAAGTTATAACGGCTGTGTTTGGTTAGATAGTTTAGTTTAGTTTTGATGATGTCATTAGGTGTAATGAGTGGAGAGAGATAGAAAGAGAAATGAGAAAAATGATGATGTCATCAAAACTAAAACTAAAACTAAACTGGGAAACGAACAGGGCCAACAACTCTTGTTAGGCTTTGGGAGGCCCCCCCGGTCAAATGGATCCCAAATCATTCTTGCTCCAAAAGTTCAATGCCACAGCTCGAGGACAAGTAGGTATATTATAGCAATATGTGAGACAATGACTTGAATGTTTCAAAGAAAATCTCTTACTCATTGGAGCTTTCTGAATTGGAGAAGTAGATTATTACTGCATACCTTGACATTCCAAGAGCTTGTTTCAAATTCCTGAAAATGTCGAATACCACCCATCAAATCTTCCACTTTTAAATTTCTTTGATCCATCTTGCAGTGTTAGATTCTGATTCAAACAGATTGAATCCATTTAACCTTTTTGTTAGGCTTACAAAATCCTCATATTTCCCAAATAGGCCAATGATGGGATAATTTTCTTATCAGCAGAGTTAGCTTTTTTTCGCTGCTTTCCTTTCTTGGAAAAGCAACAATAAGTTTTCTGAGTGACTTCCGAACAAGTGTTTCTTTTTGGCTGCTTTCCTTTCTATCAAGTTTACTTACCATTCTTACTTTTCCTTTGAGAAAGATTGATGCTGCGTTGGCGCTTTGAAACAGCTTATGTCCAAAGGTTTGACAGAGACTGCAAGAAGCTTCAACACCGTGCAAAAGTATAAGCACACTCCCGTCGTGAGGCACATAGTACCAATTTTGTTCGAGTTAAAAGCCGTATTGCCATTATCTCTCAGCCTCTGTATTCTGTCTGATCATCTTTGCTGTATCCTCCAAATATTTCTAAACCTGTCCCTGTGTATGTATGGAAGTGTATTAGTTCTTGGTATGCTTGGTCTTATTTTTGTCGTAAGGTTTTGTGCTGCAGTGCTGGTGCTAGTTTGCTTTATCTATATATTAAGGTTCTACATTTAAAAAAAACAAACAAAAAACATCTGTGAAATGCAGTTAAGCATTTTTGGAGGTGACTTGTGAGGAGCGGTCAGTTATTGCAAATGGTAGCGAACATATAAAACCTGGAATTTTTTTAACCGAGTATATATACCAGTAAGTTCAAAAGATTTAGTGTACCGGTTGCAGTACTCTCTTTGTGAGTAAAATTTCAAGTGAAAAAAATAAGGGGGTGTTTGGGATTCTCATTTCTAGCTTTTCATTCTCAACTTCCTGGTTTTTCGACTTTTTAAATTATGGTCAAAATGTATTTTGAATCTGGTAGGAGTGTTTGAGAGAAATCTGAAGAATGCATTTTACAGCAGGAGTAGGTGTTTAGGATTTATGTACAAAATATATTTCTTAGGTCTTTCTGTTAATTAAAATGGAAAAAATAGAAAATGAGAAGTCAAAAAGCTTCTCTTAGCCTACTTTTAGCTTTTCCACTTTAATGTCAAATTTTGAGAATGAGTTTTGCCTTAATGTGTTTTGGGTTTGGGCAGCCAAACATCCAAAACTTAAAAATGAAAAGTTGAAAATGAGAAAATAAGTGAAATTAAACAGGTCACTTTCTGAGGAGATTGTTGGACAAACAAAACCCCCCTAGATGGCCCATTTGGAGTCATATGGTTGACAACGTGGTTTTTTTTTTTTTTTTTTTTTTTTGGGTACATCGGAAATATGACAAACAGTTTGGTTTGCAGAGTTAATTGGAAAGGGCGAAAAACTTCTGATTTCACATGCAAGAAAATGGTGTTTACAAGCACTTTGAAGTCGAGCCAGTGAAGATTTAACCCAAATGATGCATTTACAGCTGAGGAAAGGATTAGCAAAATGCAACAAATTAAGAATTTAGCAAATGAGTTCCAAAAAAACTAGAAAAGCCAGCAAAAGAATCCAAACCCTAGGTTAAGCACTGGAGAGGAATATTCACTGGAAGTACATCACCCGTTCGCAAGAATAAGCATAAGTTACTAGTAGCATCTGTGTTTATAAGAAGAAGGTTGTGTTCGAATGCTTTATATAAAATGATACAAACACAACATTGGAAGTAAAGAAAATGATGGAAAGAGAAGGGGGAAAAAAATGATAGAATCACAAATATTTAAGGACAATGCATAAAAATGGCATCAAGGGAGCTGCAAAATGAATATCAGGAAAACAATCCAAAAACTCTAAATTTAAAGTTACAAATAAAGGAAATATGGCGGCCTCGCCTTCTCAAAGTCATCAACCCAACAAATGAAGAAAACAAAGCCAGAATGAACGGTTGCAAGCTTCATCTCCCCCAGAAGTAAAAAGTAGTTTCTTTCAACATATCTATGTTCTTGCACAATCAAAAACATTTTCTATGCACAATTGACGGTCCAGACTCATCGTACTCTACCTTTGCTATCCACATCTGCACTCAACCAAACAAAAAGTTGGATCGGAAATCAACTTTTCACAATTATAAATACTACAATTAAATACTTAAAAGAGTCCAGTAAAAATAATCAAGTAGAAACGTATGGTACATCGAATCTTCCAAACATACAAAATTCAGTTCCACACGCGAGCGTTCTTGATAATATGATTTGCCATGAAATATGCATAGAACTCATCCTTTTTCCCCTTTTTAAAGAGCATAGAACTCATCTATATTATGCATGAAGTGCCCTAGAACAATCAAATTTACTATGAAACCAGGCAAATTAGATGAATATGACACAAACCCGACACCAATACCCAAGTCCATGTAAAATAGGTAGAAACTAGCCAAGGGGCCACTGACATTGAAAGGGCAGCATGAAAAGAATAAGAAAGATACAAAACCTGCTGAAAGGTGCTGAGAGATGCCAAGATGGATCCTCCTATCCAAACACTGTACTTCCTCTCAGGTGGGGCCACAACCTTGATCTTCATACTACTTGGAGCTAGAGCGGTAATTTCCTTGCTCATTCTATCAGCAATGCCCGGAAACATGGTCGAACCACCACTGAGCACAATGTTTCCATAGAGATCTTTTCTGATATCCACATCACACTTCATGATAGAATTATAAGTGGTCTCGTGAATTCCCGCCGCTTCCATTCCAATCATCGACGGCTGGAAAAGAACCTCGGGGCACCGGAAACGCTCCGCTCCAATGGTGATCACTTGGCCATCGGGAAGCTCATAGCTTTTCTCAACTGAGGAGCTTGTTTTGGAAGTCTCTAGCTCTTGTTCATAGTCTAGGGCAATGTAAGCGAGCTTCTCCTTCATGTCCCTCACGATTTCCCGCTCTGCTGTAGTGGTGAAGGAGTAGCCGCGCTCAGTAAGGATTTTCATCAAAGCATCGGTGAGATCACGGCCCGCCAAGTCAAGACGAAGGATGGCGTGTGGGAGTGCGTATCCTTCGTATATAGGGACCGTATGGCTCACACCATCGCCAGAGTCCAGCACGATTCCTGCACAGAGTACAAGTATCAAATTGTTGTTTCGGTTACTATGTAAAGAAAACTTTGATGGAGTTTCCATTTGCGTATGCTCCATGGATTGTTACATTTGGAAACTGAAATACCATATGAGCAGATGAGGAAAGCACGTCGACATTATGAAAATATTCAAAAATGTCATTGTCTGTCTGGTATAATTTCAGTAAGTGTCAGTACGTGTCAGTGGAAACCAAGGTTGTCAAATCGTGAATCGAATAGAGAAACGAAATGGTCCTTTTCCAAATCGCGAATCGCTCCAATTCGGTTATGATTTCTATAACGCATGGAAACCTATGCACGTTGATTAAGGTAACAAAAATATATACTACAAATGAAAGTTTTAGGCCTAAATCAATAAAAACCTTCTTCTGAATTATGATTTGATAAAAATGTGGAGTATTAGGGAAGCTGCTTATATTGCTTGCAACTAGGAAATATTGGAATTTCAAGATTCTACAAACTTTTCATCTGTCTCCTAAGAAACAGATGTTCCTCGAGTACAATTAAGACACACAGAGTCGCAAAGCACCATATTTCCAACATGGAGGAGGATGCAAAGACAGAGCCTGTTTGGGCGCTTACTTTTCGAGTTTTCCCGTTTTGGTTTTTCACTTCTGCCTATTTGGCCGCCTGGTTCTGGGAATGAGTTCTCAAAAACTCATTCTTCATTTTGGACGTTAGGAGCAAAAACCCATAAACAACTCTGGCCATCCTTTTCCCATTCTCGTTTTCCATTCTTGTTTTTTTATTTTCCCGTGAACCTTTGTTTTTACCACTCTACCACCAACCCCAACCCAGATCCCCTCCTATTCCAACTGATTTCTCTCAAAAATTCTCACCAAATGGGTTTACAATTAAGTAACCAAAAATACCAAAAATAAGAAAGAAAGAGAGGAGATCCTTGCCATTGTCGATCCGAACTGAACTCAAACATAGCAGTCGTGCGGCAGATCATCTTGCTGCCATGTTCATCGTCGGTCATCATCGCCTGCAAGGCTTTGTGCGGCGGCGGAGAAAGAGAGTGATCAGGGGGAGAGAGAGGAGAGGTCTGTGTGGGTTTGGTAACTGGTGTAAATGGGGTTTGGTAAATGGTAATATGAGCCGGTGGGTTTAATGGATTGGAACAAATCTTTTTCTTTTTCTTTTTTTAATTGTTAATGATTTAACTTTATAGGAGTATAAAAAAATATTAATTAATTGTTAATTTAACTTTATAGGAGTAATATGGGCCAGTGGGTTTAATTAATTGTTAATTTCCGGTAATTTTTGTGTTAACAAGTTAACTGTTGGCATGGTTTTAACAAACAAGGGTAAATTGGTAAAAACGAATCCATAACTCATTTTCATCATTTGTCTCCCAAACACTACTACTTTTGCAAAATACATTCTGCACATTTCTCTCAAACACTCCTCCCAGATTCAAAACTCATTCTGGCCATAATCCAAAAACCCAAAAATGAAAAGTTGAAAAGTTGGCTCCCAAACACCCCCAAACATAGAATGCATAATCTCCATGCTTTCTCTAGAAAAAACAAGGCCAGTCAAAACTGTTTCGGAAATTAATCCCTCTCTCAACCAAACACTCTTACGGAACTTGAGAAAAAGAAGTTATTCACGAGTTATCCATGCTTAAACTAATTTAACACATTACACGTTATGAGAGCATGTGAACCGAATAACTTACCAGTTGTACGACCACTAGCATATAGGGAAAGCACAGCCTGAATAGCAACATACATAGCAGGGGTGTTGAAGGTTTCAAACATGATTTGGGTCATCTTCTCACGGTTAGCCTTGGGGTTCAGAGGTGCTTCAGTAAGGAGGACAGGGTGCTCCTCTGGGGCAACTCGGAGCTCGTTGTAAAACGTGTGATGCCAGATCTTCTCCATATCATCCCAGTTGCTCACAATACCATGCTCGATTGGGTATTTCAATGTTAAGATACCACGCTTGGATTGGGCTTCATCTCCAACATAAGCATCTTTCTGGCCCATGCCAACCATCACACCAGTGTGACGAGGTCGACCTACAATGCTAGGGAACACAGCCCTCGGGGCATCATCTCCAGCAAATCCAGCCTACCAAATTGCAAAACAAGTAGTTGTTTCAAACTAAAAAAAAATACAAAATCAAAATGCAAACAACCGTCCTTAGGGCGGTGGACCGGTGGTTGATGGATTAAGTTCTTCAATATCCAAATAAAGTGTACAGAATCGAAAATGGCTATTGACATCTCTGATATGGTATTGAATTCTGACTTCATTGGCATAATGTGGGCGTGGGAGATTGGCAGTGATCAGCAGGACCGATAAAAACAAGGAAATCACATGACACACAGCTTCCTATTCTTATCCCTTTCTATAATTTATTTATGGGTGGGGGAGTTGTTAATAGCAAGCATATACCATAGAGCTTGTACAGAAGAAACAGCGTACGATACCTTAACCATTCCTGTTCCATTGTCGCACACGAGTGGCTGAATATCCTCAGCTTCTGCCATCTTATACTACCTCCTGAAATAGCATTGGTGAGAACAAGTATATTGAAGTAAACATTATTATTGATAGGAAATCTCTTCCTTAGAACATATAAAATGTTTAAAACCTCAGTTGTACAAGAACCACAAATCCACAATAATGAATGAAAAACATAAACTACAATTCATGTACAATTGTGAACAATGAAAATCAGGTTGTTCAAATAACAGGTTTGCTTCAGACACAAACACTTGTACCAACTATTAGGTTCCACATATCCCATATGAGAGAGTTTGTGCAAAAGTTGGTACAAGTGATAGTGCCTCTATCTTTTCTCTTCAAATAATGAGACAGGGATAAACTGGCAGCCATCTAAAATGTGATAAAATTTTTCCAAAATAGTAATTAGAGAATCCTGGATCTTGATACACCTTTTGAGGACCTCAAGACTCTTCTCCCCTCAAATGCTACGCAATACTTGTAGCATGGGAATAATTCCATAGGACATCCAAACCCACCCTCACAAAATGCATATGTCAAGTCCATAAAACAATAGTGGCGATCTAATACCAACATCACAGGAAGCTCAATATATATGCAACACTCCATGTTGTTTTCAAGAAAAAAGCACCCTTTAGACAATATTCTCAATACCAAAGGTAATACCTGAAATCTAAATTGTCGTATTAGAACTACTACTTTTTCCCCTGATCAAACGATGAATAGATAACAAACCTACACTGATTCAAACTGTGAGAGAGGCACGAAATCCCGGGACCCAATTCATTCCCAATAATATGCAGCAAATAGAATTGCAAAGTAACAAACAACACAAAAGATCTCAAATGGATCCATGCCAAACCACAATGCTGATATGATCGAATCATAAGAAACACGACCACATTCAAATCACCAAAAACTAGTCCGGTAAAAGTTTTTCCAAATCATTTTCCGGGTTCTTTTTTTAAAAAGAATCCATTTTCAAAAAACCCTCAAAAGATAATTCAACATTTCCAAAAACCATTTCTGCTATCCAAAAACAACTTCTGAGAAGAGTTCCACTGGAAACAACCACCAAACAGGAGTAAATGCTGTACATCTCAAACGTAGTATAGAATCTGGGATTGAGAAGCTGTGACCTTAAAACAAATCCTAATCCATCCCGATACAGATAACCAAAGAATTGAGTACCTCATCAATATAACAAAAGAAAAAAGATATTACTAACAAATAGATGAATCTTAACAGAGCTTTTTCAATTAAAAGTTACCAAACTTGAGATCGAATCGAAATGAGAATGAATGTAATCGGTTCTCACCTGGAAATCCTAGAGAGAGAGAGAGAGAGAGAGAGAGAGAGAGATGAGAGAGAGGGAGAGGAAGGTACGGCAAGTATGCGGAGATCAATGGACGCGAAATGGGAGAATGGTGTTTGTGGGTTATAGAAAAAGGAGGGGGGAGAGATTTGATCCTGACCGTTGGATCGGATTACAGTCTGGATGTACGGACCCGGTTGACACGTTCTTGGGGGAAAAGGGCCATTGAATTATGATGATGACAGAAGGTGGTAGTGGTGGTGGTGATGGGGGTGGTGGTGGTGGGCACAACTCTATTCTTTTTCTCTTTTTTTTCTTTTTTGAACTGGTGGGCGCAACTCCAAACCCTTTTTTTGTTTTTTTGGAAATGCTAACGGGTGCAACATTTTCCCCGTTAATGATACAAAAAATATTGTTGTTGGGTTCCACTAAAACTTTAAAGTGTACAAAAAAGGTAGTTTAACGAGTGTATTTTTTTTTGTATGCTTAACGTGTGCAATGTTGCACCCGCTAGCAAGGCCCTTTGTTTTATAGTATCTTGTTTTACTCCTACCCTTTCCATTTATTTCGCGCTAATGAGAAATGTTATGGGTACACCATTCATGCACACCAAACTAATGTCGAAGATGAGAAGAAACCCATTTTTTGAGTGGCCCCACAATGGATTTTCCATCATCCGCAACAACGTGCATTTTGTGTATATGAGTGGTGTGGCATTGTTTTTTCCATAGAAGGAGGTCCAAATTGAGATTTTGTGTATATGAGTGGTGTGGCATTGTTTTTTCCATAGAAGGAGGTCCAAATTGAGATTGAGAGCATGAGTGGTCAACACTAGTCAATTTACTAATTACTGACAATATTCCAATATTAACAGTTCATAATCACGAGCAAATACCTATATTTTTCATGCATTTGATAGATAGAGATTCAAATCTCATTAACGACAACCATGGGTGGAGGTATAAGGGGTCAAGTGGGGGTTACTAACGTGACAACTTCTCATATGGTAGTTTTCCCTGAGAATTGTGGAAATTTTACCCCTTTGGTTGCTAGCTCTCTCTCTCTCTCTCTGTGTGGAAGATCAATGTAATAGAAATTGATATAAATAACTGGTGTTAGGACCAATCATTTCATTTTCTGAATTAACTACCATAAAAATGTCAGTTTGTAAATGAATCGGCTTAAATACAATACGTTTTTCCCAAAAGCAATTTACACTGCTATAATTACTTTTTGACTATTGATTAGATTTTTCTGACTAGTTTTTATTATTATTATTATTATTATTGGCTGCTAATAATGCCAAAACCGCTTTTGTTCCTGCCAAAACTCATTTTGTTCCTGCCAAAACTCTTGCGTTCCTTGACTGAATTGCCCTTTATCTCTCTCTTCCCCCAAAACCCATGTCCATCCTCCCCATCTCTCCTTCCTTCTCCCGGCTCAAACAACTTCTTCGAATACAGTCATCGTCTAATGGCTGAAAGATGGGGAAAGCTAAAAGAAGTGGTGGGGAGCGGCAAAATCTTCACCCTGCCAGAGTACCCAACAAAATACTGCCTCTTTTCCGGAGAGTTCAGCAAAGCACATCCTAGTAATGGTCATAGCAAATTTAGAGCTTAATACCTCAGACAATATAACTGCACTAAACGTTCTAATTAAATTTTTTTTCTTCTGGAAAGAGCATTTGCATGGATGAAGTGCAACAAGAGTGTGGAGGACTTTGAGAAGTTTCTTAGAGGACGGAAGGTTCTAGCAAGAAGCGAGAGGCAGTTCGGGAGCGATCCAAATTATGTTAGGGTTGGTATGCTAAGTAGGGAAGAGGAATTTGAGATCTTTTCTGAATTGGTTGTTGGTTATCCAAGGAACTAGCAATTCAAATTCATCCTATATTCCTATTTATTATTAGTAAACGATTATTTTTTTGAATAAATCTTAGAAAACAATTTATGAACTCAATTTTTTTGTTCTTTTCCATGTAATGTAAGACTTGAACCAATAATGCTTGCACATAACCAGTCACTACTCCAGTTTCTAGTTTTACCATCGAATTCCAAACTTGTCTACACGGTTCAAAACAACCAAAGAAAGTGAAAGAATTAACGAATGTGAGTAGCAGAACTCAATTCACAAAAAATTGAACTCCACTTGTGTGCAATTGAAGTTTTCTGACAAACCCGAACTTGTACAATCCTCTCAATAATCAAAAAAGGTACAGGGGGAGGAAGGAGAGATGGAGAGAATGGAGGTGGGTTTGAGGGGAAGAGAGAGATGAGGGGCAATTTAGTCAAGGAATGAAAGAGTTTTGGTAGGAACAAAAATGGTTTTGGTAGGAACAAAAGTGGTTTTGGCATTATCAACTGCCTTATTATTATTCTCTATAAAGTTTTTAAAAAAAAACTTTTAAAAAGGTTATACCAAACAAGCTTTAGCATATGGCATATCCAGCCATCGCCAGGTAGCATTGCAGTCTCACATATAATGAAAGATTCAAGTCAGGAAAACCTAACCTTTTGAGCTGTTTATCCAATGGTGTTTGATTTTTTCACACTCCTTTTTGGTATGTCATTTCATGTATGAAAATGTGAACAAGTGAGAAACTAATGTTGTAATTTACATCAATAAATATAGATAATAATAATAAACAGTTCTACTTATTGGATTACTCAAGAATAAAAGAATTTGAAAAGCAGTGAAATTAACTATGATGTTGTCTCTCTTGGAATATGATATGAACTTAAGTCGCATAATTCGCAAGCGGGTACGTAAGCAAGAGCGAGAGTGTGCAAGCGCAACCTACTAAAATTCGCAAGAGCGAGAATTGAGAGCAGAAGCCCGGGATATTTTTGAGGATTATGTGACCAAGATACACAAATCAAAAGGAATGCGTTAAACTAGCCCACAATTCAGAAAAGGAAAATGTTTCCAACTAGATTAGGGCACTTTTCTGCAAACCACAGTTGTCACTGGCCCTTTTTCTATCTATGGGGATGTACTTTCTACAAACACAATCCACATTCCCCACCACTACTGGCTATGTCAAAAGTAATCCAAAGTAAAAAAAAAAAAATTCCAAATCAACAGAAACAGCAGGGACATTAATATTCCAGAGAGAGTAGGAAAAGGGTATATTCACCAGTATCTGAAAAGCACTCTCAGTGGAAATGTGGGTTGTTCTGCGATACGATAAGGAAAATGCTAACCTTATCGAGATATGATATGGATAATAAGTAGAAAGTGCATTGATAACCGAAAAAAATATATTAATATCCGTAAAAGTATATTGATATCCGTGAAACGTGCAATGATATCAAGGGGGTGCTGGTGATCGGCCCCTGGAGAGCGCCCCTAGTGATCGCATCCGAGCTGTCCAAAAGTGTTTTGGACGGCCCAGATTTTCCTGTGAAAGAGTTAACTCTTCCGTGGAAAAATCCGGACCGTCGATTGCTAAGATGGACGGTTCGGATGCGATCATCAGGGGCGATCACCAGCACCCCCAGATCTATCCAAACTAGTTTGTAACTTTGTCGTTCTATAAATATTATCTTCCACCAATTGGTGGAGGTTAGCAAGACCCCTATGATAAAAGAGTGAGGAATACAACCTGAAAGAAAAGCACCCATCACTTGTGCTGGTGCTCTTTTTATCTATTTCTCCATGTTCCTTTGCTAGTAGAGGCATCTTATACCAACTAGATCAATTATCAGCAGCCATTTGTATATGCATGTGCACAAGGATTGAAATATGGACAGAGAAATGCATGGTACTTCTGTGTGTGGATCTGGGAAAATGAAGTGAAAGAAATTAAGAAAATGCACACCCTATTATGACATTCATAAGAGAATAGTTTCCCTCTTGCACAAGACACATTAAGCTTATCGCTAGAAGGGCGACTCTAACATCGAATGGCAAAAGTGAAGTTCTCATCCCTTATTAGCATATCTTGGTAAGAATGACTCGGAATAAACTTCAGACCATGCCTTTTCTTCCCGAAGAAACTAGTGGCAGCATTGTGCGACGCTTCTACAGGAATGGGGGTAGAATGACCCATCGTCGGGGGTACTTGGGTCGTCCCTCTTTTCCATCAAATAGCTGCCACAAAACAGTGTAAAGCATAATTGTTATTAGTAGCTTATCCAAAAGAAGAAAAAAAGAAACTAAAAGAGTTAAATTAATCCATGAAACGATAGTAACATGTTGACTGCACAAGATAAATATCAGTAGCATCTATTCTGTTTCTATTACCAGAACTTGAAACACATAAAAGGAGGCCATTGTTGCCTAATTTATTGACATTTTCGGCAAGCAGCTTTACTTACAAACAAATTCATTTACATCTGCCCATCACCGTTGTAGCTATACATAAGATCTATTTGGCCGGTCAATCTGAGGTAATCATAGTTGTACTTGTCAGATTTTCTTAATACGTCCAACATGAATCTCCATATCAACCAACAAAATATGATGTCATCATGGTTTATGGAAATTTCACACAAACATTCAGAAAGGAAGCTAGAATTTTAATACCATACTTGGTCAAAAGTAAACAGTTGTCATGGGATTTGATAAAAAGAAAAGTTGCATGCCATTTTCATTTCTCATCTCCTGTGAGTTGGAAAATACTCTGAGTGTATTTTTGTAAAGCAGGAAAATATTAGTGGAGAAGATGAAATTATGGAAAAAAGGAAAAGAAAAATTACCCTCTTCAGACGGCGGTGCTTTGCGAGTGCCCAATTAGTCATGATAGAAGCAGCAACCACAAGAAAGAGATAACCTGCAACTGTCTGTGTGGCAATGTTGAATCCCAGCCACTGATAAATTTCAGTCGTGTAATTCGCGCACGTGACAATATTGAACAAAAATCCATGTGGGATTTGGTACCCTCCGTTTCCATCAGGGCTCCGAAGATTACTCAGCAAGATATGGCAGTAGAAGTTTGACACTTGGCAAAGCAAACCAAAACCAAATCCAATCTTCATTTGGAGGTCACTTACGGGAGTATAAAGTGGGTGGTTCACATAATAAGCAATATAAGCACCGAAAGTCCAGTAATAAGCACAATTACGGAAGACATTAGAGAGTGGCGAGGTGGCATGGCTGAAGCGGTGAACAAAGAAAGTCTCCATGATACGTTTGAAGTAGTGGAAACACCAGTAGTACAAGGCATCTGTCTGAACTGGGTGGATAACACGCTCTGCTTTGTAGCCGAGGTATTGATACACATCGAAGTAGTAGAAGATTGGATAGATGAGTAAAGGGCCCAAGTACTCACAGAAGAATAGTGTGCGATAAGAAACTTGCGGACCCAGGTCCTTGAATACCACAGTTAAGATGTCTGAATTTCCATTGCAATACTCGTTGAGATTTTTCTTGTAGTGAAGGACAACGGGCTTTTCCTTAGATCCAGGTTGAAGGGGTAGGGTCAGGCGCTGTCTAGAAGGATAGTATTTCTTGGCTGTTGATGCAAAAAATTGACATCAGGTGGGTCACATCACAGGAAAACAGTAACAAGGCCAACAAATATACGGAGAGGAGACCAAAGGGGAAAATCAAACTACTAAATAAGAGCTCGTAATAATAAAAATGCAGCACGAGTAGCAAAATTTTGGCTCAGAAATTCATAATCAGCTTCTATTAGTAAATTGATAAATGAGGCTGTGCCCAAAAGCACACAGAACTCAATAGATGTTTTTCGGTGCGATTCAGTCACCACAAGCATTACATTTTATGTTTTCTGTTGTTCTCATGTTTTTTACTCACACTCATCATGGAAATATGTCAAGGGAAATAACAAACGACACTTAATTCTTTCTCTACATGCATGAGGATGCAGACAGCAGGGATAAAACAGATGACACAGACAACATTCCACCAACTAGCCAAGCAATCTCCAGCAACTGGTATTTTAGTAGCTTGTGTTATGTCCAGAGGTAACTCGCATTTAAAATTTCTGTACATGTCTGTATTGGGAAGAGGGGTGTTTTTTTGTGATGGTGCGAAATGGAAGTTTTGTGACATAAAAAAAGGGGTCTTTTGGGAAAGGGGCGGACAGGACTTCGGCCTACCTCCAAGAAAAGTGCTCTTAGCAATGCAAACAGACTCGCAAGAGGCAAGGTAATACCGATTAGAATGGCCTTGTTCGTTTCATAGTTTTAGTTTAGTTTTGTAATCATTACACTCATTTCTCTCTCTATCTCTCTCCACTCATTACACCTTTTTCCAAAACTAAAACTACTAAACGAACAAGGCCAATATTTTTTCGGATGCCTGAAAGCCAAAGCGCACGTCCCATTTCCTTATTCCTTGAAACATGGTAGGACGAAATGCTCTCTCTCTCTCTCTCTCTCTCTCTCTCTCTCTCTCTCTCTCTCTCTCTCTCTCTCTCTCTCTCTCTCTCTCTCTCTCTCTCTCTCTCTCTCTCTCTCTCTCTCTCTCTCTCTCTCTCTCTCTCTCTCTCTCTCTCTCTCTCTCTCTCTCTCTCTCTCTCTCTCTCTCTCTCTCTCTCTCTCTCTCTCTCTCTCTCTCTCTCTCTCTCTCTCTCTCTCTCTCTCTCTCTCTCTCTCTCTCTCTCTCTCTCTCTCTCTCTCTCTCTCTCTCTCTCTCTCTCTCTCTCTCTCTCTCTCTCTCTCTCTCTCTCTCTCTCTCATCTCTCTCTCTCTCTCTCTCTCTCTCTCTCTCTCTCTCTCTCTCTCTCTCTCTTCTCTCTCTCTCTCTCTCTCTCTCTCATCTCTCCTGCACTCTATCAATGCAGAGTAATCATCAGACAAAGTATAAACCTGACCGTTTACCCCCTTGATATGCAAGGTGATGAAATGCTCTTTCTCACACACACGCACACTCCCTCATATTATGCAGAGTAATCATCAAACAACTCTCTCTCTCTCTCTCTCTCTCTCAACACACACACACCCCTCATATTATGCAGAGTAATCATCAGACAAGTATAAACCCTGACCGTTTACCCCTTGATATGCAAAGGTGACGAAATGTTTCTCTCTCTCTCACACACACTCCCTCATATTATGCAGAGTAATCATCAGACAACTCTCTCTCTCTCTCTCTCTCTCTCTCTCTCTCTCTCTCTCTCTCTCTCTCTCTCTCTCTCTCACGCGTGCGCACACACACACCCTCATATTATGCAGAGTAATATATATTGCCGTGTCCGTGTCCCTTTTTTTCCGAATTGCCGTGTGTGTATCCGTATCCATGCTACATAGTGGATAAGCACCCAACAACACTCTAAAAGATAGACACAAGGATGGGCTAGCCGAGGCGACCGCCCTATCTAAATTTCAAAATTTTCTTATAAATATAGTAGTAATTTTTTAAAAAAAATTACAACTACAAAGGTTCATCCGCACAATAAATTTTTGTTACACTGTTCGCCCGACCCATACTCAAATTCTGCGTCCTTCCCTGACCACTCTAGTAATTTGACTAATCTTTTCAAATTAAAACCATAAAACCTCAGCACACAAAGCAACAGCATAGATACATTATGTAGTTCATATTCTTCAGAAACAAGAAAAGCGTATCCGTTACTCACTTCGCTGGTGAATTGACTCCTGTAGATCCGCGACGGTAGCCTGCAGAAATAACGGAAAGCACAACTAAAAATCAGAATCACATTCAACGCTCATAGGCTCGATAAAATGTAGTGTAAGATACACACACACAGAGAGAGAGAGAGAGAGAGAAGAGAGGGGGGAGGGAGAACGTACGGAATCAGGGAGCTCAAGGCCGCCCTTGATCAATTCTTTGCCACTCCGAGTAGTGACAGTCACCTTCATATTTTGGAGGTGTCGAATCGAGACGAGAGAGACAGCCCACCAATTCACACCAGATAGATATAGCAGCAAAGCGAGCCCTTTCGATCTGCGAAAGTGAATTGGGACAGAGAGAGAGATGGTGGGTAGGGACCCGATGCGTGCTCTGAAGTATGGGGTGAAAGTGAAATTAATGGCGAGTGGTTGGGTTAGATGAGCCAAAAAAACAGGTGGCCGGTGAACCAGCTTTATTAGGGGTCCGAAAAGGAAAATAGGAGTATTATGCTCAAGCCCCACTGCTCGGTGTTTTGGCTAAATAATCCATAAAATTAGAGAATTGATATTCGCACTCTCCTTTTTTTTCTATTGACACTCCTTTTTTAGGTTTTAATATTTAAAACGCAAGAGTAAGTTTACCCAATGAACACAAAAAAGGAGTGCCAATAGATAAAATAGGAGTGCCAAAAACACTTTCCTAAAGTTAAGGGTACATCAATCGACGGCTTGTGAACTCGAGAGGCCTGTTGTTCGCGGGGGTCGACAGATCCTGCCAACTCCCATCCACACAATCAATTTCGTACATCAATGGTTCAGATCGCATCAAACAATGAACGATGTAGATACACTTAGGCAATGTGAGATCTGAACCGTATGCGAGAAACAGACGGCCCTGATGTGGTTAGCACCCCTGCCAACCTCAAGGGACAGCAGAGTCCCCCTTTTCACAGCTTGTGGGGCCCACTTTAGGAGTGTTTCACTAAGTGTCACTTTTTAATTCCTACTATGTTTTACAGGTCATTCTTCTCACATACATTAACTAAAAGAATCACTAAGTGAAACACCCCATCAGTAGTACATAAATGTGAACCTCAGTAGGGTAAAGTGAATCCACTCCACTCGACCCACCACATAAATGTGAACCTCAGTAGGGTAAAGTGAATCCACTCCACTCGACCCACCACATAAATGTGAACCTCAGTAGGGTAAAGTGAATCCACTCCACTCGACCCATGGTGGCTCCGCTCCTAGTTATGATTACTTACTCATTTTGTATCTGAATATGGACACAATTGTGTAAACATAACCAAATGAGCCCTTCCCACGCAAAACCATGGATACACAATGCTTAATTGACCAGGCTAGTCCATGAAACAGAACAAAAAACTTGGATAATATTTGTAACCCAGTTTTCGAAAGAGTAACCTGGTTTTCGAAATTTGATACCTCCCAGGTATGTTTTTCTCATACAATTGGTCAATCCCCGGTCGTTTAACGGAAATTCACTCCAACCATACAATCACCAACTCCTAGTTTAACTGTGTGTTACATTTGGGGCACACTTACATTTAAACAAAAATGAAATTTGTTTCTCAATATTTATGCTCTAGCCTGTTCCAGTTTTTACATCAATCATAATCCACTGAAACTTGAAACATTCTTGAGTGCTTCCTCTTCCATCTCTACGAGTTGTCTACATACCGTTTCCACGTCACGTGCTTCTTCCTTGAATGTGAACCGGAACTCCTTCCACTGGTATTCCCGAGAGCCATCATTCTTCACTGGACCTAGAACCTTTCCCAACACATCAAATCCTTTCCGATCTACTGAGAGCATAAATGCATCCTTCACATGGTACCAGAAAACAGTCATTTCTCTCGAGTCTCAGCAAATCATAACAATAATATAAACACTTTGTCGAGAGAAATTGCTTCATCTTTTTGTGTAACTTTTACAGGCTGTGTCCTGATTATGGACTCGAAGAGAGAGTTGTTGAGGGAAAACAAAGGGTAAGAGAAGAAATTTAAGGGAAAAATTCCATAGATTTTCTTTTGCTTCCATGAACCCTTAATCCAATCACAATCTCAGTGGTGTTGAGAAACCAGGTCAACTGTTTTCACCGAGAAAATTTATAGTTACTTGACTTCTAGCTTGGAAGTGTAGTCAACATAGATTGCTAATTGCTACTGGTAGACCCATCACTAAAAAGCTCTTAAGTTGTTTAAAATCCACCATAACCATCATAAAGTGGGAATGTATCCAAGAGCAGCAGAGTTACCGTTATTGCAATGAATGTTCCATGGCAAGATGGACAGACACTTCATCAGGAAATAATAAATTACTGTATAAGAGAGTGCTTGTTTATTCAACCAGTAGTCCACAGACTCGGCACAGCAAAACTGTGCACTCTCAATTTGTTAATGCTTGAGAAATAAACAGTAGAGGTATAAAAGCTTCCAATGAACTATTTCACGATTGATTCATTGATTAAAATGGAGGCAAGAAGATACTTATAGCAACTCATGCGTGGTATTCATGTGACAGTTTGCTAAAGAGATCTTAACTAAAATCATGTCAGGTGGTTGCTGAGCAAAAAGATATCATGTCAACTAGCAGTAACAAATTTGCAACATATGGATCGCCATCGTACCTTTGCATTTCTATTGAAGTGCGTAATACAGAAAAGAATAAGGGCTCTACGTCTCAATTCACTTTGATTAATCCCATCAATTAGGCTTGAAGAAAAAGGTGCTACACAAAAAAAAAATATGTCAGCCAATCTATCCTTAAAAACTGAATAGATACTACTGCTGCAAGAAATAATATTTGTCTGTTCTTCACAAAATAAATCATTCTTATGTGCACATAATAACAGGTACTTACATAATGGATCGCTCTTAGATGCTTCAATATCTGTCAAATCTACTTCATGAGTGCCTCCATTGCCATCCATGTATGTGCATGAACTGCAAAGTAAATAAATAAAAAAAATCAATGACTTGTAATAAGAATACTTCGTTGAGAGATGATTCTCCATTAATCTTTTCTTTTGGTTAGGTGATTCCACCAGCTTTTTCCTTTCCAGATCGAGATCCATATTTTGGTTTTAGAAAGCGAGATCCTGTTCGAGATCGATAGCTTGCCTATATTAAATTAATAAGGAAAGACCAGCAAGCAGCTAAGATAGCAACACCAGCATCAGCAGTAGTCTATCCAGCAGCATCCGTCGGTTAAGCAGTAGATTAAGCAAGTGATTTAGTTGTTTATGGGGAACTCTTTTTCTTTTCTTCCGCGTGAGAGAGAGATTATTTACCTATGATTTTAAATCAAAACTACAGTACCCTTGTTTAAATGTTATTGACAAATTTCACAGGACCTAAACGTGACTAGAAAGTTTTACAGGAACCTTATTGAGGACTCTTTCCATAATTCAACCGCATCCAAAATGTTTTGAGGAATGAGGACTCTCTATATTTCAACTGCATGACAAACTGTTTCAGGACTCTTGCCAATTGCCATAACCTTATTGACCTGTCAAACCAAGCAATCTAAGACTTTCCATGATACTGCGTTCCACGCGTATCAGCCTGTGTCTATGTCTCATCTGTGTCAATACTGCTAACGAAACTAAAATGAAGTTGCCATGCTTCACAGATAGGTAACATTTTACCAGTACCTGCATCATATTGACAATCAATTCACCATCTAAATGGAAATGCACAATTATGGAACAAATTAACAAACTTGAAACGCATCAAATGTTTCAAGTGTTTCGGAATTTCGACAATACCTGAAAGTGAAACACTAAGAAATAATCCAATGCTGGTCAGGGGTTAAATAGAAATCCAATGCTGGTCAGGGATTTCCATGCAGTTGCGAAACTTAAAAAAAGGATTAGGCAGTTTGATGCTATGAGATCCATTATCTTCCCCTTAAGCAATGTATAACAAGCACTTGAACTTCACACAGGACTTGATTAAAAAAAATTGCAACGTGAAAACACTCCAGGCTAGAGTTTCATACCTTAGATTAAACCTATAAACGGTGTACTGTTCGTTTCCATCTAGTAGTTCCTGAAGGCTTTCACTTCGAGGTGTAGATCCCAGATTTGAAGAACTTAGTACCCCAGAGACTGCATAAGTGGAATTCTTAACCAGTTTCTTTTCCGAAGATATGGTTTCTTTAAGGCTTTCTGCAATAAACTTCACCTAGAAAGAAATAAGAAGTATAGTTCAAGGATGTTATTTTCTGGCCTATGGAACAAAAAATTATCGGCATTTCATTAAACAAAAACCCATTACACTGCAGGAAATTTACAAATGTATCCCTTATAGTAATATTTGCCACATTACTAAAATTGTGAAGATGAACATCAGTTTCTGCTGTGGATTCCAGGGTGGCACGAATATCTACAAAATAGTGCAAAAGTCAACATATCTAAACTATTATAACACCCTGTTCAAAAAAAAAAAAAAAAAACTATTATAACACCACCAGGTGCCAGTGTAATACCCCGACATTGAAATCCGTCATTTATCTTCTACACGTTATAATTATTATAAAACTCAAGCATTTATGTTTAAGTGGTTAATCAAAATCAACGGTAATGGGAGTTTAAGGTGTGATAAAAAAAGAACAAAAAGTGAAATTGCTTTGCATGGATATGCTTATGGATAGCACGGGTGATTTGGTAGGTGTCGAGTGGCTAGTGGAAGAGAAATTAGAGAGAGTTGTGCGGCGTGATGGCTGGTAGTGCGTGGGAGGTGTGGATTGTCTCATAGTGCATGTGCAGCAAGTGTTGGGCTATTAGGTGTACATTTGTATATATATTAAGTTTTCTATTTATAAAACATGGGAGGGCGAGCGCGGGGGGAAGAGTTAGAAGGGAGTGGAAATTGTATGTGCATTCTGTAAATCGTTAAGGAAGTGGGCGTTCACGTTTCAATAACTGTATGTTGTTTACATCTAATTAGTGGCTTGAACCAGTCGATTATACTATTATCTAAGGTGTTTGAGGATCCGGGTCGTTACAGCCAGCCAGCCTACATTAGATATGGGAAAAAGCCAATTGATATTTTGCATATGAAGAGATAACAAACCAGATGACTTATTAATGCAACATATGTTACATTAATCAGAATTAAAGGTGCTTAAATCAAACCACTCAGTAGTAAAAGCCAAAATCATCCAAGATATTTGGAGCCAGGAGGAAAGAGTTCCTTACTTACTGAGAGCAGTAGTAATGGTTATACCTTTTCACCTTTAAGAGGCACAACATCTCCAGCCAAAGCAACCCGAGCTGGTGGCTGCATCACATAAATAAATCAGCGTATGGCAGATTCTGAACATTTCGAATGGTTGCTTTATTCTTTGTTATTTTCTTTTTCCACAAGTGTAGTAGCTTCCAAATTGCACCATTACGACATTTATTCCAAAACAACACCGAGATTTATGCAAGAGAACCAACTATAAATGAAGCCCTGTGAAGAGTATTGCACCAACCTTTTTTATCGATCTAAGTAAGTTTGCAAGTGGGCCTGGGAAAGGACTGGTCACAGCAAAAGAACCACGTTCATCAATGATTGTGTTCTACATGGGAAAAAGAGATATCAGACAAAGACACGCTCTAGAATGACTAATCCATCTAGAGTGGCTTACGTTTTTAGCTAATCTTTAATAATAAGTTGATTGACCATAAATCTATGCATCAACAAGAAGTGCACTTGGATGTCTCAACAGAACAACATTGTGGCAACAAATAGATTCTTGTTGATAAGTAGCATATTATGGAAAATGATGCAGTAAGAGAACTAAATGCAACCAAAAAGGTTAAAGTTAAACCACACAAGCCATAATTATTGTACTAAGAAAGCACCTGTTATGCTCGAAGAAAACATGGTATTTGAGAGTTGCTTTTGTTTGGTTTGCTTAAGAAAAAGAAGAAAATGAATACCATGTGAGATATGTTCAAGTGGTTTTTTGTTGGTAGGCATCTTTCATGGATACATCAAATATCAGAGATTGGGCAACATTATCAAAAAGAACATTGAACTGCGTCGTATACCAGAGACTGTACAACATTATCAAAAAGAACATTGGACTGCGTCTACAGTATACCAACTAATAGCAACAAGGAAAGAGAAAATAGTCCAGCTAGTTTGTGACTTCCTTTAAGCTTCTGAGCATACACTGCACAGGTGAAGAACCTGTTTCTAACTCTCTACTACACAAATGCATCGAGCTTCCACTTTGCAGCATGCTTGTGAGGAAATCATATTGAGCCAATTCGGATTAGCAGATTCACAACCATATAATAGGTTTCGAAAAGCAGAATTAGTCAGAAACAAATTGGAACACAGATTGCGACTTCCAGTCCATTAAAATATGAAAGAATCACAAGAAGAAAGAACCTACCACATTGTGCAAGTCCTTTTCAGGCACCCAAATATAGGGCTTCCCTTTCTTGACAAAGTACTTAACCTTTGAAGTATAGATTTCCTCCTTGCTGAAAACAACCAATCAAAATCCATTACTCAAAGACACCCACAGCAATGCTCTTTATCATAGTCTAGCCAGAGATCAATTCAGTAGTTAAACATTCTATCGCCGTTCCATACCTTCCTTTCGCGTCAGCTTTGATCGTGTTCAGCTTACCTTGCCAATTCGATGCTAATATATTCTGTGTAATATCAGTTCTCGTTAATAATCTATTGCCAAATCACTACAAAGAGAACAGGTGAATAACGAGAACAGGAAGCCGAATACCTTGCATTTCTCGGCAAATGTTAGGACTGTAGGTTTGTTGCCCTTCATAACGTTCAGGTGTATCGGGCTCTTGCACAACAGGTGTTCGTTGAAATTCCTAAGTTGAAGGAACCACAGTTATCAGAAGGGTAAACGGTAAACCACAGTTATCAGAAGGGTAAGAATTGATGGTTCCTTTGCAGTGGGGAGAGAGAGAGAGAGACGACGGAATGTTTTCCGAGCTGCTGCAGCGGCCTTACAGTCAGGGTGGGCTGGGTGGCTATGGAACGGACACAGCACTCTGGGGTTCAACTGGGGCTTATTTGGGCTCGTTAATGGGCTGAAAATTTTTACGCTACTCCTTTATGATCCGTTTGACTAGAAAGAAAATTGTGCTCAAAAATAAAAATGAGATGAAGTGGAATAAAGGAAAATGAAATAAAGTGAAAACAAAATTTATTTTAAGAGAATGTTTATAAGTTACTAACTTCCTTGACATTGAATCATGTACAAAATACGGATTATGATTAAGTGAGAGTTTGCCTGAGAAGAGAACTCAGTATTCGAGATGAGAGATGTGTATACCTCTTAGAATTTATCCATATACCTTATATAGACCCTCTTGACTTACTTTCCAAGTTGACATGCACCTGACACTCGTGAATCATGATAACTACTATGGATGACGGTATGAACTGGAGAAGACAATTGCATGCACGTGTATGAGCTACCTTCCATATGTCATGTGAGTCGTTTCGATTACGCCCAGTCCAGGTGACTTGGTCAAATCGGTCGGTTTCGGCCGGTAAGTAGTTGCATCGGAATCATGATCCGAGATGAGTCGTTCTGAATGAAACACTCAATTTGTTCATTTTAATTCGGTTCGGCATAGCAATCAGATCCATTTCGACTTCCGGTCCTTGGCATATTCAGCCCACCAGTAAGAAAATGGAAGTTAGGTAGCCATACTTAAATGTATTGTAGTATTGTACAAGAAAATTCACTTCCAGCACTTGGGGCAAATTTACTTTTTTATTAGCTCTCGCCATTTCTCACAATCCGAGGGGCTGTAATATTAGAATAATGTTACGAATACTGACCAAGCAGTCAAGCACCCATCAATGCATACGGTCTGTGGGATCCATTATTGAGTCTCATACAAATGAATGAATGATGTGCGCCGTTTATTAATTTCAAAATATTTATAGTTGCCTCATACAGTTACTTGGTCTAATGTTACCAACATCATGTTAAACACTTATCGTTTTAAATAAAATTAATAAATGACTCCATCATGAATCAATAAATGGACGCCACTCACCAATCCGTGTAACATTGTGGTACCCAATACCCAAATAAATTAGGGATGACAATTTCGACCGAACCGACGGGTATCTTAACCATATCCGGGTTTTTTTTTTCTTTTTCCCCGAACTATAACTGAAATATTCTCTGTGGGTGCGGGGTATGGTATGGGATGTGAGATAACCGAAGGAATTCGGTTCGGTTCTGGTTTGAGCTGATAACCGAACCGTTTCCCGAATCGAACCGAACTGGATATGTGTATGTAACACACAAATTCGAGTCCTGCAATAAAGACAAGAAAAAGATGCACAAAATATATTTTATTGATTTGATTTGAATTGAATTGAATGCGGGTACAATCTCTATTAAATTCTTTACAATAAAGAATAATTCCTCTGATTCGATCTCCGAAGTTGAAGGTGCAATCTAACGGCTATGGAAGCTTGTTGTAGGATTGAACCGGTTTGTAGTTCTTTCAGATCTTCGAGTTGAGAAGCTTGAAGAACGAGGCTTGATCGAGGGCTTGAACAGCTTTATCTCGAACAAACGATGAACTTGAGGATGATCTTCGCTAGCTGACGCGTAGACCGTTGTTGTTATGGATGAATAGGCACGTAGCTTGGGTGCTCGTTGATCCTCCACACGAACTTGAGGGATTTGAGAAGAACTTGCAGAGAAGGCTTAAGAACTGCTTGAGAGTGCTCTGGAATTTCCCTGGTTGCAGATCTCCTTTCTTCTTAGTGAGAGCCTCTATTTATAGGCTCAAGGAGAGGGACCTCTAATTTGGAAAGTTTCTTTTGATTGATTGTCTTTCCAAAGAAGAGTAAATCTGCCTCTCATTTAAGAAATAAATCAGGTCAAATATATATATAAGTATATATTGTCCTTGATTGGTTTTCTTTCCATAGGAGTAAATTAACCTCTCATTATGGAAATAAATCAGGTCAAATGATTGATTTTATTTCCATAAGAGTTAATTGAACTCTCATTATGGAAATAAGTCAAGTCAAATTATATACATGTGTATATATTAATTGTCCTTATTGTTATTTCCTTTCCATAAGAGTAAATTGACATTTTTCTTATGTAAATAAATAATTTCAATATATATATGTATATATACATATATATTGGACCCAGGATAATTTGGTTGGGCCTGCGTTCATGGATTGGCCCAATGTCATGGCCTGTTTGGCCAATTGAATAGGCCCATCTTCTTTTGGTCTAGCCCACATCTTTTGAACCCATACTTTGTCGAGCCCAATAATTATTTGCAGGCTTTTGACCAATTTTGATTTTGATTTTGATTAACTAAAGATTATTTATTTCATCTCAATTAATCGGACGGCGATTAAGCCATGGCGAAATTTTAGTGTGATTTTCCTTTGAGAGCATCCCACTTCCCAGCTATAAATGAAAGCAAAGGTCTATGGTAATCTTGTGTCATTGCTCTGGATCAAAAAGTGGAGCGCTAAGAGCAGGTCCTTGTGTCTAGTTTTGTCGAGCACCTACACTTGGCCTTGAGGAGTTTGTTTGCTCTATGTCCCTCTTGAGTTGGTACGTGGTAAAGTGTTTTAGCTTCGGACGAGAAGAACAAGACAAAGAAAGCCACTACTGTGAAGTGACCAAACAGGTTTTGTTTTTTTTTTTTTTTTTTGTTCAGCTGTCCCGTCCCACTTTTTTTTTTTTGTCTTTTCCGTTATTTTAGGAACCGAGAAGACTACGAGAGTCCACATGAAGTTATGAAAAGGGCTTAATATTTTTCATGTTCGACGCGGTCAGAGGGCTCGACGTCAATGAAACAATCTCTCTCCTGTGGTGGATGCTGTCGTTGGTGACGATATGGTGCCGCATCTTATTCATCAACGAAAACTTGAAAAAGATGTGATACTCTCCATGCTTTACTCCATACCAAGACAAAGCACATTGATACCATTAATTTGGCCTCCTCCAGCATTGCCCGATTACGGTACATTTTCACTACACATACTTTGGAGCCTGAGCTAGCATCGCAATTGAGACACTCTGTTAAGGACGGTTTGTTGATTCTTGTAGTGCCACTTTCAGAACAATACAAAATTCATTCCTGTGTAGGTAAGATTGGTGAGTACTATTTATTCATTTCTTTTTTTCTTTTTCTTTTTTTGTCGAATGTTTCAGGCAACATCAAGATCAACTTTTGTCCTAGTAAGGGCCTCGACGCAAGTACTTTCTACACATCATCCATGCGCTCCCTCGTTTCCATTTCTGGTAGTCATTAGAGACTTAAAGATGACAACGGAACCTCTCTGCTTTTACCTTTGGGAGAGACTTCAAACGGTGGGAGAACCGCTGCTTTTGTGCATGCCGTCCCTACGTTGCCCCAACGCCGCTTACTTTTGGGAGAGACTTCAAATGGTGGGAGGGCCGCTGCCTTTATGCATGCTGTCCCTATGTTGCCTCGACGTTGCTCACGGGAGAGACTTCAAATGGTGGGAAGGCCGCTGCCTTTTGTGCATGCCGTCCCTACGTTGCCTCGACGTCGCTCGCCTTTGGGAGAGACTTCAAACGGTGGGAGGGCCGCTGCCTTTGTGCACGTCGTCCCTACGGAGCCTCAACGCCACTCAACTTTGGGGGAGTCTTCAAATGGTGGGAGGGCCGCTGTGTTTGCACATGCCGTCCCTAAGTAGCCTCGACGCCGCTCATCTTTGGGGGAGTCTTCAAACGATGGGAGGGCCGCTGTGCTTGCACATGCTGTCCTTACGTAGCCTCGACGCCGCTCATCTTTAGGAGAGTCTTCAAACGGTGGGAGGGCCACTGTGCTTTGCGCATGCCGTCCCTAAGTAGCTCGACGCCGCTCATCTTTGGGGGAGTCTTCAAACGGTGGGAGGGCCGCTGTGCTTGCACATGCCGTCCTTACGTAGCCTCGACGCCGCTCATCTTTAGGAGAGTCTTCAAACGATGGGAGGGCCGCTGTGCTTTGCGCATGTCGTCCCTACGTAGCCTCGACGCCGCTCAGCTTTGGGGGAGTCTTCAAACGGTGGGAGGGCCGCTGTGCTTGCACACGCCGTCCCTATGTTGCCTCGATGTCGTTCACCTTTGGGAGAGTCTTCAAACGGTGGGAGGGCCGCTGTGCTTTGCGCATGCCGTCCCTAAGTAGCCTCAACGCCGCTCATCTTTGGGGGAGTCTTCAAACGGTGGGAGGGCCGCTGTGCTTGCACATGCCGTCCTTACATAGCCTCGACGCCGCTCATCTTTAGGAGAGTCTTCAAACGATGGGAGGGCTGCTGTGCTTTGCGCATGCCGTCCCTACGTAGCCTCGACGCCGCTCAGCTTTGGGGGAGTCTTCAAATGGTGGGAGGGTCGTTGTGCTTGCACATGCCGTCCCTATGTTGCCTCGATGCCGTTCACTTTCGGGAGAGTCTTCAAACGATGGGAGGGCCGCTGTGCTTTGTGCAAGTCGTCCCTCCGTAGCGTCGACGCTGCTCACCTCTAGGAGAGTCTTCAAACGGTGGGAGGGCCGTTGTGCTTTGTGCATGCCGTCCTTACGTTGGTTCGCTTCGCTTCTCGCTGGTGGTGAAGACTTCACAACGGTTGGAGGGCCTCTGGACTTTGTGCTCGTCGCCCCTATGTTCCTGTTGACGCCGCTCTTTTGGGAGTGACTTCGAACGATGAGAGGACCTCTGCGCTTTTGTGCAGGCCATCCATATGTCGCCATTGACGCCGCTCTTTGGGGAGAGACTACGAACGGTTGGAAGACCTCCGCACGTCATCCTTATGTTGTTGTCCATGCCGCTTTAGAGGCTTCGAACGGTTTAAAGACTTCCGCACATCATCCCTATGTTGCTGTCAACTCCCTATGTTGCTGTCAACGCCGCTCTCTTGGGTGAGACTTTGAACAGTTGGAAGACCTCAACGCTACGTCGTCCATATGTTGCCGTCAACGCTACTCTTTTGGGAGAGGCTTCGAACGATGGGAGGACCTCTGCGCTTTTGTGCACGCCATCCATATGTTGTCGTCGACGCCGCTCTTTTGGGAGAGACTTCGAACGATGAGAAGACCTTAACGCTTTTGTGCACGTCATCCATATGTTGCCGTCGACGCCGCTCTTTTGGGAGAGGCTTCAAACAGTTGGAGGACCTCTGTGCTTTTGTTCATGCCTTCCCTACGCTGCCTCGACGGCCTCCCCATCACTTGAGGGGATTGGAGACTATAGAAGAGCTTCTACGATTCTGCGCATGCTGCTACTCTTCATCACTTGAAGGGATCCGCTAAAGTGGAAGAGCTTTCGTACTTGTAGCCACTCATCCTCATTTGATGAGATTTGATGTCACAAAAGAGCCTCTGTAATTTGTTGCACATCGTCACTCCGTATTTGAAGATTTGATGACGGCCTCCTTGACTTGTGCATGCCGCCAAGAGGAACTCTTCAACGACGAAGTTCAAAGAACTTTTTTTTTTTTTTCCTTGAGTTGGTTGGCTTAGCTTGCGATGATTCCCAAACTGCCTACGTACCCTTTAAAGGGATCAAGTCAAAACGTAGTTCAAAAGTGATTTTTTTTTTTTGTTTCTTTTGTGCCGTACACAGTTTTATCTCATGTGGGCCAAGAGCATCATACAGTTTCAACTCGTGTGATGAGGAGTTTTTTTTTTTTTTTTTTTTTTGAGACAGTTTAGGCTCATGTCAAGGAGTGTCTTGAACTTTGACTGTCTTCAAGGAATGATAGAGACAACTTGCTTCTTCTTCACATCTTCCACTTGAGATTCATTTGATTTAGTTAAGACGATGGTACGCCTTTTGACTTTGAGTGGACTGTCGTGACAAACTTCCACTGATGTTACGCGCTTCATGCGAGACGTGATCAAGCTTCGAGTCTCTTCATCTTCTTTTGTTGAGTCAACCATGGCTTCTTCCACCTTTCGTTTCTTGTGTGCTGTTTTGGATTTTGCTCGTGTATCTTTAAGACGAGAGAAGGCAGACCTTCGTGGCTTGGAGATTACTTCCTTGTTTTCTAGGTTAGTGTGGACGGTGAGATCCACGTGGCTCGCTCTCGAAGTTCGGATGTGAAAAACTAAAGAAAAACGTGAGTCGCCACCCGGGGTTTAAATTTGGAAAATGTTTGGTACCCGAGAAACCGTTTTAAGAATGATTGTTGACTCTCATGCCGTTTTGGAAAAGGATTTGATCCGCGAAAAGATTCTTTTTGGATTCGGAAGCCAGATTACGCGCGGGGAAGGTTTTTATTGAAAAAATGCACCCCGCTCGCCCGGGAAATTCCCGGTCTCTACTAAATAATTTGTGGGATTTTTGTAGAAAATATTTTATTAAGAACTTTGACAAATAAACAAGCAAATAAAGAAATTAATTGAAACCATAACGGGAATAAAATTTAAACAAAAGGACTAAATAGTAATAGTAAGAAAACAAAGGGTGAAATATGCAATAAACACAGGAAAATGGCAGAAAAGAACAGAGAAACAGGGTACGAACAGGGGAAAACAGAGTATAAAAATTTGATTCAAACGGGAGCCGCGCGGCTCCTGCATAGGGGCCGTGCGGCTTATGCTACAAGCCGCGCGGCTTGCACGCAACCTATTTTTCAAAAATTTTGTTTTGGGACAAGTGAGCCCAAAATCCTTTCAAAACCTGATTTTCTTCTTCAAATCAACTCAAAATGGATTGTTTTTGTTTGTGATCAAGTTATTGAAATGAAACTCATTCCCGGTACGGATCGTACCGTGCGTTTATCGAGAAAAATCGCCGGTACGGCTCCGGAAAGCCGGTTTTTATTTTGAAAATGATTTACCGAGTTAAGATATGGTCGTTGAAACCGTTACTAACTCGGGATACCCTCGGAGAACCGCGATTGAAAAATCGAAGTTTGAAAACGACTTATACCTTTCTGGAACTCGAAACGGAGGTTGAAAACTTCGGATTCTTCGGGTTTGGACTCTTTGAAAACGGGTTCGAAACAGATTTGATACGTACTGGTGGATCACAGGGAGGTTTTAAACGAAGGAAATAGAACAAGCTCGAAGTTTATAGGGAAGTTTGGACAGAATTTCGGACGAAAAAATTGATTGGAAGGTTTTCCGGCGTAACGTCGGAATAGTGGAGTTTTTCTGTGTGTGTTTTCTGTGAGGAGGGAGCCTCCATTTATAACCGAAATGAGAGAATAAAAATGATGATATTCGGCGGTGGCGAGATGATGATATTCCTTGAGCTGGCCTGTCAGGAATTTTTCAGAGATAACAACACTAGCCGCGCGGCTTGTATGAGGGAGCCGCACGGCTTGCATAAGCGAGCCGCACGGCTTGTGTGAAGAAGGAAGAACCGTACGGCCTATAATAGGAGCCGCACGGCTTGATCTTTGAAGGGTGAACCGTACGGTTTGCACAGTGAACCGTACGGCTAGGGCTATTCTTGTCCAAAGATTCTGAAGTTCAGGATGACTGTTCCAAGGTACTGCTGGGTATCTCTTTCATCATTGGGGATGCACAGGGGTACTTATTTTCATAAACCAAACTTAAGTAAAGATTTCTTTACTTTAATTTATTTATGAAAATAAGGAAGTACCCCCCTTTCGGAAACAATGGCATTTCTAGAATTTTGATATCCCAATCCAATCAAAATCTCATCCCCCCACTTTTAGTACAAAACCGAAAACGAACACATTTTTCTCCGAAGAAAATGGGAGAAAGATGACTTTGCCTTACTCAAAAATAGCTTCCGAATATACCATTTTGATTAGAAAAATCCAAGGAACAAATACCGGGACTTTTTATTGGCCAAACCAAAACTTCCCAAAAAAGTTAATTTTCCATACTTAGCCAGATTTTCGAGCAACAGACAGGGGTGTCTAGGATGAGAGACGATGATGAAGGAACACTTGGTTTAAAATTGGGGTGTCTACAGTTAGCCTTGCCTAATCTCTCAAAAACTGAAGTGCGAGCAGTGGGAGCTTCAATCCGATCAAAGGCTGAAACTCGACGTGTGGAACTTTGACTTATGTCATCCTCTTTATTGGCGGAAATCATGTAAACTGTTTGAATACAGTCGTTCAAGTGCCCTTCGAGAATGAAGTCATGTAGGGTGATTGGTGTGGGAAAACTCTTCTCAATCAATTTCTCCTTCTTATCGTTGACTTTGTCACTTGCAGTGAATTGAGGAGAGTTCTTCTTCACTTGCCATTTCTTGATTTGATGAGGATGATTCTTGTGCTTGTTTCCTATCGACTTCTTTGGGGGGATTGGGATCCACTCCTTGTCATTCTTTGCACCTAGCGCTCCTTTGAGGTGAGGATGAGTAGGTACACCTTTACTTGAGCTTTGGATTGCTATCGGGTTGAATAAACCAAATCGTATGGTTTTGAAAATTGCCCCCAGCGCTGGAGTCGTTGCAGATTCAGCAGTCTTTATTTTAAAGCTTGAAGTTGGGCCTTCGACTGTAATGACTGTGTGGTTGGACTCTGCAACTTCATCAACGTCTAGTACGATCGTTTTCTTCCTTGCTAGGTCTGCAATTAGCTCTTTCAACACGAAGCACTTCTCAGTGGAATGACTGACAATTCGATGGTAATGGCAATACCTTGGATCATGAACCTTCCCCATTTCTTCGGGACGTTTGCATTCTGGTAGTTGAATGACATTCTTTTCGAGCAGATCTTCCAACATACTCAGCACGTCAGAATCAGGAAAAGGATACCTCTTTTCTTATAGCTCCTTCAAAGTTAGGCGTTTATCCCTAGGGTGTTCTTCCTTCTTTTTGTCTCTTCTCGGTAGCTTGAGCGGGACCATACTAACTGCCATTGACTCTTCTGTAGAGGCACCGGATAACTTATTGCTTTGTGTCCCATTCCTATATTTATTGTGCTCGACTGTGGGATGATTCCCGCCACCGTGATTTGCTATGTTGATCTCCATGTCATGTGCTCGGGTAGCCAGTTCTTCAAACGTTCGTGGCTTTATCCCTTGAAGAATGTAAAGAAGGCCCCAATGCATGCCATTCATGCACATCTCGACGGCAGAGAGTTCGGAGAGTCGGTCTTTGCAGTCTAAGCTTAGAGCACGCCAACGATTGATGTAGTCAACTACAGGCTCATATTTCCATTGCTTAGTGTTTGTTAGCTCCATCATGCTTACGGTGTGGCGGGTGCTATAGAAGCGGTTAAGGAACTCGCGCTCCATTTGCTCCCAACTGTCGATCGACTCTGGCTCTAAGTCCGTGTACCATTCGAAAGCATTCCCTTTAAGTGAACGAACGAACTGTTTGACAAGTAGGTCCCCTTCAGTCCCAGCATTGTTACAAGTTTCGATAAAGTGGGCAATGTGTTGCTTTGGGTTTCCCTTCCCATCAAACTGTTGAAATTTCGGGGGCTGGTAACCAACAGGCATCCTAAAGTAGTCGATGCGCTTTGTGTAGGGCTTCGAATACATAAAGCTACTTTGCGATGGCCCACCATATTGTGCTCTAATCGTAGCTGCTATCATGTCTTGGAGTTGTTGGACAGACAGCGAAGCAATAGAAGTTGGTAGAGCATTTTCGACAATCTTTGGGCCTGTAGAAAACGCATGATTGATTTTACTACCACCTGGCTGATTTGATGAAAAGACATAGTTTGCATCCTCTCTTTGCTTGAGTTTTTGATCCCCCATCATGAGCTTTCCGCTTTCATCGCCATATATGACTCCTTGTAGTATGAAACCTGGTGGATTTGAATTGTCTTGGCTAGTTTCCCCCACTTTCTGAGTCTCTAACTTGTTCATGAGTGATGCAATCTGGAGGTCTTTGTCTTCCACGGTCTTGGTGAGCTTTTCAATAGTGTGCGCCATTGTAGCCAGTTGCTCCTCTACCGTCGCAGTGCCAGTTGTCATTACTTGCATACCCACGGAGTAAGACGAGTTTGAACGACTTGGCAATTCTGAGTGCTTCGGCGAAGAAGGCGAGGATCCAGAGTGCGAACTTGTGCTAGAATTTGCATTGGAAATTGAGCGAGATGGGCGAGGTGACAGACTTCCTGAGACAGAATTTTCAGAGTTGGGCGGAAGCTTTTTGGAGCCCTCATCATCTTTTTTCTTCATTGGAAGTGTGGCAACGGGTTGGTACTTGCCTTGCAGCACTGTTGGCGCAACTCCTTTACTTGCTGGAATGGTTGTTGCCTTTGTCTTGCTGTGTGTCATCGGGCCAATGGAGGGACTGTTGCTGTTTGTGGCCACAGTGACGTTCTTGCCGATCGAAGCGGTCTGAATCTTTCTTGGCGCCATTTTGTGTAAAACTTGAGTTTAGGAGAAAGAGATGAGAGGTAGAGAGGTCCCACCGGGCGTGCCAAATTTGTAACACACGAATTCGAGTCCTGCAATAAAGACAAGAAAAAGATGCACAAAATATATTTTATTGATTTGATTTGAATTGAATTGAATGCGGGTACAATCTCTATTAAATTCTTTACAATAAAGAATAATTCCTCTGATTCGATCTCCGAAGTTGAAGGTGCAATCTAACGGCTATGGAAGCTTGTTGTAGGATTGAACCGGTTTGTAGTTCTTTCAGATCTTCGAGTTGAGAAGCTTGAAGAACGAGGCTTGATCGAGGGCTTGAACAGCTTTATCTCGAACAAACGATGAACTTGAGGATGATCTTCGCTAGCTGACGCGTAGACCGTTGTTGTTATGGATGAATCGGCACGTAGCTTGGGTGCTCGTTGATCCTCCACACGAACTTGAGGGATTTGAGAAGAACTTGCAGAGAAGGCTTAAGAACTGCTTGAGAGTGCTCTGGAATTTCCCTGGTTGCAGATCTCCTTTCTTCTTAGTGAGAGCCTCTATTTATAGGCTCAAGGAGAGGGACCTCTAATTTGGAAAGTTTCTTTTGATTGATTGTCTTTCCAAAGAAGAGTAAATCTGCCTCTCATTTAAGAAATAAATCAGGTCAAATATATATATAAGTATATATTGTCCTTGATTGGTTTTCTTTCCATAGGAGTAAATTAACCTCTCATTATGGAAATAAATCAGGTCAAATGATTGATTTTATTTCCATAAGAGTTAATTGAACTCTCATTATGGAAATAAGTCAAGTCAAATTATATACATGTGTATATATTAATTGTCCTTATTGTTATTTCCTTTCCATAAGAGTAAATTGACATTTTTCTTATGTAAATAAATAATTTCAATATATATATGTATATATACATATATATTGGACCCAGGATAATTTGGTTGGGCCTGCGTTCATGGATTGGCCCAATGTCATGGCCTGTTTGGCCAATTGAATAGGCCCATCTTCTTTTGGTCTAGCCCACATCTTTTGAACCCATACTTTGTCGAGCCCAATAATTATTTGCAGGCTTTTGACCAATTTTGATTTTGATTTTGATTAATTAAGATTATTTATTTCATCTCAATTAATCGGACGGCGATTAAGCCATGGCGAAATTTTAGTGTCTACAGTGTAATTACAAAATCACCCTTCATATGTACAAGTTTAGTCTGTGTATAGCTTCAATACATTGAATTTCTACTCAGATGTATAATAGTTTTGTATTTGAAATATCAAGATGGATATATGCATGCCCTTTTAATTAATGGATCTATGACATTTCTAATTTAACTGATTTTCTTATTTGAATTTCATTCATAATTATTTTGTTTTTATTTTATTTTATAATAACGGGTAGTATCCGAACCGAACCGATCCCTAATTGGTTCAGTTATGGTTTTAATTTCTCATATCCATTCAGGTTTCGATTTGGTCCTGAGTACCCATCTAGCTTCGGGTAATGAGTTCGGATATGGCAATTTCCGAACCCAACCGATCTATTGTCATCCCTAAAACAAACGGGTTCGTAAGATTTGGAAGCCGATTCGGATTCCTTTTGATTTCCTCCAGATCCCAGGCAATTCGCCAAACCTGCTCGCGGCTCTCGTCTCCCTCCCTGAGAATCTGATCCAACCTCCTCCGCTTCAATTCACCCATGGACTCTGACTGGAATCCACCATCCGATTCAAATTCATCCGCACAATTCGACATAGATCGCCACGTTCGATTTCTGGAGATGATGTACCAGTTATTGCCGTCGGATTACCAAGGCCAAGAGATCAACCGCCTCACTCTCGCATACTTCGTCATCTCCGGCCTCCACATGCTCGGCGCCGCCGATCGCGTAAGTACAACCCTCACGCCACTTTTTTTTATTAGCTTCGGTTTTGAAATCACTTGCTTTCAGTTGTACGCAGTATGAGCAAAGCTCCTAATGAAGTGACCCATTGTAGTTGATACCACATAGGAAGTTTCAAACCTTAGGAATTAGGAGACGACCCCTTTTTTCTTTTTCTTTTTTGAAATAGCTCGCCACACCCCCTTGTGCTGCAATATTGGCTTCAATATATGGGACCAGGATTAGTTGGTTATTGGGTTAAATTTTGAAGTCAAATTATTTCAACTGTACGCAGTCACAGGGAAAATCTGCAATGTTAGATCAATGCATGAGCAGTTTCTATTTCTGAATCAATTGCAGCTTACTAGCTTAAATTTTGAAATTACTTGCTTCTAATGATGCATAGAATTAGGGCAAATGTCCATTTGTAGGTAATGTATGATATTATGTTTACTCCCCACACTCATCATCCCACAATTTAGGGTACATAGTTTATCACATTCCTATTTCTCAGTCCTGTTTCTCGTACCTTATCGATCCATGTTCTGGTTAATATAGGACTATAGGTTCAATAAACTTGTAATTCTGAAGAAGCTAACAAGGATTAACAGTTATGAAAAGACTGGTAAGACACCACAGCTCTTTGGGAAGGTTGACATTTTTTTGTATTGTGTGTATTACAATTCCGTTTGTTTATCAGGTTGACAGGGAAGGGGCCATAAATTGGGTTTTATCACTGCAAGCTCATGCAAAGAACGAGTTTGATCTGAATAATGGTATGCTTTCCCTTGTCAAAAAAACATATGATTGTCTATTGGCTTCAACTACCAGTGTTTGTGGTAGTGGTTAATTATCATATGGGGCTACTGCGGTTATTGCAGGACAATTCTACGGGTTCCATGGTTCCAGAAGTTCTCAATTTCAACTGGATGATAATGGGGTATGACTGTTATGAGTGAAGCTTGTTTAAAGATGCATTATTTTTGTGAAGTTGCGTGTCTTGTCAATGATTTCCCTAAGGGCATCGATTAATGAAGCTAGGAGATTGTACATTTTTTCAACATGCACTTTTATATAGAATGTACAACCATTTCGAGATTGTTAACAAGTTCCCTTATGGCAATCTGAAGTTCATGGTAATGCATTATTTTTTATTTATACATCAAACGAACTATGTTTATTAATTGCTGCTACTTGCAGGCTTGGATTCCCAATGGTAGTCACTTGGCAAGCACATATTGTGCACTAGCAATATTGAAGACTGTTGGCTATGACTTGACGCTTCTTGACTCTGAGTCAATCTTGAAATCAATGAAAAACCTTCAACAGTCTGATGGGAGGTGGAATTGCATTCTGCCCACAGCTACTCTTTCATCGATCTTTAACACGTACTCAACTTTTTAAGTATGAAGCCTAACCAATAAACTAATAGCTTTTCTTGTTTCTCTGTGTTGCAGTTTTATGCCCATCCATACAGGGGCAGAGAGAGATCTTAGATTCATATTTTGTGCAGGTAGAACTCAGATCACAGTGATCACAGGGATATATCATTAGGCTGCTTGAATTGAATTTCTACTGGATAAAGGTTAAGTGGTTAACTGTATGACTGTATCTATTGGATGTTTTCAGCTGCCATCTGTTCTATGTTGGAGAACTGGAGTGGCATGGACAAGGAGAAAGCCAAAGAATACATATTAAGTTGTCAGGTTTATAAAGCCTTTGCACTTCTTCTTGATTATACACTTCCATTCTGCCATTATCAACTAATGTTTTAGTTACAAATATAGCAATTGGGTGGCAAAATATATGCTGTTGTATGTACTTATTAAGTTGAACTGCTTTTGCAGTCATATGATGGTGGTTTTGGGTTGATTCCTGGGTCAGAATCTCATGGTGAGTGGATACAAATTCTGTATTCTTGCGATCGTCTGTTCCGGAATCCTGGGGCTTCTTGTATACACGTCTAACTTGATCTTTGTTATGCGATATCCTTTTTACAACTTTGTTTATCTGGGTGCGGCATAGTGGTCAACTTGTTGGACACAATGTGATTGCATGTTCGGATTTATATTTGGCAGTCAGACCACCTTGGAAAACCTTGTACATTCTACTGGATCACCTTACTAACTGGTAAAAGGGAGTCAGCTCATGTAGCAAAAAATAAAATAAAATGGAGTCATTGGTGGCACATTTGTGATCTAACATGTAATTCTGAATTGGCTCTAAACTGCATAAACCACCCTACTTGAACACAGTTAACAGGTGAAGATGATAATTACCAGAAAAAAATGCCACGAGTGTGCTTTTGTCGTGTTCAATTTTTTTCTTGATCTAAATGTAATTTGTACACGATGTTAACCCGAATGGCCAACACTACTAGAATACAATTAAGGTTACGGATGTGTGGTATATAGTTTTTAGAAAAAGGTTCTGTACTTCATAGAGTTCTCTGCAAGCAGCTAAATGGTTCCGTAGTTTTTTGTTTTCCCATAGTACACCTCTAGTTGAGTTCTTTTCAGAACCTGTTCCACAAAACTGACTTATGGGGTATTCCACTAAGGCAGTTTTTAGAATAAACTGGCTTTTCACGGTTTTTATGTGATGTATTTTGAGAGAATGACCTATCTTGGTTTTTGAAGAAAACGGTTTTTGTTGGTGTAGCACCCCCTTATTGCGCTCTACAAGACAGGTCATTCTCTCACAATACATTAACCCAAACTTATCCAATAAGCCAAATAAGCCAATAAGTGAGGAATTGGAACATTCGTTAAACTCTCTTCTAACCTGTACGCTTCCCTCTAGGAGTAGTTGATGCCTATGCTTGACCGTGGCCTTGAAAGTTGAAAATATCAACTTACATGGTGAGGTCAATGATCTCCTCATACAATTCACATGCCAGTTTCATTGGAATGTTCATTGTCATTAAGTACAGAGAACTTGTTACTTACTGGGCTTTCTATGGACCCGGACAAGAAGTTACTCCTACCTCATGTTTCCTTATAATTACTGTGTGAAGGACTTAACAGTGCAACGCGGAAGATCCTCTTAAATGGTAGCACCTTGCCAATCCCCATTTAGTTAAGGAGACGATATTTGTTTCCTTTATTTCCTACAGTGGCCATCTTGTGAGTTACTTGAGGCATTTTCTGTACATTGGCTAAATGATTCTTTCTTCTGTCCTTTTTTTATTAATGTATTTTCCAGTAGCTTTTGTGCTGGTTTTTGTTTATGGAAGTGTTTTCATTTTCTTTTACTTACTGTGCAAATGTTGTTTTATATTTTATTGCCGGATAGCGTCCTAGTGCTTACATATGGTATTTGTTTTAGTGCCACAGGTGGTGGAACTTACTGTGCTGTTGCATCTCTCCGGTTGATGGGATTCATTGAACATGATGTACTGTCTAAAGGTGCATCCTCTTGCATCATTAATGTGCCGTTGCTTCTGGATTGGAGCCTGCAGGTTTATTTTCTCAGCTTAAAGGCATGAATTTAAGGCTGATTAAATTCAAAAATACTTCCTAATGACTTAAAGCTTGTGAAAGAATCAAATCTCTTCTATGATCTGTCACTCTGATCAAGCAATTACCAACTTCGACATAATTTCCGGTATTATCTTTTTCTATTAGTTCCGTAACTCTTATTTTCCTTGTTTCAGAGGCAAGCAATTGATGGTGGATTTCAAGGTAGGCCCAACAAGGCTAGTGATACTTGTTATGCCTTTTGGTAAGTCCCAAGATGCCTTCAGAGTTCCGTGTACTAAGTTGTGAACTTCGAGTTCTTTTCATGATGCATATGCCCTTTTTATAGGGTTGGAAGCGTTTTGAGGATTTTAGGGGGGAACAAATTTATTGACGAGAAAGCTTTGCGCCAATTTCTGTTAACTTGCCAGTCTAAGGTGCTGCATTTTTTCCCTTCATAGCTCTACTGTTCGCTGCATAATATGATTGAACGCTTAGATTCTGAAGTTTATAGCAAGAAGTATGACACAATTTATTCACTCATGCGGTTCGGGATGATTTCATCTAAGTCACGTAGTTTGGCTTGGACTAGTGCTCAAACTAATGATTCCAGTGTGAATTTGCCTCCTATTCGCGGATTGATCTCAGTCATTAGCAAATTTGTGGTCTCATGGGGGTTTCGGAGGTAAAAAGGTGCTAGTACAAAAGGGAACCTGCTTTCCTGTTTAGGGCCTTAGGCAGACAAGAAGTAACCACAAGGCTGCACGCATCCTTGTAGTATGCATTAAAAATGCATGTAAAAATATTATACAGTACTTATGAAAATAACACAAAAGTCAAAAATAAAAATTATTAATAGAAAATTCGAATATTTTTACCATGTGGAAGTCTAAACTAAAAATATTTGTTAATACACTTACCGCGCTCTCTACCTACCTAATGTTTAAAAGTGACACCCCGCTCTGCTTTATCTGACTGAGGATCTTATCCAATAGATCTGACCTTTGGGGTGCATGCAGATCATTGCTTATTTTGCGATGAAAACCTGTATGCTCCCTCTTGTTGTCTACTTTTTGACACAAGGAAAAATGGCATTTGGAATCTTACAACTTAATTGTAAATGTGTACCAAACTTAATTTGAGTGGCTAGAGCAACTAACAATGTTGAAGCCCTCTCCTTGCATTTGAATGCTTTAAGGGTAAGTTCTTATTTACATTTTAACGTATTGTGTCTTGCATCAGTACGGAGGTTTCAGTAAATTCCCGGGACAGCTGCCAGATCTTTACCACACGTATTACGGGTTTTCTGCATTTAGTCTGCTACAAGAACCTGGAATAACCCCAATCTGTGTTGAACTTGGAATAACAGATGTTGATGCTATTGGACTGTGATTCAAATGTTGCCTGCGCTTCTTTTTTTTTTCCCCCTTTCCTCTTCTCCTTGGCTTTCTGTCATCTAAATCACCTCTGCTGATATCTGTTTGCGTTTTCGTAGGTATTTAGTAGCGTAGTATTAGGTTAATTTTTCCTTCATTTTCCTTGGTGTATTTTTTTCAATTACGGACAGCTGTAATTTAAACATTTCTTACCTTCTAAAATCACAGGTAGAATTTGGATTGTTCTTTCCTGGAACAGGAAATTGCCATCGCTCTCTTTAATTGTCTTTAATATTTTGTTCCCAAGATTTGCTGAATGCATTCTAGGAGTAAAATTTATTGACACATCGGGTCGTTGCTAATTTAATTTGGTAGGGGTATATCATTTTTGGGATCTCAATTTTTGCAGCATTATGATGGAAAATCAATTCCAAAATTTTGCTTAGTTTGCCTCTCTCTTTTTTGGTACATCTGTGCCATCCAAGATTGTGAATACCGTTCCGTACCAGTCGGCACGTACAATTTTATAGATAGACTGGTACAAAGGAGGACTGATTTCGTTCCGTGTATATTTAGAAAGCATGATATCTGATGCACTGCCATGTATTAAGATTTCAATTGGCCACTGGCCCTGTATTTAGGGTCTGTTTGAATCACGGATTTGAGTACAAGTTTGGATTCAGAATTCTCCAGTGACTACTGCAATGCCCGTTTGGATGAACAGACAAAAATGATTACTTTGGACTTGGCAAAATGGATCCTCTCCGGTCCATAATTTGAATTGGAGGAGACAGTTGAGATCAAGACCCGTTCATTTGCTGCAATACGGGTTAGAATAAAGCAAATCCAAACCATTAAATGTACCAATAGACGTTCTTGATATGGACAGTCTCCTCCAGTCAAACCGGTGAGGATCCGGATCAATTAAAAAAACCATCAAACAGGGCCTTGTATATGGTCTTTAAATTTTGCAAAGGTCTCCATCTAATGATGAAAACACTGGCTGTCTTTTTATTTCGTCTTGTAGCTCTATAGCTTCAGCCAGGAAAAAGTTACTGGCACTCATTCTCCTTCTTTTGTTCCTTAGGAAAATGGCAAATTGGCAAGCCATCAAACCTCTCTCTCTCTCTCTCTCTCTCTCTCTCTCTCTCTCTCTCTCTCCCCCCCCCCCCCTGTTTGCGTGGGTAAAAACATCAAATTGATCACCAGTCACCAGGTTTGTTTGTTACGCAAAAAATTAAAAGGCCACCATTGATCTATAGAAAGATTGGGTACATGGTTGCACATTGCATTATTGCACCGAATACTTTAGAGATACACATCCAGTAGCCTGCCATGAAAGATTATTACTCTAACAAACACGTGAACTGGGGTCACCCTCATTTTATGTTTTATTATGCACTGGGTCACCCTGCACTACAACAACTGCAAATTTTAAGAACAAGGGCGGAGGCCCCAGGGGCTAGGGTTAGTCTGGTCGGTTTGTGGGTTTGCTCCTTATACAATTGACCATGGTTCGATTCTTGGAGTCAGACCGGAATAAAGAAATGCCTTGTGAATTTCCTAGTCCTGGCGCGGTTCCCTATCTTTGACCGAACCGAAGAGGGGATTAGTCAAAGTGTGTGTAAACTGACCGGACACCCTTGGCCTTCGGGGAAAAAAAAAAAGTAGGTCCATTGACACAGAGGGTTTTACTAGATCCTACTGAATCTATAATCTCACACCATTTTGATTCCAATAGAGCAACTAAATATCCCCACGCCCAAGGTCCGAAACTCCAAATTGCCCCAATATTTCAAACCTAATTTATGAATTACAGTAGTTGATTTTATTGGACTTGGTTTATTTTGGTCCGAAACTCCAAATGCTTTGTAACACAATGTCCACGAGATGTGTTCACAACCATCCAATGTTTGTGAGCGTCGTGTGCATCGTGTGAGATCGATACACGTACTCTGGATACATCTGCGTCCCGACATCCATGTCCGTAGCACTGCTCCAAAAAAAAAAACAATGAAATTGGTTCTACTTGAAAGCAATTAGCCCACTAATAAAACCAATAACTCCTCCGAACAACCACCCAGTCCATGAATAATTACAAGTTCATCGGACAACTCAGGGGAACATGGACAATTGAATAAAAACAAATCTCCCCCACATGGTCCTCCACTACCAATAGAAAAACCCATCAATATCACTTAAAGCGACTGTTGTCCTGGTTCATTCCTTCTCTCCATAGATTTGCACAAGACCTTCTACAGTTTCATTATATCGTCAATCCCAAACACCCCACAACTAAATCAAGGGAAAAAAACCCATTCCTCGGCTGTAATGAGGCACGCAAGTCGTTGATCACTTGATCTCGGTAATCAACGGCTCGGATTTCATCTCGGTAACGAACGGCTCGGATTATGCAAATGCCGAGATGAAATCCGAGCCGTTGAAATCCTTCCCGAAACTGAAAAAATCAACTAAAATCTACAAACAGGGAAAACAAAGTAATAATAAACATTTCAGGACTACTTGGATAGGTTTATTGTCACTTGGCGCAAGAGAAACCAAAACCCATCACATTTCCGACGTACCAAAAAAAAAAAAAAAACAAAACCCATCTCCTAGAAGTGATAAAAATTTAAATTCATACAAGCAGGAAAATAAAATGAAGCAAATACTTAAAATACATTTTAGCTCTAATGTGAGAAAGGCTTATTGTAAGTTGGTCTGAGTTTTGTAGGGGAAGAAGATACAGGAATCACCTGTGAAGAGCCTGAATTATGACCAGAATGATTTACCTCTTTCTCATTATTCTGAGCAATAATTATTGTGATAAACCCATTCTCTTCATCTTTAGCCCCTTCTTCTTCCATGAGTTTTCTTCTACAAAGTTTGTCCTCAGCATCTTTCAAGAACTTGAACTTTGGGGGTGGTGATGATATGAGCCTGTTGAACTGAGCATCAGTTGATGACTCAAACAGAGGATTAAAACCATATTGGTTGAATGAGGAGTCCATAGGGGAAATGGGAGGAGTGAAATATGGTGAAGCCATAGGGGTCCAAAATGGAGTCTCCACTGTCTGATTCACATCACTCATTCTTCTACTTCTTGATTTCCCATCTTCAGATTCCAAATCCTCTTTTGTTTCTTCCAAAATTGTGAAGAGAACTCTTGATGGGTTGCACGTTGTTTGCAGCCTCATGAGTTCAGTCTCCTCCACTTCACCCTCCTCTCCACAGGGGTGGGGCCATAAGGCCTTGTTTGGATGGGGATGAATCAGAGCTTGTGGCTCATGGACATGGAGTTCTTGGGGGTTGAGAGCTGTGGAGGTTAAAGAAGAGGGCTTTTTCCAACAGAATGAGTAGAAGAATCTAGATGGGCTGATGCTGTATTCATCTACAATCTCTCTCTTGGTGATTCTCTTCTTCCACCATAACAGGTAGTAAAGCTCAGCCACAAGAGCTAATAATAGGCACCCAAAAATCAGACTCAATGCCAGCCCTACACTGCTCAAAGATCTCATCTTTCTGTCAATTCTTCATCAGAAAAGAGGGGGAAATTGTTGTCTTGTCTAAAGCTACTTAATTTTGCAGCTATCTCAAGCCCAAATCCAATAACCAGACCATGAAATTCTTGAATGTTTGGAGAGCAGGAAAATCGCAAGAAAATCTGACAGGGTACAACTGCTTACCCAAAAAGCTACTCTAAATTACCAGATAACTCAAGCCCAAATCCAATGACACACCATGAGCTACTTGAAATGTTTGGATTCCAGCAAAAAACACCAAGAAAGTGGAAGAAAATCTTACAAGGTTTAACTTGTGAGCAATTTCACTGTTCTCAGAAACAATGACAGACACAGAGAGAGCAGAAACTCTTGACTGGAAGTCAGATTCACACCACTCTTTAACAACAGCCAATTTCTATTCCATTTTTTACTTCAAATGCTTGAATTGTAGGAAAAACCCAAGACAATGGAAGGAAATCTTACGGGGCACTGCTTCTGAGTAGTCTCATTCTTCTCTGAAACAATGAGACAAACACGTAGAGAGCATAAAACTTTTGACTGGAACTCAGTGAAGCACAACCAGATTCTTTCACCATCTCTTTAACAAAAGCCACAATGTTCCTCAGCTTTATCTGAAAATCACTGTGCCAAAACTACCGCGAGCTAAAAACAAAGGGCAAGGAACCCCCTTTTTACTGAAAATCACATTGTTAAATCATATACTAGTGTATGATTTCTGTAAAGCGCTTGAAACCCACACCGAATAAACTGGAGTAAGTACAAAAAATTAACCCGCAATTTTAGGATTTTGCGTTACCCGGCAAATGAAAAACTATTGGGTGCTCCTGGGGCGCTGTAACTATTGGGTGCTCTTGGGGCACTGTCGCGTGGTGTCTTAATAACATTTTCCTCCCGTTATTGTTTTAATATCATTTGATTTCCTCCATTTATTTCTGAGGTGTCCAAAATTATGTGTGTCCTAATGTCCTTTTTGCTTTCTCATTTTGGCTTTTTCCATCTTTATTAATATAAAAGACCTACATATTTTACATATCTCTCATACACTCAACAAATTTTATCCTATATATTTTACATATCTCTCAAACACTCAACAAATTTTATTAATACATTTTGACAATAATCTAAAAATTCAAAATACAAGGCACCCAAACACCACTTATCATAACATTTTTTCTCTGCTTGAATAAAATTGCCCATTCCAATCTACGGAAAATAATAATTTGAAAAAAGTACATACTTTCTCCCCAAAATAATTTTTACCGCAAGTTACCGAATATTGATCTCTTCTTTTTAAGTTTGCAGAAAATTATTGATCTTTTCACAAAAATAAATTTGTTATACACAGTGGACAGTCAATTAAAATGGAGGGATATAGTTATTGTAATTGTAAACACATTATTTGACCCTTAAAATTTCAGTTATTAAATTATTTGTGTTTAAATTTATACGTTCATTTTCCCTTACACATAAAATAAAACTCCACTTACTTGTAACTAAGAACAATTGCCAAGACAACTCTCACATTGTTCATTGATTGTACTAGTCAAAGTAGACTATTACTCTAATATTGGTATGAAAATAGAAGGAAAAAAAAGAAAAATGCAATAATACAGCTTAGAGGCAACAAGAAACCATAAGGTGTCTTTGGTCAATTAAGCAATCCTAACCCATGTGAAAATGTTGTAATTATTAAACTCGTGATCGAATTTGCAAGCTGGTCCAGTTAATGGGGTGATTATTCCAAATTTACCAAAGTCTTAAATTTTCTACTGTCTACTAACCTTTCTATCATTCTAACTTGTATTGTACGAGTTTCTTGTGATCATTCCTAAAAAAAATAAAAATAAAAATATTGTTATTATTAAGTTTTGGATTTAGCATATCTAAGCACAAGAAATTCAACAGTTGAGTCATTTGATCATTGATTAAAAAATCAGAATCTTTGATAATGGGAAAGGTGTCCGTCCCCCTAGGGCCTTTTTCTTTCAAAACCCCAAAGCCTATTGTTTGTCTCGAAACAGAAAAAGCAAAGACAAAAATAGTCTGTGTACGTTTGTCACCATATATTTTGGCTTCAAACTCAAAGTTGTACCAATTCCTAACAATAAGGCGGGACTTTAGAAAACAATCACCTCGATTTTGTTTAGGATTTGAGCTGGATATTTCCTCGGAGTTCTTTACTACCAAATCTGGATAGGATTTGAGCTGGATAGTGTTGATTTGCCTCGGCAGAAAGCGTCTCAGAGCTGAGAGTCGGGGGCCAGTAGGGCTCATTTATCGTGCTCGTGTCAAGATTTTAGTTGTTTTGTTCATTCTGTCTTTGTCATGAAATCTTTTGCCTTCGGGTTTCTTGTAAGTGCCGGATGAGGTTTATATGAATGAATCTTGACATGTTAAAAAAAAAAAAAAAAAACAAGCACCTCTTCAATAGTGATTCCATTATGGTTCAGTTTTGGATCGTTATGGGTCCATCCCAGACATGCAAGGCTGCAATGACGTGACGATCCGCACCGCTCATAAGTAGCTCCTGCCAAGTGTGTAACTATCAATTGTGCATCAAGTCAAATTTTACAAAGTAACACATACTTGGCCGGAGCTACGAGAAGATTATCATTGTGGCCCCAGGTGGTCCAAAGTTGGAAATAAATCGACAGATCGAAATTGGACAGGTAGCCTTATATACTAGTAAATGATTTACTTTTTTCGGAACAGTTATATTAATAATTTATAGTTTGCACTTATCGAAGTGCGCACAAGTTGACCAAATATGTACGTAGTTATTTAAATAAAACAAACGAGTATATAGGGCTACGAGCGAGGGGAGGCCCTGTGTCTGTGTCGGGCAGAGCCGGCTCATGGATTTTAGAGACCTGAATCAAACTCATTAAACGCGGCCCACTCTATATTTTGCACATAAAAATTGGTAAATAAGGAGTCTTTATAAAAACTATTACAAAATATTTACCGTCACAAAATGCAAACCATAATTATCCAAAAATAAACAACCGCTACAATATTTCAAAATTTATCATTTGAACATTTGTCTTCTCGCACTTTTAGCGGCAAACGTACTAGCCAGTAAAGGAGTTTTTTAAATAAACTGGTTTTTCACGATTTTTTTATATGATGTATTGTGAGAGAATAATCTGTTTTGGTTTTTGAAAAAAACTGTTTTTTGTTAGTGAAACACTTAAATCTTCATAATCCAGGTGTTTTACCATATCCTTCTCAATAGACAAAATAACCAATCCATTTGGTATGAAAGACTTACACAAAATTATTTGGGCCTAGTATATATATGTAGGTGTACTAAATAATTGAGGGCCCCAAATTTTTGTATTTTTTGTGAGCCTAAAGCCTAGGCTTCATAGGATTTGTCTATGAGCCGGCACTGGTGTCAGGACAAGGGTAGGAAACAGAACTCTCCAGTTTTCTCTCCCAACTCCCAAGTGAATTAAATGTTGAGATTCAATAATAATAGTAATATACTATAACCTACGGATTCGGGAGGCGAACTGTCCCTTCGGAGACATCATGCATGTTGGGCCGACCCTGTGTAGTGTGTATAAGTTCGGTTTTCCGACCCTTAGTCATGACTCTCCCTATCCGGAGAAGAACCTGGGCTAATTTTTCGGTGCGGTCGGGTAGCTTTGGTTGCACATGTAACACTAAAGACTAGGGAAAGACCTACGCACACTTTCCAAATATCCTATTATTTTTATGACATTTTAAATTTTGTTTATAAAAATTATGAAGAAATGTCCCTCCAAATTTATGCTTTTAATATATATAATTGATATTTTGTTGTTAATTTTACGAAAACATGTGATTTGGTCCCCAGATTAGTCATGTTGTCGTTTTCACAAAACTATTCTCGTTACTTGAAGCCATGGCACTAAGAACTATAACAAACTTACTTCACATAAATAATACAATGTACCCCTGACTTAAACCAAATGGGTATATTTATACCCTTTTTTTTTGTCTTTATTTACGAAGGTTTTGTCATTGATGGTTGGAATTTTATTTTATTTGTAACTACAACAAAATACAAGTATAAGATAAAAAATAAAAAATAAAAAATAAAACAAGTATTTACAGCATAAATAGTCCCTCTGTAAATCATAAAAATATATATATATATATATTTTTAAAACAGCATCATCCAAAACTTTAAGAGAAGTATAAGCTATTACAACATTATTACATTAGCTTCAGTATCAACACCAAAGTTAGCTTCTCATTTAAAAAAAAAAAAATCAGACTGTAATCATATCAGCAGACGCAATCAACATATACTTGTGGCAAAGGCAATGCGTTAGTGCGACAAATAGGACAAGTAGAATGCGAATAGAGCCACATGTCGATGCAAGACACGTGAAAAGAGTGCTTGCATTCCAACAAGGTACGCAACTCATCGCCGTCTTCAAACTCACACAAGCACACGGCACAGGTGCCATCTTCCTGGGCCAATCCCATACCCTTCTGGAACTTGTGGGCTGGGATAAGCACAACGGTTGAGTTGCCCTCTACAGCTGCTGCCTCTCTCCGTGCGAGCTCGTGTCCGGGGCTGGTTTGATGGGCTTGGTTGTACCATCCAACTCTAACGCAGTGGTATCCAATGGCTATGAAAGCTGCACCTCCGAACACGAATAACAGACAGTATAATTGGTTTATGATGGGATAGTCATTAGTTCCGAACATGATTAATGTGAATGAATAATTTGATTGGAAGGAAGCATTTATATAACTTTTTTTTAAGGAGATATCTAATACCGATATGTTTTCCAATTCAAGTTTTTGAAATCTTCTATATTCGTATACGTTAGAAAAGTCTTACTGGCGAGCTCAATTGATATAAAATATGATTTTCTTACGCTAAAAAAGAGTTTTTTAGAATTACTATACAAGATAATTAGTCCATTCAAGTGTGAAAATTTGAATTCAAACATGCTAGCTGTATAATACTAAATAAATTACCTATCGCAACACTTATCATGTGTGAAATTAAATATACTAGGAAGATGTTCTATTGAGGACTCCCTCAAAGATCTCCTCCGTGAGGACCACCCTTTTTTTGATTTTCCGGACCAAATTTCGACGATCCGAACCACTCAATGTGTTTAAAACATGTTTTTCATGGCCAACGCGGGGAATCACAAAAAAAAAAACCCAAAAGGGCTTCATCCGAGCGGTTTTTCATAATAACCGTACATATATAATTTATCGAAAAATGCTCGAATGAAGCCCTTCCGAGTATTTTTTTTGGACGAATCCTCGCGGTGACCCTTAAAATCACGTTTTAAACACATTGAGCGGTTCGGATCATCGAGATTCGACCCCGATTCATGAGGTCCGCAAATTACGAGTTTGAGGGAGTCTTTAGTAGAACGGGATCCTATATATATATATTTCTAGCATATCCTTTTACAGTCATATATATGGCTGATGTTGCCAAGTCATTAAAACTTACAATGTTAACTTTAAAATTGTATCTCTAGCAACATGAAATTTTGGTTTATTATAATGCGGAAAAAATCTTATCAGTTATCCGATCCAAATAAAATAAATCAAGCAGCTATAACCTATCCCATGACTTGTGGTGTGGACCAAAATTTAAAAAAATAAAGTAAGTCTATTTTTTTAGAACTGGTGACCTGTGAAATTTTGAGAAGAGAAGTTAAATCTCCCTTTCCTTAAATTCTTCTATACATAAATCGTTAAATAATATGTACACAACCAACATGTGTTTCCTTCTTAATCACAAGTGTTTAAAGCCGCTTAAGTTCCTCTCTCCTGTATTTCTCATCAGTTGATCTGTATATCATTAAGAATTAAATTAATTTCAGTGTGTGCATGTCGAGTGTCAACTGATTTTCAAAATGTATCCATCGTATTCACTCACTGCCGGATTGATATATGGTTGATATCGCCAATACTAGATTGTTATGGACACTTACATTCTTTAGAGCATTTTCTTTCAACTTCGAAACTTGAAAAAATTCGAAACCACAATATCCCAATTCCGATACTCCTGATACCTTTACAGAAAACCATTACCGTTACATATTATGGTATGGTACTACTATTGAAAATCGCACTTCATAGCAAGACATAACAATACAATGCATCCTATTTCCGTTTAACCAAAAAAAAAACAATACAATGCATCCTTTTCAATCTCTTTTGTTCTCAAGTATGTGCAATATACATTTGAACCTGGTACTTCAGATGAGCTCAACCCTTGATCCTGCACTTGTCTGTCGGCCCATAAGGCCTGGCCCAATTGACTGTTGGCATTTTTCATGTAGTCTGTTGATTGGGCCATCAGTTGAACGACATTTCGAGTCCTTGCAATGGCCCTCTGTTGCATCGGACGCCCTTGTTGTGTAGTATTTTGATTCGGAAAAAGTCTAGAGAAACTAAATACTCAAGGATGGAGCCAGGGGGCTAGTAGGGGCAGTCGCCCCCCTACGTCTTAAAAAATTTGTACGATTATATTAGAAAAAAAATTATTTATCGTCAAACTATATAGTCCCGTCCCCCCTCCGTTTTTTGTTGAAAAAAATAATAGGAACAGCTTTAATATTTATCAAGCTATGAAACAATTGTGTACTAAAATTGGTTTTAATGAGGTAATTACAATTATTTTAAACAAAACAACGCCAAAAATTATAACCCAACTCACTTCAGGGACTCAAGGCCCGTTCACTTTTAAAAACTAAGGCTCACTGAAATTTCGGAAGCCCAAAACTCTTTAACGTGGTCTATGGACATCAAAGTGAAGGAAAAAGAAAAGAGCAAAAAAAATTAGGGGCTCCCAAAACAGTCGATTCTCAATTGCAAGAATTGAACAATGGAGTTGCTTATTCTCAGTACATTTCTAGATCCTCGTGATGGCTTCAGATCATTCAACATTGAAAATACTTGCAAACTTGCAGAGAAATATTATCTAATGGATTTCATTGAGCAAGAAAAGTATCACTTGAGATATCAATTGCAAAATTATAAGCTTGATGTCTCTAGGCATCCTGAGTTCCAAAATTTGTCAACAATTTTAAAGTTGAGTGAAGTGTTGGCGAAGACAAGAAAGTACACGATATATCATCTTTTCGATAATTTGATTCGGCTTATATTAACTTAACATGTTTCAACGGCTACAACCAAACGTGCATTTTCTGCTATGAAATGTGTGAAGATAAAGATTTCATCGCAACAGGATGGAAGACGATTATTTAACAAATTTCTTGATCACTTATATTGAGAAATGTATTGCTCTATCATTGATGCTTTTAATAACAAGAAAGAGTGTTGAGCACACTTCAAGATGCCTGAGTAGACACTAGATAGGATTAGAAACGTTACTAGTACCTTTTGCAATCTAAGTTGATATTAGAAACATGTTTAGTTTCATATGTATTTGTGTTATTTTGTATATATATATATATATTTTTTTGAGTTAGTAAAAATTCATATCGTTGTCTTAATTTTAATTTTTTTATTGTGTATATCCATCCCATCTACGCCAAAATCCTGGCTCCGTCCTTGTAAATACTCCCTTCGTCACAATTTATTGTCCCCTTTAAAGATTTCAACTAATTAGGGAAATATAATTATTACACTTGTCTTTTTTTTCTTTTCCTTTTTTTACCCTCCAAAACATCATCATTATATGTACTTACTCTAAAAAAGAAAGGGTAAAAGTGGAATTTCATTAGCTAATGCCCCCTTAGTTTTGAATTGAGACAAAATTTAGGACAACAAAAAATGTTGTTTGGGGCCAAAATTGAGGACGGAGGGAGTAAGGTACTAATTAATTTACTAAATCTATCTTGATCGAGGAAGAGAGCAGGAGAGAGAAATGGGGTTTGATCAAACATTAGAGGGAGGGGAAGATGTGTGAAATTGATGGAGATGGGGAGGTCTATGAAATCGGAGAGAGAGAGAGAGAGCGCCCCAACCCCAATATTTTTTGTCGGACAAAAAATTAAGTTAAGGGGGATGGGAATGACGATGAGCTAGAGAAGAAAATATGGTATTTGTTAAAAAAAAGGGTGAGAAAATAAATGAAAGCAATCCAACTGAAAAGAGGGAAATTTTTGAGGAAAAAAAAAAAAAGGAAGATATTTTTTTCAACTGCATTTTTTTTGTAACGGGTCAAAAAATCAATTAAGAACAAGGGTTGAAAATTAATTGAGAACAAAGATTGGAGATAATTGAATTGGAGTTGAAAAAATAGAGATAAAAGAGGTTGATGGAAAATTAGTTAAATTTTGAACTGTTTGTTTATAAAACAGAACCAACCACTGGAGATGCAGTTCCATAATTTGACCGAAAAACACTTTTTTGTGCCAAATTATGAAAATGAGTATCCTCGTTTCCCATCTAGCATTGGATATGCTATAAAGGCTTCCAATCCCAGTCTCTTCACATATGACCAGGGTGAAAGTTAAATCGAAAATCGAACTGATAAAAAACCGGTGAAAAAAACTGGTTTGGTTTCAAATCACTGGCGGTTAAGTTTGGTTTTATAATTAGAGAACTTCAATTGCGGTTTGGTGTTTTAGAGAAGTTTAATAGGTTTGGAACCGGACCAACCCGAAAGGAGCATATAATTAATATTAGACCATTCACATTTTAACCCTTGAACTGATCTCAACCATTCTTCTCTCCCCTTCAAAACCTAATCCCCCAGAGCATCTCCAATGCATTGTTTTTCCTTTAAAATGAAGAACCGAAGTGACATATCAAGGGGAGATTTGTAATTTATGTCCTCTTTTGCTCAAAAAATTGTGTTTTTTGGAGGGACCCATCCTCCTTTTTGGACAATTGGTTCTTCAAATCTACTTTTGGTTCTTCAACTTGAAGAATGGATGTGACAAAAAGGGAGATGGGTCAGTAACGCCCCGAAAATTGGGTACGTTAATAAATAAATTTCATAATTCATTTAAATAAAATGCAACTTCATTAATAATATTAAAGAGTACTTAAAATTTTTGCCATAAAACTTAAAAGTAAACCAACTTATTACAACTAAAACGAATTAAATTTTAACAGTCTGAAAAAAAAACTTAAACATTTATTAAAAGTTCAACAGAAATAAGGACAGAGCCATCTAGCTAAATCCCTACTGATAAAGCCACAGGTCCACCACTTGTTCCCCACCTAGCTGCTCCTTTGCCTCAAATTCAGCTGGCAGCTCTTCATCTCCTTCTGTTCCTGGCGTTGGGGACGCCAGGGCCACAAAAGTAGCACCGTGAGTGTTTAATTACACTCAATAGGGTACTGAAACTACCCATTTACAAAAGATTACTCATGCAACAGTCAAACATATAAAACATAAATTTTAAAGCATAAGACAGCCCAATTATCACAACTTGTCTCAAAAATAGTGGATTCGGTAGATTCAAAATTCTCATTATCAATCTTGAGGTTTCACAACCCAAACCTCATGCACCTCATGAATTCGGTATCTCATACCAATTCATCAGGCTATCCGATATCGGTTCCCATCCACAATATAAACAATCTATTGGGCTCCCGTCCACCATGCCTAACTCTCCAAGCCCATGGCACAGCTCAAATACCCCTGGGAGTATATTGCGACAATTGGCTCAAGACCCATATCGGATACAACGAACCATCCCCACATTCGATAAACAGCCACACATCTTTTAACCATTTATTTAATTAATTACAAAAAATTAATTAACATAGGGTAAATGATTTATTAATTCCAGTAAGCCAAAACATCACATGCATCTAATTATAGCCTGTAACTAAAAGTTTAATAAAGATATTGAATAACTCATGCTAACAAGTCAATTATCTTTCCAGTCACTAAAAATATCAAACGGGTTTCAAAAATCACGAAATTTTTCAGTAAAATAGTTTATCAAATTTAACACAAGTTCACTGTTTTGAGCGAAGCCTAAATCCAATCCTAAATGGAACAAAACAATGTTTTAAGGTCAAACAGAGAATCTGTCCCGAAACTGTACAGTACAGCAAACTTTGAAAAAATCATAACTAATTCTACAAATCTCGGATTGAGACGAGTTCTATATGAAAGTTGCTTAATTTTTCGAGATCTACAACTCTTCAGTTATAAGTTTTCCTCGGTTCTGACCCGAAATGGTCCGAATATTTTAAAACAGAAACAGTATACATCATTCACATATTTTTTACTTTTCATACAAATTCAACCACACGATTCATCAACGATTCATTTTTCCGCAAAAATTACACCAAACTATAACTTCCCTAAACAACCCACAGTTTATGATATAAACACAAACCACGTAAGCAGTATTCCTAAGTAAATGTTAAGTTCCGAAACCCTACCTTTCCTCCGTCGATTCTAACGCGTTAACGGAAATCGAAAGCGTTGGAGATTGCAAACAATTAATCACTGAGGATTTAGAATTTCTGCAACAAAATGAGAGAAATAAATAAATCGTGACGGAAAAACTTGTACGATTTTTATGAGAGAGAGAAAAAGAAAATACACAAACCGGGAGTGCGTGAGAAGAGAAATTGCCGAGAGAGAAAAGAGGGGAAAAATAAAATTTAATCTGGGGGGAAAGAAATTGCCGAGAGTGAGAGAGAAATAATGGGGTATCAATTGGTTTAAGTAGAAGAACCAATGTGGGATAAATATTGGTAGAGTAGTTTAGCAAGAGTAGGAAAGTGAGGAGATAAGGGAAGAGAAAAATTAGGAAGTTGTTTAGGATAACAACCAATTATATATCTACACATATATAATTATTTTCAAACTAAGACTTTATATAGTAATTAGTGATAATCTTGTAACAACTTTAATTAATTAAAAATAATTTATACCCACTTAATTATATACGCAATTTATCGGGTCTTTACAGGGTCCCTCCAAAAGGTACAACTTTTTGAAGAAAAAGGAGGTATAAATTACAAAATTTACCCTTAATATGTCACTTCAGTTCTTCATTTTGAAAGAAAAACAATGCATTGGAGATGCTCTCATTCTAATAATAAAGCTTCTCTCTGTTGAACACTGCGCCTCATCTTCTTGCTCCCTCCTTCCCAACTCTCAATACCAAATCCTAAAAAATTGTGATCGTTCTTAAAGCCCAGTCTTCAATGGATAAGAGAGAGAGATCTATCTTTTGTATCATTGTCGATAATTTTTTCCTCCTAATAAGTTTGTTGAAAAAAGGAAAAAGATGCCTGACACCAAGAACGTCGAACCGGGCTGACTTGAGTTTGATCCGATTTCAGTGGATAAAAAAGTCAAAAACTGGACCATACCGAACCGAACCCCTACAGATAACAAGTGACTACGCACAGGGATGTAAGTGAACTGAGCCATTCGCGAACTATTTGGAGCTCGGTTCGGTAAAGGCTCGTTCGAATTCGGTTCGTGTAGTAAACAAACCGAATTTGAACTTCAATTTTAGGCTCGTTATATAAACGAGCCGAACATGAGCTTTGCTGTATTCAACTCGGCTAGGCTCGCGAACCTTGAGTTAAAATATATAATTAATAATTCCTTTGAGTATATCTAGAAATATGACATAGTTCACGAGTATATGTAATAATTTGATCCCCCAAATTATACACGATCAGTTCATATGAGAACTTCCAATTTTTTCATGCTCTTAGTGTTTTCTTCCTTGTTTTGTATTATCCCAGTTCAGCCTGAATTTGACCTTTAAATTCGGCTCGGTTCGACTCTTTTGTATAACGAGCCTTGACAAGCCGAACCCGAGCTTTGAGAATTTTTAACAAGCCAAACTCAAGCTCAATCATCTAGGATCGAATCAAACCCAAGCCGAACTCGAGCCCAATCAATACCTTACTGAACTGATCCTGAGCCTAGCAGGGTTCGGCTCAATTCGGCTCATTTACAACCCTACGCGACCGGGGGGGTGAATGTGTATTTATGTCATATCTGTGGAGCTATACGTGTTTATTCCAAACCTCGGGTAAAGTCGGTGCATTTTGTTTGCCCCTATAAATAACATCTGATGCCGCCTCTCTTAAACATTTTCTCCCTCCTCCCAAATTCCAGAGCGAGGCGAAACAGGGGTCTGGGAGTCGTGCTTGCTGCGTCGCCATAGATTCGACAACTAAGAGTAAGCTTTCAGTATTTTCTTCTGATATTGATTTGGATAACTCATGTTTTCGGTAGCACATCAATTTATTTTCTCTCTCTTGTGTGTTCTTCTCAGCGCTTACATCCATTGAAGCGGGGAAAAGAAAAAACCCTAGTTGTGAAGCCTACTACTAAAACACTATCAGACCAATCTGGGGGTACGTTTAATGAAACCCTAGTTGTGAAGTTTAATTAGTGGAGTAACATGATAGCAATTTAAGGTTACTAAAACCCTAGTTGTGAAGGTTAATTAGGATTTATTGTTTGCTCTATTCCGCTGAACCTTTGTTGTTCTGTTTCCATTGATTTAGGGTTTCTCGGTTCGGAGTGAGTTTCAGTGATGGCGCATCTGGGTGGTGGTGCTGAGGCACACGCTCGGTTCAAGCAGTATGAATATCGAGCCAACTCAAGTCTTGTCTTGACTACGGACTCCCGCCCTCGTGACACCCACGAGCCCACTGGTGAACCCGAGTCCCTCTATGGGAAGATAGACCCCAAGTCGTTTGGTGATCGTGTTTCCAAGTCTAAACCCCCAGAGTTAGACGAGAAGCTTAAGAAATCGAAGAAGAAGAAGGAACGCGAACCAATTGTTTCTGATCCTGTGCCTGCCAGGCAGAGCAAGAGAAGGCGTCTGCAAGAAGAAAGTGTCCTTACTTCTACTGATGAAGGGGTTTACCAGCCTAAGACCAAGGAAACAATGGCAGCTTATGAGGCTCTGCTTGGTGTTATTCAACAGCAATTTGGTGGCCAGCCGCTGAATATAGTTAGCGGTGCGGCAGATGAGATATTGGCTGTCCTAAAAAAGGAGACCATAAAAAACCCAGACAAGAAGAAGGAGATTGAGAAACTGTTGAACCCTATACCAAATCAGTTATTCGACGATCTGGTTTCGATCGGGAGGCGTATCACTGATTACCATGATGCAGGTGATGCAGGTGGTTCTGCTGTGTCTAACGGTGATGATGCTCTTGATGACGATGTGGGTGTTGCTGTTGAGTTTGAGGAGAACGAAGAAGAGGAAGAGGAGAGTGATCTTGATATGGTGCACGAGGATGAAGAAGAGGATGATGATGTTATGGAAGGGAGTGGTGCTGGAGGAATGCAGATGGGCGGTGGGATTGATGACGATGACATGCAGGAAGCCAACGAGGGCATGACCCTTAATGTGCAAGATATTGATGCGTATTGGCTACAAAGGAAGATTTCTCAGGCATATGAGCAACAGATTGACCCGCAACAGAGCCAGAAGCTAGCAGAAGAGGTACTTAAGATTCTAGCTGAGGGTGATGACCGCGAAGTTGAAACTAAGCTGCTAGTGCATCTTCAATTTGATAAGTTCAGCCTCATTAAGTATCTTTTGCGGAATAGGTTGAAGATTGTGTGGTGTACGCGTCTCGCCAGGGCTGAAGACCAGGATAAGAGGAAGAAAATTGAAGAAGAGATGTTGGGCTCAGGCCCGGAATTGGGTGCAATTTTGGAGCAGTTGTATGCCACCAGGGCTACTGCTAAGGAGAGGCAAAAGAACTTGGAGAAAAGCATAAGAGAGGAAGCTCGTAGACTGAAGGACGAGAGTGGTGTTGACGGGGACCGAGAGCGGAGAGGGATTTCAGACAGGGATGGAGAAAGTGGTTGGTTGAAGGGTCAGCGTCAGTTGCTCGATCTTGAAAACATCGCATTTCACCAAGGTGGTCTTTTGATGGCGAACAAAAAGTGTGAGCTTCCACTAGGTTCTTATAGGAACCATAGAAAAGGATATGAAGAAGTTCATGTGCCAGCTTTAAAGCCAAAACCAATTGCTCCTGGTGAAGAGCTTATAAAGATATCTGACATGCCAGATTGGGCGCAACCAGCTTTCAAAGGGATGGCCCAGCTGAACAGGGTTCAAAGTAGAGTTTACGAAACTGCCCTTTTTTCCGCTGAGAATATTCTTCTTTGTGCTCCCACTGGGGCAGGGAAGACAAATGTTGCAATGCTAACCATACTCCAGCAGATTGCATTGCATAGGAATGATGATGGCACCATTGACCATAGCAATTACAAGATTGTCTATGTGGCACCGATGAAAGCACTTGTTGCTGAAGTGGTTGGCAATCTGTCTAACCGTCTGCAGCAATATGATGTCAAGGTGAAGGAGCTAAGTGGAGACCAGACCCTTACTCGCCAACAAATTGAAGAAACCCAGATTATTGTCACTACTCCAGAGAAGTGGGACATCATAACCCGAAAATCAGGAGATCGGACATATACACAGCTTGTTAAACTTCTTATCATTGACGAGATTCATCTTCTGCATGATAACAGAGGACCTGTTCTGGAAAGTATTGTTGCAAGAACCGTCAGGCAGATTGAAACCACAAAAGAGCATATTCGTTTGGTTGGCTTGTCTGCTACACTACCTAACTACGAGGACGTGGCATTGTTTCTGCGTGTTGATTTGAACAAAGGCCTCTTTCATTTTGACAATAGCTACAGACCTTGTCCTCTTGCTCAACAGTATATCGGGATCACAGTCAAGAAGCCTTTGCAGAGATTCCAGTTGATGAATGATGTTTGTTATGAAAAGGTCATTGATATTGCAGGAAAGCATCAGGTTCTGATTTTTGTCCACTCAAGGAAAGAAACCGCAAAAACAGCCCGTTCAATCCGAGATGCTGCACTTGCTAATGACACTCTTGGAAGATTCTTGAAGGAGGATAGTGTGAGCCGTGAAATACTTCATAGCCAGACAGAGCTGGTAAAGAGCAATGATCTTAAAGATCTAGTTCCGTATGGCTTTGCAATTCATCATGCAGGAATGGCTAGGGCTGATCGCACCCTTGTTGAAGATCTCTTTGCTGAGGGTCATGTGCAAGTGCTGGTCTCCACAGCTACTCTAGCCTGGGGTGTCAATTTGCCTGCTCACACTGTGATCATCAAAGGTACCCAGATTTACAATCCTGAAAAGGGTGCGTGGACTGAGTTGAGCCCTCTGGATGTTATGCAGATGTTGGGGCGTGCAGGGCGGCCTCAATATGATTCTTATGGAGAAGGAATAATTATAACGGGCCATAGTGAACTCCAATATTATCTCTCTTTAATGAACCAACAACTTCCTATCGAAAGTCAGTTCGTGTCTAAACTAGCTGACCAGTTAAATGCAGAGATCGTTCTTGGAACTGTTCAAAATGCCAGGGAAGCATGCAATTGGCTCAGTTATACTTATCTGTATGTTCGAATGCTACGAAATCCTACTCTTTATGGTTTGGCACCTGATGCTTTGACTAGAGACATATTATTGGAGGAGCGCAGAGCTGATCTTGTAAGTATCCTTCGTGTTCTCTTTTATTGTATTAGCATCTTAATTGTTCATTTAGCATTGTTGGTTTACTTTTATCATTTATTATGGTGGAAATCCGCCAAACTCATTAACATTTTTTGACTTAGTAAATTATGTAATGTACATAACATCGTATAGCTCCATATCCTAGAGTTCCCAGCTAATCCTATCCTTCCAGATACTGAATTATGGCAAAGTGAAAACCACAGGCAGATGGTGTTTAACTTTGAGCAATTTTCTCGATAGCTATACTTGAAAGTACTCAACTGTTAACTGTGTGTGGGTTATGTTTTGGTGCTGGCATTGTTGTTGCTGTCAATTGTTTGGCTGATGTCTGACGGAGGTGTTCTCTTACACTCCACATGGATTGAGTGAAGGGGGAGTGAGGGGAAGTCCAAGTTGTGAGGAGAAGGGAAAGGAGGGCAGGGGAGGGGAGATGAAGCACCCATCTTCTTGTTTGGAGTGACAAAGGAAAGGAAGGGTTACCTTTCCTTGCTCTGTCTAGACAATTATTATTATGTGGGGAAAGGAGGTCCATGTGTTGATATTAAACCAAATAAAGCATATAAGTTGCCCACTTCCCCCCCTAGATTAAGAGGGAACATAAGTGCTCAAAATGGTTGTTCTGTTTCCCCCCCAACTCTTCCACAGTATAACCTGCAATCAAAGTGTGCAATTCATATAGAGCAGTTGTTTAAATTACTTGCGGTCTTATTTGATGCTTGGAATACATTATGCTTTGAAAATTTGAAATACTTTGTGCGCGTGCACATGTGCTCATTTACTTCTTTCCCTTTGCACATGCATGGACAGCTCTAGATACTATTTGCCCTTGTTGACTGAGATTATAAAGTAAATGCAGTGCAATGTTTAGTCGTTGACACATGCCTTTAAAATGGTATTATGGTCTCATGTTTTTGTGATGATATATATCCTCTGGTAGGAATTGGATGAGTTTTCTGTTAGTGTAATTCTGCTACCTGTAAAGTATAATGACTTAAGTACTCCGTCCACCACCAGTCTCAAGATTTCCACGTTCATTGACCATAAATTTATTTTTATTAGGTAAAAAAACAATATGTTCTGGAAGCCATCAGGTGTAGTACTAGTTGGTAGATCCTCAAACTTTTAAAGGAAAGATTTTGATCCTTATATAAACCCTCCCACTTTTTTTCCCCCTTTGCAAAATCCTGTTCATATTGAATATTATATACGCGGTTCAACATAGGGAGTATTTTCTTGCTAATAAGAAAATTTTCACTGAATCCATAATGAGCTGCTTTATAAGGGCTGAGCCTTCTGGGAGTCTGGGAGGCAGTTGTTATGTCGTCTGAGTCTTAGAGAGTCTCATGACCAGCCCTTAGTGGCAGGGATCTCCTAAAATGGTGCTGCTCACCATTTTAGGAGCACATTTCTGCACTCCCAACTAAGGAGCTTGACGGGAGCCTGCTCCCATTGAGATGGGAGCCCGCTTCTTATGAAGATTGGAGCTTTTGTATGATCCTTTTATAGAAAAAAACAATAGTTTGTTACTTAACTTAATTATAGGTCTTCGATATAACTTATATATATAGGCTGTAGCCCATGTCATAATATCTTGAAACCATAACTTCTCCCACTAGCCTATTTGTCACGTTAAGGTGGACTTGGCCCATATTTTTACTCAAAGTGATTGTAGTTTTAAAGTTTATTTTCTGTGCTACATTATTTTCGTAACATCTGTACACGATCCTTCCACACTCCCAAAAGGAGCTTCTATATTCCCCCGCTCCCCAGCTCCGGCTCCCGCTTTGTGCAACTAAGGACCAGCTCATTATTGGGTAGAGGGTAAACCGAACAGGCCTGTCTGTGCCCCCTTTTCCTCTTGAAATTGTTTTGGAAACCAGTAGAATGAGTAGCATTTGAATTGTAAATCCTTTCTTTCTGTTGGTAAAGTGGGCACAAATGGTGATTGAGGGCAGAATCTATGAAAGCCCCTTTGTCGCTATGGCAGACAAATACTGAAAACATACTTCAGTCTTCAGAGTAGTTGTTGAGGAGCAGAAGGGTAAGATAGGGGTGAGCAGGTGGGTCTTTAGTTGATTAAAGTCTTGGATAGGACTCTTGCCATCTTTATTTCCTCCTCCTAAAATTCTACCGGAGCGTTACCCACTTGTCACCCTCCAAATCTAGATTTTGAATATTTCTCGTACAAAGATGCGGTCTGTGATATCTTTTACCTATCAGACCACAAAAAGTGTGGATTCATGCTTCTCATACCTTGTCAAAAAAAAAAAAAAAACTTCTCATACTGTTTTCTTTTTGTCTCTGATGCTTGTATTTAGACATGGGTGGCGTCCTGTTTTGATGTCTATTTTAATGTGCTCATCTAGTTCTATTCTTTTGGCCTAAAGTTCTGACTGGTGTAATGATTTTTGCAGATTCACTCTGCAGCAACAGTGTTGGACAAAAATAACCTTGTCAAGTATGATAGGAAAAGTGGATATTTTCAGATCACCGACTTGGGCCGCATTGCTAGCTACTATTATATTACTCATGGAACAATATCCACATATAATGAGCATTTGAAGCCAACAATGGGTGATATTGAGCTTTGTCGGTTGTTCTCACTCAGTGAAGAGTTCAAGTATGTAACAGTGAGACAAGATGAAAAGATGGAACTAGCCAAGCTGCTGGATCGTGTTCCTATTCCAATCAAGGAAAGCCTGGAAGAACCTAGTGCGAAGATTAATGTATTGCTTCAAGCCTATATTTCACAGCTAAAGCTTGAAGGGCTATCTTTGACATCCGATATGGTCTACATAACGCAGGTTGGTTATTGTCATTATTTACTCTTTAGATGATTTTGCTTATTGTTTAAGTTGGTTGGATGCTTTTCCTACTTCGAGCTATAATATCAGTACCTGGCTGTGTGTTTGTGTGTGTGTACACGTATATGTATTTTTTTTTGTTAACTATCTGTCCTTTTGCTTCTGTAGAGTGCTGGACGACTCATGCGAGCGCTTTTCGAGATTGTCTTGAAAAGAGGATGGGCACAATTAACTGAGAAGGCTATGAACTTGTGCAAAATGGTTAGCAAGAGGATGTGGAGTGTTCAAATGCCACTTCGGCAATTCCATGGGATTCCAAATGAAATTTTGATGAAGCTGGAGAAGAAAGATTTTACCTGGGAAAGGTATTATGATATGTCCTCTCAAGAGTTGGGAGAGCTTATTCGTTTCCCTAAGATGGGAAGAACACTTCATAAATTTATACACCAGTACCCAAAACTGACCTTGGCCGCTCATGTCCAACCAATTACTCGCACTGTGTTGAGGGTTGAGCTGACAATCACTCCGGACTTTCAGTGGGAGGACAAGGTTCATGGGTTTGTGGAACCATTTTGGGTCATTGTCGAGGATAATGACGGGGAATATATCCTCCATCATGAATATTTCTTGTTGAAAAAGCAGTATATCGACGAGGATCACACGTTGAATTTCACAGTGCCAATCTATGAACCTCTGCCGCCTCAATATTTCATTCGTGTTGTGTCAGATAGATGGCTTGGGTTGCAGTCTGTTTTGCCTGTTTCTTTCAGGCACCTTATTCTGCCAGAAAAGTATCCTCCACCAACTGAGTTATTGGACCTGCAACCATTGCCTGTGACTGCTTTGAGAAATCCATCATATGAAGCTCTTTATCATGAATTTAAGCACTTCAATCCTGTCCAAACTCAGGTTTTCACCGTCTTGTACAACACGGATGACAATGTCTTAGTTGCGGCACCAACTGGGAGCGGGAAAACAATATGTGCAGAGTTTGCTATATTGAGGAATCATCAGAAGGGGCCTGAGAGCATGATGCGTGCTGTTTACGTAGCTCCTATCGAAGCTCTTGCGAAGGAGCGGTATAATGAATGGAAGAAGAAGTTTGGGGAGGGTCTAGGGATGAAAGTGGTTGAATTAACTGGGGAAACAGCAACAGATCTAAAACTGCTCGAGAAAGGTCAACTAATAGTGAGTACTCCTGAGAAGTGGGATGCTTTATCGCGTCGCTGGAAACAGCGGAAGCACATTCAGCAGGTTACTCTATTCATCATTGATGAACTCCATTTGATTGGTGGTCAAGGCGGCCCTATTGTGGAGGTTATTGTGTCTAGGATGAGGTACATAGCAAGCCAGGTGGAGAACAAGATTCGTATTGTGGCCCTTTCTACTTCCCTTGCAAATGCCAAGGATCTGGGTGAATGGATTGGGGCTACCTCTCATGGCCTTTTCAATTTTCCTCCCGGTGTCCGTCCTGTACCCTTGGAAATACATATTCAGGGAATTGATATAGCCAATTTTGAAGCAAGGATGCAAGCAATGACTAAGCCAACTTATACTGCAATTGTCCAACATGCCAAGATTGGGAAACCTGCCATTGTGTTTGTTCCTACGAGGAAGCATGCGCGACATACTGCTGTTGACCTGATGACATACTCAAGTGTTGACAGTGGTGAAAAGCCTATGTTCTTACTACAGTCTGCAGAAGAGCTGGAACCTTACATTTCCAGGATTAAGGAACCAATGTTGAGTGAGACAATACGATATGGTGTGGGCTATTTGCACGAGGGTTTGACTAGTACAGACCAAGACATTGTTAAGACGCTATTTGAAACTGGATGGATCCAAGTTTGTGTAATGAGCAGTTCAATGTGTTGGGGAGTGCCACTGTCAGCACACTTGGTGGTAGTTATGGGAACACAGTATTATGATGGGCGGGAAAATGCTCATACTGATTACCCGGTCACAGATCTGTTACAGATGATGGGTCATGCCAGTCGACCTCTTGTGGATAACTCCGGCAAGTGTGTCATCCTTTGCCACGCACCGCGTAAAGAGTACTACAAGAAGTTCTTGTACGAAGCATTCCCAGTTGAAAGCCATTTACACCATTTCCTGCATGATAATTTAAATGCTGAGATTGTTGTTGGAGTCATTGAGAACAAGCAGGATGCTGTGGACTATCTGACTTGGACGTTTATGTATAGGAGGCTTACTCAGAATCCAAACTACTACAATCTTCAGGGAGTTAGCCACAGGCATCTCTCTGATCACCTTTCAGAGATTGTTGAGAACACACTCAACGATTTGGAAGCGAGCAAATGTGTTGCTATTGAGGATGATGTGGAGCTCTCTCCTTTGAACCTGGGCATGATAGCATCATACTACTATCTCAGTTACACGACAATAGAACGTTTTAGTTCATCCTTGTCCGCCAAAACAAAGATGAAGGGTCTTCTAGAGATTTTAGCTTCTGCTTCAGAGTATGCACTCCTGCCAATACGTCCTGGAGAAGAAGAGTTGATTCGGAAGCTGATTAATCACCAAAGGTTTGCCTTCGATAATCCCAAATGCACGGACCCCCATGTGAAGGCTAATGCTCTTCTACAAGCCCATTTCTCAAGGCATGTCGTTGGTGGGAATCTAGCTTCTGATCAGCGAGAGGTGCTCCTTTCTGCCGGCAGACTGCTCCAAGCTATTGTTGACGTTATTTCCAGCAACGGGTGGCTTAGTCTAGCACTTCTCGCTATGGAAGTTAGTCAGATGGTGACACAGGGCATGTGGGAGAGGGATTCTATGCTTTTGCAACTTCCGCATTTCACGAAAGAATTGGCTAAGAAATGCCAAGAGAACCCTGGGAAGAGTATAGAGACTGTGTTTGATTTGGCAGAGATGGAGGACGATGAAAGGCGAGAGCTGTTGCAAATGCCAGATTCACAGTTGATGGATATTGCACGGTCTTGTAACCGTTTCCCAAATATTGATCTGACCTATGACGTGGTTGATGGTGACAATGTGAGGGCTGGGGAGGATGTCAGTTTACAGGTTACTCTTGAAAGGGATCTCGAGGGCAAGACGGAGGTGGGACCTGTTGATTCCCCTAGGTATCCCAAAACCAAAGAAGAAGGATGGTGGCTTGTTGTTGGTGATACCAAAACTAACCAGTTGCTTGCCATAAAAAAAGTTTCGTTGCAGAGGAAAGCCAAAGTCAAGCTTGATTTTGCTGCTCCTGGAGAAGCTGGAAAAAAGACTTATACCCTCTACTTCATGTGCGATTCTTACATGGGTTGTGACCAGGAATATACCTTTACTGTTGATGTCAAAGAAGCTGCTCTTGAAGATGACAGCTGAAGAGAATTAGCGTGTGCTTTGTATGCTTAACTTACTTTGGGCTACTGCACTTTTGGCATGGTCATTGGATATTTTGTTCTGTTTTCCTGTTATATTTTGACCTGTTATGCCTGGTTTAAGTCAACTCCTTACTTAAAATGGTGGAGAGATCGTTTATTGTACCCCACTTATGTTAATTTTTAATGTTTAGCTAAATTTTGCAGTATCGTGTAGACTCACTTTTGTTACTCGTTTTCCATGTTTGAACTCCTCTGAAGATAGTTTCCTGTCATCAAATATAGGAAAATTGCGAGTGACATATAACTGTTTTATCCCCCAGTGGTTTTTGACCGATGAGAGGACTCATGTATGAGTCTGGTTATGCCAAATACTGGTTGAAAAATTATTGTATCTGGAGTCATGATTTGAAATTGTACTCCAGGACATCTCTGAGTCCGGGTTAGTAGGTTTCTGTAACCATGGTGTGCCATTGCTTTCCCTTACTGGTGATCATGGTATTGCAGAAACTTTTAATCTTTATGCGATTATAATTGTATGTTGTTCAGTTCGACCTTTGTTCCATGAATATTATGCCGTGTCTCGGATGAGCAGATCAGATTCCCCATTTGTTATTTTTTAGCATGGATTTGGAATTTTTATTGCAAATATCATTCAAATTAAAGGACCCATTGGTTGAATAATGTTTCAATATACTTTCATGTAGTAATGAAGTAATTAGAATGGGGATAAATATTTTTGGTGATCTCTTCATGTTACTAAAATCTGATCTCCAAGTTTTCTTTTTCTGTGTTCTTGGAAAAAAGGAAACAGAAAATAAATGTGCTGCTACGAAAAGGTTAATAATATCAGTTCAAAAAAAAAGAAAAAGAGAAAAGGTTAATAATAGATTTGAGTCACTTTATTTACATCTAAAAGTTCTTGATAGCGTAGGGATTGGAATGAGATGGTTCCTGAGACAAGGATACATTCATTTTTATTATATCATTATTCCTATGGGGGATTTGAGGGTGAATGAAGATTGAAGAATTTAGTGTGTTTCGCATTCCAGTTTAAAAAAAAAAAGGTCGATATATTCATTTAATAGTGGGGGACCCTTCTTAGGCTCACCATGCGTGCAGGAATAGCAACGGGGCAAGGCGGGTTTTGCCATACCTTGACCCCTGTCCGAAAATATATCACTACCCTTAACCCCGCCCGGCTCCTATTTTTTTTACAAATTAAGGAAGGAAATTGATATTCGCACTCCCTTTTTTGACGCAGGCACTCCAAGCTACAGTGTTTTCCCGAAACTACCCTTTTGCAAATTCCAAATTTACTCTAGGCACTCCAAAAAAAGGATGGAAAATGATTAGGTTAACAGAAAGAAGGAAAAAAAAGAAAGAAAAGAGAACGATGAAAAGGAGAGAAGACGGGAACGAAGCATCATCACACTCGATTCAAGTAGGACAAGTCGACACTACCTATCAGGTTATTCATCCAACCTCTGAGGTTATTCATTCTACCTATCAGCGTTGTTATTCTTTCTATTCTTTATTTCCAAGACATGATAGTGATTTCTTGTTTTAAAAATAGTTATGTTGAAGGGAGATTTGGATTATTGGTGAGAGAGACTGAATCTGTTTGGTTGTATTTTAGGCCAAACTACTCGAATTCTTGCTTTGTGAAAGATGGGAAAAAATATTACTAGTAGTTTCAGTCCCATTTATTTGTCCGGATTGAAGCGTTGCATTCGAATGTAAATGTATATATATTTTTAATTCACGAGGTGGTGTTCTTTGTCTTACTTGATTTGTATGATTGGGTCATTAAACAAATATTTCGAGTGATGTTAATGGTTTTGTTATTAAACAAATACTTCTACTGTTTGGTGCCATTAAACAAATACTTTGAGTGATGATGGTGGTTTTGGGTCTGTATAAACTATTTGAGTCTGCAAAGTTAGGTTTTGGGTTTGTATATAGCGTACCTCAATTTAATTAGAGCAGTTATCAGAGCAAAGTATTTCTTTGTGGGTTTGTACTTCAGAATTCAAGAAGCAAAAATGCTTCGTGACAATTTTTACGAAAGAAGCATCTCTTTTTTTATTGAACTGAAATGTAGTTAACGACGGTTCATTTTCCGTTAGGAGTGCCTCAAGCAAATGAGGAGATAATTTTGGGGCAGAGTGCCTCTAGTAATTTTTATATTTTGAAAAAGATAATTTTGTAACTTCATTAAATTTTGGAGTGTCTGCATAAAAAAAGGGAGTCCCAAAATCAGCTCCCATTAAGGAAATATGTTTTTGATTCAAAAATTAATAAGCACAAATAATTACAAATTAACCAACATCTATTATCTATGAGGAAAACGAAAAATAATTGATATATAATGTGGGATTTTAGTTGTAAGGGTAAAAATATAAAAATAAAACAAAATTTTATGCATAATTTTTTTTGAGTCCGGTATCGGAGAGGGGTGATGTCTACCCTAACTCAATCGGACCTTTTCAGTTCTCCTCCAACCCGGATCCTTTACTCTAAAAATTTACTAACAAATACCCGCTCCGGTTGGAGCGGGGCAAGTCAGGTTTGGAACGGGAACCCCGATCCTTTACTCAAAAAATTTACTAACAAATACCCGCCCCGGTCGGAGCGGGGCAAATCAGGTTTGGAACGGGACAGTTGAATTGAGCGCGCTATTGGAATAGTGGGCCCTTCAAGATGAGTCGCATTTTGGTCTGGACCTACCCGCTCCAAATTTCAAACAAACACTAGCCCAAAATTTAGAGCTGGGCCCGCCAACCTTAGATTTTCTGTTCTATTGCTTCGAAGAGGTATCTTGAACCGCGTTATTTGTGAACTGTTCGGGGTTCGACTCAGTAAAGGTTAGTTCAGGTTTGATTCGATAATTACATAAGTCGAACTTGAACCTCAATTTTAAACTCATTTAATTAATGAACCGAACTTCTCAGGTCAATTAGCTCGGGCCGATTAGTCTCGCGAACATATATGTATATCTTATAAGATTATCACATGTAAGCTTGAATATGTACAAACTTCTATATGTGCATCGTGAAAATTGAATAACTTGTCCATGATAAACTATTAAAGTACTACAAATTTAAATTTTAATATGTTTTTATAAATTTATATATTTATGTACTTATAAATTATGTAGAAAATACTAGTAAAAATTTAGTTGAAGAATATTTACTAATATTTTTAGCAACGTAAAGGAACTCAACTCGACCTCGGCTCGTCAAATTTCCATTGAATTCGAGTTTAGCTCGAGCTCGTTTAAATACTGAACGAATGAATCTAAATATTTAAAGCTCGGCTCGCTTCATTATAGCTTAAAAAATATAAATGATTTTCGAGAAGTGTGAATAGTGGTTCGGGACATTTATAAATATATAATTCGAGCTTAGCTTAATTTTATTTTTATTTTTTATAATTTTCTCTCCCTTTCCGTAAGAGCCAAACAGAGCCTCGATTCAAAATGATAGGGCCGTTGAAAACCCACCCTTCTGATTTCCGAATTTGAAAACTCTCTCTCTCTCTCTCTCTGTGTGTGTGTGTGTGTGTGTGTGTGTGTGTGTGTTAGCGAAGAAGAAGAAGAAGACAGTAGCGATGGAGAAGGGTGAGATACTAAGCTTGGATCCAGAGACGGAGTTCCTTTACTCCAAACAAGCCACCACCGGTAATGAATGGGAGCTATTCAAGGAGAATGTCAAGCCCATGAAGAGAGGCCGAAACGTTCGCCTCCTTAACGACGCCCTCAAATCTCACTCCGACTCTCAACTCAAGAAATCTCTCCTTCAAACCCGAAGGTACTTCTTTGAATCCATTCCCAAACCCTTGATCTTTCTTGTACATAGATAACATCTCTTCGATTGTTAAGTTCTGGATCCTATGCCAAAGTCTCAGATAAATTGATGCGACAAAGTTTCAACTTACGATTATTTATGGATGGTTTTGATCTTCGGTTACCCATTTCAGGAGGTTGATTGAAGCGATCGACGAGTACAAAGGGGATGACCCTCTTCAACCATGGCTTGAGTGAGTATATACTCAGATACCCATTTTTTGTTCGTTTTATTTTATATGCATTTGAATACAAGGTGTGTTAATTCTGTCTGTACGATTAGATAGAGCGGCCCAAGAACAGTCCAGCTCCTCTGATAGCTGATTCGCTTTACTACTCTTCTGACTTTATCTTTTTCTTTATCCCGTAGTTTCAGGAAAGGTAGATGTGGTAATTTGTGTAGGCTGTTATGTTAGCTGATTTATGGAACTGGGGTTTAGCATGTAATGAAATGTTGACCTTTTTCCAAATGTATCTTCACCCTTTTAGGGTAACAAGCGCGTTACTCATCGATTTGCAGTTGGAAATTAAATATAGAGATAGGAGAGAAAAGCAAACTCTATGGAGAATACGCCATGTAGAAGAGAGAATCAAGAGGAGAGCTTCTTTATATTTTTAGTAAATACCCTTGCTTAGTATGTATATGGTCGACATGTATGTTGGCTCTCTGATTTGAGGAAACCCTGGGAAGAAAGAAAAAAGAAGTTTTCAGTGACTCTACTATCTTTGTTTTTGTTTCTAGCCGGTGAAAAAGACCCTGATTAATCAACGCAGACACTGTTCATGTTCAGTTGACAACTGGTTTTTTGGCAAGAAATTTGGTGTCAACTTTAGGAAAGCTAGGCATTTAAGCATCAAATGCGGACAGTTGACTTCAGATTTCTGTCACCACGTTAAGTGCTACTTATTCAATTACTAAGCTTCTTGTTTTCTGTATTTTTATTTTCTAAAGGTGCATCAAATGGGTACAGGAGGCTTTTCCTCCTGGTGGAGACTGCTCAGGTCTGGTTGTGATTTATGAACAATGTGTGCGTACGTTTTGGCATGAAGACCGCTACAAGAATGATCTCCGATACCTCAAAGTGTGGCTGGAATATGTGGGTTGCTTTCATTGTGACTTACCTTTGTTCTTTAATAATGTGCTATATAATTCATATTCTTGTAGCTGAGGTCAACTATAAGCTGTTGTATCATCATTAATTTAAGAAGTGGATCTGAAATGTCATTGCAGGCTGAAAATTGTGCTGATGCTGAAGTCATATATAGCTTTCTGGAATCAAACAAAATTGGGCTGGCACACTCTATTTTCTTTATATCTTATGCTTTGCACATGGAATCAAAGAATAAGATTAAAACTGCAAATGAAGTATTCAATCGGGGGATGTCAAGGTAAACTCCTTTGATCCAGTAATTCCATTAATACATTTTCTTATGGCTGCATTGAGAAATTATCTTCACTTTTATGCACATAGAAAAGTTTTAATCTTGATTTACGCCCTTAGAAGAAAGCATGGAATACAAACTTCGAGAAGATCATAGTAGACGTTCTAGTATTATGCAAGTTCTTCTTACTTTGTTGTTTTTGCTGGTTCTTAAGAATTCACAAGCTTGTGTTTCTCATTACGTTTTCAATGCTATAGGGATGCTCAACCCATTGAAAAACTAAATGCTGCTTATAGGAAGTTTCTCGCACGTTCAATGGGAAGACCAAAAGCTACAGATGTAGGCAATGCAATGAACCAAAGTTCTCTTTCTTTTTCTTTTTATCACATGAAAATTTGATAGCGATGTCTTTCTAAGCTTCATTTTGTCAAATTGTCAGGAGGATTCCAAAGAGAATAGTATGCTTGTCCGAAGCTTTGGAACTGTATTGGCTAGGGGAGAAAGCAGTAAGTTCCAGCTTTGTCTTTCCGCGACCTGAAATCTTTGACTGCTGAAGTTTTTCCTGTTGTTGCAGGAACCCAAACTACAGAGAGTACTGATTTTCTGAGGAAAAAATTGAAGCAGGATAGGTGAGTTTACAGTGTTCTTTATCTTGTCTTATAAGGGAAGTACATGATTTACTGAAAAATCCGACATCCACTTTAAAAAATGTAATACAAGCTGTTTGACTAATTATGAGCTTTAAGGGGTATACGCTAATATATCTACATTGCTGTAGATATTATGTTTGAAGGTACTCTCTGTTTCATTTTTTATAGGGCTCATGGAACTCCACTAACCATTTACAAAGATGCCAACTCTGATGTCAGCTTGGTTCATCAACCAGAGTTGTCAAAGGCAGACACCAAATCTTGGCATGTTCTTGGAGCTCGAGCAGAGAGAAATAAAGAGAATAATGCGATTCCTACCAAGTGGACCTCAAATAAGGTCAGTTTGGGAATTTTATCCTATACTACTGTCCAATTTCCTGCAGTTTGAGTAATAGTTTTATCACATGACACTGGAGTCTTATCCCACCTCAAAAATTATACTTTCAGATACCACGTAGAGCTGGGCCTAGAACTGGGGGAGCAACTGCCAGTGCCTGCATTGAGATCTTTGTTGACGAGGAATGTGCAGAGTGAGTAATACACCCCTTCTACAAGCTAGATATACACATTGGATAATGTCTCAAATAGTTGTGTAAAAGAGGGGCAGATTCACATTGGCATTCATCTGGGACCAAATTACGGTTGCTTTGCCTTGATTTTATGCAGCTTCTGAGAACCTCAAACTCGCCAGATTTGGGAACCTCAAACTTGCCGCATTTCATGTGCATCTCATTTATTTGCTACACCTCTTCACGGTTTTCCTTGTAAATGCTTGTGTCTCATAGATTGTTGTGTGGTTGCCTTTGGTTAAAATGCATCTTGTTTAACCGCGACAATCCTAAACATCGAACAATGGTTTGATTTAGCAAAAAATTATTGCGGCTTCCTCCTATTCACCTCCTTTGCCACAATATATACTGCAATTCTAGGATTAGTAATATTAATTGCTTCTTGTTAAATTTGTCAATGATCATTAACAGAAATCACAAAGTGGGCAGTGATGGCGGTAAGTCTACTACTTTGCAGCTTGGAGACGGGGAGGGTCACGACCTTAAAAAGTAAGTATTCACAATTTGTACTTAATCATTCTTGTTGTTTAAGGTACATGCTTTTTCTATCAAAGTAAAACTTTATAAAAATTAATGCTTTTGTAGGAAAACGGAGCTACTGAGGGAAAATCCATTACGCAACTTTCCACCAAACTGTCTTCCCAGATAATCGAATTAAAATTGTCAACTGTATTTGTTGTCTTATTGTTGTATGAATTACTCTACGGCTCAGCTTTTGTCTTTAAAGCTCTGTTCGTAGTTATCCATCAACTTCTTCTTAGTGTTAAGAAAATTTGGAACTTCTAGTTATATGTGTATTGAAATTTTGGAAATTTTGATGAATGGTTGTATTGTGCTTGTTCATACTCGTTTGAGGCCTTGAACCAACCATCTTTCCAGATTTTCGCCCTCTGATATGGATTAACTGTGAGGTTTGGATTCAGCATTTTACAACTTTCGCAAATTACCCATTGCCAGTAAATTATGCCAATTATTTACATTCATCAGTCTTTTTTCTTGCTAGGAAATCACATTGTGTCCAATGTTCTAAAAATCGCTAGGCGCTAGGCGGGCGGAAAAAGGGTGCCTAGCGCGCTTAGCTGCGACTAGTCGGCTACCTAGCACCCTAGGTGGGGACCCGGAGTTGGGCCACTGCCTAGTGCCTAGGTGGGGACTACTCGGCCTAGACAGCCGACTTTTAGAATACTGATTGTGTAGTTCGGTTGTTCCTACTGGCTGAAGGGATCTTTTTATGGTCCTTTGGAAACTTTTCCTCTCAGATAATATTGATTAGAACAATCATTCACCTAAAATAGTGAATCGTGACCATATTTGTAATATGCATTCTAGCATTTTAGGTGAATGATTGTTCTATTAGAAGGCCAAGTAGTAATGATGACATTCATCAGTCCAACAAATGAAACCCTACCTTATTGTACTTCTACGTGTTGAAGTCAATGTAAGTATATATTTGTTTGGTTGGTTTGCTAGTTTTATTGTGCTCTATCCTCATAAATTCTTATACACTTAAAAAAAGTCTTATTGGGGAGCCCAATTAACATAAAATATGAACTTCTTACTCTAAAATATAGTATTAGTTTTTCAGAATTACTATACAAGATAGTTGGTCCATTCAAGTTTGAAAATTTGAATTCAAACATATTGGCTGCATAATAATAAATGACCTATCGCAACGGGTCCGGGGACCCTGTAGTGCCGAAAGCATTACAGGGGTTGTAATCCCCCAATCGTAGCCGTCCGTTTGCCAATCAATGGCTCAAATTATTCTACAGATAAATACTTATCTTTACATGAAGATAATCTGGACCGTTGATTGACCAACGGACGGCTGTAATTAGGGAATTACAGAGTCCCCAGATCCTATTGCGACACTTATCATATGTAAAATAGCAAATTAGCTAAGATATCTCTAGCATGTCCTTCTACAATCATGTGGCTAGTATTGATATGTCATTGAATCTTATAATTTGAACTTTAAACTTGTATCTCTATCAACACAAAAATTTGCTTTATTATAATATGCACAAAATATCTTATCAGTTATCCAATGCAAATAAAAAATCAAGTATCTGTAATCCATCCCATGTCTTGTGGAGCAAACCAAAATTTTTAAAAGATAAAGTAAACCTCCCTTTTTAGAACAAGTGACCTGTGAAATTTTGAAAAGAAAAGTTAAATCTCCCTTCCTTTACATAAATCATTAGAATAATGTTCTTCTACTCTATTTCCCACGAATTGATATCTTCAAAACAAGATTATTAATATTTGTATCAACTGATTTTCAGTACTGTTACATTGATCTATACATCAATAAGACTAAAATTTCAGTGTTTGTCAACTAATTTTCAAAACATATTCATTGTATTGGCTTCACGGCCCGATTGATGGTCGATATTGCCAATGCTTGATTGTTATGGTCACTTGTATACTTTAAAGCATTTTCTTCCAACTTCAAAAATTCAGAAAATATTCAAGACCATAATACCACCGATTCCAATACTCCCGAGACCTTTACACGTAACCATTACCCTTGAAAACCCTATCCTTAACCTGCCTTCCCTTATACCTTTATCCTCCGTATCGTTCCAATTTTATCTTGAACTACGTGCAATATAAATTTGAACCTGGTACTGTAGATGAGCTCTCATCCCTGGATCGTGCAAGTGCATTCATTAATTTCATTTGTCTATCGGCTCATACGGCCCGGCCAAAATTGACGGCTGGCATGTTCATGTAGTCAACTAGTTGGGCCATCAGTTGGATGAAATTTCAAACCCTTCCAACTCATGACGACTGAAAGGAGCTGTATTTTATCAATCTATTCCTAGACTAGATATGTACAAACCGTGCTATTTGTACCGATGCCAGGGACCGACTGACGACCGGCGCCGGACCCCTTGGTGGGTCCTACACAGTCGATTTAAACCATTCATTCATCTCAAAATCAAATTTTGAGGGGCCCAACGTGGAAATCGATGCAATCGGATGTCTGTAAGACCTCGATCTAAAATCACCTCATTTCATTCAAATTTTCGGCACCAATCGGTACGTGTTCGGTCCCCTGGCGTCGGTACCCCTGGATTTGTCGATATATAAATGTTCAGGTGGCATATCTCTATGGGAAAATCTTTAAAATACCCTGAACTTGCACAATGTCCTATAAATACCTAAACTTTCATTTATTTTCAATTAAACACCTGAACTGATCAGCCGTTATCAAATTGGGCACTATGTGTCGATTTCGGGAGAGGAGGCCCTGTAGTGATGGGCTCACTACAGGGGTGTAGTGATCCCATCCAGCCATCCATCTCAATAATGAACGCTCGGATTTTAATCCGAAAAATGGACGGCTTGGATCATTTGGAGTTCGGACTAAATCCGAGTCGTCGGTGCCGAGATAGACGGTCAGATGGGACTCACTACAGAGCTCCCGCTTTCGTCGATTTCCGTCCATTTGCTAACGGAAAGTTTACAGGTGGCATGTTTGGAAGCTGAGATGACATCTTTGGAATTCAAAATCGAGTTTAAGCTCATTTAATAAGTGAGCGGAACTCGAACACAACAAAGCTCGGCTTGGCTCGTTTGCACCCGTGCTACTAGCAAATGACAAAAGCCTGGCAAACCCAAGCATTCACATTGGACTGGAATTCTAAACAAGTTAATAACAATTCGGGCCAAACAAGTTTACCTATTGAGGAAATTTGCAGTGTAATTACGTTGGACCACTTACGATATCATTACCATATTTAATAAGCAATTGAAAAGCACAAGATCTAAAGCCTAATCTTTGAGGGTAGCGTAGGTATGCAACTATTGAAAATCATGGTCACTAGGAATAGTTTCTTTTTATTTCTTATTCTTCTTCTTTCTTTTTTATTTTAACTTATACATACAGGGGAATAAAGTGAAGTGATATGTATATGGTTTACACTTTACAATCGCTACCAAAAGAAGAGGAAAATTAAACCGTGGTGTTGGACCCACTAACAAAAACAGTTTCTTCTAAAAATTGAGACATGACATTTTCTCACAATACATCGCATTACATAAAAACAAAAAAAAAACCAATTTATTCTAAAATCACTCTTAGCGAAACACCCCCAAATGGTTTCGGAGCCTTTTTACGGCTCACATCTAAACGTTATGGCCTCTTCCCAGAATCATTAGTTTGATCTGATCTGTTCATTGGCTCGTTCAGTTTTTAACCATTGCCAAATACAATGCTAATCGAATAATAGTAATGACGTGAATGAAACACGTTTTAATTCTAAAAATCGTATCCATCAAACGAAATTCAATAACGTTTTGTTCAAGTAGCTAAGCATATCTGATTAATTGATTTTTGACAGGTCATACTAACCCAACGACGAGCAAAATGAACAAATTGGATTAAATTAATGGACCCAGAATGGGCCTCACAGCAACTTGAGCACAACAGACACCCCAATCCAAATGTGGTCGTAGAATTTATCATAAAATAATTATAAATGCACACACTAGTACTAGTGTATAATTGAGAATCAATGGAATTGACTACTGAATAATTCCTCCAAAAAAGATTGGTAAACCCAAGAGAAATAGATTTCGGTGCCTTTTATTTATATAAGAATCTACTTTGTTCAAAATTTTCCTTCGTCACCTTTAAGGTAGGTCCAAGTGGAATATTCATAGGCAGCCGGCGATCCAATATGCAGAATTATACTATACATTCTTGCATTTCTGTATATCCCTACTATATATAAAGAGGGGGTTTTGGTTTGGTACGGTAATTTTACCAAACTGCCCCCTCTATATATAAACCTAACATTTGGCTTTCCTAATATTCAGATATTCTTTATGCCCTCTGCAATCTTCTTCGGATCTTTTTGCACCAAAATAAACTACTAATAGAGATCTTTAATTTGATGCGAAAAATTTAAAAAAACTGTGTACGAAAGTATTTCACATTGTTGGCTTGTTAGGTTTACATTAGTATTTGTTGGCTTTGCAATTTTCTTCGGATAAAAGAAAAGTACTTCCGTGCATAATTATTATATTTTTTGCACAAAAATAAGCTACTAAGAGTGGAAAATTGTCTACAAAAGTGTTTCACATTGCTAGCTTGTTAGGTTTACAATTTTCGGGTAAAAAAGAAAGCACAGTCGCTCATAATTTTTTTTTGCACCATGTTATGTATGAAAGTATTTAATTTTTGGGCTGAACAATGCACGTGTCTTTTTTGTAATGGGCCTAGGTTGCGCGCCTTGCGCGCAGTCGTCTTACTAGTAAATGCTAAACTGTTAGATAACTCATATTAACAATGTCCCAAAAAAAAAACAATGTCCCAAAAATATTGTCTAGTCTGCAAAACGAAAGCGAAAACTAAAAAATAATTTAATTTTGTCAAGAAAAATTGGATCTTTTTGCCGTTAATTACTAGATGTTAATGAAGTTTTAATTTTTCCTCCAAGAAAGTGTATTTTGTAAATTCTCATTTTGGAGACCGGACAATATTTTCATGAAAGGAGAGTACAAGTAATTAAAGGCTACTATTTCATCGTTGTTTTTCTTATTTATTAATTAATTGACACGGTTTTGCTACTATTTCTAGTAGTATTATTTACTGCTACATAGTTCTCAACCTCATAAAACTTTCAACAATTACTATTTTCGGCATTTTTTACATGGCTTGGAGTAAATTAATTGAAGACAATGAATATTCTTGGTGTTTGGTAATTTTTTTTATCTTTTGGTTAAAAAATTACACAGAATATTTTTCTTGATGTGAAGTTCATAAAAATAACAATGACCGAATTTGAAAAAGAACGAAACCTGTCTCTCTCTTAATTATTTCTCTTTGGTTATCATTTTAGGTTTGTATCATAGTAATTTACTTTTAAGAATTATCACCTCAAGATGAATTGAATAGTTAATTCAAAAAAATATAAATACGAATCTAACAAGAATTCAAAAAAATACGAACACAAGTCATTAAATCCGCTTAGATTGATAATTAAAAAGTTATAAAATTACATTAAAAAAACAACATTTAAAAAATCACTTATGATATAACCATTCCTATTTACACACCTACACTCATAAGCGGGTGGACCCACACACACTAACACATCTAGTGTGTAAACGGGTGTGTAAAGTGGGTATGGTTCTATCATTTTTGTGACTCCCATAGTGATTATTTGGTGCCCAGAACACCGTCACATGGTGCTTCAACTCCTTTTTCACTACACATTATGGTGAGTTGGCTTGGGCCTCACGACAATTTGCAAGGAAAAATGGCGGTGCCCTAACTACTTTTTCCATCACATTGTGGAGAGGGTCATACACTTTGGTTTGGGATCATCACAATGTATGGTGAAAAATTGGTGGGCCTCAATTCCTTTTTCATTACACATTACGGTGAGAGTCACACTTTGACTTGGGGGCTCTATCACTAGCGGTGGTCCTAGGGAGATGCAAGAGTGAGTCCAAGTCTATGCATACCGCGTAGTTATTCCATAAATTCTACTATATATTTTGAATTTGTTTGTAAAAGTTATGAAGAATAACCCACATGGGCCACATCACAAGCCCAAGTGAAATTTCTTGTAGTGTTTCTCCCTCGAAAGAATATATATTGCTTATTTTCTTCCAAAACATATACTTATGTAGTCCACTTTAGTCTTTTTTGTTGTATGCAAAGCCAGAAATGTACTACGCGGTATTCAATTTTAATTTTTTGGCTTTCATTTCCGTGTCATTAATACTCCATTTAAAGATGAGATTTCGTTGTTTTTGGCTTTCATTTCTGTGTTATTAATACTCCATTTAAAGATGAGATTTCGTTTTTATTTTTTTGGTAGAAAGATTTCGTTGATAATTTGTGAACATAAGTAATTTTTTTTTTTTGGAGAAGAAGTATAGGCACCACCTAATCCCATTGCACTGAATAATCTTTCTTGCATCCAAACCAGTTTCCGGAAACGAGGTTCCTGTACTTCCAAACAACTTTTATACCCCCACCTGACCACCTCCTTATTTTCTAGGAGAGAGAAGGGAAAAATAGATTTTTAGAGAGAGAGAAGTGAATAGAAACTGGCCCGTCTCTCTCTCTCTCTCCCCCTGTATATTGAGAATTGTGTCGGTCCATACAAAGGCCGATACAATAAGAAGAGGTAACGTTTGATTCTTCTTCTTCCCCCACCTCTTTAGACACCCTAGAGCCTCCTTTTCTTTTTTTCCCCCCCTCTTCGCTCCCCCTTCTTCACAGATTCTCTCTCTTAATGGCTTCTGCCTCACAAGCAAGCCTTCTCCTCCAGAAACAGCTCAAAGGTAACCAATCAATCGGCGATTGCTCAAAATTTTGGTTTTTTCTTTATGGGTTTTGACTCCAAAATTGCAAAAATTGATTGGATCGGTGTTTTATCTGCTTATAGATCTCTGCAAACACCCCGTCGATGGCTTTTCCGCTGGTTTGGTTGATGAAAGCAATTTATTCGAATGGAGTGTCATGATTACTGGACCCCCTGATACTTTATAGTGAGTTCTCAATTGATTCATTGTCTAAAGTTGTAATCTTTTATGTGTTGGGTTTGATTGAATGTGATGCTTGTTTATTGGGTTTTTTGGTTTGTAAACTATTGTGAAGGGATTCAGATTGTTTGTTATACATCTGGGTTCGGGTTTATATTGATTGTGTGCTTAAAGGTTCACTTTGTTTTATTGGTGTTGATGTAGTTCCTGGTGTCGTGATGTGATCTTTGCTTATTTGCAGTTTTGGGTCATAAATTTAGATGAAGAGCTTCAGGCTAGTAGGTTTTGATGGTTTTCCTTCATCTGATCCAAGTGTTTTGTCTAAAGATTAGACTTTTTGCATTCCGGTGCGTTTTGGCTTATGAATTAGAAGGAAAAGTTTAAGGCTTTTGTTTGCATCTGGGTTTAGATTACCTGATTTGAGTATCCGAGTCTAAAGCTTATTTTATGCATTGTGATTAGTTCAAGGGACATGATTGTTTGAATATGTGATGTGCTGATTGTTGGTTTATGGCTTATAAATAGAAATGAAGGGCTATGGACTTCATGTTTATATACCCGAATTTGGGTTTTCGAAGGTTTTAGATCATCTGATTCTATTTTTTAGTTTGAAGTCTGAACTTTTATGCAGTAAAATTAGTTTGATGGACGTGATTGTTTGAATGTGATGTTTTCTTGTTCGGTTTTTTTTTTTTAATTGCATATGAATGGAGGGTGTAGACTCTGTGTTATACTTTTACGCTTGGGTTTTGAATTGTAATGGGTTATCTGATTCTCCTGCCTTTGATTGTTTTATCAGTTAACATGTTTTGGTTTGATTTGAGTCGTGTGGTTCTGGATAACAACTTGTTTTCTTTATTTACATCCTGCAGTGAGGGAGGATTCTTTAATGCAATCATGACCTTCCCAGCCAATTACCCAAACAGCCCTCCTACAGTGAGGTTTACCTCAGAGATATGGCATCCGAATGGTATAAAGTTCATTTATTTAATAAGTTTTATGCACTTATAGTTGTGTACTTGTGTTTCGTTGACAGGAGTCAATGTTCATTATGACGTTTGGTTCGTTATAAAATGCTAGAATGCATACAAATATGGTCGCTATTCACCAATTTAGGTGAATAATCATTCCATTGGAAGGCCAAGTATAATGATGTCATTCATCAGCTCGCAAATGAAACACTACCTTATGTACTTCTATGTGTTGATTAATTGCTCAACATTTGGTGGATAAACTACAGTGTATGCTGATGGAAAAGTTTGCATCTCAATTCTTCATCCACCTGGGGACGACCCGAATGGCTATGAACTTGCAAGTGAGCGTTGGACACCAGTTCATACGGTATGTTGGAATTATATAATCTTGTTCTTGCTTCATGGTATTTAGCGGCCAATTGATTATATTGATTTGCAGTGGGCATGCCATTCATGTTTCTTGCTTCAATAAGTTTTACTTTCACATGATTTAGTCAATGTAATATATGTTTGTTTGGATGTTTTGCTAGTTATTGTGCTCTATCGTTATAATCTGCCAGAAGTATCTGATTATCTCTGTGCGGGTACCAAGTTTACGTAGAGGCTATGTGATTCATTCAGTAGTTACTTATTGCTCTCTTTATTGTTTGTTGGTTTGTGCACTATAACTTACGTGTATGATTTGTCTTGAGGGTGTGGGTGAGTTGGTGAAGTGGTTTCAATCTGCATTACTTGTGGTTTGCAGTGGAAAAGGAAATTTGTAAGGATGAGTGCATTTACAGTTGGACCAGATAAGTTGGTTTGATGGTCATGTGTGAGGAAATATGAGAATTTCGGGCACTATAAGCTGTGCTGTCACTGTGCCACTGTGGGATTCAATTCAGGTGCTTGTTTCTAACCCAAGCACAACTCTAGTTCAGAAGTGTTTGCTTGTGGTTGTGTTTTCTTGTTGTAATGCTACACTTCCTCCCATGGTTGCACGGAATATGGGGGAGCATTTTGATTTCGACGTTATCACATCGTTGAACTTCATTTTGTTGGTAAGATAGATAGTAGATTGTGAACAGTGAGGCTGGATGTTAAGCAGCCTTTTAGTGCGAAAGGTAGAGCAAAGCTGTTTGCAAAGAAAAAAGAAGATGAGAAAAAGATATGCCACAATGGAAACTTATTGCTATGCTTGATAGATGTGGTTAGACCTGTTTAGTTGTTCATTCAGTTATGAAGTCCAAAGAAACAAACTAGTTATATCCTCCTTACTTTTCTGTGGCGTTATTTTGCGAAAATATAATTTCTCACTTTGCTTTTGTGACGCATAAATGGTTTCACAGTAATACTTAGTTGTTCGTTCCATAGGATACATAAGTTTTTCCAATCCTTAACTAAAGGTGCTTTCTCGGTCAAAGCTGATTCACGACTTTGGCTGCATTGAAACGTAATTTCTTGCCTTCCATTGTTACGTGGACTTTCTTAATTTTCTTAAGGTACCTTTGTGCTGGGATATGACAAGGGGAAGACTAGAGGATGTTTGTCTTGACTCTCGTACCAATCTAGACGGTAGACACTTAGGCTAGTTCCTTCAAATTCTAAATGATGTTTGGAAAATGAGAAACACGCTCAACATTACTTGGATGAGAGAAGTCTCATATCGACCGTGAATGCCACCTAATTTCAAGCGCACTCCTAATCATTTACCTGTTGCTGCTTTTACGACAGTGGACACTTACAATATGTACCATTCTATAGGGCTGCATAAGAGACGAGCAGAGTGGATCGGAGCCTTAACGTGTTCAAGCTCAGCTCGGTCATTTTTAGGGAGGCTTGAGCTCGAATCGAGCTGGAAAATCATGGCTCGAGCTCGGCTCGTAAAGGATTTGAAAAGCTCGAGCTCGGCTCATCTGAACTCGGTAATATATGAACGAGCCAGCTTCAGCTCGAACTCGAGTTCGTTAAGAGGTTACACATTGAAAGGAAAAAAAATTGTCCAGATTTTACATTCAACAAATTTTCGATTCGCATCGAACCCAAAATTGACTAGAATCACTCAAGATAACACACATTCAGGAAAGCCTCTGATACATGTATCATCAAGTTCTCTTCAGCAGAAATTACTTGCTTTGAGAAGTGAGTCTTTATGTCCTTATCAGGTTAAGATTTCTCTCTGATGTCCCTTCACATTTGAGATCGACACCTGATACAAATGGTTTCATCACAGATCAGAACGTAAGTGAAGAAGAGATTTCGAGAGAGGCCTCAAAGAAAAAGTGAGATTTCTTACCAAATAATGAAGAAGATCGACAACCGGAGGTGGCCTGAGAATCAGTGGTCTAACCGCCAAAGAGTGAGATTCAGAGTGCCTGAGAGTAAAATCGCCTCTCTCTGTGCTGCTCGACGATCGGAGGTGGCCGGAGAGTGAATGTACAAAGTGGAGAAACCCTAGTATTAGATATATATACCCTAGCTCGCGAGCCGGTTCGAGCCGAGCCTTATATAGCTCGAGTTTGTTCATTAATACTTTGTGCTGAGCCCAAGCCGAGCCAAGCTCGTGAATGGCTCAGTTCGTTTGCAGCCCTTCCATTCTAATATATCCACAACATGCCAGGGTAACCATATCAAAATTTTGGATCCTGTCATATCATGTGGACCAAGTGTTTAAGGAGGTTTGACGCTTGAGCGCCTACCCCTTCCACAATCATAAATAGACCCTTACTGTCTATCCTTGAGGTCCCCTGACTATAATGCTGCTGATTGATATTTTGGAACATTGAGCTGAGGGTTGGTCGAATGATATTTTTTTGGCCGTGCCCTTTCTTTAGCTTGATTGATAATGCTTAGAAACTTGATTTCTGGTCCATTGTAGTGTAACGAATTAACACCTGCATCATGGGTACCACTTATACTCCTAGGTTTCAGATGTAACTGTGTGCTGTATATATTTCCGGTGACTTGTTTTTTTACAAATGCTGATTAACACCTGCATCATGGGTACCACTTATACTCCTAGGTTTCAGATGTAACTGTGTGCTGTATATATTTCCGGTGACTTGTTTTTTTACAAATGCTGATTATATGTGTTTGATAAGCTGAGTAGTCATCAAAATGGTCCATCATTATGCAAACATAAAAAGTAAGACAATCCATGGCCATCGTCATCAACTGCAAAATATACAGTCATGTGTATTTTCTGTTCTACTGATGAATGCTAAACTTTTGTACTTTCTGATGAATGCAATTTGCATATTGTGCTTTAATGTAGGTGTCCCTCCTAAGTTAAATTTCTGGATCCGCCACTTGACTACCACTTATACGATTTCGTAGGTTTCAGATGTAACTGTGTGCTGTATATCTTTCCAGTGACTTGTTTATTGCAAATGCTGATTTGCGATGGAAGCCTATAACTCTTAATTCATGCATCTGGAGTTCCCTTTGGCCTTTTTGGTCTCTCTATCCTGTTTGATATGGGCTTATCGAGTATAAATATGACGTGCAGGTTGAGAGCATAGTTTTGAGCATCATATCAATGCTTTCAAGTCCAAATGATGAGTCTCCGGCGAACGTGGAAGCTGCAGTAAGTTTCCAGAACCTCGCTTTCCGTCCTTTCTCTCTTCTCGGTGTGGTGACTTTTTGAAGTAAACACAAATATTATGCTAGGTTTCTTTTGTTTTCATGGACTTGACAAGAAAGGATACATGAGTCGTGTACCCGACCCGAATTGATATGGGAAGACTTAATTTGGTTTGGTTTGGTTTGGCTGATTTTATTCTGCTTTTTATATAAAAATAATAATCTGGGTAGGATCCGTATCCCCTTTTGCATTGCTTTACATCTTTGGTTCGAACCAAATGCAGAACGTTTGTTTCTGTTCATTGATTAGTTGTGTACATACTTTTTTCGAATTTTTTCGGGTTCCTTTATCTCTGATGTCTTCTCAATACTGAATTGCAGAAAGAATGGAGAGATAGAAGGGACGAGTTCAAGAAGAAAGTAAGTCGATGCGTTAGAAAGTCACAAGAGATGTTGTGAAACTTCATCTGCCCTTCTTTCACCGACTTTTGTTATGCCGAAAGACAGTCGTGTTTCACAGCGTGCAATGGGAGGACCGTCGATCAGACTATTTACAGTATCATCTATGTAGAATTCCGTAAAATTATCATTTGCAATCCGTTATCTATGCTCATCTTGGACATACAAATTTCAAATATTTAATGTGGAAGTGCATCTGTTTTTGTGTTGGGAACTTTGTTATTGTATTAACCTCATTCTTGCTTTAACTTGGTACTAATTGCATGGCCGATGAATCACCCTTTATTTAGTTTATTTTTATTTTTATTTTATGGTCGATGAATCATTTGACAGTTATAAAACAGCAAATTTTGCATAATTTATTGTACTCTGAAGGTTTGTTTGTAAAGCTAAAGGCGCCTGTGTGTGTTTATATGCATTTTCCATTGACAGAGGAGAGGTCATAGACTTGCAACAATGTGACAATTACACCCACAATATACATTGAAAAATTTACCGAATTTGAGAATGAGATGGAGACTACACTACATACCAAAAAATGTACCCAAAACAACATTTTGTGAATTTTATGGGTACTTAGCATTTCCCGAGAACATATGCTATACACGTCATTATGTCTTATCTTAATAGGGAATGGGCAATGTGAAATGGGTAAATTGTAGGATAGTGACTAGGGCTTCTAGCCAGGTGGTCGTATACCAATAATTAGGTGGTGCTCTGAGGTTCTGAATTTGAGTTGATGGAACAACATCGATACCCCTTGTGATAATCTAGCTGAACTAACATGTTTGTGCAGTGGTGTGATAAGCTTCGAGTTTGTGCTGGGCAGTTCACATTGAAGAGCCTAAAAGCAATGAAATGTACCCAGAACAACATTTTGCGAATTTTATGGGTACTTAGCATTTCCCGAGAACATATGCTGGACACATCATTATGTTCTCCTGCATGCAGTTTATATGCATCATAATGGTTTCTTATCTTAATAGGGGAAGACACAATACTTTGCACCACAATATACACAATATACTTACGTGCCACTGTATTATTGGGCAATGTGAAATGGGTAACTGTAGGATAGTGACTAGGGCTTCTAGCCAGGTGGTCGTATACCAATAATTAGGTGGTGCTAGGAGGTTCTGAATTTGAGTTGACGGAACAACATCGATACCCCTTATGGTAATCTAGCTGAACTAACATATTTGTGCAGTGGTGTGATAAGCTTCGAGTTTGTGCTGGTCAATTCACATTGAAGAGCCTAAAAGCACATTTATTGTTCTCTTGTGTACAAGCAAGAAATCTAAACTAACCTACTCTAACAACACCACGCGCTTTATAAATGGGGCTTGAATCCTGGCCACCACCAAGAAAGGCATTGGGCCATGCCGTTGAGCTAAGAGTTCGTTGGCAATTATTGTTCACTTCTTATGCCAAAAAGGGCCCAATGAGACAGTAACGTTGTACTTGAAATTGGAAGTGCCAATTAAGGTGAGCCCATAGTTAAGCTAAGCTGAGATACTTGGCAAGAAAAATTAAGCTGAGACTTTCTTGACCTAGCTAAAAATCCCACACCGTTAGCTGATGGGCACTTGGCATGAGGGCCTAACTAGTCCCAAGTATCTAGTTGAGAGGTCTCGGGTTTGAGTATATGTTCGACCTACATTGTAATCTAATCTTGTTTTAGAAAACAACATTTCTTTTATAGCAAACCAGTAGGAGTATCTTTTACTGTCTTTTCACGTTCTATGAGACATGATCATTCTCTCACAATACATCAACCAAAAAAACTAAAAAGAGACCGGTCATTCTCACACAATACATGAATCGAAAAACCAAAAAAGACACTAAAAGACAGTTTGCTACAAAATATAGTTATCTGGGACACTCTGCATTATTAAAAAAAACATAATGGTCTCTAAATTGGTATTACTACTACTCTATGGATGTACAAGGACTTCGAATTTCACATTCGTTAAACTTTGAAATTTCAAAAATCTTGTTGTTGCTATTATGGCCACTCCGTATATGAAATCCTGGTTCAACCACTTGGCACTCGATATTCCAAATCATAAAATAAATACTCACCATATTCCAAAATAATCAGTTAAAGTGGGGGAACAAACTTTGGGTTACTTTCTCATCTGGCAAAGGAACAAGGTACTGAAAGTTAAGTGGGCATATGAAATTTGCTTAACTCGACAATGCATTATGCATGCCATATCCAGATATGATGCCCCTCATGATTGGAGATTTTTGCACAAAAAATTATTCCATACATATATGAAATGAACAAGTTATGTCCTTATGAGAAGATATTCATGTTCTCTTCACAATCATGATAAATGCTTTTTCCTGTATTGTGGGAATATGTCCTAACCTTATCTTCTTCCATATATCTTCTACATCAAACAAGAGAAAAAACTTTACACAAATTACCCAAAAAAAAACAAAATGTGTCATTATTGGTTTTAGTTTCATAGTGTCTGCGGCGTCTCTTAAATTTTTAATATTCCTATGATTTGCTTAAAGTTGTGAATTGGCACGATGATAGATGTTATTTGATGCAACGCACTCCACAAGATAGGGTCTAATTGGTCTACATGCTAAAACGGAAGGTAAAACTATTTAATCATCTCTATCGAACCTTAATATTGTAGATAAAATGGAAATCTCGTAAAATCAATGGGTTGATTTTAGCAAATGAGAAAACAATTTGCTAAAATCAACCCATTTTAGCAAATGAAAATGAAATGGGATTCCCATTTTATCAACGGGAAACTCAACCCACACGCTTGTTTTAATTTTTTTATGAGCTTTCATTGTCTGATAAGGGTTTTTTAGGCCTTTGGGAGTTCTATTTTCATTGTTTTGTCTGAGCACTTTAGGCCCATAGGTGTTTGGGCTTTACCCTCTGATGCATCTTTCAATCTTTGGTTGGACTCCCATTTTCCTTAATAACATGTTTTTATTGCTGATAAAAAAAATAAATCCCCCTGTAAATGTTAAAACCATTTTACTAAACAATTTTTCTTGATGTCCTCATTTTGTAAAATCTTATAAGTAGACAAGTATTTGTCTTATATCTAGCCTTGACTATTTTTCTCCTCATTGCTTGATTGAATGAGTAATTAACAGATGGGTAAATGGTAATAGTTGAGAAATGGTATGTGTAGAGGGAATATTATGTTACGTTGATAATGATACTATTATTGGTCTACGTGCTACTAAAACAGAAGGTTTTTAGTCATCTCCATCGAACCATATTGTAGTTAAAAGTCTTTTGACCATAAAGAAATGTCAAATGTATGCATGATTAGAGATTTATTTCAAAGATGCAAATTAAGTTATCATTGAAACTTGAATGCAGCCTTGACCTTGTTTTAATTTTGTAGTAAACTGCAATTTATATCATCTAGTCTACTCGTAAGATGGGGTAAGGGGTGTCCTTAAGTAAATGGATGAGCACACTTGGAAATTTGTTACCATTTTGCTTCTTGTGTTCATGTGTCCTTAAGTGAATGGACGACAGGACGAGCACACTTGCTTTAATTTTTTTTGAGCTTTCATTGTTGGCTTTTTAGGCCTTTTGGTGTTCTATTTTCATTGTTTTATTGGGCACTTTAGGCCCATAAATGTTTGGGCTTTGCCATTAGGTGTATGTTTCAACTTTTGGTTGGACTCTCATTTCCCTTAATAAAATGTTTTTATTAAAAATAAAATTTCTCGTGGGATTATCAAGTGTAAAATCATGAAAAAAAATTGGGGGTTAGGATTTTTGTTGAAGTGCTTATATAACTAGATTAATGCATTTTTTTTTCCGGAATTGCAATTTATTAATTTTCTAATGTTTAACTTGAATAGTACTAATCTAAATCACAAGTAATGTGGAGCGTGGGCATTCATGAAAGCACGAGCAAGAAAATACACTTCGAAAACATCTCAAACTACTTAAATTCGAGAGAGCGATGTATATTGCGATCGGAAGCGGAAAATACCACTACTAAAAAAGCTACCAACTTGTGTAAAGTTCAAGATCAGTAACCCTGCTGAATTATATCGTGTGAACGAAAAATATATAAATCACCCTAGTGCTTTTAACAGTTAGTTCAACATTGAATGTTTCTGTTTGGTTTCTTTTAGTTTGTGCCGTCTATTTTGGCATGAAATACTGTAACAAAATAGAAAAATGTGAGTTCACAATGAAAGATTTTGTCGTCATTTGGGTGAACAAGATTTTTTTTCCCCATCTCACCAAACAAGAAATAAATAATAATGCTACACTAACAACTATTGATGTGACTGATTTACTTATAATTTACACTAATTTTCAGTACTGTACCAACTCTTATGTTCCGAGTAAGGAAATGGATCATCTCGAACTATCGGAGACAGTTGTTCGAGTTATCTCACAAATTTGATTTTCACGGAAACGTCTCACTATTAGAATACATTTGCAATGCGAAAAATTTGAACTGTTTAGGACAACTGTTAAAGTGGAAACAAAGCCTTCTAGTATTTGGTGTTTTATGAAATTTTCACTGGAGGCTAGAATATTTCTTCTCGACACCTTGACGAGAAAATTAGAAAAGCATAAAAGAATATAGACCGCAGTTTTAAATAATCAATGTAAAATGAGGCTAAAATACTGAAATATTGACATATTGTTTGTCTTTTTTTTAAACTTTTTTCACCTTTGATGAACTTTTTTTCAACCTTGATTTATTTTCTTTGTACTTTTTCAATTGCTCTCGTCAATAATATAACTCCAATTGAGGAAAAAAATAAAAGAAAATAATTAAAAAGACACACACACAAAAAAAAAAAAACCAAAAAGGCCCATATACTACATACAATGGAACGACTCCGGAAACATTTACATCTGGCTGTCTGCACCATCGTTTACCACAAGTTCACAACACAAGGATAAAAAAATGGGTGTCGGTCGGGTATGGACACGTGGTATTCGACCGCACATCTCGACCGTGCAAAAGTATTTTGGACAAGGGGAGAGGTATGTAGGGGTTGGGAGTAGCTCCGGCCCCTCCCAATTTCTTATTTTGGAGTATATTTTATATATTTTTTCACAAATATTATTTAAAAAGTTATAAAATTTCGAAAATAATTAAATAGTAAGAACAATTTCTTTTTTGAAGACACTAATCATGAAAATGATCCCTTGCGATGATGATAATGCGTTCATCAATTCATATGGTAACAACAATACTCGAGATCAATTTTTTAATTTATCAAAACCGTCCTATCAAAACTCAACTGACTAGATTTAAATCTTGAAAAATTATCAAACCAAGATTTTTTTATAATCCGGCTCCCTCCGACTTTGATTCCTATCTCCACCACTAGTTTTGGACAGCCCAAATTACAAATAGAGAAAGAGGAGCGAGAAGGGGAGAGGAAACGAAATCTGATTTTGGACGACCGAGACGCACTGTCGGACACCATGTGACTATACCCGACTCACTCTCAAAGTTTTTCTCCCCCAGAAGACCGCAATCCTCCCCTGAATCCAGTCCTGTCTGGCTGCTATCTACTCCCACTCTCTCTCTCTCTCTCTCGAAACATTTTTGCTTTCTGCTTTCGGCCTTTTTCCCACCTTCCATCTCTCTCTCTCTCTCTCTCTCTCTCTCTCTCTATACATACATTTTCTTTACGCAAAAAACCCAAATCTCACGCTGTCTGTATCATGGAACTCATGCCAAATCTCCCGTGACTCCACTCTCTCTCTCTCTCTCTCAACCCAAATCGAATTTTCCACAAGAACCCAACATTAAAGTCCCAATCTTTCCACTTTTTCACCCCCATGACCTCTCTCTCTCCTCACCCTTTCCTCTCGCTCTGAAAAAACCCCCCACCCCGGCGGAGATGCGGCAGTCTCCTCAAGCGGCGCTTAGGAACGGCGGCGGCGAGACTCCCTCCCCTCGCCCGCGTATCCAGGCCCACACTCCTCCTCACCACCCCCACCACTTCCACTCCACCGTCTCCGTACAGAAGCTGCGCCGCTTCAACACCCTGATTCTCGTCTTCCGATTCGCTGCGTTCTGCTCGGCCGCTGCTGCTTTCGTGTTCATGCTCGTTAGCCCTAGAGGTCCCGATTCCCCTCGTTGGTACGACTTCGACGCCTTCAGGTAACGTTAAATTTTAGCGCTCCATTAGCTTAGTTCAACCGTGTTTGGTTGCTCAGAAAATGTAGGGGGGAAATCAGTTTCAATTGGCGTCTTGTATGTGTCAGTTTGCCCCAATTGGCTTCTGTTTTGAACGGAAAGACCGAGGCCGTTAGAGTGCAATTTTGTTCACCCTCGCGAATGGGCCGAGTTTCGATGATCAAAATTGATCATTTCGTCCTGATTCTTTCACGATGCCGGAATAAATTCAGCTCAATCGGATATCCGTCGATCAAGAAATTTTCCCTCTTGGTTGTAATGGAATCCTAAAAGGAAAACTCTAGAAAGGGGAAAGTGACATAGGAAAACTTCCTAGTTTGCTATCATTTTCTTTCTAGAACCAAACAAGAGAAAGAAACCCACTTTCTTCGTAGTTTTCTTTTCTTTCCCTTCCACACGTTCCAGACAAACCATAAAAATCCAATACTGAGTCAAGAACTTTGAAGCAAAAAATAATAATAAATTTTTAATCTACCGATATCCGATTAAGTTGAAGTTTTGCATGGTCTGTAAGATGATCAGTCTGATCATGAAAGCAGACGCAAAATGAAGCATACCTTCTCCCCATTCGCTTCGCGAGTGTGAACAAAATTACTTTCCCGTTAGGATAAAATTACGAATCTTTTTATTTTCCTGCCTTTTCTCGGTAACCAACCAGAAAGATAGGATTTTGCGTTTCTGTTGCCAAGAAAAACCTGGTGTAAACAAACAGTGACGTCGAATTTAATTTCGGATACAAATTTGCAACTTGCATGTAGTAATTGGCCTAATTGGGCTTCTAATTTTGAAGCAAAATGTAACCAACCTGGAAGATAGAATTTTGCGTATGGAAATTGGTGAAATTTGATATCATTTTTTGCAGATTTGTTCTTGCTGCGAATGCTATAGTGGCAGTGTATTCATTGTTCGAAATGGGAGCTTCAGTTTGGGAGATTTCCAGCGGTGTCACTTTGCTCCCTGAGATCGTTCAGGTCTGGTTCGATTTTGGCCATGATCAGGTTCCTTCTCTCCCCTTCCTATAAGACACAAAACATCTTTGCACCCTAGTTTACTCATTTTCCTTTAAATAGGGCAATCTCGTTGTTTCAATTTTAGTTTGGAGAAGCGTCCTTAGCGAAGAACTGGGCCCAAGTCCCCTGGAAGGGGGTTCGAGTGAGGGTGAGACATTTGCAAGCTTGCAATTTTGCTATCCCAAGGTCTTGGTGTTCATTGTGAAAGTTCTAAAACACCCTCAAAATTTGTCACATTTGTCACTAGTATTCCTTTCCAAGTAGTACTAAACACTAGTATTTGTTTTCTCGATTAAAAAGATGTTTAGTTGCTAACAGGCCCAGACACCTGAGTTATCAAAAAATTCTCAAGGACACTTGTTTAGAAGCAACTAATGCATTGTACTTTTTCCGAAAAGTCTAGGAACACAATTTTAGAAGCCGTGTCATATATGTGGACTTGCATGTATCGAACAGTTCTGAATACAATTGTTCCGACGTTGTGCTCTTAGCATTGTTCTACTTTTGTTTATATCTAATGTAGTATTCAGAATCTCCCTTTCTACATAAACCGTACGAAATGAAATTCTTCTTTTTTGAACTTGTTCCTAAAAATATCATAACATTCACTTGTATTATCATTAGAAATTAAGGACCACAAGCATAGATAAAGTTGGTGGGAGTACTATTTGAATAAATGCAAGATGTTGAAATTACAACTCAAAATAAATAAAAAAATTACCACTCAATTAATGGTCACGAGAAATCAATATCAATGATGACTTTTTAATTTTGTGGCATGAAATGCATCATCTATTGCACCATAACAAGTGCCTCTGGGGCCTGGGTCACCCATCAGCATCTGCCTAAATATTAAGGAGAAATTGGCGAATGGACAAGTCACAGATAATTGTTGACATTATAATTACGTAGATTAAAATGAAATTTCATGCAACCTACAAAGACTGATAGTCACAGATGTTTTCAGTTCTAATTGGTTGAAATTAAAATAACGTTGATTAAAATGAAATCTCGCGTAACCTACGAAGACTGATAGTGTTATTGCTCTGAATGAGGAGATGCACATATCATAATTTTCTGCTCACCATAGTCTCTACCTCACTTCCAAATTTCGAATCCTACTCTCACTCTCTCTCAGGTTGGAATTTGTGAAAGAATATCTGAGCTTGATTTATTCTCTCTTTCAATCTTAGGTTTTCGCGTATCTATTGCTATCGGCGGACTCTGCGGGAACAGAGCTAGCTCGGACAATGAAGGGGACAGACAGGTGCACATCAAACAACGCGTTTTGTGTCCAGACTGACATATCCATTGCCTTGGGTTTTGCCGGGTTTCTATTTTTGGGGCTGTCGTCGCTTCTTTCTGGATTTCGGGTCGTTTGTTTCATAATCAACGGCTCTCGCTTTCATATATAGAGCTCATGTGAGCATCAGAGAGAATATCTTGGCTGTTTGAGAGCGTTCCCTTTACTGCACCATACTGAAATCTATTCAATTCGGCTCGGGTGCCTTATGCCCCCTTCTTAGGTAGCCAATGTTCAATGATTTCGGGCCTGGTATTGTGTGGTTCTAATTATTGTGCATGTAAGAGAGCTGTTCATTATTCGTTACTAATTCTTCAATAGTGAATCTAAATTTTGTGTTTCTAAACTTGGTTATTCTGATGGAACTTTTGGCATATATATTCAATATACTTGTAGGGCACATGGGCTATAGAAATTAAATCATGTTTATAGTAGTGTCCCAAGGCACTACAGGGTTGTAGTCTCCCCGATCCGACCGTCCGTCGATTGCTTTTAGCGATAAAAATACATCTGTGAAAACAATCGATTGTGGGATGAACTGTCGGATCGGGGGACTACAACCTTGTAGGGCACTATAGGCTCCCCAAATCCCAAAACTATGACTTGCAGCTGTTACAGAGAGATAAATCCATGACGTTATAATTGCTTAATAAGCCCTTGCTGATGATTTATCATGTAAAGAGAGCAAAACAAATCTAACTTTTAAGGATTTAGGTATGTTTGGAGGCCCCCTTTGTCTTGGGAATCCGGGAACCCTGAAGTGCAAGATCCGAGCTGTACAAAAGTGTTTTTAATGGTCTAAGACTTTAGATTTGTTAAAAGTATCCTCCAGGTAAGTACTCCGTATCTTATATGTGGTATACTATTTGATTATCTTCATTCTTAGTGATTCGGCAGAATTGGGTTGTATGGAAACGGACGGCTGGGATATGAAATTCTATTTCTAATTCCATGATTCCACCATTTAAAATGTCAATTCTCAAGAAATGAAGTACCCTCTCATATCCATGGTAATCAGATTCACAGTTCATGGGAATCAAACACAAGAATTTGAGAAAATTCCCATCATTTTAACAGCATAAAAAGTTACTATTACAAAATATAGGAGTACAGTTGGACACAGCTTTAATCTCGGCAATTCTTGGCCCAAGGTTTTCACATTTAAACATCAGATTCAAACACAAATCTAAATTGTATACAAGGGAGGGAAAATAGCGGTTCTATAGTAACGGGCGGCTAGAAAGAGAGGGAGAACCTGAAGCCGGGGAATATGAAACTCCGATCAGAGATCATCACGGTATCAATCTCCCATTACAATTATGTCAGCAGGATGAAAGGAATAATAGGAAGAAAAAAAAACATGTTCTAATTATCGCATGCCTGCATCCTTGTTAGCTCCCTTCATACTTCGGGTCAGCCATTGCATAATGGTAAGCAATCACCAATAGAAATATGAAAATGCCTAGAAAGTTGGCGAAGAATCCCAAGTCTTGATCATCAATCATCTGCAAAAGCACAACACAATCTCCATATTAAGCACCACGGTCCCAACTAAATCCATCGACAACAAATAGAATAGTTTATGGATTCAAAGTAGCTTAGGTCACATCATATTGATGTGGAGATAGAAAAGGAACTTCCAAAATGCTATTCCGCAGGAATAATAACTAACACCTAAAAATACCAAGGTCCTAGGTGCTCCTAGCGCAACCGGGCACCTTCTAGCTTCCAGGAACGAGTACTCGGCGCATAGTCGGGCTAGTAGGCGAGGGGCCTTCTAGTGCCTAGGTAGCAAGTACTCAGCCTTCCAGACCTTCTTTAGAACACTGAAAAATACATAAAGAGCTCAATTGTATTCCCCGATGAAACAACAATGCATACATATGATTAGATGGTCTGTCCTGTCAACGTGGTTTTGGTTCAACTCATCGTCCTTGACAGAAGGCAGATTTAGCATCTAACTATTGAGCTATTTCAATTCATAGTCCTTTACGCATTTAAATTTACCAACCCATGCTGGTTGAATCACCACCAACCTTGTGCAAGAATCCTCCCTCCGTAAATCTATCCCAGATCACCCACCTTTTTTTCTTTCAGTAAGTTGCAATCTCTTGAACTCATTCAAGCAGACAAGGCATAGTAGCTCTCCTCCATAGTGTGATATCTACAATTTTTCCTCGTGGATTCACTCAAAAGATCTACGTGGAGATGGGACTCTACTTTCACCTTCTAAGTATTCCCAACCTCAAGAAACCCTCGATGATTTCTAGAATCAACGATCTTTAGAAGCACCGTATGCTCTACTGCTCGAAGCTCTAGAATTTATACTTGATGGATCAATATAGACAAAACTGGACAGCTTATATATCTACTCATAAAACCAATTTTGTGAACAACAAAAAAAAGGACATTCAAATGACCTCGCCTTTCTTCCGGTTTACACCCCAGACACCAGCTTCTCTTGTTTACTAGTTCTGAAAAGAAGAAACAAAGAGAATGACCGAACAATTTGTTTCCTCGTCTTCTCTAATATATAGCTTTATTTGCATAGGATAAATAGTCACTCCAAAAGTGCAGATGAGTTTATAATCCTTTAGTCCTGACAACCACGTTTCAATACAAATTAGGTGCTAATATTGTCCTTCACGACCTTCTCTGAATCTCCAACACCACCAACCAAAAGCAATCAAAAGCCAACCCCTAAGAGCATCTCTAGCAGTTTCTAGACATTTTGCCAAGGAAAAAAGGAAATTGCAAATTTCTACTTTGCTAGCCACTAAATTAATGCTCCACCCAACAGCCTCAACAAAATCACAAAAACTACATGTCACATATACATATCAATACACAATAGAGGAACCTCAAAGTCACCGTTGCCATCACTGAAACTCCTTCGCCATCGTCATCGCCTGAAAATGAAACGAAACGGAGTTGAATCACGGCTGGAACCTCGCCTGAAACTGAAACGAAGACGCCTGACGCCTGAAACTCTGTCGAAGTCAAAATCAAAATCTCGCCGCAGAAACGGGGGGGGGGGGGGGGGGGGTGTTGTGGCAAGTTAATGTAGCAGAGGAGGTTTTGCCGAGGCGAAAGGCGAGGCTGTTGGGTGGAGGTTTTTAGGGTTTGGCTCTGCAAAACACCGGAAAAGGTAAACTGCCGAGGCAGTTGGAGATGCTCTAACTGTTTGCAACCGTAGCCAGTATCTGAGTGAACTGGCTACGAAAGTTTCCCACTTTACAAGAAGCCCGATATACCAGTAGGTAACCCCAACAACTGCATTACCCAAGCCTAATAACTGATCCAAAGCAACTTTCTCCATGGATTCAAGACCAATATTTACGTAGTAGGATGCCAAAGCAACAAGATTTACAAGTGAACAACTTGAAGTCCCACTCAACACTCAGTATTTTCCCAAACAATTCAGTGAACCGTATTAACTAACCATGGCATGAAAAATTTAAAATTCTTCTCCTACCCTTCTCATTTCCTTTCCTAAACAGACTAACACATAGGGGTCAAAATTTGGTAACTAAATTGGGTTCATAGAATTATCAATCTTAGTATAATTTATGAACATATCAAGCAAAGACAAAGAGGAACCCTGAAATCGCAAACTTTTTTTATCTTGGTTCAACTCTGTTCCATGAATTCTGAAGCCACAAACTGAAGAGTAGAAAACAGCAAAAAACAATTGAATAAATGCAAAAAACGGATCTGTGATCACAGTGGGATTTGAACCCACGACCTTTAGATTCGGAATCTAACGCGATATCCACTCCGCTATGTGACCACTCGTTCCTCGCTTTCTCAATATCAATACAGCTCTATATAAATGCGAGCGAGCGAGAGAGAGAGGGAGAGAGAGAGAGAGAGAGAGAGAGAGAGAGAGAGAAGAAAATGACAAACAACACTTGTTTGGATCCTGTAAGCAAAACAAATCACAGATTTCAAACACATGTATCGATGGACTGGATCCAAATTTTGCGATCTCGCCCATTTTCAGTCTCTAGCCTAGATTGTGTGGGCGCTTAATGCTCATACACGAAATCTATAAAACTATCTAGCATATGTGAGTACTCGCACCAATACATATATACGGAGAGAGAGAGAGAGAGAGAGAGAGATTACCTTTCTGGTGATCGAAAGCGAGAAATGAGATTAGGGAAAAGGGGATTGAGAAAGACTCTGAGATCGGTGATTGGATCCAAAAAATGGAGTATTTGGGATCGGTGATGAGTTCATTCTTTGATACAGTGGGTATGATCCAGTATGACCAAACCTTTTTTCATGTAACCGAATCACGCCGATGTGGGGGCTCAAAACGGTATTGGGTATCGGTGCCCCAATTTTACTAGTTACTAGTTACCACGAACACTTGAGTCTATAAATTATAAAAATAAATCACAATTACCATAAAAACAGACCACACTTGCCACGTGTATAGGCCATAAATTGTGATAAGTAAAACCTGCGTTCATAGACAAGAAAAGCGCAAAGCCACAATTTTACAAGTGGGGCACTGGTGCCCCATACCACATTGGGGCACCATAGAAATTTCGATTAGTCGATTAATTTGATCTTCAACAAGGTTTAACTTCGTGACAAGCTTTATAAGTTGCACAGTTTCGATCATAGAAATCACCCGATGCGAGTTCACAATCGACCAATTACATGTTGCAGTCCGTATGATTAAGGATGGCCATCTCAGCCGACCCACCCTAATCCAACATGTCTCCTCCCCATATTCCCATTAACACATACACACAGGTATTATAACTTATAAGTTAAGGTTCTGGAATCTGAACGTCATATAAATATTTCCTTCAGCTTCAGTGCCGCACACCCTATCTCTCCTCTCAACTCTCAAGGTCTGGTACTCTCTCTCTCTCTCTCCCCCAATCTCTCTCTCATGTCTCAATCTATCTCTCTTTCACGGTGAAGCTGTGATTGCGAGAGATATCTCAGAGGAGGCCGAAGCCAGTCACATCAATGACACGATGTTCAAATATGTAGATGTTGGTATTTGATGTTTAAAATACTTTTATGATTTATGTTTGGTTGAAAACCACTGCATCTTATAGCTATGGGTTCGGGAATTGGGGAAAGGATGAGGATTTATATGGGTTCGGGGATTGGGGATTGGGGATAGGGGTAATAGTGTTCACCCCATGCCCATCCCTACGTATGATGCGAGCTTTTTTTTTTTTTTTTTTGTTCTTTCGTAAAGGGTAATGATTCAATCATTTCAATGTGGCCAAACCTGTTTTCACATAAACAAATACATTTCGATCATCTTCGATTATGCATCAACAAGTATTCGGTTAATATGAACCTTTACAAAACTTATCGTTTTTACAAGATCTACTCGTTGAACAATTCCAACCATAGAAATAACGGACACGGGGTGGCTGCTGTGCACCCATCCGAGCTGTCCGTTACTCGGATGGACGGCCCAAATTTCACCTCAGCATCTTTGCATCCGAACCGTTCGTTGCCGCGCATGCAAGATGAAATCTGGGCCGTCCATCAGAGCAACGGACGGCTCGGATGGATGCACAGCACAGAATGAGTTCCAATCGACCAATTTGCTGTCCCTATAACGGTTTTTAAAAGCTTTGCGCCCAACAAAGGTTTCAGAAAATTTCACAAAATATTATCGATAAAGCCCTTGCTTGGAAGGTGTGCTAGCAGATCAACCCCAAGTTTTTCAATTATCGCATTCAAATCCCTTCGCAGAATAGAACCGCCAAACGCCTTGCCAAAAAAAACTATTGCTTGAGAATTTGAGAAATTTATTAAAGTGAAGTAAATGAAAATGAAATTTATTTTTGTTTATTACGTTAAAAAATTGAAGGAAAATTTAAATTTGTTCTTTTTGAGAAGATTTATGTAGCAAGAAAGTGTTTCTCATTGAGAATTAACAGTAATAGATCCCGCGGTTTTCCTTGGGAACTTAACTCCTAAAGAGTTATGGAGGAAATTTGATTTTCTTATCGGGAGAAAAAGAGGACATTGCTACATGTATAGAAGGGGTACATACAGAAAATGTACAGAACGCTTCGGGGATCCACTTTTGGGTCCCATACGAACGATCCGAGCCGTTCATTCATCTTAAAATGATTTTCTGAGGGACCCCGCGAGAAATCAGCTCAATCGGACATGCGTAAGTGCTTGATCCAAAACTCCTCTGTTTCATACATAAAATTTTAGAATGAAATGGAGGAGTTTTGGATCAAGCACTTACGCACGTCCAATTGAGCTGATTTCTTGAGAAGCCCTTCGTGAAATCATTTTAAGATGAATAAACGGCTCGGATCGTTCATGTGAGACCCAAAAGTGAGTCTCTGAAGCATTCTATACATTTTATGTACGTACACCTTCTGTACCCTTAGAATTATCCAGAGAAAAACAATAAAACAAAAATTAGGACAGTTGTTAGGTTTCCACCCATCACCACAAAACAAAAATTAGGACAGTTGTTAGGTTTCCACCCATCACCACAAGCAAGCAAAAGCTGGAGGCCATACTTGATAGTCCTGGCAAACAATAATGATACATACACTCCCTACCAACTTCTCCCAACCACACCCCGCGCACTGTTCACATGGGCCCCACCCGCTTTACCCCCAGGAAAAAAATAATAATAATAACAAAAAACAAAAAAAACAAAATTCTGAAATTTTCAAAATCCCCAAAATCGTCTATACCAGCGCCATTTCCGCGGGACATTTAAGAGAGAGAGAGAAAAAAAAAGAGGAAGAAGATCGCGACCCACGACCCACCCTCTGACGCTCGACTGCCCTTCACCGGCGACTGAATCGGCTCATTCATTCACAAACCAAAGAAGTCTTTGTTGTCAGCTTTCATTCTCATGAAATATTGATTCATTGTCTCAGCATCTCCTTTCGTAAGTTGTAAACGTCGAACCTTATCCAAATAATTCTGGCAATCCCTCGGCAAATATGGAACCTTATCAGGTCCACCAACTTCAATTTGAAGCGAGTCAATACTCTTATTCAACCTGATCCCAGGTTTGTCATTCATCACAAGAATCATTTTCACACTTGAATCAAGTACCCTATTGCTCTTAAAAAATCTAGGCTTTCCCGAACTTTGTTCATGATTGTGCTCCAAGATAACCCGACTTACCCTCCACTTTCCTTCCTGGGTTAAACACATATTAAGGTGAGCCGGACATTCTGTTTTTGCCTGTGGACGTGGATTGGCTAGGTTGCTTCCTCTAGGCCTTGTCTTTCCACGTTTGTTGCATTCAAACATTACATGCCTAAACACTCCATCTTTTCCCTTTTTCGAAGATCTTTTAGCCACTGCAAACCCCTTTTCTTTCGCAAATTTTGAGTAATACAAAAAAACATCGATGGGGCTGTTGAATTCTATTCCCATCTTCGGTTCCTCGACTGTATCTTCAGAAATCTCAATTGCCGCTTTATCATCACCACCCTCCTTTATTGGAGAACCATTCGTAACCTCTTCTTCTTCTACGTTGTCTCCACTCCATACCTCTTCCACTTCTTCGTCCCTTTCAATTTGGGAAGATATAGGACACATCACCGATGGTGGCTATGGTAACTGAAACATCGCATGTAGATTAAAAATAAACAAGAACAAGTGAGTATAATACACGTACTTTAGCAAGTAACAAAACACTAAAAATCCAAGGCTACAAGTACTATACCAGTTAACAAAACAAGCAACATTTGGGAACTAAAGATAAAAGAAGAATAACCAGATGTTATTTTTACGTTGCATCCTAGACTCCTAGTGAAATGGCTATTCAACCAAGTGATTCTGCACAATCTTTCCATATCTACAACGAAAAATTTCCGGCCTAATTTACAAATACAGTATCTAAATCTGGTGGCAAAATTCTAAAACAGTGATACGTATGCTCACAAAACAATCTGGTGGGAAATTTTTTGGGAAAGAAAACAATCCCAGGTGGACATTGGTACAAAAATCTGAAAACAGTGGTCATTATGGCTCCTTGGCAAAACTAATTAAACAGTGGTCAATGCTTCAATTTTTTCACAATAACAACTCAAACAAGCATTCCTTCCAACAATTTTTGAAGACATTCAATAGAGAGAGAGAGAAAGAGAGAGAGAGAGACCTTGGTTGAGTCGTACGATTTGGTGGCGTCCACTGGCGGTGGTGGACGGGTTGAGCTTCACTCGAGTTGGGCTTCAGTCGGACTTCAGTCGCCGGTGAAGGGCAGACGAGCGTCGGAGGGTGGGTCGTGGGTCACGATCTTCTTCCTCTCTTCTCTGTCTCTCAAACGTGCCGCGAAAATGAGTGTGAAACCCAGGATTTGGGGATTTTGAAATTTTCAGATTTATTTTTTTCGGGGGTAAAGTGGGTGGACCCCACGTGAACAATGCACAGGGTGTAGCTGGGAGTGGCTGGTGGGGAGTGTATGTATCATTATTGTAGTCCTTGTTACAAACAGGGGAATTGGATTGCCCATACTCTGTTCATGAGGTGGCAGGTTCAAACCCTGCCAGCCTTCCCCATTCCCCCATAGGTTATAGTATACTACTATACTAGTATAGGGATTTCTTAAGATAAAACGAATAAAAAGAAAGAAAAAAAAGATTGTTAATTAATTTGGTTTGATCCTAAGACTCTGTTCAGAACTTAAAGGAAATGAAGGAAAAATAATGAAGATAAAAATTAAAGGAAGAGTGAAGATGAAACAAGACACAAAATTAAACTTTTTTTTTTTGAACTTTCCATTCTCTATCTCTAGAAACTAAACAACAGGAATAATTTTAAAAATTTGCTCTTCTTTTCCCAAATTCTAAATGCACCCTAATATTGTGTTTGACGTAGTGAAAATGAGTCGGATTGTTAATTTAGTTGGATTAGAAACTCCCAAAATATGCAAAACAAACATGCTACTATCATAATCATTATTCTGAAGCCATAACAACTGTGCAACGACCCGAAAACTCAAACATCTCTGAATAAAGATATCAATAATCGATTGTATTGTGCCACCAATTCAGCCTACATAAATAAATAAATAAAATAAAAATTATCACTGTCTGTTCCTACTTTCTTTTTTCACCAAACTCCCATAACTTCTAATTGATCCTCCAGAGAACTTAATCCCTCCCACGCTTGACGTATCACGTATACAAACAGCATTCTTCTCCTTTCTTAAGAATGAGCAAACTTCCAAGTAGCTTCTCTCATTGTAGCTTCTCAATCCTCCCCCTCTTCCGACCCTGGTTCTCCACCATTCTCTCGCAGGACAGGAAGCAGATTGCAAGCTGACTCCCACGAGCGAGAAGCCGATCTTACAAAATCCCAAACACTGCCCTCTACAGCCCTTCCTCGTGCAAGTATGACACACTTGGGGAATCCCTTCTCTCTTCTAACACACTCGTTTACACCTTCGAAAAATTTATCAACCATGTCGGTACTCAACTCAGCATTCCATGCTTTTTCTCCGTAGATTAAGCTGTTGCTTGGGACACCCTCTTCATCAGGGAATACAATATCAACTCCATACTCTATATCCATGCACATCTTGCTAAGTATGAGGACCTTTGATCGCAGCGTAAGTATTTTGTCCAATAGTATTTCATATATATCGTTCGCCAGTTCATCCGTGAAAAGGTTTATGAACATAATTGCGGAAAACAGGTGCTCAAGATCTATTTTCTCTTCACCGGAAAGGTTACCTACATTTCGCGCTACTGCATAGATGTAAGATGCCGAATGCATTGAAGGTTCCTTAGTGCCATGACCAAGCTGCACAAACACCAGCACACTGTCCCAAATCCTGGTGCACAGCAGGCCCAGCAAAAGATGATGCGTGCCTATAAAACGATGCCTCTCTAACCTTTCACAGTCAGCATGTTCAACAACCTCAATTACCCCTTCTGTGAAAGTTCCAAAGACGCCCGACAGCAAGGGAAATGTGACTGATTCCATGGATTTACGTAACTCGAGCACTTTCCACTCTAATAACTCAGACACGGTTTTGAATATTTCACAAACAAGGTTCTCGAGTTCAACAAATGGAACGCCCGGTGTGAGACGACTTAGGTGCTCGAAATTGAAGAGTCCCCAGCATTCAAGAAAGAGAGTGTCCCTTAGGCAACAACACTCGTCCCCGGCCAATTCCATGATTAGGTGCATTGCACAAGCTCTCTTCAGTGATGGATAATGCTTCATGAGCGTAATGGCGCATTCTGTTAAGACTTCAGATACGCGTGAGTCCTCAAACATCCAACTGCGCTCAGCCATCGTTACCTTGGGGAAATTCTGATGAGAATCGGACTGTTTTCTCCATTGCTCTAAGATGTTATTAACATCACATTCGTAAAGAAGGGGAAAATTTTCCACTATCTCCACTTTGCCGATGGCCAGTATAGCTTCATTCGCAGTCTTGTATGAGCAGAATAACGCCTTGGTAAACTTCAGACGCTCAGCATTCAACTCTTCCTGGTGCACATTCTGGGTAAAATCTTCCATGTCATAAACACTCAATGCAAGCATCATGAGAACCTTCAAAACCTCCCACTGCACCTGATGCAATGCATCAGGGTCTTTTGAGAACACCTTCTCCTCATGTGAAGTCCAGCAAATACGTGAGAAACTTTTATGTGCCAAGAATGCAGCCCCTTGAGATCTTGTGAAGCAATTTGTTTAAGACTTTCCAGCCAAGTAGCGGTGGTACCAATATCCCTTGAGATCCTTTTACCAAGAGAACATCCCTTCCTGCTAGAACACTCCTGAATCGACTTGGAGGATTCTTTGATAACGGATGAACTTGGTCTGCCTGGGAAGCAGTAAACAATAGGTTTAGAAGAAGACAGTTGGGCTTCAGGACTTCCATTCAGCAGTGACAACAAAGACTTCAATCCATCATCTCTGTGAATTTCCATCACAGAGAAGACGATAACGACATGACCCCAAGACCTAACCCTAGCTGAGAAACTCTCTCTTGGTTTCTTCTTTCTTCAGGCAATTACTCTCTCGATCTCAATTCCCCTTTTTCAGCCCGGAATTACAATTCCCCCTAGTCCTGGACGTACGTGCACCATGCACGAACACATCTGAATCGTCCATTTTAGGAAACGGTCCGAATTTTAAAGAATTCTTCTATAGAAAAATTAAACTCTTATATGAAAGAGTTTTTAAAAAATCTGGACCGTCAAACACGCATGGTATTTTTGCAATTCCCCCAATCTCTTAATGATTAATGATACACGTACTCATTGATGTGTCAATTCTTCCTTATCACTAGTTTCCGATAAATTTACACAATCTTCCTTCATAAATTCATAACTACATCTAAGGCTATCACTAGTTTTACGTGAGTCGATTAACAACTGGCCATGAAAATGTATGAAATGTATGGTTCGGGTCTCATACACTGAATTAAGTTAAAATGGCTTTAACATTTTAAGTTAGTAAGTTAAAGACACGTCGTTCTGCGGACGTTGAAAAAATTGATTGGAACGACTCAACTTAAGAATGTCATTTCACTTTCTCACCCGATCTAAGTTTGGAGAAATTGTTTGGAACAACCCGACTTAAGAATGTGGGCTTCCGTTATAAACAATTTGTGTGCCTTTGCAAACCTTAATTCAAGTGTTACAATTCATTGCAAATTAAACAAGAAAACTTTACTATTAATTCTCCTTCGTTTCCCAGTTCCATTTTTCTCTCATTACACAACTACACGAATCCCGCATGTCCATATGTTTTCTCGACCGCACAATTTTTTTACAGCTCTAAATAAAAGGACAAAATTAGTAATTAAAACTACAAATTACTATTTAAATAAGCTTGTACTAATATTATAACAAACGCGATTGTGATAGTTCAATTAAGATACTCTTTTGAGATTTATTTGCAACATAAAAATTAAACTCATCACGATTTTATAAAATAGATGGCTCGGATGCGCTCACCAACAACGCTCACTGGCACCCTCGGGTCCAATTCAATTAGGATACTCTTTTGAGATTTATTAGCAATATAAAAACTTAAACTCATCACGATTTTATAAAAAATTAAGTTAATTGAAATAGGGTAAATTTCACCTACCTCCCCTGAGGTTTCTGACAATTACAGGGACCTCCCCTAAGATTTCTGAAATTCCACTGACCTCCCCTACTTTTGAAAATAAATGTCACATACCTCCCCTCCATTAACTTCCGTTAGAAAAGCTAACGGAAAATGCTGATGTCAGCGCTACCTCACTCTCCTCTTTTTATTTTAAATCTTAAAATGTTTATAACTTTTGTTTTATATATTCACTTTTTATGAAATTTATATATTTAAAATCTACTCGAAAAGATCTATAAAATGAGATCCATATTCAATGTGAAATTATGAAAAAATAAAATCTTAATTTTCAATGTGAATTATCATGCTACATAATTTAAATTTTTCTATGTTTAACTCAAAATTTTAAACCTCAGAATTCTTACAACTTTTTTTGTAAGGTTCTGAGCTTGACTCTTATGGAGAGGAGGTCAACCCTTGTAGTTTACTAACATCTAACAGCTAACTCTATTAATGAATATCGAATGGCAAAAAAAAAAAAAAGACAATATAATTAAAATTTGCATTGAAAATTTAAAATTTTATTGGGACAAAGTCACCATTAAATAGAAAAATGGACTTACAAATTTACCATGTTCATTTAATTAAGAATATATTTGGAAAAAAACAAAATTGTTAAACAAGAAGATTTTATGATGTTTCGTGCTCCCTCTGTTCCAAATTGTTTGCCCCCTTTTGGGAGTGCGTGCATTTTACACTAAAAAAATAACGTGTCTATGAGAACTTTTTTTGAAAAAGAATTACACTAATTTTTTCTTCTCAATAAGATCTTTAAATTGGTATAAAGTTTGTTGAAAAAAAATTAATGCTTGTACATTATTTTTTGCGTGTAAAATGCATGCATTCCCAAAAGGGGCAAACAATTTGGAACGGAGGTATTACAATTTTTGCGTAAAATTTTGACTTACACATTGAAAATAATTTAAATTATGTAACATTATAATTAAAATTCACATTGAAAAAATAAGATTTTATTTTTTCATAATTTCACATTGAATATGGATCTCATTTTATAGATCTTTTCGAGTAGATTTTAAATATATAAATTTCATAAAAAGTGACTATATAAAACAAAAGTTATAAACATTTTAAGATTTAAAATAAAAGGAGGAGAGTGAGGTGGCGCTGACATCAACATTTTCCGTTAGCTTTTCTAACGGAAGTTAACGGAGGGTATGTATGTGACATTTATTTTCAAAAGTAGGGGAGGTCAGTGGAATTTCAGAAACCTTAGGAGAGGTCCCTGTAATTGTCAGAAACCTCAGGGGAGGTAGGTGAAATTTACCCATTGAAATATGGTTGGTTGAGTTGACTCACTCCCGCCGTAATAACGCAACAAATGTGACACTAAACCGAGGGAAAGTTTTCTTGATCCGCAAAATCTGTGAAAATCTCTCTCTCTCTCTCTCTCTCTCTCTCTCTCTCTCTCTCTCTCTCTCTCTCACATGTGAAATCTCCTTTTTGTTTCTGCCTATATAAGCCTCTCCTAAAGTCAATCATTAAAAGAATTCTTGCACATCTCTCGTCCTAAATTTCGATATCACCAGGTACTTAATTACCGCTTTGTTAAAGTCAATTACTTTATTTATTTAGCCAGCTCCTCAACTGGGTGAATGAGAAGTAGATCTGAAAACTCTTAGAGGGTTTGCTGTCGTTGCATTCAAGCTTTGTTAGAGGGTCTACTTTTCGTGTTTTTCAAGTCTCTCTCTCTGGTTGGTAGTATGGTTTAGTGGTTCAATTGTCTGCATTTCTTTTCTTCTTTTCCTGTATATAAAGATCCAATCTGTATGCATTTGCCAAAGCAAAATCTGGGTTTGTGATATAATTTCAAGGAATCAGGTGTTTTGAGCTTGATTTTCATGTTGTATTTCATAAATGTGTTTCTTTTTCCTTTTATTTTTTTGTTCTTTTTCCTCCCCTGTCATTGCTGTGTTTTTGGGTCCTAAATTGTGATTCTTGATTTAAAGTTTGTGGGTATTTTTTTCTTTCTTCCAAATTTTGTATTATTTGTTTGATGTGTTGAATGTTTTTCAGGTTTTCAATTTCAAGCAGGAATATCAGCAATGGCTACAAATGGGCATACCACAAAAACCCCTCCGAACCCATCTCCGTTGCGAAGTGCCAAGTTTTTTCAGGTAACAACTGGTGTTGGTTGTGGGGGGATTAATTTTTATTTAACTTGCGATCTCATGTTAATTAACATTTTGTCATTTTTGTTTGTCCAGTCACTTTGCTAGTGCTCTATTAGTGTACTAAATACAGATGCAATGTGCCAATGTAATAGGGAAAGAGGAAAATTTTGAGAAAAAATGGTTCTGAAATAATTTTTTTACTATGGTTGATCGAAATTTTCTTACAGACCCTTTGGATTGTGAATGAGAAAAGGGGAGGGGGGGGAAGAAAAAAAAAAAGGGTTGTGGTTTGAACAAGACAGACTTCATTTGTCATCCTTCCCACCATTTCTCATCTCTTCTAGTTACCGAAATAAGTGAAAATAATCTTCTTTCTTTTATTTTTCTGTCATTTCTCCCTATCCAAAGCGATGATATTTCGTACTCTAAGGATCTACTTGATTAGTGAACACTTATATTGATATTATTTTTCTTCGCATCCTTGTTGAAGTTATTTGATCTGGACCTAGAGACCCTTGCTTTTTATAAAATGGATTGCATTTAATTTTTTTATGCTTTTACCTACTCCACCAGTGTCTGTGTTTCCATGATGCTGGGTGATAATGTGTTTTAAGTGGAGATTTCTTGTATCCACTTGAGACGTATTGGTGGATATATTTTTGTTTTTCATGAAGTCCATCAATGTAGTACTCTTCGTTTGATTTCAAGTTTCTAATTTGTTGATTGCAGGCCAACATGAGAATTTTGGTTACTGGAGGAGCCGGGTTCATTGGATCACATTTGGTGGACAGATTGATGCAGAACGAGAAGAATGAGGTATGTGCCTTTGGGCTATACATGTTAAAGTAATACTTGTGAGTTGAGCAGCAAAAGATCTTCCCCAGATCTGCATTTTTAAGTAGATTAAATGGAACAGCCTCAATGTATTTGCATGAGTTTTGCAAACCTTCACGTGTTTTATTGGATCAGGTGATTGTTGTGGATAACTACTTCACTGGCTCAAAAGACAACCTGAAACAATGGATTGGTCATCCGAGATTTGAGCTTATTCGTCATGGTATGCTTCTCTCTTATAAATTGTCAATTATGAAATGTGATCCAACACTTCTGAATATGCTTCTAGATGAATTTCTCAACTGATCAATGCCGTATCAAAGTTGTTTTATTATACACGTATTTCTCGTGTGTTGGTACAAATTTTGAACTGAAGATCGGTGGTACAATGTGTTACTTTTGCTATAGAAGATATAATGGTTTTCTACTCGAATGCCCTTCTTATTGTTTCTGGGCTTTACAGGAAAAAAAGAAGAAGATATTTTGTTATTATCGTTTGTTAGGAAAGAAAATTGTTTCAGCAATGGTGTTTCTTTATGACAAATCTGAGTCACTTGTTACCAAATTACCGATCAACTCTTATGTAATCCCGTAAATTTATTATATTGATAGCTTATGCGAATTGTTTAAACTGACAAAATATCAATAATTGATTTGAGTGGATGGTGGTGTAATGGAAATTGAATGCTAAAAAGAAATGGAAAGAACGATGAATTGGAGAGTTCACATCCATCCAGGCCTTTTTTTTGTGGGATATGTGGTATGAAATAGAAACAATGGAATTTAAGCTACACGGTAATCAGCTTGGTATTATGTATACACAAGAAGCCTCTATCAAGTTTAGAGATGCAATTTTCCTCAAGCTAGTCAAAGTTCAATATAATGCACCTAACCTTCTAATGACCTGGATTTGTTATGTTTCTTTTTTCCCTATGAACTCAATCCTCTTTTCCTGTTCATATGTGGCTTTATCTGCTCGTTGTTGTTCTTATAGTGTCTTATCATGTTTGTTTTGTTGCAGATGTCACCGAGCCATTGTTGGTTGAGGTTGATCAGATATATCATCTTGCTTGTCCTGCTTCTCCAATTTTCTACAAGTACAATCCTGTAAAGGTACGCTACTGAGAGGAAATACTGTGGTGGTAACATATTTTTATAGCTGCCTTTAGCTCTCTTTTTTTCAAGTGTAATTTTCTTTGCTTTCCATGTATCATCCTCTCAGATGTGCATATTTGTATTGAGTGGTATTTTGACTAGTTCAAGTACTTGACAGACAATTAAGACAAACGTGATGGGGACACTGAACATGTTGGGACTCGCCAAGCGTGTTGGAGCAAGGTTGTAAATGCTTTTGCATCACTTTGATTTCCAATGCTATTGCCAAGAGATTTCTTGTTTACTTATTGTATTAGAATGGCTAACAGGATTTTACTTACATCAACTTCTGAGGTTTATGGAGATCCTCTCGTGCATCCCCAGGAAGAGAGCTACTGGGGCAATGTTAACCCCATAGGTAACTATTTTTCGGATACTAAACTATATTTGTTGTGAATAATTTGTCCAATTGGATGTTCTACAGTTTTTGTTACTAGGAGGAGCTTTGGAAGTTAGTTATAGTAATCGTAAGCCATTCATACCGGCAAACAGTTCTTAACCTAGTTATAGAGACGTGGAAAGTAACATATAACTGTGTTCCTAAAGAACCGCTCTCCGTCTTCCCATTTATGGTGACCACACAGTAGTGAGTTAATATTAGGATTTGCATTGCACCAAAGTTAATAATATTCCCAATGCATAATGCAGGTGTCAGGAGTTGTTATGATGAGGGAAAGCGAGTGGCCGAGACTTTGATGTTTGATTACCATAGGCAGCATGGTATAGGTAATGTGCTCTCTCTCTCTCTCTCTCTCTGCCTAATAGATCTTGGATAAGTTATTCTCTTGAGCATTGTAGTCTGTTAGAAGTTCTAAGAAAATGGTGAACCTCCAACAGAAATACGGATTGCTAGGATTTTCAATACCTATGGACCACGCATGAATATCGATGATGGGCGTGTTGTCAGCAACTTCATAGCTCAAGCAATTCGGTAACATCTCTTTACACATGCAATCATAACCTGCTTCCAGTAAAAAGTATTTTTCACATTGCCCCAAATGTACAATGGGTATGCCCCTAAATATTTGTGGCCCTTTGGTTTTTTCATTTTCAACAAACCACTGTGATTACCCTTCAATATATTTTTAATATCCATTTAGAGGTTCAATTTTTTGTTGAATTCCCTGGCGAGAGATTTATGAATTTGGTTTGTAATAGCTTTTCTAGCAAGAAGTTTCCTGTGAGGGCTCCCTGACAAAAAAAGTGCGGGAAAACAGTTGTGGGCCGTTGGATCCTATGCCCTTCACACGATCCAACGGCTCACAACTGTTTTCCCGCACTTTTTTTTGTGAAGGAGCCCTCATAGGAAACTTCTTGGCTTTTCTAGTATTGGTAACTACTCTAAATGTTTTGTGCATTTTGCATCTCTAGTTTTGAGCAAAGTAATCCTTTTTTCACCACTACCATCTGCTAGTTGATTTTTTGTTCACTTGTAATTTGTTTATTTCTTATTCGGGTACATTTATGCAGCGGTGAGTCTTTGACTGTTCAATTGCCTGGGACACAAACTCGGAGCTTTTGCTATGTATCTGACATGGTATGCCTGAGTACCTAGATCTCCCACCATTTAAGTTGACCAAAGTTGTGTCTAATTTACTTGCATTCCATTTTTCAAACTTGAAGGTTGATGGCCTTATTCGACTTATGGAAGGCGACAATACCGGGCCAATCAATATTGGAAATCCAGGTTACTCTGTGACTTGATTAATGCTTAACAGAATATGTTGCTTAGCAATATCTAGATATGCTGAAAGTATAAATGTTGTTTTAGGTGAATTTACGATGGTTGAACTCGCTGAGACTGTGAAGGAGGTTAGTTCCGAACTTAATCCATTTCTTTTCCTTGGAAAATCCAAGAGGAATTCATTCAGCTAGTATTTAGATATTCTGATCACGTACAGAAGGAAACTAACAGTCAAAGGATTTGTGTCTTGCAGCTCATCAATCCTAAAGTGGAGATCATAAGTGTGGAGAACACACCTGACGATCCCCGCCAAAGAAAGCCAAACATCACAAAGGCAAAGGAATTGTTGGGTTGGGAACCAAAGGTCAAGTTGCGCGACGGTGTTCCGCTTATGGAGGAAGATTTCCGCCTGCGCCTCGGTGTCCCAAAATAGGCCTGAACTTGGCAATTGTCCACAACATCAGGCCACAGGGCATGAAATTTCCCGGTTAAGCTTGAGTATGGTTTTCTTTTCTCTTTTTTTTGCATTTTTCGGCTTTACCCCTTTGCTTTCCTCCAAGATGTCGCCAAATGCAATAAATTGTGCGACAACTCCTCGTTATTTGATAAGAAATACTTATGTCATTTGTTTGATTAATATAAGGTAGAGAAATTTTTCATCACTTGCTCGAGTCAATATTTTTCATTTTTCTGGTTTACGTATCATCCTCATCACCAGGGGTTAGGGCTGTAAATGAACTGGGCCGTTCGCGAACTATTCGAGGCTCGGTTCGGTAAGAGCTCGTTCGAGTTCGATTCATCTACTAAACGAACTGAACTTGAACCTCAATATTAGGCTCGTTCCATAAATGAGCCGAACCTGAACCTAAGTGGATTCGGCTCGGTTAGGCTCGCGAACTTGAGGTCAAAATGTAATTAATAATACTTTAGGGGTCTACATGTAAATATTTTATAGTTGAGAAACTTTTATGTAATTTGTTATTCTTTTATCCTAACTAAAGTATTCTACTACGAACAAATGAGTTTTATCCCTAACTAGAGTACTCTATTTAGTTCTCAATATTTTTTTTCTTGTGTTCTTTTTCTTTTGATTTCTTGATTATTGTGGCAGATTTGTTTAATTTCTTGATTATTGTGGTAGATCTACATGTAATATTGTTTTGAAGCATATCTCTTTCCCCTCTCAGATTGTGTTCTAAATTGCTAACGAGCCCTACCGAGCTTGATTCGAGCCTTAATTCGAGCCTAAATTCGGCTCGGTTTGGCTCGTTTGAGTTTAACGAGCCCTACCGAGCTTGATTTGAGCCTTAATTCGGCTCGGTTCGGCTCGTTTGAGTTTAACGAGCCCTACCGAGCTTGATTCGAGCCTAAATTCGGCTCGGTTCGGCTCGTTTGAGTTTAACGAGCCCTACCGAGCTTGATTCGAGCCTAAATTCGGCTCGGTTCGGCTCGTTTGAGTTTAACGAGCCCTACCGAGCCGAGCCCGAACTTTGAAATTTTTTCACGAGCCGAACTCGAGCCCACTTGTCTAGGCTCGAATCGAACCCGAGCCGAACCCGAGCCGAACTCATGCCTTAACGAACTGATCCCGAACCTCATAGGGTTCGGCTCGATTCGGCTCGTTTACAGCCCTACCAGGGGTGGTAGCCTCTCATGGCTCACTCACACAGGGTTTGGACTTTGGGTGGCCAGGAGGTGACTAATTCGAGTCGTGCCAAGACGTCCTCTCGAACTTGGTCCTCCTATGAAGCTCAGCTATGGTTCACTAGTCTTTGGTGGAACGGTACTAGTTATGGCTCTTTGGTCCCTTCCGAGACTCGCCGCGAGTCTGGAGTCTCTATGGTCATGTCCAATGGAGGGGTTTTTTCTCTTATAAACAAGAAGCGTCTTTCTCTAGTTATGATTTTTTTTTTTTTTAAATAATTCCGTATCCGGATCGCTCAATGGGATGACTAATATCTGGACCAGGACCAATCTCGCCGTTCAGTAGAGGGCAAATTAAAGTTAGAACACAACTCTATATAAAATCTTGACATAAGAATTAATAGTATGCAAATGAGAGTCAATTTTTGGATAAAAAGTTTCCACTACTTCCGGTTATTGTTGGTGATCTAATGTGATGTATGGATTATAATTCCTGCACTATCTACTTCCGGTTATTAGTGGAGGAACTTTTGTTTCATTTTTTTATCAATTCCATTTCCTTGTTAGTTAAATTCGTCAACAAATCCCATCAAAAAGAAAACACATTCTTGATATTTACCCACGGACTTATAAGATTACCTCTAGGGTGAGTACACACTATGATATTTTCGGTATCTTACCAAAAATACAGAAATTACCATAGCGTGAACTCACCCAATAATAAAACATTGAGCAGAAATTAATATAAAGCTTCACCATCCTTGTTATTACTTTTATAAAGTTAACAGTTGACGTGAAATAAGTTGTGAAGACAACAGGGATCGGCTATAGAAAAAATTGTAAAAATGGTAAAATTCTGTTTCAAAAATGCAAATAAGCTAGAAGAACCAAACAGGCCTTATAACCAAAATTTCTAAGCCTCTGCCAGAGTCTGACTTTGAGCTTGAGGTACCCTTTCCTTCTTTTTACTGGCTTTCTTTTTCAATTCAACCTCATCTTCCCCTTCCATTTGGATTTCAATCCTCGCAAAGACAGGCTTTGGTTGAGACATGATCTGGCCACCCTTTAGCCCACCCCATTTGGTGTCATCCTGAAAAGGAAGTCATTTACAAAATCTCGTAAGAAAACATGTTTGACAATTAAAGAGGGAAGAAGTATATGCTACACACACACAGAGGGAGAGAGGGAGAGACCCAGGTAGCAGCATCGAACTGGTCCTCCGAGTAGCCAAGCTGGGTATATATTCTCAGGCATAAGCTCGGTGTAATAGGGCTTAAAGCAACCGCTATAATCCTCATCGCCTCCAGTATTATGACAAGGTCCTGTTCCAAAGCCACCAATGAGAAAAACAGAAATACAATAGCAACAGCAGCAACTGCAACTACCACCACCACCACCAATTCTGGCAATCAATTTAGGGTATCCAAACATAGCTTGAGGAAATCACGAAGTGGCGTACTAGGAATATGATCAAATGAACCCGTGGCTTTGGTCAGATTTTCAAATGGCTTAGCCAAGGTGAATTCAAGATTTGAAAGCAGATAAAAATTTGAGGTCTTTGCATTTCACTGATGGCAAATCGTTTGGAAGATATCATAGAAGCGGGAAGAAAGAGAGACCTTTGCAGCAGCTTCAGAAGAAGCACCGCCTTGCTTAAAAAGAGACCAAGGGGCATGTTCGTCGATGTACAAGTTGCCAGCATTACCAATCTCTAGCACAGCCTCACATGCCGATGATAAAGAGAGATTCTCATATTGAACCCGAGCTTTCTCAACCTAAAAAAAAAAGAGGGTGAAAAGTTGTAATCAACTGAGAGGTGAAAAGGAAAGGTTGTGAGCTGTCAAATGCAAGAATGACCTTAATTCCTGCAACTCAAATCCGAAAACCTGAAATTTCTACATTTGGTCATTAACTCTTTGCCATACACATCCCTAGCTCTAAGTATGATATGCAGAAGAATAGAGATCACTAGATTAGACAGTATACAGTAGTGGCTGGATAGAATCTCTCTGGAGAGGGGAATAGAATGGATTTGAGGCATTTAGCTGCTGGGCATCAACTTTTGATTTGAAAATCAGGGACAACAAATATCAGGGCACCCAGCAATCACATGGAATTCAGTTTCACCCTGTAAGTTAATTACTAGATCAAAGGAATAATAGTTGAACTCCAAAATTTGTCCTCTAGTGTGCTTTGGAAACTGTGTTGTCTAATGTGTGTAAGAGTAAGCACTAAAAGACAAATTTGGGACTGCATATGTAAGAAAGTGGACTGCAAAAATCATTTATCATATTTATGATGTATTGCAGTCATTTGGTGGGAAAAAAATCTGTGCAGCTACCGGTAACAGGGAAGCTCATGCGATGGGTCTCTCATTCCCACGTTCAGTCAGATAAAACACAGTTTAACTAACCGTCTGTTTATAACAAAAGAGAAGAAAATGAATGCGTTAATGTCCTCACCCAAATTTCTGCATCTAGGGAAGATATACAACTGCCTGGATTGGAATTATTAAATCAATATACTTATGCACAAGCTAAACAAAATATTTCAGGCAAACCTTACCAGCTTCTCCACAGTGTCCTTGAATGCATTTCCTTCAGCTGCAATATCTGAATCAACAACCAATGTTGATTGGCAATTCTTTTTCAAAAGCCCCAGTGTACGGTTAAGAAGATTTCCTGCCAATAAAAGTAAAACATATGCATCCTACTTCAGTTTCGGATTTAATGCCAAATAAAATGCCAATATCTAACTGCTGTTGTGGAAGCGAAAAGGTAGAAGTACCTATTGTATTGGCAAGATGTGCATTGACAATATTGATGAAACGGTCCTCTGAGTAGTCACCATCACCACCAAATTCGACCTCCCTAAGGAAGAAGTAGCGGACACCATCAGACCCAAACCTTTTCACCAAATCATTTGGTTCTAGAGTATTCCCTAGCGACTTCCCCATCTTCATGCCATCCTAAAATTTGAAAATAAAAAGCATTGCTGCATGAAATAAATAGGCATATGAGATAAAAATATTGAAAGGAATAAAGGATTCATACTCGCATCTCTATTGTACGTAGCAAAGTTGAGGAAAAATATTTTATGTGAAACCATGGCCTCACAACATAAAGCAATCTTAGGAAGACTTGGCAGTCGGTTATAGGCCAGATAGCTCAAAAAGTTAGTTACCCAGTGCACAAGTCTCTTGCTTAAAGCAACACATAAATAAATGAATCATTAAAATCGCATTAGTTACCTTTGTTAAGAATCCATGGCCAAACACCATCTTAGGAAGGCTTAGACCAGCGGACATTAACATAGCCGGCCAGTATACTGCATGAAAACGCAATATATCCTGCAGAATAACATCACACTCATGTTCGTTAAACATGATATGGGTAAAAGTTGGAACAATGGCAAGATGAAAGAAATATATGGACCAATTTGAAGTCCTTTAGAAAGTACTCGACTATCAATAAAAAAACTCTAGAAATCTAATGGAACCAATGAGATGAGGAAAGCAAGAGAGGAGAATCATTGTGTTGTTATGGATGGTCTCTTGTTCAAACATGAGGGACATGAGTTGGGTATAGAACCATGTATATGGCTTCCGCTTCACCAGTAGTGGAATACTATCGTATACCAATACCATATCCCAGTACTTTTAACCATTGCAAATCCAGAATTGAAATTCCAATTCAACTAATACGTTTTTCCTCATAGAAGAACAAAAGTGTGTGAATGGAATAAAAGTGTTCGAGCTGATCACCACATATGCACAAACTTAAAAAGCTCTTTGAGCTGATAAATACACATGCATACACTACGAAAACTCTAGAACAAATTAAGGTATCAAAAGGAAAATGAGCATTTAACCAGAATGTGCGAAACTCCGTCATGTAAGACAGTGATGAAGACATGGGATGAAAATCAACCAGAAAACAATATTAATGCTATGAACCCCAACAAATTTCATTTCCGTGCCAAGTTTTCATAAAATGGCAAGCAACTGTATATCATCGTGAGCTGAGTTCTTCTTTTTCTTTTTTCCACCATCAGATTTACAAGAACTAATCAACTAAGTTGTAATGATGTCCCCTTGGCCCTTGCATCAGCTTTGAAAGGAATCAAGCTTGGCTGATGCATAAATCACTGATTCACAATGAGCTTGTTTGTTTTATTTAAAGGACAAATAATTCAAGTGATACCAACATCCCATCCAGAATGCAAGTGAAATCTCATACCTTCCCAATTAGGTGTAGTGAAGCAGGCCAACCTGAAGAAACTGCTGTTTGTAAAGTAGCTTGCCCCTTCTCCTCCATGAGTGCAGATATATATCTGTTTAACAAAGAAACAAAATGGAAAAGAACAGCTTTAAACAATTTGTGATTGACTGGACATTTGTTTAAATTTAAACTATTTTGTATGCCTATATCCTGTGATGCGGACTTCAAAAAACATAGCTATCAATTGTAAAGCATAGGGACCTTTCCAAGAACTAGAAACAAAGAAGAGGAAAGTCTTGGCTGAAGCAAAACAAATATGACTGCAGAGACCACAGAATTTTGCGTCAATCATATTAACCTTGAAGGACAAAAAACGAGAAAACAAACATCACCACTCATTTATTTATTTATTTGAAAAAAAAAGGCAAGAAACGAGCGTGAGAGAGAGAGATCAACAAATGCCAGATGACAAAGCAGAGTCAAGGCCTTGGTTCAAGTTTGCCAGATTTTAGATGGGATAAAGAAATATAAATCAAAGCTGAATACCAAGTTAACAGGAACTCCCTCTAATTTACAGCACTAACAGATTCTGAAGTATTAAAACATCAAATAACTTTACCCCAGTAAAGCATCAAACCACACATAAATGGTTTGCTTATCCTCATTAGGAACCCTGATTCCCCAATCCACTGATGCTCGGGAGATAGAAAAATCTCTCAGGCCACTTTTGATCCAACCTTGCACCTGAAAAAGGTGTATGTCATAAATTCTATCTAGCAAGAAACTGAAGCTACTAAATCAACCTTGTAGCTAACTGTAAAATGATTTTCCTTGGGATTTTATCAAATGATGCAATAAAGATACAAAACTTCAGATTTTCTACATAAGTACATATAAAACAGCAGCATTGCCCGATAGAAGTCCACAATTGGGAAATTTCAAAAAATAAATATGCAAATATCCCTGTCTCACCTCATTTAAACGAAAAGAAGGTTGCACAAAATCCGGATTTTGTACTAAAATCTCTTCCAACTTCTTTTGATACTTTGAAAGGGCAAAAAAATAATTGTCCTCTTTCCTTGCCACGCATGGCTTTAGGTGCATAGGGCAACAGTTGTTATCCAGTAGTTCTTTCTCATCCTGCAGAGTTTGCAGAGCTAAAGATGAAGTTATAGATGAAAAATGTGGAAACTAAAAGCAACTTAAACAGTGAAACACGCAAGTAATAATTTGGGTGCAAGCTAGCTAGCCAGCAACAAACAAAGAGTCATTCCTATCCTAGATGCTGCAAAAAAGGAACTGTCTTTCCGGTGTAACAAGTAGCAGGGATATTACACTTAAAATAATGCTACAATGCCGTAAACATTAACTTGAAAAAAAGACCAGAAAAAGATCGTAGCACCATTCAATATCTTTTCGCGAAGCAAAGTACCACCTTGTACTCCTCACAGTTGACACAGTAAAGTCCCTCATAATCCGCACGGTAAATGTCGCCACTGGCCAAAACCTTCAAATAAAATTCCTTCACAATAGCTTCGTGTCTAGGATTAGTTGTCCGAATGAACTTGTCATAAGCTATGTCCAACTGCAAACAATAAGTATACAGTCACAAACAAAGAAGCAACTATGTGTGATATTAACACTAAATTCCTTAAGCATGGAGATATACATCTTCCCATAATGCCTTGTAAGCTTGTGAAATGACATCACAGTGTTCATTTGGGCTTGAACCACGGGCAGCTGCAGCAGTAGCAATCTTCTCCCCATGTTCATCTGTGCCGGTAATGAATATTACTTTTTTTCTTAACAGCCTCTGCAACAAAGTAATAAGAATAAGCCCTTCCATATCACAGCCCTTCTCAAACATTTCTCTTAGCCCGTAACACAAGTACTCGGTTTTTCTTGATTCACATATCATTCGGGACCTATGGCTATATGACTAATAATCCAAACAGCATAAAAATCTGAAGGTTACCACACAAAACTTACACAGTGTTTGCAATTGGGAGAAAGTGAGAGAAGAAAAGATAAAATAAATAAAAAGGAAAGTGGGAGAAAACTGCAAGGAAAATTTTATTGTGCTCAATATTTTAGTTTGCTATTTTCTTCTTCCCAAACCAAACAATAGAAGAGGAAAATTATTTATTTTCCATTCTTTTCTTTTCCCTGAGTTCCAACCAAATTACGGAATTCACCAAGTATCATGTTGGCAGCAAAGTTTGACTCAAAAAAATAGGTTCTTTTTCACCAATTCCCAGAAGCAAGTTTCGCAAACTGTCCTCCAGTAAAGTTCGGAAGAAACGTACTAAAAAACTGATTACGAGAATCTATTCTAATCTAATATATAAAAGGAAAACCCCCTTTTTGGTGTACCCAAATTTTGAAACCCTGTCACATAAGTGTTTTCCACTTTGTCCACAATAAAATCAGTTTTTATTATTTATTTGACAATGATACAAGTAACTGTTTAGGATCTGTTAAAGCATCCAACTCAAAACCAATTGGCAATGAGTGGAGCAGGCTCATATACTAGCTTCAAAGGTTAGAATTAACCAATATGGGACAAGCTCTAACACTCCCCCGCACTAACCTGCACGTGGAGAGATCAACATTTACATACGACAACTATCAACGACAAACTAAGGGGAACCAACCATCAACAACATAGAGTCTCGTCCAAAGCTTCCGGACGCCTAGCTTTGATACCATATACTAGCTTTGGATGTTATAATTAACCATTGTGAGACAAGATCTAACAGGATGAAAAAGTAAAATCCCTCTCGCCCAACAACCAGAAACCGACCTTCCCTGAAAAATCAGTTTACAAAGAACACCTCTTTTCCCTGCCACGTTACACGTTCCCCGTTCCTCTTTTTCTTCGGTTTTGTAAATTCATGGTGAAGTCCATGTGTTGAAGCAAGGCAACTTGGGTGAAGGAGACAACTTCTATTTCATGGATCTTGAGAAATCAAATCAAACCAGAGAAAACAGAACTGTGTTTGCAAAAGTCCTCTCTTTGATCTTTGGTATGTTATCCATATATTCAGAAAAAATTTAAGTCGGTCGTCTTTGCTCTTTATTGCCACTTGAACTTTTACAAGCTTCACAATTTTTATGTAAGCATAATCTGATCTTCATAATTTTCCTTCAAAAATTTTATGCAACTGAATTGGTTTAACTGCAGATTTTCTCGAAAAATGGTTGGACCTTAATATACAATTGAATGACTTACCATTTAAAAGGCTAAATTGGTTTAACCACATATTCTCAATCACTTGCATACGCAAACACTAGTAGAGATAAATGCAGTAGAACAAAAGGTAACAATCCTAAAGTTCACAAGAAAAAGTCATACCAAGCAAGAAAAAAAATAAGTTACAAATGCTAAACCCTCATAACCTAGTGTTATATCCTTGAAGTTGACAACTTCACTTTCTTCTTTTGACACATATGTTCTCTTCTTCACTTTATCGGCTACCAAACAAGGAATGCTAGAGGAAACCCCAAAATTCTTTGAATTCCCAGGAAAATTAAGTATGAATTCGACAAAACAATCAAGAGGAGAACAACAAATGACCTGAAAACGCGCAATGGCGTCGGCGGCGATGGTGGTGTAGGCGCTGCCCATGTGGGGAGGGGCATTCACGTAATACAGCGGAGTCGTGATGACGTAAGGCTCTCCGGTTGGGAGGTTACTGCTTGTGCAGGCGCAGTAGAGAGCTCTTCGCGACGAAGAAGAAGAGGAGGAGAAAAAATTGGGACGAAAGTGGATACGATTCTTGAGATTGTGGAGACTTTCGGAATTGATGGAGTGTAGAGGCGATGATAAGAACCAGAGGCTGTTTTGTATCGACACCGGTATTCGAGTAGCCATTGCTGCCTCCCTCCCTCCCTCCCTCTCTCTCTCTCTCTCTCTCGCTCGCGGAGAGAATCCAAGATAGAAACTAGAACGTGATTACACTTTTAGACCGTCCATTTCGTTTTGGACGGTTCGGATTATGGAGGGAAGACGAGAGAGAATTTGATCTCAGTCCTTCAGTACACTTTTAGAAGGCCCGGATGCAATGTTTAGGCAAGGCGGCCACGTGGTACCCACTCGGTACCCACAAATTTTTCATATTTTCTGGGGTTAAAGGTCACAAGTTATTTTTATTTTTTTTCCTTTTCTTACTTAAACTCGTAATTTGAGAAACACGCGTTTGCATTGAGAGATTTCAATAGAAAATAAAAGGAAATGGAATAAAAACCGAGTCTTTAGAAAATAAAGGAAATGGAATAAAAACCGAGTCTTTCGCATGGATCGTCGTCGACTTTTGGAAGCACATGTGGTCCAATCGTCGACTTCCAACAGTACATACAGTTCACTCTCTTGTCGGATTATCGTCGTACTTGCATGATTGTCTTCGTTTCTTCAAGGCGAAGCTATTCTGCGATCAAATCTGAGTTTTGAATCTTTGATTTGGTCGCCGGAGAAAATTTGGTCACCGGAATGGTAGGAAGAGACTTTGATTTCTCACTAGTATTTGGATGATATGGTGAGAAACCACACCCCTTTCTTTTATTTTCTCATTAATAAAGGGATATCACACAAATTTCTTTTCTTTTATTTTCTCATCTCACCATTCAAAGGGGCTGAAAACTCCTAAAAAATATACTCCATTCTTTTACTCCTACGTAAGAAATTTATGCTCCGTTGTTGGTAAAGCTTTACTCAATATTAAGTAAATACATGAGCAAGAATTAGAGATGCTCTAACAGACTATTTGGATGGAGGAGAAACGTGAGGAAAAGAAAGGAGAAGAAAAGGAAGTGAACCCTCTCTTTTGTTTGGACGACCAACTATGGTGGGAAAGGAAGAGAAACTGTGCAATTCCCAAACCCCTTAACACCCCCCCCCCTCGTTTCTCGCCACTTTTGGCGAGATTCCGTGATAAATGGATTGCATGCGGCACATGCGATCCACCCCGTCGTCGTACTTGCACCGTTATCTTCGTAAAGGAGAAGCCGGATCTGTGATCAAAACAGAGTTTGAGGTCGCCGAAGATGAGAGAGATCACCGGAATGGGACGGGGGGGGGGGGGGACTGATCTCTCACGCTTGTTTGGATGAGATAGGAGAAATCTTTCCCCTTTCTTTTATTTTCTCACTAGTAAGTAAGATCCCTCACTTTTGTTCTCCTTTCTTCTATCACCATCCAAAGGACCTGTAAATGGAGAAGGAAGTAAAAAAAGGAAAATTACATAAGTTTTTAAAAAAGTGTTTAAAGGAAAACAAAACATTTTTTATAATCGAGTATCGAATCAGCTCGGGCACATGTCAATTAAATCTGCAGCTCTAAGACGCCAAGATCCGAAATGTTTTGAGCTTCATTGGATGGAGTAGGGGCCAAAGGGCTGAGTTCCAGTCCAGTTTGCCTACCCTTCAATCTGTCCAGTTTTGGGCTATTTGTAGACCCGCACCAATAATTGGAACAGTTAACATTTTAGAGCTCTTCGAAAATTTGAACCACATCGAAAATCATGTTGGTCAGATACTTTTTTTTATATAATTTCAAATGGCATTAAGTTTGGTAAAACAAAATATGCGCAACATTGGACACAATTATGAAACTTAATGCATTTTGAAAGCATATATAAAACTGTATCCGATCAACGTGATTTTCGATGTACCCCATGTTCTTGACGAATTACAAAACACGAGTGGTTTTGGTCATTGTTGTGGACCCAAACTGAACCAGACTAAAGAGTGGGCAAACTGGACTAGAGCTCAGTTTTGGGGCAAGGCACAGCAACATATCGTCTCCAAAATACGACCCAACCATTCACTTTAAAAGATAAGTCAATTGGACATCCACATTAGAAAAATCACGTTTTTTAATTTTATTTTGGGACCACTGCTTGGACGCATGGCTCAATGTAAAGAACATGAACAAGGACGCAATTCAATCGATTCTGAAAATACTTTGGTTTATAACGACGGTGTAAATAATGTTTTCTCTGTTTAAAGTTTCTTGCTCTGTTTCTCCTGTCTTGGTTTCATTCAGAGCCAACGTCAAAGGATAGTTACAACTGAGAAATGTTGTCATCAAATTCGACGGAAAGTTCAACGACCTTTATATGCAATTCAAAATCGCGTGGAAGACCACAAATAGCCAATAGGCATCTAAAATTTAAATAGAAAAGGAAAGCCAGTAGCCGGAACAATTCCCAGTTGCCCCAGAAGTAACGATACAATCGCTGAAACAGCACGTTTGGATTGCAAGGAAAAGGAAAATACGGTACCAAAAGAACGTCTGAAACAGCTCGCAACTTCAAAGTTCACACCATTACTACTTCCAGTTTCAGTCAATTCCGGTAAACGCAAAAGAAGGAAGACAAACAACAGGAAGACGACCCATTGTCGTCATACAAAGGTAAGTCAGCATTATTTTCGTATGCACAATATACATAGCAAGAGCAGATGTGAGATTTTTCCCTTCATTCCTCACACCAGATACAAGATATTTCTCCCCTCATCCTACAAACAAAAGAAGAAGGTGAATAGTTATGATGGTGACTGATTATTGTCTATAGAATGCAACTAAAATGCTTACGGGGAAGAAAATTATTCCATAATGGAACAATCCTAATGCGTACTTCAAAAACATTACTTTTATTTCCCTGCTTCGTGGTAACATATTATTGAGCACATCAAAATACACGTTGGGGCATATTACAAGGATCATATGTGGTTGATTGATAGAATACACAACATGAGAAAACGTAAGCCTAACATAATCATTTCTCTTCCTTTTCAATCAAAAGTCGTTAATTTGCAATTCGGGTGTTTTCGAAGTTTATGAACTTGCACACAGGCTTTGGTAGTACAGAATGAAATTAGTTAAAGAAGATGAAAAAAGGTCAGATTAAGAGAATCCATCTCCCTCTCGCTCTTCGTCTCCCTCTGTGCGGGTGTATGCGAGTGTGTGACTGAGTGAGAGAGTGCCCACGCATGCTGGTTGACATCTTTGCAAGGATGGAGCCAGAGGGGGACAAGTGGTGGCGGCCGCCACCACAAGGTTTTCAAAAAAATGCAATTCTTATATAGAAAATAAATTTTTATTCCCGAATTATATAGACTCGCCACCACTAGATTTTTTTAATCTTTCATCCTCATAATGTATTTTGTCTTTTTATTTTTTAAGTACATTTTTTCGCCACCACAAAAGTAAAATTCTGGCTCCGTCCCTGCATCTTTGAGAGAGCAATCTTACCAGACTTCTATATTTACTCTAGTGCAAACGTCTAACCAGGTACGACAAGAATAAGAGCATGGGATATGTGTCTTAATCCCCTACCAAGATTGGACACTTGGATTTGCTAGTTTATCAAAGCTAAAAGAATAACCAATACTTGAAAGTAATAAATAAATAACTCTAGCCTCGCAAGGACAGTAGATAGATTTTCCGCGTTCCACCAAACCCATTGAATTAAAGTACCTTACTCAGATACTCCAATTAGATCATGTAATCTCACGAAATTATACAAAATACAGTATTGAAAGTTTAGGACAGGGAAAAAGCCCGAATGTGTCCAACTCTTGGACAGCATTAAAGGGTTGAGGAAGCCCAAGGCGCCGTTAAAAATGGAGGATAAACAATGACTCGGTATTCCTACCCAAATCTAGATGGCATTTGTATATCCATCTTGACTCATCAACCACATTGAAGACCAAAGAGTTGCTGTCATTTCCTTTAAAGTTGAGTGTTTGTGCTACCCGCATCATCTGATCCACAACTATCGAAATCTAATCACGCCTAAATGCCAGCCTATGAAGCATCGACAATCCTAGACGCTAGCGTGTCCCCGTGCCTAAATGCCAACCCATGAAGCACCAACACTCCTAGAGGCTGGCGTGTCCCTCGATCCGATACAGGACACAAAAAAACGTATGGACGCCATGTGGCATGTCCATTAAATTTAATTAAAAAAATTAGGGGAACATGGCGGGGGCACAAGAGGAACACGTATAGGTATAGAGACACGGAGGGGGTTAAGATGCAAACTTATTAATTTTTTTGGTTATGATGCATGCTTGTTTTTACATATTGATGATGCTTCACGCTTCTACACGTAACTATGTTGAATATTAATTTTTGCCGTGTTCCTTTTCGTACCTGTGTCCTCGTTTTTGAAATCCGTGTCCGTGTTTCCATTTTTTAAACAGATTTAATCTGTTTGAACTTGAAAAAACAAAAAGGAACCAAGTCGGAAGAGAATTCACTAAACAAGCACACACACGAAGGAGCGAAACATTTTGAGAAACACAAAAACATTAAAACTAAACCTGTTTTTTGACATTCCAAGTCAAGGGTGTAAACAAGCTGAATCGAGCCAAACCTTGTGAGATTCGGGATTAGTTTGGTAAAGCATTGGTCCGGTCGAATTCGGCTCAGGCTCAATTCGTGCCCAGACAATTGAGCTCGGGTTAGGCTCGTATAAAAAATTCAAGTTCCACTCGTCTTTTCTAAACGAATCGAACTCGAATAAGCTCATACCGAACCAAGCCTTGAATAGTTCACAAACGGCACAATTTATTTACAGTCCTATAAGAATCAAATTGTACCTCGATCAACGTCCTGATAATCTAACAGTTTGGTTATGGAGTAATTAATTAAGATAGTCAGTACCTCTTGTGCCGCTTGACGAAATCAGACTTCTTGGCATCCTCCTCTGCGGAACAACCAGATTAAAATTATTATACCTGCATATATGTCTATATACGAAACATATCCAACAAATTCAATGTGTTTATATGTTCTGAGGATATCATAGACTATATATATAGTGAAGAGGGGGCACGAACCAGTAAGGCTGAGAGAGTATTTCGTGATGACGGCGCCGGTGAGGGCGAAACCCACCAGGAATGGCCAGTTCCGATTCCACTCGCGCCTGAAGAAGACCGGCCACGGATCGAATGTCCTCGTTTCCTCGCCCTGTTTCTCTTATCTGAAATTGAGAACTCGAATAGTCCCCCAAGTAGGAGTATTTGCATCGCAGTGTTGGCGGTTTTATGGCGGCGTGTCATCAGCTTGGAATGTCCTCGTCATTTCCGCATGCAACCTATACAGAACCAGCGTTTGGACTTGGAATTGGAAAGATCACGCAAAGATTGTTTAGAACCCGGGGGCTCTGCTCCAGATTGGGAAGCGGGGGAGACGTTGTGCACCCCTCGGCCGTTGGATTGAGTTTTGGACGGTTCGGATGTGTTCTGTTTTTTTACCGGTAAGAAGAATTAAAATTGAAAAAAATTGCCGAACGCATCCGAGCCGTCCAAAACTCGATCCAACGGTTGAGGGGTGCACAGCACGGCGGTGCACAACACCTCCCCCGAGTCCGACAGATTGTCCATCTCGACAATCAACAGTAGATAGCAATGATGGGATTCGGGTGGATGTTGTGCGGTACGTGTTGTGCGCCGTGTTATGCAGTAAAACGATGTAGTTTTTTGCATACCTCTAAAGCTTCCAAAATGCCTAAACCCTAAACCTTGTTTGGAAGAAGGAAAAAGTCACTACAAAGTGCCTAAACCCAAAGTGCATAAATCCAAAGTGTCTAAAATCACTATATCCTATCCCAAAGAGCCTAAATCCCCTAAAATTGAACCTCAAAATTAACTCTCCAAACAGGGTCTATTGAAGTGTACCAAGAAAATGAACAAAACTACGTCGTTTTGCAGCACAACATGGTGCACAACATGTACCGCACAACACCTCCCCCGAATTCGCAATGATGAAATTTTACCCGTAAACATTTATTTTGACCAGTGAGAAAACAACTATGAATTTGGCAGAGATAGACGACTCCGATCATGATTTGTCGGGTCTGTCGTCCCTTAACAGCTCCTTTGGCAATAGGGGTAAGAAAAGAAAAGAAAGGGGAGAGATTTCCTTTAATGGTGAGAAAAGAAAGGAAAGGGAAGGGATTTCTCACATACATATCCAAACAAGCATGAGAAATCAGTTTCTCTCCCTCCCATTCCGGTCATCTTTGTCGTCTCTGGCGACCTCGAAACTGAGTTTTAAGCACAAATCCGACTCCTCCTCAACGAGACGAAGACAACGGTGAAAGTTTGACGACGGGGTGGCCTGCACTCGCCGGCGGCGTCCATTTTCTCACCAAATCTCGTCACTTTTGGTGAGAAACGGGAAGGGGGGAAAGGGGGGGGGGGGTAAGGGATTTCGGCTTCTCACCATTTCTCCTTCTCTCCCACCCTTTTGGTCATCCAAACATGGGAGAGAAACCGGTTTCCTTTCTTCTCCTTTCTTTTCTCTCCAAATCATGCGATCCAAAGGAGCTGTAAGAGACCGCAGGGCCATGGGTTCGATTATTTTGTAAATTTTACTAGGTTTGCGTTAATTTTTTTCTACTGATTATTGATTAAAAAATGTTATGCGCAAATAAACTTACACATAGTAATGTGAAAACATAAAATCGTGTTTTGCAAACAAGTTTTTTAAAAAACACTCACATTCTGTCTCCGCAAAAATAAATATAACATGTACTAAAAGAATTATTTTGCTCGCTTTTGGTTTGACCAGCGAACATCTTAATTCTTAGTAATTTTAAAATTTTCACTTTTTATGTTCTGGTTTTTTATAAGTCTATTATCTACAACAATTTGGTGCAATTATTTTTTCAATAAAGACGAATAAATAACTCAACAATAAAGCTAGGCGAAACCACTTATCAAAGTATGTGATTTGGCTATGCTTATTCTATGGTTGCGTAGATGTTAATGGAAAGCAAATTAGTAATTTGAACAATGACATGCTTGGCCTAATTACTATTGTGAGGGCATCACCCAATTTTCATTTTTTATTTTAAAATCGTTAGGAATAAAACAAAGAAAATATGCAAAAGGTGGAGAGAGGAAACCATAACCCTCAAATATTTGCGGAGTAAAACATAAACTCTATATCATATAACTATGGAATAAAAAAAATAAGAGATCATAAATAATTAATCTACACTTCATGAGACTTGAATTGATAGTTTTAATTATTATTTACGTTCAAATTAGTTTTTAAATGGTGGGAGAGAGTCTATTGGGAGCAAGAAAATGAACACCTTTCTAATCATAAAATATATAATTGCTTCACTTTTACTTTTTGCAATACATAAAGCAATTACTACAATTATGATAATTGGAGGATTAGCTATGAATTTTTATCTTATGAGTTAAAATCATGCTTCAAATGTTTAAAATTTCCTTTGATGCTTTTCCGGCAAAACTGGATTTGAGACGACTTTTTCTATTAAGGTAATGAACAATTTGAAAATTATAACTAATTAGACTTCAATGAGTAACTCAAAATTTTACTGTCGATTTTGAATTATTTGCTAATTCAGGTATCACGTCTCCTCGCAAAAATTGTATTCGCAACAATATATAGTATTGACAGGTTTTTTCGCTGTTGAATTCTCAAGATGAGTTGCTTTAATTATATATAAAAAAAATCATTGATTTATTTTTTTATTTGGTCAATGTTCATTTCTAAAATGCACCAAGTGTGATATTTTATATTTTATGTATGCCATGTATAATTTTTTATTTCCTTTGTTAAAGAGATGGAAAAATACGAGGAAGAGTGATCAAACCTTTTAGTAAAAAGAGGGAAGGACGGGCAGGGTATTTCGTTCGCCACTTTCGCTTGCAAGTAACAATAGGCATACGTGCAGGCAACAAGTGAATTTTTCATCGCTCGATGAAATCATATTGATCTGGTACTGGAAAACACTCTTCTACTGTAATACCCTGGGTTTGGGAGTAGATGGTGTTTAGTCTCACATTGGTTGTTTACCTGAGTGATCTTTGACATAGACTACTAGTACCACGGGTTTAAGCATTTTTGGGTCATGTGGTGTGACTTATGGATTAAATCAAGGTACTGGGTCAGTGGTCTACATGGGGCGTTACAAATGGTATTAGAACTGCCTTGATCCGAGTGGTGGGTAGGATGAGCTCTGCCACCACAGACACTAGGGGAGGTTGTTGGGACTATGCAACGAGAATGTTGCATCCATAAGGGAGGAATATTGTAATACTCCAAATATGTGTGTGTGTGTGTGTGTGTGTGTGTTGGGGGGAGATGGTTTTAGTCCCACATTAGTTGTTTATATGAGTGATCTTGGACATATAACAAGCCATGTGAGAGACTACTAATACATTGGACTTAAGCATTTTGGGCCATGTGGTGTGACTTGTGAATCAAATTAAGGTACTGGGCCAGTAGTCTACATGGGGCGTTACATCTCCTCTTTTTTGTCGACAACACAAAACTAGTATGGTAGTCACTGTAGCGACGACGGTATTTTACTGGAGAACCCTATTTCATCTTCTTTGTCGACAAGCAATGACGTGAAATTAGCATGGTATGTACTGTAGCGACGACGACAAAAATCAATATGTCATTTGAGCAGTGTTTTAGTGGCTGTGTATAAAAGGGTTCTACTGCTCTTGCTTTGTTTGAGTATTTCTCTCTGGGTAAAAACCTTTTTTCGCAACGTGCATTGCTCCTAATCTCCATATCCATATTTGGGATTTCTAATAAAAATTGTGATTTATTTATTTTATTGTTGACACAGGTGCAAAACCAACTTGATCGTATGTTGTTTGACAAGATTTTGGAACACATTTGTTTTGGAATATAATCTATATTTATATTACAATACAAAGCGTTTCTTGTCCTAGTAATATTTTTTGTCACAATCATCATATTACATTTTATCTTTCTCTATGCCAACTCACTCCTTCTCTCTCTATCTATTTCCTCTACCGGGCCATCACACCCAAAATTTCAAAACACTCACTCTCTCTCTCCCATCTTTTAAATTCAAACCACATTCTCTTTCACCACCTCATCTCTTTCCCCCTCATTGACATTTGAACGACCATAAAGAATGAGCACAGGCACGGGCATGCATTAGTAATATTACAAAACCTAGTCGGAACCCATTTAGGTCAAGATAAATGCACACAGAAATTATGTCAACTGGTAACCGATAAACCTTTTTTTATTTTTTTATTTTATTTTTTGACGTGGTAACATTATCAACAAGCTATAAATTGTGTCGCGCTTAAACATCCGTCAAATATAACCATTGTGTGATTTAGAATGAAAAAAATAAGCCCAAAAAGGTCCCACAAACGGGGCCAACTGTACGATGACAATCCTCTTCCTTTTTGAAAAGTGTTAGAGCATCTCCAATGTCATGCTTTTGAGTAGGGTAGTGTTAATGCCAGAACCGTTTTTGTTTGTGCCAAAAATGTTATGCTTAAAAACCTTGTACCATGTGCAAGGTACAAGCCTTTTGTGCACTACAGTTTTGGCACAAACAAAAATGATTTTGACATTATCATTTCCCTTTGAGTATTGATATATCTATATTATAGTATGGAACTTTAAATTTCCTTATCCAGTAGCAAGGTAAAACACATGTTATATTTATTTATAGTTACAAGAAGTTTCCTATGAGGGCTCCCTACAAAAAAAAGTGCGGGAAAACAGTTGTGAGCCGTTGGATCGCGTGAAATGATCCAACAGTCCACAACAGTTTTTTTCGCATTTTTTTTTGTGATGGTGCCCGGAGCCCTCACAGGAAACTTCTTATTTATAGATATATGTTGTGCCATATATAGCACAAAATATCGCTATGGTTATAATTTAGCATGTCACATTGTGTCTATCTCTCTCTTCGTAGGACTCGCATGTGGCAATTCAAATTGATATTTTTTGAAACAATAAAAGAAATTGCATATGCACCATTTGATCAACGTTACTACAGTACAACAACTTGGCACCACTCATTGTTATACTCCATTGTACAACAGTATTTATTCAAACCATACGCTCACTTGCGTCCCTAGGTTTTTTATTTGGTGAGTTGCTTGGATTTATTATTATTATCCAAATTTTATTGCCTGTTACTACTATTTTAACTTGAAGGAAAAAATGTTTATCTATTGTAATAATATACTTTAAATACGTGTGAATCTTATTCTTGATTAAATTTACAAAACATTTTTTTTTAAAATCTAAACAAAATGCTTTATTGTAAATTAAAAAATATAGCCCATTGAAGAAAGAATTGAAAATAGACAAAAATTTTGGGATAGAGGGAGTATTAATTTTGTATTTTTGGGTGCAAAGGTACAAAAGGGAAGCGAAAAGGACGAAAGAAAAACAAAAAGCAGCCCAAAAAAAAAACAGAAGAAAATCCACGTCACAGATCCGCGGCTTCGAAAACCACTCCTATATCCATTGTCTACTACGTTCAATCAACGGTCCAAAACTAACCTACCAACATCACACGGATCGACCTTCTTCACCGTTCGATCTAAACCCCCAAAAATCAAACACCACCGCCAATAACCCCCGCTCATATTCAAATCCACCCAAACACACCCCTATATAAAACTCTCACGTTCATCTCCCAATTTCGCATCAACATATCCTCTCTCTCTCTCTCTCTCTCTCTCTCTCTGTGGAAATCGTAACTCTCTCTCTCTCTCTTAAAATGTCTGGTCGTGGAAAGGGAGGCAAGGGGTTGGGCAAGGGCGGAGCCAAGAGGCACCGGAAAGTGCTCCGAGACAACATCCAGGGGATCACGAAGCCGGCGATTAGGCGTCTGGCGAGGAGAGGAGGAGTGAAGAGGATCAGCGGTCTCATCTACGAGGAGACTCGAGGGGTTCTCAAGATCTTCTTGGAGAATGTGATCCGTGACGCCGTGACCTACACCGAGCACGCGAGGAGGAAGACCGTGACGGCCATGGATGTCGTGTACGCCTTGAAGAGGCAGGGCAGGACTCTCTACGGCTTCGGCGGTTAGGGTTAGGGTTTTTTCTTTGGGGATTTAATAGAAGCTACCGTTCTATGTAGATTTGATGATTTGTGGGGCTACTTTTTGTGTACTGTTCAAGGATTTCGTTTTCAATGGAAGTACTGGATTTCTGATTTACTACTGCTTATGCTGTTGTTTGTTCAATTCCTTTTTGTTTCCGATTGGCTGTGGTTCCAAACCCGATGTACGTGTGTTCATTGCTTTGATTTCGGTTTCCATAATCGTCTGTGAGTGTTACATTTTTTTACGTTTGTGAGTGTTGTATTTTTGTAAATTTTGTGTGCAAATTTATCTTCACAAATTTGAGTCATTGAAAACCTGAATTGAGTGTTAAACATCATGTGTCCTTACCCAATCTGCACGCTAAATTGTCTCGTGTGTAAGGTTCTAGTATGTGATACACTCGATCAATTGGGCTAGAAGCCCCGGTTGTGTACAAGTTCAGATTAGTAAATGATTGTAATGCATTTAACTCCTTTTCAAAGTAAGCCTGATGAATTACCCAAAAAAAAAGAAAAAAAGTAAGCTTGATGAATTAATGTAGTGTGACCGCACTATTTTTATAAAGAGAAATAAACTGGGTACTAATTAGTTTCCCATTTAATTTGACTATCCCATAACGATAGTCGACTACAAAAGATGTTTAATTTAGGATTAAAAAAATAAATACTTTTGTACCTAGTTTTCAATTTTTTGACACCAAATTAGTTTTAAATTGTTGACACCAAATTAAGCTTGGGTTTCCACTAAAAATAATTTCAGTATTTTTGGTATTTTCTGTATTTTCTTGCTCACATTCTAACTAGTGAAAATACTGAAAACACCCACGGTAAAAATTTAAGGAAGGAAAATAAATTTACAAGGAAAAATCTAGAAGCACTAATAAGTTGCAAACCCACGGTAAAAGTCTAAGGAAGGAAAATAAATTTATAAGGAAAAATCTAGAAGCACTAATAAGTTGCAAACAAATGTCTTGAGAGGGTGTTTGAGAGTCTCATTTTTAGTTTTTCATTTTCAACTTTTTGAGTTTTTGAATTATGGTCAAAATGTATTTTGAATTTGGTAGAAGTGTTTGGGAGAAATGTGCAAAATGCATTTTAAAACAGGAGCAATGTTTGAGAGATATGTGCAGAATACATTATGTAGGTTTTTTTGTTAATCAAAATGGGAGAAGTGGAAAATGAGAGATCAAAAAGCTTCTCTCAACCTATTTTGACTTGTCTTCTCTAAACTTAAAAACCCAAAACTCATTTTCACAGAATGTGTTTTCATTGCGGTCTGCTAAACACATAGAAGTAGAAAATGCAAAAAATAGGTGGCCAAACACTCACGTGAGGTTTGGCTAAATAAGTTGGCTTAACTTTTTTTTCGTCTTTATTTGATTTTTTTTTTTTGCGTTTGTTAGTTTTGCATCGATTTTTTGAGTATTATTGTTTCGTCTCGACGAGAGGAATCCAAAAAGGTAAGAGATTATGATTAGAACCCTCAATTTTTTGAATAAGATCGAAAAAAGTGTAAAAATATGATTTTTTGGCTTATTTTTGTCTTTATTAAAAGAAATTAAGTTTCGGTCATAATTTTTTACTTTTTTTATTCCTCTCGCCGAGATGAACCAATAAATACACAAAAAGTTGATGCAAAAACTAAAAAATGCGAAAAAGAAATCAAATAAAGACGAAAAATAAGCCATCCAACCTTTTAGGCCAAACCTCACGATCTTCGACAGCTTTTTTAGTGAATAGATCCATCCATTTATTACTACAACATTCATGAATTTGACATTGCCATGTGTACAAAGTAATCGTTTCTCAATTTATATACCCCCTCCGTCTCAATTTACATGATACAACTAACTCCAGTATCCATATAATCTCATCTATTATTTCGTAGACTTCACTTGTCTCCTATATTTTTTAGTGAATAGATCCGATGCATTTGTTACAACATTCATGAATTTGACGTTGCCATGCGTACAAAGTAATCGTTGCTCAATTTATATACTCCCTCCATCTCAATTTACATGATACAACTAATTTTAGTATTCATATATTCTCATCCGTTATCTCGTAGACTTCACTTGTCTCCTATATCTCCATTCTTAACCCACCTTATGCATTCCAATTTATCCAAAAAATAATCCGACAATTAAACATGCCACGTGCTCGTAGTCGATTTAAATAATTTTTCCTATGATTAGAGATGTTAACAAGTTGTAGAAATTGAAAATCCAACAAGTGATATAAGGAAAATGTTAACATAAGTTCAAACGATGAAAGATAATAAGTAAAAAGTACATAAAAATCTTAAAAAGTATCTTATTGTTCGTGAAAAAATATATTAATATCCAAACTAATTTGTCATCATCGTATACGTATTATCATCCATGGATGGAGGTTAGCAAGATCGTTGATACTCGTATACGTGGCTCCAATCGGCTGTCCAATCTGGCAGTCTCCAAGATTCTTAAATCATAGCAAACGACGTAGTTTTCAAGGACCTCACGTCTTCAAAATGCAAGGTACTTTGAAGAAGACATAACAGAAACGACGTGGTTTCAAGAACCTCGCTTCTTCATGTTTAAAAAAAAAAAAAAAAAACTTTATTTCTGCTCCTTTACTGAAAACAGAGAAAACTTCAATGGAGAAGTCGATCTCACAAATTCGAAGAGCTTGAAGGTAAAATCAAGATGGCAAATTCCTAAGCGCTTCTTCAAATCGACTCCATTCTCTATCCTCTACACGTCTGCTTCTCTCTCTTCTCTGTTCTTCGTCTAGTAGATTTCATCACAAAATATAGCTGAACCAGTTCGATACGTTCGAGATCCGTGTACATATCAATGTGTGTATGTTTATATAACATGTATGTCGTTATTAGCTGTTTCATGATACTCTCGTTCTCTCTCCATTTCTCTTTCTTTGCGTGTTTTGCAATTCAGGAGAGGATAAATTTGTTAGGGTTTCAATAATGGCTGGCGATTGTATGGGAATTGTGATTAAGGACTGTACATAAGGTCGTTGTAATTTATCGTTTTCGAAATGTTGGAGAAAATAGCAGTAGTCGTTTTATGTAATGATGATTTGAGTAGTTTTACTAGATTTCTATTTTTCGGGTGTTTTGTTTAGGAACAAAGAAGAAAATAGCGATTCTGGCTTAATTTCGTTTCCTTAAAGCATTGAGATTTTACCAGATTTATCTTGGAATCAATTTTGGAAGCTTCTGTTTAGCACATTATGATAATATAAGAACATGAGTAGGAAAGTCATTGAAATACTTTCAGAAACAACAACTGAAGAAAATAAAAACTCTTGGTTCTGTTGTACACCACACTTATTGATTCGTGTTTAACGTGTTTATGACCCGAGTGTGTTCTGGTTGATTAGATGGCTGAACTACTGTGAGGCCGTGGTATTTAAAGCCAAATAAATGTGTTGTAGTGTTCACAACTTGAAGTGAAGTTATGTATTGCCTGAAAGTGAAATTACACAGTGTTAACTAAATTACAAGGATTCTTGAGCTAATGTTACTGTTATTGGTACTGTTATATGTGTCTGTGTGTAAATTTTTTTTTTTTTTTATCAGTAACTATTATATGTTCGTCTTGCAGACGGTAATTTTGTGTTTACGAGGGATACCTCTTTCCAAAAAATGTTTTGCATATCTTGGGACATTAAAGGGTATTGTAGATGTAGCATTATGGAATCGAAAATGCAAACAGGACTGTAGTCTGTAGATATAGACTCAAACTATAAGGTGCTGATGACCTTATCAATTTTTTTGTACAAGATTGTCACACCTGCAAGTTTCCTTCACATCGTTCATTTATCTCAACCAAAAATTTCAAGCTTCCGGCTGCCATAAGTGGCCGTGATTCTTAGCTCAAGTAATCCTCAAACCATTTTATAACTTGGTTGTCCAAGTGTTTACTCTGATGATTAGAGGATTGGCATATATTGATGCTGTTTTTTTGTAGTCAAAGTTTTGGTTCTGACCTTGCGGCAGTAAAATAACTTTGAATTTTATTAGGTCGAAAATATTGGATAATGGATATCTATGACAGAATGGATTTCTGCTCTCCTTCTTCAGATAATTTTGAACTAGGGTTGGTGATTGTGTTTTGTGGTTTTGTTAGCAGGGAGGAGATTCTTTTGGTGGCTTTGTCAGTTCGGCAGATCTTCATTTAGGTTCTTCCCCCCCCCCCCCCCCCCCTCTCTAAATTTGTGCAGCATTCTCAAAGATGAGTTTCGATAGAAGTAGAAGTCCTCCACGAGTGAAGAGGTTTCGGAGCAGTGAACGTGCATCATTCCGTGATGCACCTTATCAAAGGGATCGCCGCATGCCCCGGTGTGTACTTAATTTCTGGAAAGATCAATACTTTTAATCTGTTTGTTTCAGTCCTGGTCTTCGTTGTTTTCTTGTATATTTGTGCTTTGTTAATGCTTTGGTCATGCATTTACATGATATTGTTTGTCTATTTACAAGTTCTTCTTCACATATCTCGCTACGGATCTTCCATTAGTTTTTTCAGGTTTGGTTTATTAGTGCCTTGTGTTCAGTTGATTTGGAAGTGCATACTTGTCTAGTGTTGTAGCTGACCCTGTATCTGGTTAGTCAGTCATGGAAACTACTTTCTGATACGTTCATGGCAAAAACCATTGTCTTTGTGTGGCCATCATCATTTCGTGGAAGAGACTATAGCCAGGGCCTCTGCTGTTCTTGAATTGATGTCTGGAAAAGCTGGGAAAATCAATTAAAATCAGGGCAATGTAGTTGTTTTCACATTCAAAAGGATGTCTTGCATATCACATCACCCACATCCTTTCAAAATTCAGAGTCAATGTGTAATTGTTTCGAAGCCTACTTTAATGGCACGCAAAGAGGATGGAGGATGAACCCGAGCTGAATCTTTATGGCTGCCAGTATAATAACTACTCATTTTAGGCTTTGCTTCTCTTAAAGTGCAAGTTCCCAAGAGTCGTTGAAATCTGTGACATTCAGCACGAAACACCAGAGAGAGGCACATCAAGGTCATTCCTCTTTCTCCTTTGCAACCTCGTTCTCCATGAAACACGCTTCAAGGAGAGAGAGCCTTGTAGGTTCTTATCTTTTCATCAAGTGCCATGTAGAAACTACAACATCCGATAGACACTTACATCCTTATTTGATCTGATCAGGGGAGCTAAGGAAGGAAATTTTGCTTGAAAAGTTCCAAAACAAAAATAAAAATAAAAAAACAAGTATCTGAGAAGTGGCGTCAACACACAAGATAATGGTTAAATTTACAGTTTTTCATATAAGAGAAGAAGACCTTCGGATTTAACCTGCCTTTCCTATTTTGGGAGCCTCCCTTTTTGGCCTTTTGCATTTTTCATTTTTACTTTTCGGACTATGGTCAGAATGTATTATGAATCTAGAAAGTGTTTGAATGCACTTTGCAACGAGTAATGTTTGGAATTATAATCATCAAAATGGATTAAGTTGGTTTTTTACCATGTCGCCCTCAGGTATTTAATTATTGTATAATAATATATGCATAAAATATTAATATTGTTAGTTTAAAACTAAAACCAGTTTGGTTCTTCCACTTCACAAAATACTTGCGTCCCATATTCGAATTTATCCATTTAAAAAAAAAAAATTTAAATTGTAAAGTATCAAATATTACCTTGAGAAAATGTTATCGCCATTATTTCGTCATGAAAATAGAAAAACAAACCTATAGAGGGTGAAAGGAAATTGTCCATAATCTCATAAGGTAACTTACAAAACATTACACGAATAATGTACACTAAATTTTTGCTAAACAAGAAGATCAAATTAATGAAAATAGGTTCATAGCTTAATTACCATTTTCGTACAAAGCATTGAGGGAGGTCGGGAGAGGTAAATCCCAAAACAGGAGGATGACATGACAGGTTGAGGTACCTGAGGCAGTACTTACATTTCTAGAGGTAGAAATTATCTGAGGATTGAATAGACTTTTTATTTGAGTTAGTTCTATCAAGTATAAAGACCATCAGGATCCATTTCCCTCTTGATTTTGGATTTTTCTATGTTTTCCAATCTAATTAGGTAGAAAAAGTTTATCTCAAACCCTTTGAATTTTCCAACTTCATCAGTAGTCTAATATGTGATGCATTTATTTTTTTTATATCTAGACACTGGCAATAGTAATAGATATCAATATTTTTATGAAGGCTGTTATTGCATCTCACGAGTTTAGCTCATGTCATGCATTTATTTATATCTTGACACTTGCTGTATTTGGGTCACAAATATTATTCAAAACCTTCTCGCTGGCTGGCTGCCAACAGCTAGGAGGGAAAGAAGTTGAGTCAGAGGAATGAAAGGGAAGATAATCAGGGTGTGTGTGTGTGTGTGTGAGAGAGAGAGAGAGAGAGAGAGAGAGAGAGAGAGAGAGAGAGAGTTTGGAGTTAAATGGTGGGACCCAACTAGGTGAATTGGCTCTCCAATCACTTTTCTGGGTTTGTTTTCTAGGTCCCTAGCATTTCTCTTATTTGTTTCTTTTAAGCAGCAGATTAGAGGGATTAGTCTTCAGATTTAACCTATCTGCTGCATGTTATATTGTCTTCTTCATGCATTTTTTAATTATATTTGGAATGGGAGATTTTAACCTATCTGCTCCATGCTATATTGTTTAAATCCTTTTTTTTTTTGGCATCCAGATTCTGATGTATGGTATAATGCGGAAGGAAGCCTGTAGGTCACTTGCATTACACTGTATCAGAAAACGTGTGTGGCATTATATGACCCATTAGATTTGTTCTAGGTTATGACCTGATGAATTTGCTCTGTTGAGTTGCCCAATGTTGATAACACTTAGTGTCAGCTTTCCTTTTCGATGATTGGAAGGCGATATCCGTGTTTGAAAAAATACGACTGGTCAAATGTACTGTTTTCTATCAGTATTACTCTCAGCATTCGAAATTGTTGCTAATTATTTGTTTTTCTTTACTCTTTGTGCCCTTTTTTTATTAGTACTTCATGGGAAATTAAGAATTCCTGCCTTCAATTTATCCTTGGGTTTGAATTTTTCATATTACCTTCTGTTACTTTTCAGGCAAGATTACCTGTGTAATAACTGTAAACGACCTGGGCATTTTGGAAGAGATTGTCCGAATGTGACTGTGTGCAATAACTGCGGACTCCCTGGGTGAGATGAATAGCTTTTCCATTCTCAGATCTATTATGTTGTCTTTCAAATGCAAAGCATCATCGTAATATAGAATAGTTTGATTCTTGGTTGGATAAGTTGCCTGAAAATCATTTTGCAGATTTACTAGTGGTCAGAACATTTGTTTAGGTTGTTGACAGGTTCTCCTGGTGCCCATTTCTAGGAGAACTGTTTCATTTGAATGGAGATCATGTGCTGTACAAATTCCAAGGCCTAAAGAATGTCTCTGGTTGTTCGTTGTAGAAACTAATTACCTATCCTTTGAATAACTCATTCTTTTACACACACTAAGCTCAGATACTTACAAAGGTGACCTTTCTGTGTCGGACACCGGCACTTCTCGGACACTTATTGGACATGTGTCCGATACTTTTTTTATGGGCCCATACCTGAGTAACACTTCTTAATTCGGGCACATATCTGACACTCCTTTTGTGCAATGTGTGTGGGACTTATTGGGTGTCTATACCTGAGAAATTAGTACTTAATCGACACATCTTAAACGCTAGCATCTGATTATCAAAACTGCAGAATTCAACGTATTGCTATCTTATACAATTTGAAAAATGAAAAGTATATTTGTTAAGAGTAATCATGATTCAATTTCACGTAAAGTTTGTAGAGAAATTAAAAGGTACGTTGGTGGATAAGTAAAGGTAGGTTGAGGAGGATCAAATTTCCTAGGTAGGCTTGCAACATTGTACGAGTAAGATCTTGTGATAAATGACTACTACGTTCTATTCCTCCATGTTCTTATTAGAGTCAGAGATGTAAGTTACATTCTCACATTGTTTGATTTCTACTCAAATGTAAATCTGAATAAGAGCTGAAGAAAGTAATATATTGACTGGAACATTATCAAAGTAGCATTTCCGAACCTTGTCCATGCCTAGTTTCGAAGGTTTTTTTGAGCAACGTCTGTCTAGATTCTTTTTATTTTTTTTGATCCACAGATTCTCCATAGTTTATTGTACCATTTGTTAGGCAAATTCTAAAGTCAGCCCATTGGGCTGACATTAAAGTTTAAAAAGTGCATTGAAAAAGTTTAAAAAGTGTATAGGGATTGTGTTTATTTTGTCTTTATGTGTGCTTATTGTCAGCCCAAGAAAAAACCCTTATATATGTTTGTAATGAACGTATTCCGAACACGTCTGTGTTCTAGAAGGAAAGAAATGTATAATTTTGTCCCTCTTGTGTCACATCTGTGCCACCTGCCATATATTTGCTTCTTAGATGGCACACTGCTGCAATCTGATCTTTTACATTATCTTTGTCTTCCTTTTAGTCACATTGCTTCTGAGTGCACCTCAACAACCACGTGTTGGAACTGTAAGGAGCCAGGTCATGTCGCGAACGAATGCAACAATGATCCGATCTGCCACATGTGTGGAAACATGGGCCACCTGGCTCGCGATTGCTCTAACTCAAGTCTTCCCTCTCACGACGTGAGGCTCTGCAACAACTGTTACAAGGCGGGCCACTTGGCCGCCAATTGCACCAATGACAAGGCATGCAACAACTGCCGCAAAACCGGTCACCTCGCCCGGGACTGCCCGAATGATCCGGTTTGCAACGTCTGCAATATATCGGGCCATATGGCCCGCCAATGCCCCAAGTCACACCTGCCACCTATGGAAATGGTCGGTGGCCCTTTCCGTGACATGATTTGTCGTAACTGCGGTCTTCCGGGGCATATTAGCCGTGACTGTGTGTCTATAGTCATCTGCAACAACTGTGGTGGGAGGGGACATCAGGGTTACCAATGCCCTTCCGAACCGATGCCTCGTCGTGGGCTTCATAGGTCTTGATTAGCTGGTTGGATAGGTTTAGTTGCTTGAACTTCTTATTTGAGTTGTGCTGATACATTTGAATTTGGAGTGAGATGATTGGTTTTGATCAAGATTGGTGTTTCTTTTTGCCTGTATTTGAAATGGTAGGAGGCAGATATAGGGGCATTCCTTTTGCAGGTTGGTGTAGCAGTACTGTGGTTTCATTGATGATTGGGATTGTTGAGGGTTACTGTATTCTATCCCAAAGTATGCGTTTCTGTAAGATGCAAAGCCTTCAGTTTGAATTCATTTCAAACTACAAGGGCTCTCTCACGGGGGACTCACCAGTCTCCAGTTGGCCCATTTTTGGGCCCTTTCCGGGTTTATTTTGATGATTCAAATCGTTCACAATTTAGAGCTTGTTGATAACATCAACCACGACAAAAATCAGGTTTAATCGGACACCGGTTAATATAGTTTCGGAATGCATTTATCTTGAGGTAAATGAGTTAAATGGTTTCCGATTTGTTGTGATCTTGTTATGTTCCAAAACAATTTTGTTCTGGTATCATATAAAACGATATATGATTAATCTGATTTTTTTATTTTTATTTTTGTGACTATTAGTGAGCATCAAGTGGGCCTGAGATAGACCCCCCAGTCGGGCCAACTGGATTGTCATATAATCCATGAACATGACTTGAGATGAGCTGATTCCAAACTTGATAGCCTGTACATGCCAAACGTTGGTCTAAAATCGAGCTAGCTGTTTTTGTGTCAATCTTTTTGGTATATTATTAGTTCGTTACTGGGCGAATCGGAAAAATACAAAATGATAAACTCAATTTTTTTTTTGATAAAGACAAAAATAAGTCCAAAAAAAAAAGAAGCGATATAATAGTATTTGCATTTAATATGACAGGTTAATGCCGATAAAAAAGCAAATTTAATGCACAAAAGACTCGTTAAAAAAACTTAAAATTTCAACTCTCAACTTTTAAAGCATCTTTATGCAATTTTCATATTTTTACGTACAACATTTCACATTAATCACGTCCGATATGATATTATTAGCATTTAAATCATTTAGTAACAGTATTAATCACGTCCAATGGGCTGACTTTAGAATTTTCCATAAAAAAATCAAATTACAACTTAAACTTGGCTATAGTTACTCAACTTAAGATGATCCTCTATGAGATTGTCCTAAAGCATGATTTCTAGAGAGTGTTTGCAAGACAATATTCTACATTTTGGATTATGAATTGTTGGGAAAATATCGTAATATACTATTTCAAAACACATTATATAAATGAACGGGATGACGTAGAACTAGAAAAATAATACACTAAGTTTTTGGAAAATCCTTCTGTAAAATTTATTCTATACATAATCCTTTCACAAATTTTCATTATAATCTACAAGCTTCATAATTTGAGAAATAATTAACTCTCAAATACCCCTTAAGTTATTAATTAGTATACAAATATGCGATCATTTTTACCGTACAAAATACTTTTAGACTATCCGCACACGGCACAGCAGGAATTTGGAGATCCTGCCGTGCAACTTCGTACTACAGGTTGTAGTACAACATCCGAATCATTGATCTTTTTTTTTTTTTGAACTGGCGAATCATTGATCTTGGTAATCAATTACTCGAATTTCATCTCGGTAATCGACAACTCAAATGTGTCCCTTCCGGGTTTAAAAGTCTTCAAAATGATGATGATGACAAATGAAATAGAATCAGTTAGATACTCTACAATTTTCCTTTCAGTTCAGAGAGAGAGACTCGATTCTACGAACTGCCATTGTCTCTCTCTCCTCCTCCTCCTGCACTTGCTTCCTTCCACGGCACTGAAAAATGTGTACCTTAGAGAAGCGAGGCAGCATCTTCATCCTAACCCTAACCGGCACCAATGACGAGCACCGTCTCAACCCACCCCTCCTCGACTCCATCAAATCCGCACTTGCTCGAGTCCGCTCGGAATCCTCCTCCTCCTCAACCGCCCTCATCACCACCGCCCACGGTAAATTCTTCTCCAACGGCTACGACCTCGCCTGGGCCAAAGCCGCCGACACAAACAACCGCCTCAAGCTTATGTCCTCCAAGCTCCGATCAGTCGTCACCGACCTTATCTCACTCCCGATGCCGACGATCGCCGCCGTCACCGGCCACGCCTCCGCCGCAGGCTGCATTCTCGCCCTCTCCCACGACTACGTCCTGATGAGAAAAGACCGAGGGTTTCTGTACATGAGCGAGCTCGACATCGGACTGCCTATCATCCCGGCTTGGTTCTTGGAGGTGATACAAAGCAAGATCGGATCCCCGGCGGCGAGGAGGGATGTTATGCTGAGGGCGAAGAAGGTGACGGCGGAGAAGGCGGCGGAGATGGGGGTGGTTGAGGCGGTGGATGGTGGGGCAGAGGGGACGGTTAGGGCGGCGGTTAGGTTGGGGGAGGGCTTGGTTGGGAGAGGGTGGGATGGACACGTGTATGGCCAGATTCGGATGGCTCTTTTTTCGGATTTGGTGAGTGTTCTTCGAGTTGACGAAAAGGCCAGTGACGTGGATACGATTGCATCGCGTCTTTGATCACTAAATAATTGGGCTTGTGCTTGGGCTGGTATGGTAATGGGTCGTTGGGCCTGCAGTTTATGGGCAAGGAATAAAAAGTGGAAAAATAAATCTTTTGTAGTGTCAGTCTTTCAGGAATACTATCCACTGTTTTGGCCTAAAAAGTTAGTTGGTTTATTTTTTCGTTTCTATTTGATTTTTTTTCCGTTTTTTAGTTTTGCATCAACTTTTGTATATTCTTTGTTCGTCTCGGCGAGATAAATAAAAAAAGTAAAAAATTATGATCGAAACTTAATTTTTTTTTAATAAAGACAAAAATAAGTCAAAAAAACAGATTTTCACACTTTTTCGATCTTATTCAAAAATTGAAGGTTATAATAATAATCTTTTACCTTTTTAGATTCTCTCGCCGAGACGATGCAAAACTAACAAACATAAAATAAAAAAAAAGACAAAAAGAAATAAAAAAATTCGACTTTTTAAGCCAAAACACCACTATGTAAAATTATGTAGTTAAGTAGGTGTTTGGGAGAAGTAACCCAAAACTCATTCCCTCATAATCCATTTTCCATTTTGAACAATCTGGGCCAGAACCGAAAAGCAGGTCCAAGGCTCCTTTTCCATTCTCCTTTTCTAATTTTGAGTTTCTCCTTAATTTCTCTCCCATTCTACCCCTTATACACCTCTGGATCCCTTTTTCTCCCACTGCACAACACAAACAGAGAGAGGTATTGTTCTCCCCCACCCCCAAAATCTCAGAAAACCCACCACCCAGGAACCCAGATCAGTGATTGTATGGAAGTTAGAGGAGCTCGATTTGCAGCCCGTCTATCGCACCCTTTTTGAAGAGTGAAGAGAAGCATCTTAAACAACGAAGAAAATGCAGATTAGAACGTGCCTGCATTATTAGTTTGATCTTGGAAGTGATCTTTGTCTATTTGGAGCTCGATTTGCAACCCGTCTATCGCACCCTTTTTGTATGTTTTTTTAATATATGCACAAGTTTTTTTTAAATATGTGTTATGTTTGTTATGTATTTAATACATCAATTTTTTGGACCAACTTTTAAAAAATTTTGGCAATTACTTCCATTTTACCTTATTCTTTAAGTATAGGAGACTTTCAATTACTTCCATTTTACCTTATTCTTTAAGTACAGGAAGATGAAAATATATTTTCCATAAATTATTATTTTTTTCAAAATTGGAAGGGTCGTGTTTACAAAATTATTTCCAATATGACTTTACAAAAATTGCTAAAAACAATATCAATAGACATTTTTAATAACATAATTAATAAACAAGGGTAAAATCGTAAATAATCAATCCATAACTCATTTTCATCATTGTTTCTCCCAAACATTGTTACTTTTGCAAAATGCATTCTGTACATTTCTCTAAAACACTCCTCTTATATTCAAAACACATTCTGACCATAATCCAAAAAGTAAAAAAGCCAAAAAGTTAAAAATGAAAAGCTGAAAAATAGGCTCCCAAACACTTCCTAAATCAATTTGTACAAGTCACTCAGGAGCTAGCTTGTTTCATTTCTAAAATCTCAAGTTTTATTATTTTTGCCATCAATTTTTGGGGTCATCTCTTCTCTCGTATGTGAGTGAGAGTTATGGGAGGAGCGGTAGTGATTACAGTAAACTGGGCACAAATTGGTTGGTTCCAAGACACTCTGCATTGTAAAGGGGAAAAAAAACCGCAAAGTGGAGCCACGCACCCAAATAACCCAAAAAAAATTAAGCATTCATACTAAAATTACAACAGCTGTGAGATAGTTTAGTTTAGTTTAGTTTTGATGATGTCAGCAGGTGTAATGAATGGAGCGAGATAGAGAGAGAAATGAGAGAAATGATGATGTCATCAAAACTAAACTGGAAACGAACAAGGCCAACATTTCCTGTAGCACAGGTATCTTTGTACCTATTCCTATAATGCATTTTTTTCCCCATGATCTCGCGTAAATCCACTTTTAGATTATATTTTGCGCGGATTCTCAAGTATTTTTAATAATATATGTTTATATTATACGAAGTAACTATAATACGAAAAAAATTCATTTCTATGCCCTTATTAAGATATCGAAAATATATATGACTTGGCTAGCCTCTCCTTTCCCTCCTCTTTTCGACACAAACAACGATAACTACTTTACAACAAATTTTCTTTTATTGTACACGCTATTAATATTGATTGCAATTATCGCTCATTTTTTAGAGAATCAGCCACTTGTGATTTGTGACATTTGAACACAAAACATGAACCTTAGTTTAGCGTGTTATCCTTAAGTAAATTCCCATACAAGTATAATCCCCAGATTCTGTTGCAACTCATAAAGTATTAGTGTATTAACTTTGCCTTGACCAGTCAACGTGTAATCTACTATTTTCTTTATTTTGTTGTGTACTTATGATTTAAAAAATGTACTATACATCGGATGCTTTTTCACTTAATATTAAAGTTCTGTTTCGTATGTATATTTATTATTTCGCTTGAAACTTGCGAAAAGGAAGAGAAAGAAAAGGAAATTAAAAAAGACAAAAAAACTCTCCCTTTGTTTGGTTTGGAGAGAGGGAGGGAATAAACTAACAAAATAACGTTCCGTGAAAGGTGAATTTTTCCTTCCATTTTCCTATCATTTTGCTTTCTTTTCTTTTCTCCTCCTTTCGAGAAGTTCCAAACACACACCATTGGGGAAAGAAAATAAAGTGAGGGAAAATTATTTTCTCCTGTTTGGTTTGGGAGAAAATAGAAAATAAAATAACTCAACAAAATATTTAGAACAATAAATTTTCTTCCACACTTTCTTTGTGGATCTCTTTTATTTTCTTTTAAGAAGTTCCAACACAGGCCGTTAGGTTTTCAACAATGAGTTAAGGAATATATTTCATCATCACTCCATGCATCACTTGTCGAATATTAAAATAAAAATGTCTAGAAGCACAACTTTGGATATAATTATGTCTGAAACCTGTCGATATACGAGGGCTTTACGCCTCGAATTAAGAAAATGATTTCGGCTCCCCAAATTTTAATAATCACACTCTAATTTATGTTTTTTTTATTGTTAATGTTGTGTGTATTTTGAATACTAAAATACAAATAGGGTAATTATCAGTAACCTCCCCTGAGGTTTCTGACACAGACACATACCTCCCCTGAGGTTTCTGAAATGACATTGACCTCCCCTACTTTTGCAGACAATATCGAGATTCCCCTTGCTGTTACTTTTCCACTGATGGCGTTTAAGTTTAGCAAGAAAACTACCAAAATATCCTTATAACAAAATAAATAAATTCTACCAACTTAATTTTTCGAAAGAAAAAAAAACCTTAGTCTCTTTTTATTTTGTGAATTATTTTTGGTTCAGTGAACTTAACTTTACTAGATCATGGAGATTAGTGGGAAAATAATTGATTTTTCCACTTGAAAACGATTGGGTTAATTTTATTTTTTTTGCCAAATGTTTTTCTGCCAACTTAATTTTTTGAAAAAACCCCTCGTTTTATTTTTTTATTTTGTGAACTTTATTGGTTAAGTGAACTTAACTTTACTAGATCATGGAGAATAGTGGAAAAAAATTGATTTTTCCACTTGAAAACAATTAGGTTAATTTTAAGCCAAACCTATGCAAAAAAAACAAAAAACCTCCATTACTTGGCTTGCTGGGCTTTATAAAAATTTGAACGATTGTAATACTAAAAAAAAAATTTGTAATGAAATTGAGCCAACGAGTAATGGAGTTTTTTTTTCCTGCATAGTTTTGGGTTAATATGGATTTTATTGACACGAGTCTATTTAGTTTAATTTCATTGATCATTTTGGTTGAGAAACAAATGAAAAATAAAAAACAGTTGGTTAAAAAAAAAAATAACTAATCATTTTCGAGTGGAAAAATAAAAAAATTCTCCACTAATTTCCATGATCTAGTAAAGGTTCACTTTACCAAAAAAATTCACAAAATAAAAAGGGACGAAGTTTTTTTTCCCGAAAATTAAGTTGGTAGAATTTATTTATTTTGTTACAATGGTATTTTTGTAGTTTTCTTGCTAAACTTAGCGCCATCAGTGTAAAAGTAACGGCAAGATGGACTCTTGATATTGTCAGCAAAAGTAGAAGAGGTCAGTGTCATTTCAGAAACCTCAAGAGTGGTATGTTTTTTGTGTCAGAAACCTTAGGGGAGGTTACTGATAATTACCCATATTCAAATGTAATTTACCTACAGTGTAACGCCCCGATTTTTCGGAAACGTTAAAAATAAATTTAAAAGACAATTTCACAAAAGATTCCATAATCCATCATAAAACCGTACCGAAAGCAATTGTTATAATTTTACAACCATATCGAATTAAAGTTAAACTGTCAAAATATTAAAATTTTCAATAAGACTTGAAGCTTTCAAAATGTAGTCGACTAATTTTGTTCAGAGCGACTAAGCATACGGAAACCAAGGCTCGTTGGCTTTCTCCTCAACAGTGTTGAAATTTGTCTGTTTGCACGGTCCTTCAGCTCCGTCTTCATTACCTGGTGATAAATCACCGCGGTACAAGTACCCGTGAGCTTAAAAAGCCCAATAGGAATATCCTACTCTACTTAACCCCATTTATCTAACAGATAAACATGCATAATAAACGAATAACATGAGATAACAAAAATAACATTTACTGATTAATTGCTAGCCATTTACCTACGTGTCATCTAGGATTCTCTGCCACGAGATCCATCCTACCCTCCAACCTCTAGCATAGGGCAACTGGTGTGATTCGACTCCCCCTTGCGAAGATCCGGACAGAGAACCTGGGTTATATACCCGAGTACCACTTCCATGACCCCAAGGCACGATAAACGAGATTCACCGGGAGTGCGGCCCCACAACTCATCCCCGGACTGCGACGCAAGCACAGTGCCACCCTTATAGCCCGACCATTCTTGAGAGTCAATCACCACCATGTCCTATCTAGGGTTTCGTATTCAAAATGTTCATCCGTCCGGGGCCCACTCCGGTCACCCCTGGAACCACAACTCGTCAGCTCAACAATATTTCCACACATTTCCATTTTTTCATTTCTTTCAATTTACATCTACATGTAAATCTCCAAACCGTAAACCCACCCATGAAGCAAATGTCCGTCTAAGTTATTGGGATATAACAAATTTGCATAACAACATTACTATAAAAGATAGTCTAAAACATGCGTTAAGAACTCGAGTGCAAAATAATAATACAACATGATCAGAAATAACAGAGTAATGACATAAGCTAAACTTTCATAAATTACTCCACAATGTATTATATCCAAATGCTAATTAACACTTCAAATAAATGGCCATTCTAATATGCTCAAAACTAGTTGAAGGTGCAACAGTTTTTATCAAATGCTCGCCTAATTCTTTGAACACAGATAAATTTATAAGAATAAAGTGGGGTCAGAGTTCGACACTATCTGTTTGGTTAAGATTTCTGAAAGTTGTCCTGAGTACTATTTATTAACTTGATTACAAGTCAGTGTGCTCAACCGAGTGGGTTGGTAGTCATGTACACTCCCAATCGAAACGTCCGGGTTTTGTCTATACACAATGAAAATTAGCGTATAATATATCAAAACGTTCGTTATGAAATGAACCACATTTCTATCACGGAAAAAGTTGGGTTCAGATTGTTTTGGACGGGACCCAGTAGCTCAGAAGGTCAAAATCGCATCTACACTGCTCCCCGACGATCGAAACGCTTGGGTTTTATTTCTACTCAACGAAAATCAACGTATTATATATCAAAACGTTCGTTACGAAATGAACTACATTTCTATCACGGAAAAAGTTGGGTTCAGATTGTTTTGGACGGGACCCAGTAGCTCAGAAGGTCAAAACCGCATCTACACTGCTCCTCAACGATCGAAACGCTCGGGTTTTGTTTCTACTCAACGAAAATCAACGTATTATATATCAAAATGTTCGTTATGAAATGAACTACATTTCTATCACGGAAAAAGTTGGGTTCAAATTGTTTTGGACGGGACCCAGTGGCTCAGAAGGTTAAAAACGAACTTACACTACCTTCCAACTAACGAAATGCTCGGATTTTGTTTCTACTCAACGAAAATCAACTTATTATATACCGATGGGTTCAGTAGGATGTAACCTACCTTTCTTCCGAAGATTAAGCTAAACCGGAGTGATTTGGATGGGTCTCGGTCGCGTCGAACGGATTGAACTTCTTTGTCTTCTTTTCCTGGGCTTCTCTCTTTATAACCCCATCAAAGTTGAGCTTCTCTTTTCTGTCTTATTTCCTTTTCCTACCAGCCACCTCCGATCCTCTCTCAGTAAATAAACAAAAAGAAGAATAAGAGGATAATGGAAAATGTGGTGTTGAACTCTCTATCTCTCGTGTTCACTGTGGTGTGGAGTAAAAAAAAATACAAGTTTGTATGATGTGCATCAGAATTTTGGAAATGGAGTAGGGTGATATAGAGGTGTAAGTATGGTCTAAAAACTCTTGGTTAATGGAGTGATTAGAGGAGGGTAATGTACCATGGTTAGAGGAAACTTATTAGGAGAGGTGTGCAATTGTTATTGGCTGATTTTGAATCAAATGCCAAATATAGTCAAACATGGAAAGACATGTGGGTGATGGTTGATAGACATTGGGGTTGATGGGTTTAGTTTCATTGTGACCAAATTTGGGAGAATTTGGTTTGGGTAAAGGCATTAGTAATTTGGTTAGGGTATTTAGTTACCACTTGGTTAGGATAATTGGATAGTGTAATGGAACTAGGACCATCTAGTCTAGATTAGTACTAATAAATCACAAAATAAAATCAACATTATTAGATTTTATTAATAAAACTATAAAAAAAAATAGGGCTAAAATCCGGGTCGTTACATACAGAGTGTCAAAATCAATTACCTCAAATTACTCCAAACACATTTTATACCCAAAAATGCAATAATAATAGAAAGCTTAGTTGTTAACCAATTGGGGCTAACTCAGTTAGTGAGGACTTTTGCATCTCACCAGGAGGTGAGGAGTTCGAATATTCCCGTCTGCGTGTAAGGGCTTCTCTTTTATTGGGTTTGTACTTTGTACTTCATATGTGATGTAATTGATCTCTTTTATCGATTGACAAAAAAAAAAAAAAAGGAAAAAAGAAGAAGAAAGCTTTGTTGCTAATCCTCTATTGAAATAAGGCTTGCTCCAAACACAGCCTAATAAATCTTTTAACCATTTTCCTCTTTAATATGATTCTGATTCTGATTACCCATCCACCAATTAAAGTAAACTATATATTCGGCAGCGCTTGCCAGCTATAAGCCTCATTATGCGTACAGCTAATACTCGACTGACGCCTCTTCCCCAAAAATTCAACAAAACTCTCAAACAATACACACACACACACACACACACACTCTCTCTCTCTCTCTCTCCTCTCCTCCACTTTCTCTCTCTTCGTGTCACACGACGAACAGTTCACACCATTGCTCAAACGCAACCGGAATTACGCAGATTCACTTTTTGCTAAATCGGTCAATGTGTGCTCCTATATATATGTGTACATTATGTATGTAGATGTTGACAGAGAGTGACGAGGAGCCAATCGATGTCGACGGCGAGCTTTAACAACAACAGTCCATCGCGAAGCCCTAACGTGGGCCCGAGGTTACAGCTCGGCGTTGGTGGGGTCTCCAGGCTGAGATCTTCCTCGTTGAAGAAGCCGCCGGAGCCTCTCCGCCGCGCCGTCGCCGACTGCCTCTCGCCTTCGTCTCACCATGGGAGCCCCGCCGCCGTTGCATCAGACGCGTCGAGGACTTTACGGGTAGGTGCAATCTCGCCATTCTCGTAACTTATCGTTTTTAGATCTTGGAGCTTTATTGTCTGTTAGCATGGGAATCTAGGGTTAACTCTATTTGTATGTTGGTATTTCTACTTGTTTAAACGTGCCTGGATACTTTTAGTACGTTGCTAGTGCTTTCAACTAGATCCCTCGGAGAATTGGTTGTTGCTACTTTGGATTTTATGGTCTGGTCCTTTTTTCTTATGTCAATTTTGGTGGACTGTGTTAGTGTCTACAGTTGCATCTACAATGTAGTGGCTCAAGTACGGGGATTATAAGTAACTTCGCGGCACTTATGGGGGTACTTACCAAAACCAACCGAACAAACCATACTAAGCCTTGTGTCCTAATGAGTTGCGGTCACTCCATCAGTCCTCTTTCGTCATTTTTCTATGTCAAGAGCTATATAGTCAATTAAGGTTACCAAATGTATGTTATCCCCAAGGGATTGGCTTGGCGGTCAATGCATGAGATTAGGGGTTTGCTCCCTCCCAAGATCTCAGTTTCGAATTCTCTCAGGTGCTATCAACTCCTTTGGGGCTAGTCCGTATGAGACTTTGCTCCGGCTTTTATGAGGACCCCCCGCTAGTGGACGATGTGATTTGTCGTTAGGAATAGTCGAGGTGCACATAGTTGGCTGGCCTAGTCATACCCATAGTAATTTCGTAACAATTATGTTATTGATTTTCTTTCCTATATGCGATGATTCAATTCATACAGTACCACACATTCAGTTTTCCTCACGACGTGTGTCTCTTGTGCGCAAGTAGGGATTTTGTACCTATTCGAAGAAAGAAATTCTTGTTTTTGTATTTTTAGTATCATAGAAATGTTGCCATTTGGGCAACTGGCAAAAAGGTGAACTTGATTTTACTACGTGGATGAAAGAAAGTAGCTTCATTCAAGGGCAGAATGAGACATTCTAGGGCAGATGATCGACTATTTGCGGTCGCTGCGCATTGGCACGGGTAGACAGCTGTGAGGAAACAAAAGGAAATATGTGGATAAAAGTAAGCCCTAGTACCAATAGTTAATACTTCAATACCAATTTATTACTGATGAATGACATAAGCATAACCCTATATTTAAGATGTGCTTTTGCTAAGATTCACATTTGAAAATGCCTTGAATTCGCTTAGCCTGCAATGTAGGTCTGGTGTCCGCTTTAAAGCTAAAGCAATTTTAGTGGTGGGTGACTTTGCTTTTCCGATCGCTTTTAGTTGCCCAGCCAATTATGTTTTGCTAATTTTAAATTTGTTACTACATTGAGTTGAACTCCTTAGCATTCAATGATAGGTCAGGTCTCCCACCTCTCCAACTTAAAACAGTTTTTGTGGTAATTTTACTGGTAGGTGACTATGTTCTCCGACTGCATTTAATTGCCCGGTCACCGAAATTGTTGCTAAGATTAAATTTGAAACTAATTTAAGTTATATTATTTTGCATTCAATGATAGGTCAGGTCTCCCGCCTCTCCAGCTTAAAGTTTAAAATGTTTTAGTGGTAGGTGACTAGCTTTTCCCTACAACATTTAATTGCTCAGCAACCAATTACATTCAGTTTAAAGTGCTCACATATATTCAATGTTGTGCTTAGTGTTTTAAAAAGCGTGTGCTATAGCGCGTGGCGCGAGGTGAGGCGCACCCTTTGCGCTATGGGGGGTCATGGCGAGGCACAATGGTGCCATGGCGTGCGCCTTAAAGTGTTTTAGACTTTTTTTGTATCATATTATGCCACAATCAATCTCAACCATTAATTTATGATGCACAAAAGGTGGGCAATGTATCAGATAAATTCCTTAAATCTAACCCTACAAAACACATCTATCTCTCCCTCTGTCGATTCGTTAGCAGCAGCGTTGGAGACTTGACGTAGATCGATCGATCTCCTCTGTGAACTATCTCCTCTGCTCTGTTCCATCGATCTTCTCTCTTGTTCCATCGAAATAAGATTACCGTATCCTTAATTTTGTTGTCTCCAAAGCTAAACATCTATATGTGAACTTTTTATGGATTTTATGTTTTGCTTAGCATTTGGTGGTTTAAAAATTGAAATGTTTTTGTATTATGATATTTGAACGTTTTAAAAGTGTTTGCTTGTGTTGAAAGTTATGCCTACTCGTTATAATAAAGCGCGCCATGGTTTGATATGGCACGCGCTGCGCCGTGCGCTATTGCTCTAGGGGACCATTGCCCTCGGTGCGCCGTGAGCCATTTAAAATACTGGTTGTGCTCTTAATGGAGTCATTACTAAGATTGGTAGCTATTGAAGTGTTCATAAATTTTCCATACTTTTATGTCCAACATTTGTGACCTTAGATACTTGTTTTTCCCTAGCTGTAATATGTCTTGCAATATAGGAATAATTGTTAGAGATGGTTCTTAGCTGCAAATATTTTTTTTGTAAATATAATTAATGTTATGTTGATACGAAGTACAAGAATATTTGAAGTTAATTGTTCATCAATGTTAGAGCTTGTCCCACATTGGTTAATTATACACTCCAAAACTAGTATATGATCCCGGGCTGCCTCTCCATTCATTGCCAATTGTTTTGAATTGGATGCTTTAATATGGTATCAGAGCTAGGCTTTTGGACAAGACCCTTTGTCGTTGATGGTTTGTTCACCCTTTGTTTGTTTTGATGGTGATAGTTGTTGTTGTATATTTTGAATCGTTTGTTTACCTTATCCACGTGCGAGGGAGTGTTATAGTTTGTCCCATATTGGTTAATTATAACCTTCAAAACTAATATATGATCCTGGGCAGCCTCTCCATTTATAGCCAATTGGTATTGAGTTGGATGCTTTGACGATATGATTTTATGGGTATTTTCATTTTCTTGGTTGCTCCTCTTTTATTTATTTGGGATTCTATTTTAAGGATTTCCATCCCAATTGAGAACATGTTTTTTTATTTTATTTTAAGGGAGCTACAGTGAGACCAGGGACCGAGGATCGTGGCCCCGTAGGAGGTTTTTTTTTTTGCCTAATTTATGAGTTCAGCACTGCATTCTCTTCCTTAACAAGAAGATAACGTAAATGCTGCTCGACTTTGCATAATCGGTTGGGGCATTCTGATGCGTTAGTAGCTATATTCTCGAGAAAGAAGAATCTAGTTCTAGTATGGGGAATGATGTATTAGAATAGTTGCGCACCTTGGCCTTAGGTTTGGTGTATTTTGATTATGTGGTGTTCTGTTTAGCAAGACTTCCATTCAATAATAGGAAGTTAATGCCTTTTCTACCTCCGTGTAGCTCAGAGTCTCAGATGACTTCCATAAGGATTCCATAGTGGCCATGCCCAGGGCGAGTTACTGAGAAACCAACGCCCCCAAAATGAAAGGAAAAATGAGAAATAATAGTAAACAATTCCTAAGAATAGTAAGATCTTATCTAATGAGAGGAGTTGGTTCCCTTTCCAGTGGTGACCTCTTCCTTAACCATGCCTTAACCTTTCAACCCAACAACCGCTTTCTCACCTGTGGGCCAACCTAGACTCCAAGCAGGTAGCTGCGGTCTAACCTAATTTCTTCCCCCTCAATTTTTGATTGAAAAATATGGTTAAGAAGTATGCGATGCTTGTCCTTAAAATCTAGATGTGCGATTTATGCAATCACATTTTATGATTTTACTCTCTTTATTTCAGGACTACCTTGCAGCACACGTGACTACTGACTTAGCTTACACTGTCGTCTTAGAACATACTCTTGCAGAGAAGGAGCGGAGGTTTGTAACATGTGTTTAGAAGCCTTCTGCATTTGATATTTACATTTGGCACCTTCACTGCATACAGTGCTACATTTTGTATTCTAGTTTTAATATTCTTGACACCTGCTATAGTTGTGTTCTAATTCATAGCATATCATATCAATCCTATGTGCGACCTTGGCTATTCTCCCCAAACTAAATCTTTTTCCGTGATTTACCATCTCTACCTGGCATATGTATATTATCTGTCCACCTGGTCAGCCTATTTGATACAAGGCTCATGGGCTTGATATATGTTGGCTGGATGATTGAGGGAGCCATCTAGGAAGGATGACATGTAAGAGGCACTGAAACATCAAACTGGAGTTTTATGGAACAAACTCAATCTTGCCCAAAATCCCTTGAACCCTATCTCATACCATGTTAATAATACGACTCCAAACCAATTTGGCAATAAATGCAAAGTCCCATATGATGATATCGTGCCACTGATCTTGATTGTAGACTCATGTACCCACCAATATTTTGAAAATTAGACCGGTGAAAGAACCAGACAAGGGACGGGGCAGATGGGTCAATGGTTCAATTGCGGTGAGCTGGAATTGAACCGTTCATGTGTATGTATATCTCCCGCATCATTCTAATTCATTTTCCACATTGTAGGTTTCAAATTGTATTTTTTTTATTGTTGTTGAGCATAAATTAAGTTTTGTAAAATCTACAGTATGTATTTTTTTTTTTGGCAATTATTTTAAATGAGCATAGAAAATTTGGAGAAGTGAATAGATAATTCAGTTAAAACTTCCCCCACATAATTGCCATGCATCATGGCTATTGGCTGCTCTGAAGAAGGGAAAGAGTGGAAGTTGCTGATGCATAAGGTGTTAAGCCACAGTATGTGTTAGTTCCATATCGGTGGGTGGAAAAAGTAGAAGTACTATTTGTTCTATAAAAACTTTCCTAGGACGCCATCGAATCCACAGAACATTAGTGGTAAGCGTGTTAAAAGTGTTTGCCGGACGTGACAGTGAAATTGTTAGCTGTCCAGTTCGTTGGAACCACCTGCGGTTGGGGGAATTTGGTGGTTTGACTGTCTTTTCAAGGCGGCTTGTAAGAAATAGCCCGGTTTTACAGGTGCAGTAGCAGGTTTGACGAGGCAATCTATTGGATCTGCTGTTCCGGTTCGGTTTTTACATTGGTACCCGTATCAATCAACTTGGTTACTTGGCTGGTAGCGAAACAATCTGCAAAGAGTGAGGCAACAAATTCATGTTTGGTGTATGGAATGCCTACATATCTTCTTTGTGTTAGCAACCTACAGAGTTTTAGGATTTATTCGGTAAGGTTGTCAGTTTTCTATTTTCGCTTTACAAATTTGATGCACATGCGTGTTAAAAACTTGTTTTGTAAACAAGTGACGGAGTGAACAGAGGGGTTTCCGCTGGGAAGGAAGATTGGCCAGAGTGGTGAGGGTTGCTGACAGAGGGGGAATTGCTTGATGGGGTTGCCAATGCAAGAAGTCACCACTCACCAGTGTGGGTGGCCAAAGGTAGAGGGTGTTACCGGAGGTGGGACAGGGGGCTGCCACTAGCTGTTGCCTGTGATCAGAGATGGAGGGTGGCCGGCGTACTTGATGGGAATTTGTTTTTGGGAATAAGTAAAATCACCTGGTTTATGCTTCGCCAAATTTTAAATGGTGGCTATTCAAATGTTATGCTTCACCTGATTTATGTAATCAGTTGTAGTCAGTCGTCCTTTGTGCCTATTCACATGATGGATCTGTTATATTACACTTTTCAGAAAATTGTTTTTGAACAATATAACACTCATGGTTATATCTTCTTTGCGTCTCCTAAAGAATGGACATTATAGGCGGTAGTCCGAATGGATCTAGAATTTTGAATATCATGGCACACGATGCCCTTGACAGAGACAATAATAATAATAAAAAAAATACAGGATGCAGGTAGCCAACTCGAATTGGTTGGGACTTAAGGCTCTTTTTGGTTTGTTTCCTTAAGAATGACTTCATTCCCAAAGAAAATGTCAAAAACATGTTTTTAAACCCCTCAATCAAATGAGTTTTCTGTTATTATGTTCTTGCTTTAGGTATTAAACTTAAGTTTTTGGCTGCTGATACCGCTTTTATTTGCAACAGCCCAGCAGTAGTTGCAAGGTGTGTGGCACTCCTGAAACGGTACCTTCTAAGGTAGGTTCTTCTCGGAACGAAATATCCTTGCTTTATTTGGTTGTATTAAAACTGAAGGGCCTGACTTTATGCTATACTTGGTATTAATGAAATAAGCTATCAATTATACTTTTCCAGTTCTTATTCTTATTAATCACCTCCTTTCATTGCTTGCTTGAGCGAACTTGTTATGATTTTTATGTATTCTTCTTTCTAGTGGATAGTTTCAGATACCCTGTGCATATTAAACCTGTATTTTTCCTTCAGGTGGTATGGTCTGGTTATTGATATTGAGCTGTACTGCAATGACCAGACCATTGTAATGTTTTGTCATGCCCTTTTGTTCACTAAAGAGAATAAGTATGGGACACTTCAACAATTACATGATCCTGTTGGACCTTGGTTAAACTCATTTGATAACAAACATGTAAAACACTTCCAAATGGAGAAAAATTGTGTACTTTATAATCAAACATCCTTAATGGGGTGTGGGATCAACTTGCTGTCCTGTACCTTCCCGTCAACACTTTCTTTGCTTCTTCACTCTTCTTAATGGTTAGATTAACGGGAAGATGCTCAACTAGTTGGCCGGTACATGAAGCAGACTTGATGCACAGATTGGCAATTTTTTTAGCTTTCTTGTGAGTCAGGAAGTTAGCATTATCGTTCATGACTATGCATTTGAACTTGAAGGATCATGTTCATCTTCAATAGAGCGTATTCATTGCATTTGCACAACACATTCCGATGACGTCTGTTGGATTTTCCATTTGATGTTATCCGTCGTTGATTTCTTTTGCGCTATTATGCCTACTTTGTATTCTATTACATTTGTGACGTGTTGGGCCTTGGTCCCTATTTTACTGAATCAATACTCTGCTCAGTCAACTTGATCATGTCACATCTGAGGAGCCCTTTGGAACTCAAAATTTGTTGGCCCTAATTACTGTCTGTACAGAATGTAGAAATAGAGTCAATACTGCCTTAATTTACCAATCACAAAAAGCAATCCAATTGTTGGATTCTTTCTTTAATTTGCTTATTTCTTGTTGCAGATATAAACCCAGCGAGGAGACATTAAAACAGATTGATCGGTTTTGTGTGAACATAATTGCTGAGTGCAATGTTAATCCGAGCCGTAGATCGGCATCATGGTCGCAGCCTTCAAGCCAACAATCCGGAGCGTCATCAACGACAACAAATATTCCTCTGCCTGTGTCAAATTTTGCATCGCTAGCACTTGTGAAGTCCTTAGATTACGTTCGCTCGCTAGTGGCTCAAAATATGCCAAAACGGTCTTTTCAACCAGCAGCATTTGCTGGAGCTCCTTCTGCAAGGCAGTCACTTCCGTCATTGTCATCTTTATTGAGTAAATCCTTCAATTCCCAATTAAGCCCTGCAACTAATAAAGAATCTTCAGAGAACAAGGAGGCATCAGCTTTATCTGTTTCAAACTCACCAATTGCGGAAGAAAGTGATGGAATGGATGATCTTGAGTTCATAGCCCTTGATGTTCTGAAATGGCGTTGGTGTAGGGACGGACAATCGTCATTGCTTTCAAGTAAAAGGTAATTGATTTCTAACTGCACCTTTTGGCATTGTTGGGGTAGTTGTCTACAACATTTTTATATGTAGAAGTTTTGGTACGAGTTATGTTAGGGTAAAGGGGAAAAAGTACAGAATAATATGATAACGTTTTATTTGGCTGTCCTGTGGTTTCTTGTATGACTTGAACACCCAACCATGCAGTGATCGTGTTCCAAGTTCACAAGACACGACTACACACAGTTTGCTTGAAGTAGGTGCGGCGGCTCTTCTTGTTGGGGATATGGAAGCTAAAATTAAGGGCCAACCTTGGAGAAACTTTGGGACTACGGATTTGCCCTACCTTGGTCAGCTGTTGCAGCCCTCCATGCTCACTACAGTCACCAGTTCTGCTTCTGCCCGTGCGCACTTGAGAGCAATAACAGCATCTAAACGCACTAAACCAGGCCCTAATCAGATATGGCATGTTATTCTCACTCACTTTGCTGTTATAGATGCATTTCATCTAATCTGAATGTTCATTATATTTCAGAAAAGTAGTCGTTCATGTTTAAAAATTTGTTTGACATGGTTGCCTTTTGAGTTCTAGCATAATTGGCAAAGAGAAAGGGAGTGCAACAATTGCAATTTGGGCCAGCTTAGGGTAAAGCGAGTACCATGGCAGAGGAGAGTGTATATGGCTGTAGGGTGTTAATTCATACTGGAGAAACAGCCAATATGAGAAAGAGCAGAACGAAAAAGGGAAGATAAAATTCTAAGACTCCATAGTAGGAGTTTGAGAATGAAAATTTCCTTGACTAAAACACCTTAAAACTTAGATGATAAACAACCAAATTCTAAATTTATCATTTTGCCCATGATATTCAACTCCTCCTTACTCCTGAGTCCTGACTACAGGGTGGAAAGGTGTCTCCTCGATTTTAAAAGGAGTGTTATGCCAGGATCCAATAGAAGATGATCCTTCAAGCTAGATGAAATCTAACGTCTTGTAAAAAGAAAACGGTTATGGAGAATGCTCATATATTGTTTGGAAGAAATTTAGGAGTCAAGGACACTTAGGTTTTCCCTGTGCTTACAAAATTTCCTGGAAAGATTGCCTGCAAACTTACTCTCTTTAAAATAACAATTACGAAGAAGCATCTGCATGTACAGAAAGTTACGATTATACTATGTTGTAACTGTTGGGAGAATGTGATTTATTTTTCCAGGGAAGATTCTCCATTGTGCACATTCCGTCCACGTGCTCGGCCACTTTTCCAGTATCGGCACTACAGGTACTACAAAATGGAAGATATCATCTTTTATGGTTGATGTTGTATACATCATTGCATCTCTCAAATGTTTGTCTATCTGATCATAGCTTGTTAAGTGACAATACATAACCTTCTCAAGTCACTAAAGGTCAATATTGTGTAAACAACATTTGTTTATACATCCTTACAATGAAATTTCTTGGAGGAGCTCTATTCTGTAAGCCAAATCATTACAGGTATAGTAGTTGTTTTTGTCGGTTTGCGTTTTTTGGTTGTGGCCAATCTTTTATGTATGACAGTATGAGTCATTATGACTGGTTTAGGGATTGTAACTGCCCAGTTATGCATTTCTGTTTATCCAACATCCAATTGAAGGGATTTAAACTTGTTAATTCACTTTACAAAAACTTTTTGTTTGGCTTGCATTTGCAGCATATACCTTTGCCTTTGCAGTTGTTGCCTAGTTGCCTGTCTGGGGTCCCTCTTACAGAATTTTTGTTTGTGCAACAGTGAACAACAACCTTTGCGATTGAATCAAGTGGAGGTATGTGAGGTCATTGCTGCAGTTTGCTCGGAGACACCTTCTCCAAATACTAATCACATGACTATCTCGTCCAAATTAAGTAGCAACAGTGGAAAGCCATCAGTGGACGTGGCTGTGAGCGTTCTCATCAAACTCGTAATTGACATGTATGCTCTGGTGTGCTTCTTTATTAGCTTTTCTACAATCTGTTCTTCTATGCTTTTTTGTCTGACTAAATGGAGACACATTCTCTCTCTCTCTGTAGATAATTGTGCATAAGATTATCTTTAGCTTGTCCCTGAACCACATATCTTACAAAACCTTTGCCTCAGCAAATATGGTGGTGGGGACCTTCACGTGGATGTGCTTTTTAATCCTACAAAAACATTTTGAATAACTTATTTAACATTGATCACTTTGCTTCCTCTGTTCTAATCATTTCCATGTTATTAAGATTTAGGGCTATGAAACCCTTAAGAAAGAACACTGAGAATTTCATAACGAAACTTTTTTGGCAATTTGTGGTGCCTTGAATCCTTTGGGAAATTTCCTGTTTTAGTAAAATAGCACTCTAATTATTAATTTGCGGATTTTGCGCTGTGGTTGGTGTTTGAAAAACAGGGAGTGATATATTTTAGATGTCAAGTTGTAAGTTGAACAATGCTAAGCTACAAATAGAAATGAAGCAAAACCAGACAATTTAGGAGTCTGTGTAGCACGGACACTTCATCGGAGGACACCTACCAGTTTCGGACACTTGTCAGACACCAACACTCTCCGGACATGGGTCTGACACTCAATTGTAAAATGTCCCATTTTTTGTCAATGTTTTCCATTTGGACACTCTGGGGTCACTTTAAAAAATGCTTTAGATACTCTCGGACACTCGGAAAACAAGTTGGGGGACAAATAGAATAGTAGAATCTCATTAAAACTTTGGTAAGTCCCGGATGATGGTTTATTGGTTAGAAAGACACACAAATGATGAAATCTTTTTTGTTGAAACACTTTGGTGATAATGATGAATATAACGTAAGGTATATGTAGTGTTGCATGTTTATAATTAGAGCATTAATGTTTTTAGTTTTTGTTCATATAATAGTAGACGCGTACGTCTTTTAAAATTTGTCTCCCAACATGTGTCCTCCAATTTTTTGAAATTAATGTGTCAGAGTGTCGGTGCTACATAGGGAGGAGTTGATTTGGTGGTTGCAATGTCATGTATTGTTTTGATTAGACGTTGACATGCAATTTGTCATACTATCTATATGGTTTTGTTTTGTAGGTATGTATTGGATTCCGGAACTGCTGCTCCTCTCACTCTGTCCATGCTTGAGGTGCTGCATCTCTGTCACTTCATCGTTTTGTTTGTGTTTTTTTTCTTCTGGTGTTCTGATGCTGTGTTTTTATCAGGAAATGCTTAATTCTCCCAGACTGGCTTCGAGGTCTCGTGCTTTTGATTTGATTTTAAACCTTGGGGTTCATGCTCATTTATTGGAGCCAATGATACTTGATGATACATCTGCTATTGAAGAAGAATCATACTTTGACAATGAAGTACTGTTTTCAACCCAAGGAAAGAAGAAACCAGATTATACTACAAAGATGGAAAATTCTTCAGCAATCAATAATTTTGAGACTTGGATTCTAAGCATTCTATATGAGATTCTTCTCCATCTCGTTCAGGTACATCTCATCCGCGATTCTGCTCTGAGCTAATATACAGGGACGGTGGCATGTGTTTTTTTTCCCCTCCCTCTTCTGGTGTTCTGATGCTTCGTGTTTATCAGGAGATGCTCAAAAAGTGTGTTAAGATACGTAGAATGTGTATATAAATGCGTGCAAGTGTATTGATGAGTGCAAAAAGTGTATTGAAGTTTTAAACTTTTTGCTCTATGTGCACCTTAACCGCTGTCCTGTGGGTGGTGGTTACCATTACTATAAAGACATGTCTATACATACACACAATAGTAAAGATGAATCTGGTGGCTGGCTTGTAACAGCGATTCATAGGGGGATTTTCAAGTTCAAAACCCTAAAGCATTTCGAAGAACCTCTAACCCTAAAGCACACAAATCTGTCCGGCTTCTGCCTCTGGCTGTTGGACATTACCATAAAGGCCTATAACCTCTTCAGTTTGCCAATAATTGCTCCTTTACTGACCACTCTGCCTCTGTCACTGACCTCCTCCTTCCCAACGAGTCCCTTTCCTTACCCTGGAATCGCATCGTGCGTTTTGGCCCATGATGACAGTGACAGTGCTTTCCTGTGACACCAACTCTATCCACCTCAAAACCGTTCATGGTCATAAGAAAGGTGGAAATGACCTCTCTATTGATTCCTGGGAACGCTGGCGTTGGTGGTTGGGAGAGATTCTTGCTTGGCCATGTTGGATTTGATGAAACAGTGTGTGCAGGTTTCTCGGATTCGAATCTGGCACGCAAAAGATGGGGGGTTGTGGGTTTGGTTTTTGTCATTATACTCCCTCACTGTTTCAAATCCGGCGTACTCTGTTATCAACAAACGCACTCCATCGAGTTTATGTCTGTTTGGACAATTTTTAACTGTTTCTGGTTAGAGATGTAATTCTCAGAATTCTTTGCAGCTCTGGTGAATCCTATGGTAGGGACACTTGGATATTGAAATTGAAACTCTTGCACCAAAATGTCTCTTGAAACATTTCTAAAATGCGTGGGCAACTTTAAGTATTGAGGCAGGTAAAAATAAAAAAAACTTAAGTATTGAGTGGTCCAAAATTATTCTCCTTAAAAAGATGTGTTATTTCTAAGTTCTCTTTCTGTGGACCGGACAAACATTTTGGGACGGAGGTACTACCTAAAGTTAGGAGAGTGCATTATATACATGGTGCTTGGGGAGCTGCATCTTCTGCAGTTTACTATTGTAAGTGGAAAATCTACATGGTAAATGACTTGTGAAATGTCATATAAGAAACTCATCAATTGATTTTCTGTCAGGTTGTTTGTGCCTGTGTTGTTTCATGTTTGTGTTCCCTGGATATACGAGTCTATCCAGGATTAGATTAAAGAATTGACACAAAAACCTTTTGTTCAAACCACTGTAAAACGCATGCAATGGATCTTTCTTTGTTTTAGCACGATGGGATCTAATATTTTACTTGTTTCTTAACCATGATAACACTATTTATTAAATGCTGTATTGAATTCTTGACTGCTTGTTATAGCTTTTGAAAAGATGTTTTCCAGAGGTTTTTAAGTTACTTTCTGAACATGTGATTTCTACATAAGTTACCTTAATTGAGGAGTCAATGAGTCATCCTTATTTCTTTTTATCTCAACTTTTGTGTACAAGACGTAGCTCAAGGAAATGGCACTGAAATAACTTCTTGATGGACAACTTCTTGACTGATGTTGAATTGACGCTAACAATTCTTTGATTGCATTTTGTTATGCTCTGGAGTTTTGTCCTCTCAAATGTCGACTTCCATCTTGTCCTTCAAAAGTTACGTTTATTTGTTTGTTTCTTTCTTCACTTCATGTATCCTTGAGTTCCTAGATTTTGGAGGCGTAGGGGGCTGCTATTTCAGTGTTAAAATTTCTGAAAGCAGCCACTTTGTGTAGATATTGCCAGAGGTTAGGTCTGCCTCCGGTCCTCCCACGCCCATACCCTCATAGATTGGGGATTACATGGACACTGTTATTGTTGTAGGTATCCTTGTGAATTTTTCCTTACCTTCTTATTATGTAACAGATACAGGAGAAGGAAGAATCTGTTTGGGCTTCTGCCCTAAGCTGCTTACTATATTTTGTATGTGATAGAGGCAAAATCAGGAGGAGCAGATTAGAAGGGCTTGATATAAGGGTGAGTCATCTTTTACCTGATGTGTCAGGTATGTTCTCTGTAGGGCAATTTTCATGTCATGGAGCTTTAGATGGTGAGAAACCTTTAGTGTTGTCTGGACTGCAACTATTGGAAACATTCTTTTGGTTTATATTCCGGGCTGTTGATGAATGTTGCAAGCTCGTGTATCATATGGAAGCCCATTTTATGGCTTGTCACCTATACTAAACTATACAAAAGGGAGAAATTCCCCTCTATTTGAAGCTATGTAATGCTTTTTGGGAGGAAAAAATATCCCTTGAAGCTGCTTCGGTTTTTGATTTCTCAAATTTCCTCAACCTTTCTCAACTATTACACTTTAATGCTTTAGTTTTCTATTAATTGCGTTACATTTTTGCTTTTGTCCCTATTATATATGTCCCCTCAACTTCTTCAATTTTGGGTAGTGAATATTTGGTGATTTGGTTTCTTGCATACCTATCTGGTGTGCGGGCTTTCTTGACATCTAACTGCAGTTTTATATATAAAAATTGCTTGCTTTGCTTTTCCCTATTTATGTTGGTTATATTTAATATCCAGGTTTGAACCACATGTAGTGGCTTGTGTTTAGGCCTCCTTTCAAGTCAAGCTTTCAGCAGAACAAACCTGAGATGAACCTATATTTTTGTGTATTAAAGTTTTCAAATGACTTTGTATACAGCAACGATTGTGGTGTTTTGCATTATTTAGGACTCCCTCCATCCAATATTCTTGGCCCCTTTCAGGTATTCTAACTTTTTAAGGAGAATGTATGAATGAATTTTTCCAATGACATCCCTTAATTCTCACTTTGAAACATGTTCCTAAATATAGGCGCGTGCTAGTTTTGGGAAGCTAACAAATTGGATACTCTGATGTTTCAAAGAGTACTAACAGTTTGGGGCATCTCAATATGGAGAGATGGACCAAGAATAGGGGACGGAGGAACAGAACTTAAGAAGCTTGAAAGTCACTGTTTTACAATCGCACTAAGTTGACAGTAATGAGAATGTGCTACCGTTTCCAATCAATTAATTTATTTGCTAATGTATCAACTATGTAGCTTATCGGTAATACATTGCTATAGTTTCTGCTTATTCAGTAAATTTTGTTTTAATGTGTTCTATAATTCTTTTAGTTTTTTCTTATGTGTTCTCTACTTCTAAGTAGCATGCTCCAATACATATTACTGAGTTTTGGGATTGATTTTGTTCTCTTTTTTCTTTCTATGTGAAGGTGGTTAAGGTTCTTATAGAAGTTAGCAGGAGAAATTCTTGGGCAGAAGTTGTTTGCAGCAAGCTTATTTGCATGCTAACAAATATGTTTTATCAAGTTTCTGATTTTACTGTTTCAAGTACCCCAAAGTTTCTTGTTGAGCAGGTTGATCTGATCGGTGGAATTGAGTTTATCTTCCTTGAGGTATGTTTGTGATTCTTCAGGAGAGACATAACCACTTTTTTGAAGGAATTCTGTCTATGAATGGGAAGTATTGAACGGATAATAGTAACCTGCTTTAGGCTTCTAACAAATGGCAGCACTTATGGGCAAGTCATCTGGAGGAATTTTCTTGAGGTTTTATTTTCTAGAACGAACATCAAAGTGTCTAATATTTTGTTCTAGAGTTAGCGACAAATCCCAGACCCTTGCCCTTGTCATGTCTTGTGGCCATGGGTAGTCTGGGCATTGGGTGTCGGAAAATTCCATGAAAGTATGAATCAAAACAATCACTAACTACATTGCTGCTGCAATTGACCTTAGTACACTTACAGCCAACCTCTATTGCCAGTCCAATGACCGATTTTGTTGTGTTCGTCAGTATTCCTCCATTGCCACTGCCATGAGGTGTACATGAGTCTGTGTTTTGTTGTCCAAAAGTGGTTTCATTTTTTACTAAAACGCATCAAAGTTGTCTAAACTTCGGATGACGAGATCCTAAATCTATTATCTATCTGTTAATGCTGATCTTCTTAACAAACTAAGTGCCTGTCATGACTTATCTTTGGAGTAGTCATAAGACTCGTAACTTGATGCAGCAGTCCTTTGAGTACTAAGGTTCCATTTGGATTGATGTGGGCTTTCAATGAATGGATTTCCGAGGCTCTGAGCCTTGCCCCGGTCCAAATTTAGAGGATACAAGAATTAAAAAGATCGATTTGTGACAGTCTGCATCCATGCCCCGGTTTGTAAGAAAAGTTAAGGCAAAACCGCGAAAGTGGTTTCATACTAGTCGAATGTAATTGTGATATACCTTGATTCACCTCTAGATTCATATCATTTTTGCGTGAATCCTGAATCGAACTGTGAATCGTACAATTCATCTCCGATTTTAGATAAACCTTGATTCACCTGTAGATTCGTATCATTTATACGTGAATCGTGATCGAATCGTGCGATTCTGACAACTAGGGAGCATGAAGACTTCTGTTGAAGTTGTTATATGGGCGTAGTTGTAACATCATCTAATTAAGCGAATGCTTTTATCTCCTCTCACAACTAGACTAACTAACTATCACCAATAGTTCCATGCAAAAAATATTTAAAAGCAGATTATACTTGTATACCCCAAGGGATAGCACATCATTATTAGTGAGATAAGCAGATCACCACAAGCGAAAAATATCTATGCGACATCACATCATAAGCAAATTGGTATCGAGCAGTAGTTGAAAGGAAGTTAGTTGTCCCATTGAGTTGGAATTAGTGATGTGAAGTTCAAGAAACTTATTGTAGCTATTGGACACCCAACCATGTTAAGAGACTCTGAGGGTAAAAGCAAATGACTAGAATTCCTAGCTAAAGAAGAAAAAGAATAAAAGGAGAAATGGGAAGTGGCGTAGGGATCGACAAAGAATAGATGCAAGTATTGGTTGGGCCCTATAGACCTTGAACTTTCTTGCTAAAACAAAATGCTCGTGATTTTTTGTGATACTCATCAAAACCATTTGATCTCTCTCCGACCTCAGTATTTGAATTGTATTGCAGTTGGTGCTCTCAAACTCAAGGGAAGAGAGGAGAAACCTATATCTTGTGTTTTTCGACTATGTTTTGCATCTAATAAACGAGGCATGCCTAGCTTCTGGGGTATCAGAATATAGTGACGATGAGATTCAACCTGTTGCTAGTCTACTTATGCTTGCAGAGGCGCCTGAAGCGTTTTATATTTCTGTCAAGCTTGGTGTTGAAGGAATCGGGGAGCTCTTAAGAAGATCAATTTCTGCTGCACTGTTTACCTATCCCAACGGTGATAGATTAAGTGCGGTAATTCTCTATCTATTGTACATTTGCTTGCATGCATTTTAGTAATAGGGTTAAGCTTTGGGTTCTTGTGAAAGCTGAGAAATCAATTTTTATACATATAGCCAGTAATCAAACAATTAAGTGGCTTGACACGTACAATTTGCTTTTGTACAGTAAATTTTCTCATCATTTGGAAGAGGGAATTGAATAAGATTTGTAGGCCTTGTTTTTGTACATTGGTGGCATCCCGTTGATGCCTTTTCAATATCTTTTGTTTTCGGACTTGTCGTGTTTTATGCATTTCTTGTTTTACATGGCTCCATAGCTTTGCCGTATTAGTTTCCAGCTTTGCCGTATTAGTTTCCAATTAATTTTTGAGTTTGTTACTTCTTTTTCCCTGCTGTTGGTTGAAATGAGAAATCACTTTCCTAGAAGCATGCAATGCATTTTTTAGTTTAGGCCGTAGAACTTTCGGTTGATGTTTCTGCAGTCTGAATTAATTACATTTCTGCAGCTTTTGGAGAAGATCACTGAGAAACTTGATACTTTTACGAGTTCATTTAGTCATTTAGACAAAGAATTCGGTCAGACAGTACAGATTACTAAATCTTACAAGTCTATGAAAAGTATCCAGGATGGAGTTCTGGGACTCGCTGTTGGTATGAAAGTGAAGCTCTCATGGGCGACTTTACATTCTCTTCTCCATTCAGAAAGACTTGTTTGTCGGCAGAATGGGTATGTGTGGTTGGGGGATTTGCTGATGGCAGAAATTAGCGAGGACAGGGATGCAAGTATATGGTCCAATATCAGAATCTTGCAGCAGAAAATTGCCCTGGCTGCTGACAATGATTATTTGGTGGATTCAGATGTCCCTTTACTGGCTGTTCAAAAAAAAGATGTCCCTTTATCAATTTGGCTTATGTGTGGACTTCTGAAGTCAAGAAATAGTATCATCAGGTGGGGCTTCTTATTTGTTTTAGAGAGGCTTCTTATGCGATGCAAATTTTTGTTAGACGAGAAGGCACTCCAGTGTTCAAGCAGCAACGAGGCAGCTGGACAACTACAAGACAGCAGTCGCCTTGAGAAAGCAAATGCAGTGATAGACATCATGAGCAGTGCTTTGTCCTTGGTAGCCCTGATAAACGAAACAGACCGAATAAATATTTTGAAGGTACTTCTATTTGATAATCTAGATACTCTTAACTCTTAAGCACCTCTCTGTTCTTCCTTTTTCTCCCTTCAATAAAGATATCAGTAAAATAGCAAACGTAATGGCTGAGCAAAAAAAAATTCATTGCTATAGTAGGTCTACGTATTAGCTATCTGTTTAATATGTTCTTCCCAATGAGATGAGCATCGCACAGATTTTGTGAGGAGGCATTTTGCTTAAACATCTACTTATGTTCTCCACATATTTGCTGTTACTGAACAGATGTGCGACATTCTATTTTCTCAACTGTGCTTGAAAGTACTCCCAGCAACTTCTATGCCATTTAGTGATACAATACATGATGGTAAGGTCGTGGAGTACACAGATCAGAATAAAAAGGCTGATGCCGGAGAAAATTTCCCTCAAAAAGAAAATTTCCTCTGGGAGGAATCCATGGAAGATATGAAGAGCAGATTTGGTCACAAGGACACTCCAATATGTGATACCACATCAATGGCTGCTTTACTTCTCCATGGACAGGCCATTGTGCCCATGCGTTTGATTGGACGTGTTCCTGCTGCTCTGTTCTATTGGCCTTTAATCCAACTTGCTGGAGCAGCAACAGACAATATTGCATTGGGGGTCTCTGTTGGTAGCAACGGAAGAGGAAACCTACCTGGTGCTACTTCTGATATACGGGCTACCCTTCTTCTACTTCTAATAGGTAAATGCACTGCAGATCCTGCTTCTTTTCAAGGTGTAGGCGGAGAGCAGTTCTTTAGGTAATTTTCAATTCTATGCTCTATCGATCAAGTAGCCTTTTCTTTTCGTTTATAGCAGTCTGCTATCATTGAAACTTTTCCATTTAGCAGGGAGCTTTTAGATGATACAGACTCACGGGTGGCATATTACTCCTCAACTTTTCTTTTGAAGGTAGGACCGCTCTTTCGCCAAGAAAAATATTTGTTTTCGTTAGCTAGAAGCCAGCATACTAATCTGGAGTTCAAATTTTGCAGAGAATGATGACTGAAGAACCTGAAAAATACCAACGTTTGCTTCAGAGTCTTATTTTTAGAGCTCAGCAGGTAAGCTCGTTCAAATAGTTTGATGGGAAAATATGTTAAAGCCTGAAGCTCCGATGGTTTTAAAACAAGATTCAAGTCAATTTTGTTCTTAATGATTGGTAATAAATTATACTTTCCTAGATGCCAATCTTAATGTCAAGACGAGGCAAGCACATGAAAACTAAATTCAACAATCCGCAAAGGAAAAGGAAAAAGTGGAAGTTCTGCTATATGGCTCCATGTTTTAGTTTTTATTCCTTTGACCTCGAAATAGGGAGCTAGTTAAGTGTAGTTCCATTCACTTGCAAAGGACACAGTCGATCTTGACCGTCTCTTGATTGTTTGCTAAATACAGTCCATCCATTAGACATATCATTCGACTGCATGAACTTTCGTTACCCTTGGAACTTTAGCCTACTAGCCTAAACATGAGCTTTCATGTTGCTGGTATCACTGAATTGATAATAATGATATAGGTAGGTTATGTTGGTGCTTGGATCACACCGAGGGACCTCCTTGTTTTCTATTTCCCCAGATCCTTACTCTATGTAAAGGAGTGGTAGAACTTGAACCTAAGATTTTGGGGCCATTCAGCTGATGCTTCTTGATAGCAACAATCCCTTAATTTTAGCTGAGCTGCTTCATGTTATCTATCAAAACGATGAGCATCAATTAAGGGAACTGTGAAAGAATAATCTATATAATCCATTAGCAACAGGTTGTCATTCGACGGTTGGCTATTTCATTTTATAACATTTTACTGACGAGGAGATTAGGAGTACAGTGACTCCAGCATGTAGATTACTGGTAATTAAGTCAGGGATGGAACTTTTGTTTACCATGCGCCATGTTCATTTTTTTTGTTAATTTTGTGGTTTTCAAATTGGAAATGTATCCTGAATCTTGTTAATTTTAGTGTCTGACAAACGAAAAAGGTTGCATTAGCAAATTTGTGTTGCCAGATTGTTATCTAGTTTGTTTAACTGGAAGGAGGTAGAATGTATGGTGACTCCTATTCATAGATCATTGGGAGTTGTAATTAAGAGAATTAAGCTTTTGCTCATCATTTTCCAAGTTCTTTTTTTTCTAAGCTTTTATTTTTGGTCTCTTACAAAATCTTGTTATTGCTGCTCTCTGTTGCTTAGTACCAGAATTTCATGGCTTTTCTCCTTCTATGCAGAGCAATAACGAAAAGCTGTTGGAGAATCCTTACCTTCAGATGCGTGGCATACTTCAGTTGTCAAACGAATGATCGTGTCGGATATGTGGGCCATTATCTGATAGCACAATTTTTGGAATGGTATAATGTCTCACATGGAGACATTGCATCGTGGACAAATTTGACGAACCTCAATCATGATTCTCAATGTTTTTGCCATTCCTTGGATGAAGTGTGGCCAAAACAGAAACTTGGAAGATGCTTGATCTTATAAGACATGCATTAAATGGTTTGGAAATTGATAACAAGAAGTGTTTCTGCGCACAGCAGAACTTGGGCTTGTCAGATACTTGATTTTGCTGGCTTCTTTTTCTTGCATTATGTATATTTTCAAAAGCAAACGGCAATGTTTTTTAATTTTGCCTTGGAAGCCGCATTAATGTCTGCCTTCCCATATCTCCATCACCAAATTGTTCACTGTCTTGGGGAATTGATCTGTGACTTTTCATGGGAAATTTGTGGAGCTTGACATTCGGATATCTTGATTTAAGCTTGGAACCTGTTTCACCATTGGATGTTTCAGATCAGGGAATTTAACCATCTTAAGGTATGGTTTTCTGTCTCTACTATTAATCTTCAGCTTTTGTCTGTATCTCCATTCTGTTGTACTGAGTTTCATTTTGTTTTGTCTTCCATCAGCCTCTCTGTATGAGGTCTGTTTAATATGTACCTGTGACACAAACAGCTCATAACCTTTTAATGCTCAATTTTGTCACAAGCCAGCTTGTAACCCTGCCGACAGTGGAGAGAGAAACCAAAATTAATTTAATCTAAATTGCATATCCTTCTGCTTTGTCATTAAAAATAATAGTTTTTTTTAACATATCCTTATGAGTCGATTAGGTTTTCCGGATATCTTTTTTTTTAATAGTAATTTTCTCGATATCTTGATTCCTCTCTCACTGCAATTTATACACTATGCTTCTGTGTTGATTAGTTTTTTTTTTTTCTGTCTCTGTAGAAGCAGTTGTGGTGTATGCGTAGTGGGCAGCATTGCAAGAATCCTTTGTACAGAGTGAAATTTCTGCGTGGACTGTTGTTTGTTAATTAGAGGAGTTTGTTACTTTGACTGCGAGAAGCTGGATTAGGGGGCTAATTCATCTATTAGACAGGCCAAAAGTTTTGATTCGATTCCATGCATCAAGTGCATTGGAGCATGAAAAATGGGTGTATGCTATGAGTGGTATGTATTTTCTTAATTTATGTGTCATTTTTCTGAATTGTAAATGTGTCTTTTTGGCTTTTTATCTTCCCAATTTTGATTGTACAGCAATTTTGTAAAATAGCAGTTGAGAAAATTTTCCCTGCCGTGATGCTTAGGGTATTAATTTTTGGAATAGGAGTTCTGTATTTTTAGCTCTCATATTTCTCTTTACCTGGTGGCTTTGAAATCCAGTGAGTAGAGATTGAACTCTTCTTATTCTGGCACTTTTTGTGTGGAAAGAGAATCATATTGGCTATTAGTTGTGTCACTTGGGCGCTAAAATAAGACGGCTAGATATTTGTGTCTCTCTACCATTTTCCGACAAATGTGGCAAATAGCCACATGCGCGAAAGAGAGGAATCGAATCTTGTAGAGAGTTTTTGAGGTTCTATTTTTGCTCGTCGTTGTAGATCATGTGCAGATTTACCATCCTCACCGCGTATGCCCTGTGGTTTGTGAACTAATGTGCATCCTTCAACATTTGCTGTTATGGACATTTATCCTCATCTTCTTCTCGTCTGAAAAGCATAATCCCCTTGGAATTCTTTACTGTGCTATTTTGCGTAACAGGGAAATAGCAATCCTCATTTCAAAGCCAAAAAACGTTTAAGTACCACATATACAGAAGTGGGAAACAGTAACCAGTTCAGAAAGGGAAACAGAAAAGAAAAGTGGAGAACATTGCAACGCGATTAATAATGGAAATTTTTATTATAGTCATCTTTCAAACTAACCATATATACAAAAATATAGAAAAAAAGTTGCGAATTTCACCTTCACATGTTCTCCATGTTCTCCTTCATATGTTCATATCTCATTCATTCATCAAGGAGTAAAATGAGTGTCATTCTGAAGCAGAACATTAGACGGCCGAAGGCACGTTAATAATGGGCCCGAATAGTGTTAACCATCTTTCGCTTCAAGGTAAGAGCGAATCCGGGGCCCCTTCCGCGCGAGGGTGTAGCGTCCATCTTAACCGTTCAAAAGTATTTTCAATGGTTTAGATTCAAATAAAACTCTTCCAGAGAAAAAGTTCTCTCTTCTATGGAAGGGTTTTATTTTAAATCAAGACTATTGATTGTTGAGATGAACGGTTGAGATGGGGCTACACCCCCATAGCGTGCCTTCAGTAAGAGCAATAGAGCATTACCGTTAGATGATTCTTTAAAAAATGTTTGTTATATAACAAATGTGTTATAAAAGTGTGGCTAAAAAATTGTGTTAGAGGATTGTTAGATACAGAATCTGAATGCAAAAGCGATACATTTGACACTTTTAAGGTATTTTTAGAGTGTTGGTTAAAGTGCAAAAAGTAACGAGAGAGAGAGAGAGAGAGGGAGAGAGAGAGAGAGAGAGAAAAGATGAGTTTTTGATCGGAGTAGCACACTTTTTGAAACTTATTCCCAAAGTAGCTATCTTTTCAAACATATTCTGAAACTAGCACGTCACGAATTTTGGTAATGCGTTATAACCATTAATTGCCAACTCGGCACGCCAGGTCAGCTTAAGGGGCTCACTGTCAGTTGTAACTACGCGTAACCAAAATGCGTTGTTTTAAAATGATAACGCATTTTACAAATGCGTTAGGGTTTTGAAATTTAGGTTTTCATAGCACATATCTGATGTGCGCTAGGGCTAACTTGGCACGCCAGGTCAGCTTAAGCACTAAAATGTTGTTCTAATATAAATGTCACAAATCCAAAGTTGATTCCTTTTTTCTGATTCTGTTTAGTTTTAAATTTTTGCTTAATGAAGAATATTCAAATATTTTATCTTTTCGATATACTAGCGTGTGGTTTTTTTAAAAAAATTATGCTTGAAAGGTGACCCTCCTGTGAGGAATCTCTGGATCTGCCGCTATTATATTCTAGGGAAACGATAATGCCAAAATCATTGTTGTTTGTGCCAAAACTGTAGTGTACAAAAGGCTTGTACCTTGCACATGGTACAAGGTTTTTAACCATTACATTTTTGGCACATTCTATGCTGCCTTAAATCTTACTCCCTCCGTCCCTTTTTAAATGATCCATATGGGAATACGTGTAATTTCAAACCCCTAAAAAACATATTTCTCTATATAACTTTTTAATTTGTTTTATACCAAATTAAAGTGCTCATTGAGGACTTTAGTTTTTAAAAACGTTATACGAAAGTACATTTTTAAACATCCGCAAAAATACACGTTTCTCAAGTGGATCACTTAAAAAGGGACGGCGTTTCGCCCTGTTTGGCAGAAGGAGATAGAAGCCGGATATAGCTTTTGCCCGGATATAGAAATCCGGGTGAATTATATCCAGTGTTTGTTTACATTTTGTAACCCGGATATTATTTTCCTCGGATATCCATATCCACCTGTAATGGGATAAAAGTTAGACACCATCCCCCCTGTCTATAGCATATCCATCCTATCTTTACCAAAAAACCATCCTTTGGCCCTACCACTCCTCTGCCATTTAGCTGTGGCCCACCAATCAGAATAGAGGAGAAAGGCGCTGGATGGAGAGAGAGAGAGAGACAAAGAGAGAGAGAAAGGGGAAGAGGAGAAAGGCGATGGATGGAGAGAGAGAGAGAGAGAGACACACAGAGAGAGAGAGAGAGAGAGAGAGAGAGAGAGAGAGAGAGAGAGAGAGAGAGAGAGAGAGAGAGAGAGAGAGAGAGAGAGAGAGAGAGAGAGAGAGAGAGGAAGTATGCCGCCTGTCACCATACCCCACCACTTAGCCTTTGTTTTTTTGTTTTTTTACTTGAGACAAAATGGAAATTTTACATTATCCAACCCTTGACGTCCCTCTTCTACAACAACAAAACAAACACAGTAGCTTTTAACCTCCCATTCTAAAATAATACCCTTCCAACCATATCCACTTCTATATCCCCCTCTTATTATATCCCACTTCCCTCCTCTTATACATATCCTTCTAACAAACAAGGCAGTCTAAAGAAAATTCGGCCCGAACATCAAGATGGGACTTGTGACGCAACTTATTCCCCAAACCTCATTCATAATCATATCCAAACCTTCAAATCAACCCCTAAGGGCTCCTTTGGGTGAAAAAACCAAAATGGTTTTTTGTTTTGTCCTTATTTATTTATTTATTTGCATTTGTTAGTTTTCAGTCGATTTTTTGTACTCCCTCCGTTCCTATTTGTTTGTCCCACGCTCTCTCTCTTGCCTTTTTTCAAATAAAAAAATTAAGTGCTTCCATGGATCATTTTTCAAATTTTTTCGCACCGAATTAAAGTACACGATGAGTACTTTAATTCGGTGTAAAAAAATTTGAAAAATGATACACGAAAACACTTTATTTTTTTATTTGAAAAGTGGCACGACTTTTCGTAGAGGACAAACAAATAGGAACGGAGGGAGTAGATTCTTGGTTTGTCTCGACGAGAGGAATCTAAAAAGTATAAAATTATTAGCCAAACTTAAAGTTTCGTACATAAAGACAAAAAATAATCCAAAAGACCAGTCTTTTCACCCAAAGGAGCCCTAATTTTTGGTACGTACCATGTGACGTTGTCATGTGATATTTCATAGAAATAAAATATCGTCATCACACTATGTGGGTCACCCTTCATCTCTCAAACACCCAACAAAAGTAAATTATTGTCCCCGATAATTTGTTGCCATGAATGTTTGAGAGTACCACGTAGCCAAGAGATAATCCGGGAACACTGAATAATTACTCCAAATCAACTCGAAGGCATTGCACACACAGGTTTACAATCAAACACTTGTTGCAAGATTCGGTATCTACAGTCAGAGCACAGTGAACACACAAATCAAACCAAAGATATCTTCAAGAAGAGAGAAAAGGAAGACAAACTAAGTGCAACTGTTGTCTTGGACAAAACCGTCCAAGTAAAGGTGGCAAATGGGTGGGTTGTGTTGGGTTTGAATGAGTTGACATGGGTTATGAGTTAAATATGGTAGGTAGAATATGGATTGAGAGTCAACGGGTTGAATTTGGGTGGTCGAAAATGGGTCTAGTCAAATCCAAACCGACCCAACCCAACCCATTTTAATTTTTTTTAATTTTTAATTTGGACTTCAATTGGTCTATTACATTTATTGAAAACAAAAAAACACAGAGAAGATAAAACAAACTCCTAGAAACCTCAATAGGTATTGTTATCATGTACGAACAAGATTAAGATGCTACTTAAAATTTAACGACGTAAATTAGATTTTAAATTTAACATCGTTGATCTAAAAAACAAAGACAGCTCCAATTGGTGATTTTAAATCCCATTTGATTTTAACATCGTTGATCGAAAAAGCAATGACATCTTCAATTAATCCCAACGTCAATTAATTGAATTCAAAAAGATGTGTATGCACGGACGGTGCATCTTGACCATCCATGTGCGTTTTCGACGGTCTGGATTTAAAAGAAATTCTTCCAGGTAAGAGACCCCAATTTTGATAACTTGTGCACCCCCGACGATGAAAAGAAGAGCGCGCAAAATGTACCTCGGAACAGTTCCTTGAGACGAATGGATCAGAAGAACCAAAAATCCAAAACTACCTGGATCGTACGGCCTCATCTCTTGAACCGTGTGGGACCACGCGCGAAATGTACCTCACATTTCCCAGAAATTAAACCCCGGGTGGCGACTCTAAATTTTCCTTATTCCCGGATCGCCCTCTTTCATAAACCAAAAAGAAAAGCGTGGATCCACCGTCCACAATATGCATAACTGGGTCTGGGTTGATTGAATTTTGGAAAGAAGCTGTCCCTTAATTAATTGAAGAATCAAAATTTTCAAATCTATTCTGTTTTCTGTATCTAGAAGAGGTTTTTTTTGTGGCTTATTGAAGTTAAATCTGTAACGACCCCGCCCATGCCTTGCACAATATTGTCCGCTTTGGTCACCCAAGCTCCTTGAACTTCCCAGAAGGTCACCCATCCCAGGATTGCTCCAGGGTGAGCACGCTTAACTGTGAAGTACCAACGAGCTTTGACGCCCGCACGACTTTAAAAGGCCTTGTGCAAGTTAGGCCATGATTTATTCTCTTATATCATAGACCTCCGTTGCATCCATGTGGGTCTTGGGCTGTTAACGACCCACCCCCGCCTTGCACAATATTGTCCGCTTTGGCCGCCCAAGCTCCTTGAACTTCCCAGAAGGTCACCCATCCCAGGATTGCTCCAGGGTGAGCACGCTTAACTGTGAAGAACCAACGAGTTTTGACACCCGCAAGGCTTTAATAGGCCTTGTGCAAATTAGAGCATGATCTATTCTCTTATATCATAGAACTTTGTTGCATCCAGGTGGGTCCTAGGCTGTCACATTCTCCCCACCTTAGGATGCAACGTCCTCGGTTCATATTGGCCCAGTGACCTTCCCCGGGAGGCATATCACTTAGTTCTGCATAGCACTTTGTTCCCATTCCGGGATTCAAGAGGTGGCTCCTACCCCGTAGTCAGGGGTTGTGCTCTGATACCAACTATAACGACCCGCCCCCGCCTTGCACAATATTGTCCGCTTTGACCGCCCAAGCTCCTTGAACTTCCCAGAAGGTCACCCATCCCAGGATTGCTCCAGGGTGAGCACGCTTAACTTTGAAGAACCAACGAGTTTTGATGCCCACACGGCTTTAAAAGGCCTTGTGCAAGTTAGGGCATGATCTATTCTCTTATATCATAGAACTCCGTTGCATCCAGGTGGGCCCTAGGCTGTCACAAAATTGGTGTGGGGGAGAGAGAGAGAGAGAGAGAGAGAGAGAGAGAGAGAGAGAGAGAGAGAGAGAGAGAGAGAGAGAGAGAGAGAGAGACCTTTCAAAATGTCATTAATTCTGGTTTTTGAGAGAATTTTCCCCAGACGAATTCTGAAATTGGCAAGGTGTGAAGGATATGGGTAATAGTCCATTTAGAGAGAGAGAAAGTAACGTGAGTGGGACACGAGACACCCTTGTAATTTTAATTTTTGGGTCCAACCACTTTGAACCTATTTTGAACCCATGTAAACCCATGTAAATATGGGTTGGCCCATATGCAACCCATATTATAATATGGGTTAGTTGGGTTGGGTTTATAATATGGGTTAGTTGGGTTGGGTTATAAGCGGACAGATTTGGGTGGGTTCATGAGTTGGGTTCAAAATTGCCACCTCTACATCCAAGCCTCACCAACAAGCATATTCCTTGAAGGAGTTTGCCCAGCTACTTATCTCCCTTTTTCTCAGTTTTCCTCCTCCTCCTAGATCTCCTCTTCTACAGAACGAGAGGAACCCGGCCTTCCCTCTCTTGAACCAACCGATCTTGTGCTCTTCCACGCAGCTTCTCAAGCTAGGTTCCACCAATTTCTTGTATCTTCAATACTTTCAACAACATTAAGCTCCCAAAAATACCAAACCACACCCAACCTTTACCTTGCACAACATGAATAAACAAAGGTGTTCCGTATCCTGCTGGTTAGAAGCCTTTCCCGTAATCATTAGGTTAAAGGTTCAAATCTTGGTGGTCAAGATTCTAAAAAAAAGATTTAGAAATTTGAGAAGTTACATGGAGGAAACTTGATTTATTTATGCTGGAAAAAAGAGAGGAGGAAACTTGAGTTATTTATACCGGAAAAAATAGAGGAGGAAACTTGATCTGTAGGCTCATTGTCGACAAACAAAAAGAACAATTTATTAGGACATAGTTTTACACAAAGGCGCGCAAAATGGCCAGTGTGCGATACAAGTAGGAAATGGGAGCATTTACTCTGTCCAAATTAATTTGATAGTCTCGTTTGGGGATTCTAACTTTTTAAGTTAGTATAATGATTACATCAAAAAGTAATCAACTTTCCAATTTATGCTCTTGGCTTTTTTAAGGGAATATAATGATTCCATCACTTTTTAAGAGTAATAATGGGATTTTACCAAGTTTTATGGATGATTTTGGAGAGTGTACTATTTTGGAACGTCTCAAAATAAAATATGGGACTGTGAAAATGGGATAGAGGGAGTTCTTATTTCAAAATGTGGAATGATTGTGAAAGGGTGTAATAGTTCAACCAAAAGTCATAATCCAACAGGACGGAGTTATGAATTTACCTTATTCATGCCGAATTGGTATATTTAAAAAAGGAAAAAAAATAGACCACAATATAAATAATTATTGACTTTAGAATAAAACTTTAAATGAAAAACTAAAACTTCAGCAACTGATTTTTCTCATTTATTATATACACGTATAACAGGTTGTGAATGTCGCTCATATGAACATTGTTGACATGTTGATTTCCTTGTTAGGTTTTTGTTGATCTAACACCTTAATAGGAACAAAGTTTGCATAAAAATCAAAATTTAGAGTTTGGATTTTCATAGTTGAGACCTTATGTTTCATAATATTTCACTTGGCCCATTAAACTTGGCTTTGGAATATTTCTTTGAGCCTCTTCGCCTAAAATAAAAACTAAAGAACTTAATGCTTTTTATATAACGAATTTTTTTTTCAAGTAGTGGAGAAACTATATAATTTGGCTGTATATTTTTTCTTTTAATATCATAATAGCATTTTTTAAGTAGTTGTGGTGGTGACCGTCATCACTTGTCCCCTTGGCCCCATCCTTGATAGAGATATTTGTAGGATAGTTTTGCTAAAGACAAGGTGTGTGTTGGCCCAGATAGCAACATTGGGGGGGGGGAATTGTGTATCTCAAAAGGGGGGGGGGGGGGGGGGGGGAATTGTGTATCTCAAAAAATAATGCAGAATTAAATAACTAGATGCAACACCCAATAAAATTAAATATTTTCAAGCTCGCAAACAATAATTATATGACAGTAAATAAGGAGTAAGGGGAGAGAGAAATCAAACACAAAGATTTATAGTGGTTCGGTCTGCAACTTCACGGCCTAGTCCACTCCCCAAGTGTCCAACTCGGGATTTGCTGCACTATCTCTAATAGTAACACTTCTAGCTTTTCGGGTGCTAGAGAAACCCTTACAACGAGCAATATCCCCCAATAGCTCCGACTATTTTTTACTCCGGTGCTAGTCACACCGATAATGGCTACAGTTATGACTACATTCTACAAGTGCGTAGAGTATTTTGATGACAGACTTGTCAAATCCATGCAATTCAAGGCTAACAGGAACGATTTTTGCCTATTTGCCAAGAAAAAGTACGATAGATGGAATGACAATGCAATGGGACACAACGTAATTGTGATCGACCGGGCCGCAGGATTGTATGAGGTACATACGCCAATGAATCCAACAAGTCCATACAAAGGAAATCACAAGCACACGGTTGAGTTACTATTGCATAGGTGTACTTGCAGCAAGATTCAGCTACGACTGCCATGTTCGCACGTGATTGCTGTTTGCAAAAAAATGCGGCTTGTAGACACCCCGATTTTGACCTGAGAAACTTATCAAGCATCCCCAAGGATGAAAATGCCCGATAAGAGCCCGATAAGAGCAGGCGAGACTTGATTGTGAACTTGGAAACCCCTCCAAAACCTCTCCAAAATAAACCCAATCTTGCACCACCTTCTAATACATTCAAAACCCTCTTTTTTGATATATAATACGTCCCAATCCATTTTGAAATGAGGGAGATGTGCACGTTTTGCCAAAACGACTTGTTTTCCCGACCTTTTGAGGGTAAAATGGTCATATATTTTGATGTACAAATCATCTTGGGTTCAAAACACTTGTTTTAGAAAGTAGACTTGACAAGCTTTCCAACGCTTCAAACCATGCACAAAACGGAGTTCGGTAGCACCCGGAATGGCCCCGCGAAGTTTGGATTGTTGTGCAGTCTCCCAGTCCAGGCGCCTGGATTACCCTAATCCAGGCGCCCGGAATCACTTCCAGTGGGCAATTTGCAGCTGGTTTTGATTGAAACTATGGGCTTCTACCTTACATCGTTCCATGTTTTTTTCACTCAAATTTCCCACCAGCACTGCATCCTTCCAAAAATTTGAGTTCAAATTGCAATTTCCCTCTTTTTTTACCCAAAAATACCCCATTCTCTCCCTATATATACCTCCCTCCCACTCCATTTCAAGGGGATCAGTTCCTCCTTCACTCTCCTGCTGTTACTCTGCTGAAAATCACCCAGAAACTCCATCCCCAAACTGATCCCCTTTAGTTTCACTCACTTTTAGCCTACAAACCTACCTTTCATTACCCAAAATCCTTATACTTCTATCATCCACAATCAAATCCCCAACCAAACCACTCAAAGTCAGTTTGATACACTTCTACTAACCAAAATCCAGCCTACTCAACCATCGTAAATCACCCAAACCAATCAACCAAGTTCATAAATCAAGCCTTCGAGGTAGTTTTTTCTACCTAATGTGTTCAAACGGGCCCTGAGGGGAACACCACCAAACCTTTACTGATCAGCAATATCAGTTTGAGGTTTGGGAAGGTTGGTAAAACATCTTAAACGAAAGTTCTTCATTTGCATCTGATCCAACTCTAGGCGCCTGGAATAGCCTAATGCAGGCGCTTGGACTCCAATTCCATATATTGTGTTCTGCTCTTTTCTTGCACTCATGCATACATATTTAAGTCTGTTTCATCTTGTCTTCTTTTAACATTTATATAGCATGATAAAAAAGATTCATTTAAATAGCTTTTGAATGCATTTGGTGATAAAATCATGGTCTTTCAAGCATAAAACATCTCTTAGGTTCAATCTTGGGTTTCATTTGGTTCATATCACCATTAAACATCACTGGTTTCATGTAAGAACAAGCTTCAAAGTTCGCATTTATCATTTGATCAGAAACTTGAGTTGAAGGAGAGTTGTACAGGTTTACATTCGAGGCGCCTGCATTGTATGTTTCCAGGCGCCTGGAGTCACCTATTCCAGGCGCCCATACCCACTCCAGGCGCCTGGACCTGCCTGGTTCAGGCGTCCAGAATATAATCCAGGTGCAAGTCATGCATTGTTCGTAGATCCATTTGAGGGGATTTCCAGCACTGATTGAACATATTTAGAGTTATTGAGTGCATTATATGCTGGTATTTCCTTATAAGTGGCGTATTTTCATTCATAACACCATGCATATGTATCCACACGTATCATTTTTGCTCAACAAATGCATTTACGTGCTATCGCATGAACTCGTGATATAAAGTCCATTTAAACGGTGTTTTCAAAATTCCCTAAACATTTAGTAGAGACCGGTGGTCACACCGGGCGAGAGGGGTGCTTTAAATTCCTTCCCCTCTCGTAACCTAGCTCCCGGATCCAAGAAATCTCAAATAAAAGCAGACTGGTGCAATATTTCCTATTCCAAGGGCAAAAGAGTCATTTTTCAACAGGTTTCTCGGGTACGGTCCTCAAACCCGGCTGGCGACTCCATTCAACCAATCAAATCATTTTTCCAAAAACAGCAATTAATTTCGTGGACAATCCCGCGGGGTGTTCACACGGCTCGACCCTCGCCAATACTTCAACAAGTACTGGTCAATCGACACGACAATTTCCATGTATGGGTCTTTAACATTCAAGCCACTGCCAGACGTACCGTACTGGCCACCATACAATGGGCCTAAGGTTCTTCCTGACACAGAACGTCTCTGGGGTCGAGGGCAGCCGAGAGTAAATCGATTGCGAACTAAGATGGATTGGCTTGAGTCTCAACCACCACAGACCTGCTCATTATGTGGCGAGAGAGGTCACAACAGGCGAAGATGCGGAAAAGTGGGGGGACCATCATCATCTTAATTACATAGTTTGGAAAATATGCAATCTCATATCATTTATGTATGCGAGGATTGAGATTTCTAATTAATTGCACTATCCATGTTCAATATTAGTACCAATGTACCTGCACTTTGATCTATGTATGTGAGGAAATTAACTTATTTTTATTCATTTTAGTTTTTACGTAATACTTTCATTTTTTTACATTGTTACAAATTTTTTTCTTTCTAAAAACGAACAAGGTAAAGTCTAAGTGTTTTAACTAAAATCAAACCGTTCAACGGAAAGTCCAAAAGTTCAACAAAGCAGAGGGCCAAAAGACTACGCAAAATAAGGTATGATTTGTACCGGTACAAATTAGATCTACTAACTTCAAATGTTGTGATCAAACGTCATTTTAAAAGAGATTCGAAGCATGCGTTAATAGGACAAAATAATACATTCTTACCGCACGTAAAAATGAAAGGAGAGAGACAATGAAAACAGCCAAATCGCACAAGGAGAGGAAAAGAGGTGTACACATAAAAAAAAACCTAGTGCATTTTTATCCACGTGGCGAGTCAGGGAGAAAGGACGTGATGGGCCACTTTATAGCGCATTCTCCATATGCATTGTACGTAATTTCAATGGAGCCTTTGTTTTGATGTTAAAATGTGAGGATTTTATTAAACTTTAGATGATGATAACGCAATCAATATTTTTCAGTTTTGGGTGATTCTTGCATCAAAATTGAAATACTGGACATCCTTTAAAACTTGGGGTTTTAACAGGCCGCCCCTCTTTTGTGGCCTATCTCCTATCCAAACCCACCACGCATCAAACCTATCCCGCCTAACCCCTTCCCCCAGCCACCTAAACCCTTTCCCCACGCGCGCCATGTTTTACTTAGTTTTTTTGTTTACCAGAGACTTTTTCCTCAATGTGGTATCGGAGATAGTACCCATTACTTTTTCCTCTTTTTTTCGTTGATCCCAGTGGGTGCCCAATGTAATACCCGTCACGGATAAATAGTGTTTAGATTTTAATTCGCAGTTTGGAGTAATTATGAGTTTAGGGCTTAAAGTTAATTGAACTAAAAGTTTGAGGGGTATAGCATAATTAGGGAAGATACAAAATATCTACGTTGTTTTCTCCCTTGTTCTGATCTTGAACATCAGAGAGAGAGAGAGAGAGAGAGAGAGAGAGAGAGAAGAAGAAGAAGAAGAAGAAGAAGAAGAAGAAGAAGAAGAAGAAGAAGAAGAGGGGAAAAATTAGGGGAAACCCTTGATTAGTCTAGATACTAGAGGAAATTGGTGAGTTATGTACTTCAATTCCTTAATTTGTTGTTGATTGCATGCCCTAGATGGATTATTTTCAGTTGGTTTTAAGGCTTTGGGTTCAGTTCTTGGAGCTTTAGAACTCTTGAGTTCGTGGTTTTTGGTTATAACCCACTGATTGGGTTTATAAATCTGGGTTCAGACCTGTTTTTACGTATTTATTACGGGTACTTAGGAGGCTCGTAAATATTTGATATTTTTACAGTGGATTCGTCCATGAGTCTATTGTGTTGTGTAAAAATTTCAGAGCTTAATTCGAAATACAGAAAATATGAAAAATGTTTTACCGAGCTGCTGTCGTAGAATTCGCAGTGCAGGCAGCACTGTCGCGTCTTACGGGAAGGGCCATAACTTTGTGTAGGAAGCTTGGATTTTCAATCCGTCTTTTGATTATGAAACTAGAATCGCATACCTTCGAGAATATGTATGGTTTGTGCTTTAGTTCCTGCCAGGTTATAGCAGTTTTTGATTCAAAGTTGATGCTTTTGCTGAACCTGCAGATTCATGTTTCTTTTTGTGTAACTTCAAATAAGCATATCTTGGTCATCCGGGCTCCGATTAGAGCAAATTTTATATCGATATTGATGTACTGAAAGTCTTCTTTCTAGTGGTGGTGGTCTCATGTCCTAATTCAGAACCCGTAAGAAATGATAGTCCAGATACGATGAGCTAGTTATTAGATTTCATACCGGTTTTGGAGTGTTGTTGTGTTTTGACTTGTCTTAAGTTGTGATGACCTTATAAGTTGCTTATGTTACATTGTTATCTCTTTGATTACATGTGAGACATATGTGGAAGCTCATAGACTGATATTAGTTGATTTGTGGCTAGGTAAAGAGCCGGTCATTCGGGAGGTGCCAAAACCATAGTTTGGCATACTTCGGTCGATTCTCAGGTGAGTGTGTTTGATATGGTTACTTTCAATGAGATATGGTTGTAGTGATGTTTGTGGCGATGTTTGTGGTGGAGTTTGAGTATCATGCTAATTGAAGATTTAGCTTTTGATATGCATGTTGTGAGTGAAAGATGGTATCTGTGAAGGGGCTGTGGATTGGGTTGCACCGTGAGTACGTTGTGCCGCCTAATTACCGGTGACAACGAGCGGGGTGTGCTCCCACAGTGACCTAGGATACATAGGATGTGGCAGACGTGTCACTGCATGTGTTGTGATTATATAATTGATGTCGATCATGTGTTGTGATTATATACTTGTTGTTGATTGATTGGGTGCTTCAGCTATGTTTTATTGAATTTATTCTATATCTCACACACTCCTGGTTTTCCTTTGATAGCCAGATAGCAGGTGGTTTTTGGGTCGGTCCACTACCGGTGATCGTTTTGGAGTTCCTTTTTGGGCTAGCCTTGAGTGTCGTAGCTAGCCAAGTTGGTTTGTTTTTAGTTGAACTAGTAGTGGTTTGTATTGAGTTGAAACTAAGAGGACTTGAGTACTTGAACTGCATGTATTGTAAATAAGTCGTCGGTTGTTTGGCATTAGTGTTGTGGTGTGTCATATACACTTTTATTTATATGTTAGAAGTCTTCTGCTGTGTTTTTATTCTGTGATTTTTGAGCAGGTGTTGTTTGGTTTTGTGTTGGAATGCCACGTGGCCGCGCCGACACGGGCCCACACGGGTGCCGTTTCGGGACGGGGCGTGACAGCTTGCCCAATACTACCTAGTCATGGGCAGTGTAGGCGTGTAGCATAGCTGCTCTCTCTCACTCTGGCGTGTTTGAAGTCTTTCACTCTGGCATGTAACAAGCTAGCAGTTGTACTTCTCTCTCTCTCAAAATAATTTTTGTTTTATACATTCAATTTTATATAAAAATTATATATATGAAATCTACACGATTAGATCTTTCAAATAAAATCCATTGTGAATATGAAATTGTGTATATGTTTAAAAAGTTATTTTATACTCCTTCTAAATAATTTACACCCTCTAGAAAAAAAAAAGAATTTACACCCTTTAAATGCATTACAACTCAATCTCTAAAATGCACAACTCACACCCCAAAAGAAAGAATTCACATGACTGAAGTGCAGAATTCACGTCACAACTCACTCTCCAAAATACAAAATTCACACCCCAAAAAAGAAAGCATTCTCACCGCTCAAATGCAGAATTCACATAGCATAACGTACTCACAAAAATACAAAATTCACACCCAAAATAAGAGAATTCGCATTCCTCAAATGCAGAATTTACACAGTCCAAAATGAAAGAATTTACACCCCTTCTGAACAATTCACACCCTAGAAAATGAAAGAATTCACACTCCTCAAATGCAAAATTCACACCCCTCAATTTTTTTTCTGTATACAATTTTATATTCAATATGGGTCTTGTTTGATAGATGTTGTCGAGTAGGTTTTAAAAATATTTATTTTTTAAAATTGGATATATAAATTAAAAGTTATAACTATTTAAAGTTTTAAAAATAAAAGAGAGAGAGAGAGAGAGAGAGAGAGAGAGAGAGAGAGAGAGAGAGAGAGAGAGAGAGAGAGAGAGTGAGTTGTAGTACAAAAGGGTAAAAGGTTAAATGTTGTGCGTGTAAAGCAAGACACGCGGCATGCATGCGTTCGAAAAACCCTCCCACGCGCGCTGGGTTTATTTAGGAGTGAAAAACAAAGTGGGGTTTGCAAGGAAACCCCCACAAAAAGTGGGGGCGGCTTGGAATTTACCATTAAAACTTTCATCAAGGGACCAGGGCCAAAAGCTACTCTACATTGGAGGAAAAGAGTCATAAAAAGGGGTAAGTGACCAAACCCTACTTAGCCCTAGCGGACTTCAGATATGCGTTATGAAACCCTAAATTTCAAAACCTTAACCCATTTGTAAAATGCGTTATGAAACCCTAAATTTCAAAACCCTAACGCATTTGACGCATTTGTAAAATGCGTTATGATTTTAAAACAACTCATTTTGGTTACGCGCAATTACAGCTGACAGTGAACCCCTGAGTTGAACCCCCTGAGCTGATCTGGCATGCCGAGTTGGCAATTAATGGTTATAAAGCATTACCAAAATGCGTGAAGTGCTAGTTTCAGAATATGTTTGAAAAAGTAGCTACTTTGAGAATATGTTTGAAAAATTGTGCAACTCCGATCAAAATGCCAAAGATACATAATATATTAACCCCAATATCTCTCCCCCTGATTAGCCGCAGCTAGTTAACGAGGGCTCGCAAATCGAGATGGTGTTTTTTTTTTTTATCTTTGAAGTCTCTAAAGTATTCAAATGGAGAATCAAAATGCATAAAATTCCGTTAACTGCATGAAATCTGATAAAAATGCATATTACTCCATGTTTAAAGACGAAATGGAGATGCTCTGACCACTAGTATATTGTCGTAAAGAGCCATTTTATTAGAACTAGGAAGGAAAGCAAGGCTAATTTTTTTTTTGAACCTATGCAATTTTGTCCATTTTTTCTGTAACTCCCACTCTAAACTCCAAAGTGCTAGTTACTTCAAAGGTGCGCATAATTAGTTGTGATTGGATTTATGGCTCGTAATCATGCATTCTCACAATTCAGAATTTTAAGTACAAGCTGACCATTTTCACAGGTTGTATTAGTAGTTCAGTTGTCGATAACAGTTAAATAGGAGTATTGATTTTATTATTTCCTCCTCCATATTCTACAGAAAGGGAAAAGATCTAGAGAGAGAGAGAGAGAGAGAGAGAGAAGGAGAGGAGTTAGCTACACAGATATTTGATTGTATCTCTAATCGGACAAAAGAGACTTGAAAATGCGTAATGTTTCATCTTATTTTTTGTAGCAATTGTATTATCTCCAGTATAAATTATTATGTAACTCTATATTTCATCTTGATTGATAGTAGAACATCATAAGAGTTTTCTTTCTATTTTTTTGTCTTATTCTGGCGGCTTTTGTATTTATTTATTTATTTATTTATTCTGTTTTTTCCTTGTATCTTCAGAACGATAGAAATAGGAGAGTGATTTCCACACCCCCCAAATTGTTATCCACCCCCTTTTTTTTTCTTCTAGTGAAATTTTTATGCGTAAAAATCTCACTAAAAGACAAAAAGGGGGTGTAGATAACAATTTGGGGGGTGTGAATATCAATTACCTAGAAATATTTGTAAGAAATGTTATTAAGAATACAATATAAATTATTATTGTTTTTTGTTTACCGGCCAAGCGGATTTTATTTTGAAGATGGGCCGTTTGACGAGCCCTATACAGTGACAGACTGGGCCCTAAAGTGAACTAATTTTGAAGATGGGCCGTTTGACGAGCCCTATACAGTGACAGACTGGGCCCTGCAGTTTATTAACGAACTTGTGAGAAGCCCGCCTTATAAATACTCGCTAGGTTTACACTTCTCCCATTTCAAGCTTCAGCCTCGCCGCCTCTCTCTCTCTGACTCTGTCTCCCTCTCTCTCCCTCTCTCTCTCTCTACAATCACTGATCAGCCTCCAGATACTTGGATTTGGGAGCTCCCTCTCTGGTCTCTCAACAAGTGAGTTTTCCGTTCTCTGTGTATGATTCGGCATTGATATGTAATTACGTTTCCTGTATGCATAGATTCAGATATGAATTCTCTTAGTGTAAATCTGTGGAAGATCACATTTTCGAACGTATCTCTTCCTCGTAGGCTTAGGTTAGAATCATCTGTCGAAATCACGTCGCCAAACGATGATGTATGTGTGTGTTCAGATTTGTTAGATTGACATATTAGTTCATTGCGGATGGTGTCACTTGAAATATTATAGCGTTACGTGCACACGCACACGTATTTATACGCATGTTTTCCTCATCAGAGACTCATTGAATTTCAAAGCTCATCAGAGACTCATTGAATTCCAAAGCTGTTGTTTTTTGTTTAACGGTAATTGTCATAATTGATTTGTTCTGGTCTCTCTTGCATTTCATTACGGGGTGTGGTTGGACAGAGATTCAGTCTAGCCAACAAATCGACCTCACTTCCCTTTTTTGGTGCTCGTGACTGTTGTTTCTTAAAGAGCCGTTGTGTGTTGTGTGATCCCGTATTTGATAATGTAAAATAAACTGCAGTCTTAGTAGCAAAGATGGTGAGAGTGAGTGTTCTGAATGATGCTCTCAAGAGCATGTACAATGCTGAGAAGCGGGGAAAGCGTCAGGTCATGATTAGGCCGTCCTCGAAGGTGATCATTAAGTTTCTTCTTGTGATGCAAAAGCACGGTATGCCCCTGTTTACTGGTTCTCCAAATATCTCTTGCTTTTTTTGATTATTCACTCGAATTTTACTTTATTTGAATTATGATTCTGCCCCTAACTTTCTAGTTTTACTATGCAGGATACATTGGAGAGTTTGAGTTTGTCGATGATCACAGATCTGGGAAAATTGTTGTTGAACTTAACGGCAGGTTAAACAAATGCGGTGTCATCAGTCCTCGATTTGATGTCGGTGTCAAGGAGATTGAGGGATGGACTGCTAGGTTGCTCCCTTCAAGACAGGTTAGGACATGAGTTTCTTAGAATTTCTCTCGATCGACATTGACATTGACGCTCTCACGCTCCATTTGTTTTAGCTGGAAATCTTTTCTTTTATTTTCTGGGGTTTTGTGCCTTGGAAATCATTTTCCATGGTCAACGTTAGATGAAAACAGTTCCATTTCTCTAAAGGTAGAAAACATTTGGTATTTGAGAAGTGAAAATTATTTTCTGGATCACCACTATTACGACACCACCCTGCCGCCCTCCACCATCATTGCTATTTCCATCACCAATCACTACCACCATTCACCATTGCCCACTCCCACTACAATCACTAGCACTACTGCAAACGGTCTGGCACCAACATTTCAAGGTTGCCACCTCCAAACAGAAGTAACACGTCTTGCACTGAAACAAATGGGTAGGTTATGTGATTTATGATCACACGACAGTCTCATCCATGTGTTCCTTGTACAAAGCAGCACTGGATTCAAATCCTATTATGTACTATAGTAGTTTCCTTTGTCCATTATCGGGAACCTTGTGATAACTATAATTGGCTGAAAACTTGCAGTTTGGGTTCATTGTGCTGACTACTTCTGCTGGGATCATGGACCACGAGGAGGCAAGGAGAAAGAATGTTGGTGGTAAAGTGCTTGGATTCTTTTACTAGGTTGAGTTAGTGAAAGTATTAATCCACAATTTTCTATATGAGGTTCTTGGTGTACTTCGGAACAAGTTTCTGATCCCTGAGGATAGGTCATGTTTTGTTTTTGTGCTCTGTTATGCTTCAAACGCGAGTAGTAGTTTTCCTGCATTTTTTGCGGTTTAACTTTATTGTTATTTTGTCTACTGTTGTGGTAGGGATTCGTATTTGGTTATCTGAACTGAAACTTTTGAGTTATGTCCATTCATGACGTATCGTGTGGGATGCATCTTAGTTCATTCTCCATTGAAGGGTGGCTTTACAACTCATCAGTTTACAGTAGAATATTATGCAATGCAAGTTTTCTTTTTTGTGTCTGTATACTGGTTTCTCTATCTTCTCGGATCAGCCTTCCACACTGTGCTTGTCCTGACCAATTGTGGTTTGGTACGATATACTTGAGTTAGATTACTATCAGGCATTCAACGTGATAAACTCGAATTAGGACCAATTGTGGTTTGGTACGATATACTTGAGTTAGATTACTATCAGGCATTCAACGAGCTTTGATAAACTTGAATGCTGAATGGCCGAGTGGTAAATGCAGCTTGAAAAAAGGATCTTTCTATGATGGTTTGGTTGGTCATGGTTAGTTTCTAAATTCTGTATTTATTTGCTCTCAGAAAATATTTACTTTGTACGTCTACATAATCTGTAATTCATCACACCCTTCTGTATCTTCCTCTAAAAACATGAATGCTCATTTTCAGTTTTGTAGTACTCCAAAGTCAACCCAACATAGGTACTCTGAGCTGTAGCGATATTTAGTGTGATGGGAGGGGCGATGAATCGTCCGCTCCTGTTCATGGCCAAATCGAACATCGTTAGGTCCCGAGTTCTCCAAACGATAGCATTCCGCTGAGCATTCCAAGCCTACATACATTCTTGGATTTTGGCGTACGCATTGCCGAAGGTAAGAAAAGCAGGTAGACCATTATCGTAGCACTATCATAGCCATTCATATTAGTGGGTACTTTATAGGGTCCATTGGAGATGCTTATTTCCCGGGCAAAAAAAGTCGATTGTTATTTACCTGATGAATTTGTGATAAAGAGTACGTTTTATCCTTCTAAACATTGATAGTTTGATACCTGTGGATTTTGAGCTGCCACTTGTTGATTTGAATTTAACATCACTAGGTTGGGATTCAACAAACAAATTGTTGGAATGGCGACATTCAGCGTAAGGGATGGAGCCAGATTTTAAGCTAGTGGTAGCGATTATGTATAGTAAAAGTATGTGTAAAATATCCACCCCCTATCCTCTCCATGCCCATCCTTACTCCAAAGTCAACCCAACATAGGTACTCTGACTCGTGAGATGTAGCGATATTTAGAGTGATGGGAGGGGCGATGAATCGTCCGCTCCTATTCATGGCCAAATCGAATATCGTTAGGGCATCTCCTATCGTATCATTAAGTTGAAAATAGTGTAAGAAAATAGCAGAAATTTGACAGTTAGTGACAAAGTTTGAGGTTTTTGGGTCCCAAAGGTGTACATTATCTTTTGGCTAATTTGAAAAAACTGTTTTTTCGGTTTTTAACGTTGTCCTTGTTAAAAAAAAAAATTTGCATTTGTTAGTTTTCGTTCGATTTTTTGTGGTTTCTTAGCTTGTCTCGACGAGAGGAATCTAAAAAGTATAAAATTATTAGCCAAACTTAAAATTTTGTGAATAATGACGTAAAATAATTCAAAAAAATTGGTTTATTTTGGTTTATTTTCGACTTTATTCAAAAAATTATTACTTTTGACCATAATTTTATACTCTATCGATTCGTCTCAACGGGACAAATCCAGAAACCACAAAATCTTGACGCAAAACTAACAATGCAATTTTTTTTTGAATAAAGACAACGAAAAAAACCTGTTTTTTTTTAAATTTAGCCAAACCACTAGTTTGATGCTAACTGGAGCTTGAAATTTACCGTACCAACAACTCTGTTGAGATTTGTAGTTGTGTTTTGTGGGTAGTGAGAGAAAAAGAGGGGTGAGAAAATAAAAGTAAGAGAGAGAGAGAGAGAGAGAGAGAGAGAGAGAATGATGATAGAGGGAGAGAAAGGACGCAAGTGTTGTCCCAAGGTGGGACCAGCTACACACATGGCATATTTATACGAACGCTGCTACGTGCACAGACCATGGTGCACCGACGGTGCCCCGACGGCGTCGCCGACGCCGTTGTGGTCCCCAATCGATCGATCCTAGCCGTTCATCCTTTTCAGAATCGAATTCCGAGTGGGCCCACGCGGGAATCGAGGCAATCGGACGGCTGTATGAGCTCGATCCAAAATCACCCCATTTCATTCAAAAAAATTTGGATGAAAAATGTGATTTGTCCTTATTAAAGAAAAAAATGATAGTTGAAGGGGGAAATGAGTTCAATTAGTAGTTGAAGGGGGAAGTAAAAAAAAATTTGATAGTTTAAGGGCAAGTAGATATTTAACCCTAAAAGTATAATAGAAAGTTTGACAACATATAATTTTTTAGTCGAATTAAAAATTAAAAACCAGACTATAATTCAAATTAAAAACCAGAATAAATATCACGGATAATGTCTTTTATTTACATGTAGGGTACCAAAAAAGTTAATCGTATTACTACAATGTCATAAATATTTATTTTTTACCCCGTACTTATATAAGCTTGACACCAATATATTTTTCCGTTATTAAATTTGTTATATCCTACCAATTCTTCAGTCCTTCAGTATATATATGTAAAATCCAAATGAATGATCCAAAAATCAAATTTAATGGCGTAAGTGATATATATGAAAATAAAGGGTCTAAATTGGAAAAAATGCACACACTTTGACTTCTAAATAATAAGGTTGATGTTTCTAAACATCCGAGCATCAAAATCTGACTTGTATTTCAGCGTTGTGTCGAATATTGAACAAAAAAATTCAAAATTTACCGATCTTATTACCAGCCGATTGACTGGTCTTGTACTGATATTTTCCATGTAAACACCTAAGATGAATTACACATTTTCCAGTTATGAAACTTGTTAAGACTAATTGGGCAATAAGATGCAAGATGATTTTATGACAAGTTTCGTAGACGCATACATTATGATATATATCTAATCTTTTAAGAAAATTAATAATACAAAGGAGTGTTGAGCACAATATAAGATTTCTCGATCAATAGATTAATTGAGCTACGTTGGCATTTTTCAAAGCTGTTGCAGTGGTGACCGCCACCACTTGTCTCCCTCTAGTTATATCCTCGATTCATTGAATTTTCTATGACAATACTAGTTTATATTTTTATTTACAATTAATAGATTGTTGACTTTTAAAAAAATTCACACACACTTGAAGATTCTTATTCTAACAGGCACTTGGCGCTATATCGCGGTATTTGATCTGAGGTATTTTGTGATACATGACGTGTATGCTTCTAAAAAAATTATCAATATTATAATACATGGATTGAGAATTTTTTTAATATTCTATCGTATCTCTCAATTATTATGCTTATACATGGCATGAATGCTGTTTGAGAAAATTTAAAAATTTAAAGCACTCCGTAGTTTGAAAATTTCTCATATATTAGAAATTTTCACACATTATAATACCATTAAACATGTATTTGAATTTTCCACAACATCATAATTTCTCAATCTTTTTAGACAGAATTATCGTTTTTTTTTTTTTTGGGAGTGATTGAAAATTCTTGACTAATCGTACAGTTGGCACTATTTTTGGTATAACTGATTTATGATGTACTCATACACAGTGTAAATTTATTTATTTTTGAACCAGAGTGTAAATTTATTTGTCAAAACACCAACAAAGAGAAAGGTGTCCCCCCAAATTAAGATATCATAGATGAATTCATGAGCATTGAATAATTTTCTAAAAACACTTGTTTGGAGATGCGTTTTTTTTTTTTTCTTTCAAGGAAGAGTAGGTATTTCACAATAATTTGTTTTTGTCGGTGTATTTCCTTCTTTGTTCCTATGCTTTGCGTGCGATAGGTATTTTCCGTTTTTTCTGTATTAGATACAGACGGTGGGTTTGTGTGCGATATGTATTTCCGTTTTTTCTATATTAGATGCAGATAGTGGGTTTGTGGTTGTAATATAGGTTGCATTCGGAATAAGACTTGCAATTATCTAGCGCGGAGTTGCACGAGAAAATTTTCAATTTAACGATTATTTGCAACGCTTTTCTCAAACGGGATGAGACGCACATATATATAAAACTCACATCACGTCAAAGGGCGTTGTGGTGGCATTGAAAATTATTCCTCTAGTACAGGCCCAAAACCAAAAGAAACCCAAAAGGAAAAAAAAAGAAAAGAAAAGAAAGGCAGGAGGAAAATGAATAAAAATGGAAAATGGAAAAGGAAAGTAGAATATAGCGTTGGAGGTGAGAAAGGAAAAAAGAAATACAGCAGTCAAAAGCTTTGAAAATGAATCGATTCCCATCGATTTGGATTTCATCATCGGAGCTAGGGTTTTATTGAAACATCTCTCTCTTTCAGGTACTGGTTCCCCATATCCTTCACTATCTATACTTATTCATCTCGGCGTGCGCTTATACACGATATCCATAGATGTGTACATGTGTATCTATTTGTATAACTGTTCAACCGGGTATGTTTGTAAGAGTATTTATGTGTGGTGTATTATATTGGGCTATTTCTAGTGTTTTTGATCTCGCAAATCACTGTTTGTTAATCGTTTCCTGTTTGTGATTTTTAATCAGTTTCGCCAGGTTTCATTTCGAGTTTGTGTTTGTTTTGTCCGATTCGTTTTTCGATTTGATTCCCAAAGAAGTTATCTAGTAGAATTTCGTTGTGCTTTTAGAATTTTCTTTTGTATTAAGTGCTTATATTTTTTCCCATCAAATTTTGAAATCTGAATCATTCTTCGTTTTGGCTGTAAGTAACTTTTGGTTTGAATAATGAGATTTTCGGCACTGGCTGATATTCTTTATGTTCTTTTATAGGTGTTTAGTACCGTGATCAGGGTTTGAAATTTGTCTGAGGAAGTTTGAAATTTTGGTAACTCTGTATTTCTCGAAAGGATTTGAAACAATTAGCAATGGGGTGGTTTAGAGCTGGGTCTAGCATCGGTAAGCTTGCTGTTAAGAGAACACTCTCACAGGGAGGATCCTACACCGCAAGATCACGGGCCATCCCGGCCCAAAATCGTTGTTTCCACACAACTCTTTTTAAATCCAAGGCACAAGTGGCACCCGTTCCTCGCCCTGTGCCTCTCTCTAAGTTAACTGACAGCTTCCTAGATGGGACTAGCAGTGTCTACCTGGAAGAGCTCCAGAGGGCTTGGGAGGAAGATCCCAATACTGTTGATGAATCATGGGACAACTTTTTCAGAAACTTTGTTGGTCAGGCGGCCACGTCGCCTGGAATTTCTGGCCAAACCATTCAAGAGAGCATGCGGTTGTTGTTGCTTGTGAGGGCTTACCAAGTTATTGGTCACATGAAAGCCAAGTTGGACCCATTGGATTTGGAGCAGAGGGAAATTCCGGATGACTTGGACCCAGCTCTTTATGGGTTCACTGAAGCCGATCTTGATAGGGAGTTCTTCGTGGGTGTGTGGAGGATGTCTGGGTTTTTGTCTGAAAACCGTCCAGTGCAAACCCTGAGAGCAATATTGACTCGGCTTGAGCAGGCTTATTGTGGGACCATTGGGTATGAATACATGCACATCGCGGATCGCGGAAAATGTAACTGGTTGAGAGACAAGATTGAAACTCCAACAGCTATGAAGTACAATCGGCAGCGGCGCGAGGTTATGCTTGACCGGCTCATATGGAGTTCAGAGTTTGAGAACTTTTTGGCAACTAAGTGGAAAGCAGCAAAGAGATTTGGTCTAGAAGGGGGTGAGACTTTAATTCCTGGAATGAAGGAGATGTTTGACAGGGCAGCTGATCTTGGGGTTGAGAGCATTGTTATTGGAATGTCTCATAGAGGAAGGTTGAATGTTTTGGGTAACGTTGTTCGGAAACCACTGCGACAGATATTTAGTGAATTCAGTGGTGGCACGAGGCCTGTGGATGAAGTTGGTCTTTACACAGGCACTGGTGATGTCAAGTATCACTTGGGTACTTCTTATGATAGGCCAACTAGGGGTGGGAAGAGACTTCACTTGTCTTTGGTTGCAAACCCAAGTCATTTAGAAGCTGTAGATCCAGTTGTTGTTGGGAAAACTAGAGCTAAACAGTATTACTCACACGATGCGGATAGGACAAAAAATATAGGCGTTTTAATTCATGGGGATGGTAGCTTTGCGGGGCAGGGTGTTGTATATGAGACGCTTCATCTTAGTGAACTTCCAAATTACACTACTGGGGGGACTATACACATTGTGGTAAACAATCAAGTTGCCTTCACTACAGATCCAATGGCTGGAAGATCTTCTCAATATTGTACCGACGTTGCTAAAGCGTTAAATGCCCCCATCTTTCACGTCAATGGTGATGATTTGGAAGCTGTTGTTCACGTTTGTGAACTCGCAGCAGAGTGGCGCCAGACATTCCATTCGGACGTTGTGGTTGACATAGTGTGTTACCGTAAATTTGGGCACAATGAGATTGATGAACCATCTTTCACCCAGCCCAAAATGTACAAGGTTAGCCATACTATATTTCTGGGTCTCTACTGTCTCACTCTTGTCACACTTGGGGTTGCAAGCTTGTGGACCTTTTGAATTTCTTTCTGGCTACTGTACTGATGCTACTTTTTTTTTTTTTTTTGCATTCTTCTTTACTCATTTTACTTACTTTGAACTCATTGTCGTACTATCTATTTGTCTGTGGTTTACAAATATTTGATGTTTCTAACGAATGGTTGCTAACAGGTCATCCGGGAGCACCCCTCAGCCCTACAAATTTACGAAAATAAACTTTTAGAATCCGGTCAGGTGACTAAGGAAGACATTGATAAGTTGCACGACAAGGTCAATACAATTCTTAATGAAGAATTCTTAGCCAGCAAAGATTATGTACCTAAAAAAAGGGACTGGCTTTCAGCTTTTTGGGCAGGATACAAGTCCCCAGAACAGATTTCGCGAGTCCGAAATACTGGGTGCGTTGTTTGTGTTTTTTCCGTTTTTAACTTCCTCTGTGCACCTGTTTGTTTGGTTGGAGTAATAGTGAAGCGACGTATTAGCTCATAGGGTTATATTCTGTTAGATTAATAGGTAGGGCATGATAATACCCGTCCCCAAGGTATTGCGTATCCCATGTTTTGTGTGATATCTAAGCCGACGGATACTTAATAATACCAGTGTTCTAAAAATCGGTCAAGTCGGCCGACTAGTCGGCCACAAGTCGCTAGTCAGAGGTCCCCCGACTTGATCGAAACCCGACTAGTCGGCCTCGAAACCCGACTAGTCGGCCTCGAAACCCGACTAGTCGGCCTCGAAACCCGACTAGTCGGCCAAAAGTCGGCGATTAGTTGGTCAAGTCGGCGATTAGTCGGCCAAAAGTCGCTAGTCGGCAGCCGACCGACCTGGGACCGACTAGCGTCTTTTAGAACCTTGAATAATACCCGTCCCCAAGGTATTGCGTATCCCATGTTTTGTGTGATATCTAGCAGACGGATACTTAATCCTAGCTGTGAAAAGTTCCAACCAAACAGTGAATATATGGCCCCTTTGGATTGGTACTCCACTTCGATTCTTTTATGCCGAGTATGGAGTATGGACCAACAAATGGGACCAGTAAGTTTCGTAACTTTATCTGTTTGCTCACTTTTTTGAACTGTTCTGCAGAGTCAAGCCAGAGATTTTGAAGACTGTTGGCAAAGCAATCACTACCCTTCCAGAAACTTTTACGCCTCACAGAGGAGTGAAGAAGATTTTTGGAGAGCGTGCAAAGATGATTGAAACAGGGGACGGAGTTGATTGGGCAGTTGCTGAAGCTCTTGCTTTTGCGGCATTACTTGTGGAGGGAAATCATGTCAGGTTAAGTGGTCAGGATGTTGAAAGAGGTACTTTTAGTCACAGGCACTCTGTACTTCATGATCAGGAAACTGGAGAGACATACTGTCCTTTGGACCATGTCGTCATGAACCAAGATCCGGAGATGTTTACTGTCAGCAACAGGTAAGTTCTATTGTTATTTATTCCGTACTACCACATAGTGAATACACGTTTTTTTTTGTGTGTGTGTGTGTGTGTGTGTATTTTAGCATTTCATCTCCAAAATTTTAAGATCGTTTGATCTACTATGTATGTTTGTTTGGTAGAATTAACTTGTAGGTGCTATCAATAAATTGTTATATCAGTTCATCATTTGTTATTCCCATTGTGTCTACTATTATTATTATTATTATTGCGGTGGATAAAGCCATAAATAAACACATGGTCGCCATGGACCTAAGCTTATAGTTGTAAGGGAACATCATGCATCCTAATATGTAGCTCCCTTGTGGAAAACTTTGTTCCTTGTCAGTTGTTCCCTAACTCTTTTGGATTTCTGCAACGAAAATGCTAACTGGTGGGTAAGGTGATGAATTGTTGTTAGAGAGTGAATTGGGATAGAAGAGTTCCTTTATCTATATGATATATCTGACCCCAGTCCTGCATACTGTATCTTCTTCCTTCAAGATATTATTTTCCCCATACTGCAGTTTATTGACCCTGAGTTCAGCCTTTTAATGTGGCATTTGTAAGTTGAGGTAGAGAACATTGTGTCCTGCTAAGGACGGCTGTGTGGCAACTTTTTATGAGCTCTGACATGGTACTGTTTTATTGATAAATGTTCTTTGACAAGTTTTGCCCATATTTAAGAGTTTTTTTTTAAAAAATTGACAGCTCTCTTTCTGAATTTGGTGTTCTGGGATTTGAATTGGGTTATTCGATGGAAAATCCAAATGCATTGGTAATTTGGGAAGCCCAATTTGGTGATTTTTCTAATGGAGCTCAGGTGATATTCGATCAGTTCGTGAGCAGTGGGGAGGCCAAGTGGTTGCGTCAATCTGGTCTTGTTGTCTTGCTACCTCATGGTTATGATGGCCAAGGCCCTGAACATTCAAGTGCAAGGTTGGAGCGATTCCTTCAGGTATTGCAATCTCAGTAGTTGTTCGTCTGTTCTTTGTACAAGCCACTTCTTTTGGTCCGTTCATGAGTCTCTCTGTCCCTCTCTTTCCCAATTGTGTACTTTTTATACCTTGCTTAATTCACTTGACATCGCCCTGCACTTATATCCCTCGTTAATAGAGTTATATTTTCAATATTTTCAGAAGACGGTAATTCTAAATTGAATAGCTGCATATGATATATTCTCTACATTTTGGCCTTTTCTGCATTTTTTTTATGCGCGCTCATGAGCATGGTGTAAATTACCTTTCTTTTGAGTATCCTTGTCTCTGGCACTTGCTTTGGTATGAATGCTATTTGATCATTGATTGGCATTTTGTTTTGAATCCTTTTGCAGTAATGAGATTTCTTTGATTTCAGATGAGTGATGATAATCCGTATGTAATACCAGAGATGGATCCAACACTTAGAAAGCAAATCCAAGAATGCAATTGGCAAGTTGTGAATGTGACAACTCCTGCAAATTATTTCCATGTGCTCCGGCGTCAAGTGAGTGCAGCTAATTTAATTACAAATGTCTCCTACCATATCGGCAATTTATTTTTGATTTATTTTTGGTTTGGAGTCGTTTTTCCGTCATTCTTATATCCTGTGTCTTTATTCCAGATACATAGGGAATTCCGTAAACCTCTCATTGTGATGGCTCCAAAGAACTTGCTTCGACACAAGGAGTGCAAATCAAATCTCTCTGAATTTGATGATGTCCAAGGCCACCCAGGTTTTGACAAGCAGGGCACCAGATTTAAGCGTCTTATAAAGGATCAGAACGACCACTCGGATCTTGAAGAGAGTATCCGACGTCTAGTTCTTTGTTCCGGAAAGGTGTGGTGCATACTTTTCGTTGGTGTTTTTTTCCTTTTTCTAGTTTTTGATTTTCCCAGTACAGTACATTCTCTTTAGTATTTCCAAGAAACAATGAATTTTACTGTACACCCATTGTTCCTCAAACTCATCTGACCGAAACATTCATAGCGATGTGTTCTAATATACATGCACATTGTGATATTATCTACTCTATTTCTTTCAGGATTCCATGGATACTTAATTGGTTGGATTTCATTTTCCGTGGGTTCTTTTGCTTATACAAAGTGCCGTCTGAATCATTTTTGTATACCGTTTTGCAGGTTTACTATGAGCTTGATGAGAAGAGGAGGAAAGTCGAGGGCAAGGACGTCGCAATATGTCGGGTGGAACAGCTTTGCCCCTTCCCGTATGACCTCATCCAGCGTGAGCTGAAGCGATATCCAAGTAAGTATCCCAAACTTGTAACCGAGGAAGTTATGTTACAGGAACAAAGGACCCTACCTTGTTTGCCTTTTTCTCCATGGATTAAACGAGAAGACAATACTTTCCAGAGCACCCTTTTTCTCCATGGATTAAACGAGAAGACAATACTTTCCAGAGCACTGGGCCATGTTAAATCATTCACTTTTGAGTCCCCCACGTCAAGAAAGCATTTGCCCATGTTGAAAGCGGAATTTGTGTGTTTCTTTCCACAGTTTACATAGTGAATGTTGTGTGAAGCGAGATATTCTGTAATTATGATTCCAACTCCCAGATTCTGGTTGTTAAAATGAAAAAAGACACCTGAAAGATAGCAGTCTGTTTGCAACAAAATCTTCTTTTTGGCTTATGGCCCAGACACAACTTTCAAAGCTGAAATTAAAAACCTCTTACAAAAATTCAGTAAAAAAAAAGTAATTCAACAATGTCAAATGGTCAAAGAGTTTAAGTCAAAGCTAGCTAATTTTTTCCATTTTTTCGTGAACTTTTTTTTTTATAGTTTTTGTTCTCTTGTCAAATGTGTTTATTCTAAATGTATTCAGAAAGTAAAAAAGTAAGTTAATGTGTCAAAAACATTGGCTGAAGATGGAAAAATACGCAACCCTGTATAACATTTACGTCCTATGGCTTATGCTCTTCATTAGTAACCTTTTTAAAGATGAGTTTGGCTACTACTATCACCTCATAATTCCCATGAAGTTTCCACCGGTAGAAAATTCTTTAGATTTGGTAAATCTTCCCTCTTTGGTGGGTTTTAGTTTAATTAGTTTTGCTTTGACAATGTCATCTTTTTATTTCTAAAAAATGGCCTATGTAGCACGGACGCCCGTCGGAGGTCACGTACCCGTGTCGGACACCGACACTCTTCGGGCACTCTCCGCATACGTGTCCGACACTCAAAGTGTTATTTTGAACACTCCGGGGACACTTTAAAATAATGATTCGGACACTCGGAAAACAAGTCGGGGTGGATAAATGAAATAGTAGGATCTAATTAAAACTTAGGGAAGTCGTGCTTTTTGTGTGACGGATGATGGTTTATTGGTTAGAAAGACACACAAATGATGAAATGCTTTTTCGTTTAAATACTTTTGTGAATGATATTATGATGAATGCAATTTCAGGTGTGTGGTGTTGCATATTTACAATTAGAGCCTTGCTTTTATTAATTTTTATTCATATGATAATAACATGTATAAATGTTTTTTTAAAATGTGCCCTCGAACGTGTCGTGTCCTCTATTTTTTTGAAATAGTAGGATCTAATTAAAACTTAGGGAAGTCGTTATTTTTGTGTGACAGGGAGTTTATTGGTTAGAAAGACACACAAATGATGTTATGCTTTTCGTTTAAATACTTTTGTGAATGATATTATGATGAATGCAATTTCAGGTGTATGTGGTGTTGCAGATTTACAATTAGAGCGTTGCTTTTCTTAATTTTTATTCATATGATAATAATATGCATATATGTTTTTTTAAAGGAAAATTCTATAATCCACCCAATGGGCTGATTATAAGGCTTAAAAAGTGTATGAGAATGTGTGGAAAATGTATAGGAATGTGTAAAAGTGTATGGGAAGTAAAAAAAGTACATTGGAGTATGTGTTTTTTTTTGTTGTCTTATTGTCAGCCCACGGGCTGACAATAGAAAAACCCTTTTTTAAAATGTGTCCCCGAACATGTTGTGTCCTCCCTCTATATATATATTTTTGAAATTTATGTGTCTTGAGTATCGTTGCTGTGTCCGTGTTGGTGCTACATAGAAAATGGCTATCTTTGAACAGCTTTATTTGCTATGTGGGCAAGTCTCATTCCCTTTTTGTTGTGATTCTTTTAGATGCCGAGGTTGTCTGGTGCCAGGAAGAGCCAATGAACATGGGCGCCTATCACTACATAGCACCGCGCCTTGGCACCACAATGAAAGCACTTGGCAGGGGTGGAACGGACGATGTGAAATACGTTGGACGTGCTCCTTCCGCTGCCACAGCCACTGGGTTCGTTCAACACCACGTGAATGAGCAGACCGAACTGGTTCAGAAAGCCTTGCAGCCCGAACCCATCAATTATCCTTTCTAAACCCCTGCCATACTGACCAAAACCAGTTTTTTTGATATACTGAGTAGGGGATAAAAGACTGCAGAATTCTGAAAAATTTCCCGGTGGGAAGTCTCTCTTTTCCTTGGATGGAGGTTGACTGTTCGATTCTGTCTGTTTTGTTTTGCCCAAGCTGAGAATTGGTGCTTTACCGTTGTTACATGATATCATAAAATAAAAGGTTTTACATGATATCATAAAATAAAAGGTTTTGAGGAGATTCGTTTAGAATTTTTTATTATTGAGATATATCTAGGCTATGTTGTAGCCCGGTGCCTGCCTGGTGAGCCGGATTTGGTTGTGCTCTCTATTTGAAACCC